>OU795039.1:13316557-14516557 GCA_917208275.1 Patella pellucida
AATCCACGGGGTTGGACAGGCGCGACCCTACTGGTTGTCAACAGGGAAATCACAGACCTTATGAAACAGCGCGCACGTTCTACCCCCCCCCCCCCCCGTGTTAGACAAGCATTTCCTTGGGTCCAACCTGGTTATGTTATGGATCTATACACAACTTCTTTATCCGTTATCTGTATTCTTTGAAGTCTGATTTTAGCTACTATTGTGGTTGGCTAATACCATTATTGCCAAAGGAAAGGCATCTTTTCATTGGGTAGATGAGGGATCATGTCAGTTTTTAAAGATGATGTTAGACCTTACTGTAGTGTATATAAAAAATATGCTGTTAGACCTTACTGAGTGTATATAATAAAAGATGCTGTTAGACCTTACTGAGTGTATATAATAAAAGATGCTGTTGGACCTTACTGCGTGTATATAATAAAAGATGCTGTTAGACCTTACTGTAGTGTATATAATAAAAGATGCTGTTGGACCTTACTGAGTGTATATAATAAAAGATGCTGTTGGACCTTACTGAGTGTATATAATAAAAGATGCTGTTAGACCTTACTGTAGTGTATATAATAAAAGATGCTGTTAGACCTTACTGAGTGTATATAATAAAAGATGCTGTTAGACCTTACTGTAGTGTATATAATAAAAGATGCTGTTAGACCTTACTGTAGTGTATATAATAAAAGATGCTGTTAGACCTTACTGTAGTGTATATAATAAAAGATGCTGTTAGACGTAACTGTGGTGTATATAATAAAAGATGCTGTTAGACCTTACTGTAGTGTATATAATAAAAGAGTCATTAACTAATAATATTTAAATTTCATTCATTTCTCATATGTTATTATTGACGGTAATGAATCGGAGAACAATAACTCAATTTTGAAAATTACCTCATTGTGACACGTTCGTGGCTAAGTGGGTAAAGTGCTGGCTCACTAGCCTGGAGTCCGGGTGTTCGATCCCTGCATCGGCCGAAAAAGTTTATCTCGATTTACCGGCGTGGTGTCCCCTTGTCAGTGATGCCTAGTCGTTCGGATGGGACGAAAAACCGAGGTCCCGTGTACACATTGGCGTGCACGTAAAATATCCCTTGACAGTTGGAATTCAGTTGCTGCCCGGGCAAAATTTCCCTCATAGCACACTGTATGGCGTATGCCCGTCTTCAATTAGCCCAGGTTAGGTTCAGAAGCGTAGGATATTAAACCCCATTTCATTCATTCATTCATTCGTTGTGACATATTATGCGATGGGGGGGGGGTCACATATAACATTACGTCTATCTCCTGAGTGGTACAGAACAGTTAAACCCATTCATTCATTCATTTATTCTGTCTATCTTAGATATCCTTAGTATTATCACATATACCACAGCCTTATGTAGAACACATGGAACATTGTCTAAAGGAATGGGAGAACAGATTTTAATTACAGAACTTCCAAAAATCTCGAATCACCTGAAAGACGTTTTTTTTTAATTTTCCTTTTCACTCCTCACCGTTTCGGATAACTTTATAAATCCCTTTGTAGTTCTATCTTTGTTGATATAAGTATGTTTTCTATCACTACCTACATAGTATACGGATTATCATCATATGATGAAGATAGT
The DNA here is from genome assembly GCA_917208275.1 of Patella pellucida. Classification (NCBI taxonomy): domain Eukaryota; kingdom Metazoa; phylum Mollusca; class Gastropoda; family Patellidae; genus Patella; species Patella pellucida. The sequence goes on from OU795039.1 coordinate 13,318,164, forward strand.
TATATTTATAACGGTGTCTATAGGAAGCATGGTAGCAATATTTTCACACTTTCTAATCACGGAATCTTTAAAAAACGCCAGAAGATCATATATTATACATGAATATGTGTTACGTCCGGGCCTCCCACGTTGAAACAGGTTTACAGTGTTTGTATTATGTAATAAAGAATTTATATAATATGCATGATGTTATAATGCTAGACTATCAACCCATTTTCACAGATTTGTACAGGTAGCGATTGATATAATAATATATATATATATATTTATCATTATATTAAAGTTACATTAGTTAAAGAGCTAAATCTGATTACTGTAAGTCTTAATTTAGACTTCAGATGTTATAGAAATTATAAATTAGACATTAACTAACTTATTCAGACCATAATTAGCTCTCGAAGGCTGCGATAGTTGTTGGATTGTTGTCCGATTTGCATGAAAACTTTCCTTCGTGATTAAACAAATAAATTGATACTATTAGTTTCGCCTTACCGACTTCAGTAATGATGATCGAGGCTAAGCGGAACTTTCATTCGAATGGTTCACGGTTCATAGTGGATCAATTTGACTGAAATTTTCAACAAATTGCCTTTACATTACATGTATGTAGTTTTTAACTATTATTGTGAGAACTGCTAACTCGTTATCTCATCTCCCATACTGTATCTTTAAAGTTATTTTGGGTGGGATAATGTAAAAAAAGTACAAAAAACGTATTTGCTATGCCATCTTCTAAAATAGAAGTACATGGATAAAACGAAATGGGGTTTAGCGTTATACCCCCCCCCCCCCAACTGGGATAAGAAAGAATGGTATACGCCATTCATTGTGTTATGGGATAACAGTTTCTTGTACCCTTTTAGCTATCACACTGCAGCTCACTGAACATTCGACCCCGATGCTGGCTTTTGGTTCGAGTGCTCTCGTGCACATTTTTGCGAGCGCTTTAAAGTACCATTGTGTTTCTCCTTGTCAGTGATACCCCCCCCCCTCTTCCTGCATATTTGGGTTGACTTTTTGGTCTAGAATAGGAGAAAAGGGATACTGGTGATGGAGGTGTAAAATGTCTTTCTGCGGCGCAATGAAATGTATCGGAAGTTAGATTTTCACCCCAGTCATCTTCAAATCCTTGTAGCAAAAAATCTAATCCATCAACTGCCTACAAGTTTATGATGAGGAGATTGCCAAAAGTGGTCCCCATTGTGCCAAAAAATACTGGAACCAACGGAATATTGAGCAAAAGGCTACATTCTGTGATTTTACAGCAAATAATTACTAGTCTGAGTCCTTGTACATAATTGTGCTGTACTTTTTCTATTCAAGAAAGAAAAATCGACATTTGTTGACCTCATTCCTGTAAGTCGAATACCTTTTTTTAAGTGCGACTGACGAACTTCTCTTCTTCCATTATTATCTGTATATTTGAGTAACACTAATGGTCGTTACATGAGTACATATTGTCAAGGTGTATACCACCTGTGGAACAGGGCCGTATGTAGGATTTTCAAAGGGGGGGGGGGTGCAGCAGAGTGGTTTGACACCAATATAATTGCAAAGTTACTGATATTGATCATAATCAAGTGTATCATTTTATAATTACAAGACTGTCAAATTTTTTTGTGGAGGGCAGAGCGCGCTATTTCTCGGGGCGCTATATTTTTCTTGAGGGGGGGGGGGCACTGTACCCCCTGCACCATCGCTATAGAAACGACCCCACTGTGGAACCAGGTTTCAATCTTATATTATTGATAGACATGAACCCAAGCGCTGACTATACATCACCTTCACTAAACTCTGACAACAACAAAAAAACAATAATGATAAATTAGTATTTGATATTTTAACACTTAACGTTATCTGTTATGTTAACGGGAAATACCCAAAATATATGGTTCTTCGATATAACCCTCTTTATTCTTTACAAGAAATCGACATAACCGGAGTTTAAAGGGACAATAACACTCTTGCTGGCTTGACAGGTTCCGAAAAAAATAATTAGCCTAAATCTAACTACTAGATGTTTAAGTGTCCTCCCTGTTGTGTAAAGTATCCATTATAACCTATCTTACTTGTCCAGAGGTTTCGAAAATATGTTTAAATCCATGTTGCATTTTAAAGTGCTTACGTAAGGCTTTTCAAACCATTGTTACGGCATGTAGTTGAATTTTTTCAATTTTTAAAATTAGGTGTGTTAAGGTGAAATTTGTATCATTTATTAATTGGGATATTGTAAAATAGTACAATTTTATGACCAGAATAAAGATTGGGACATATTATTCATTTACAACAAGAGTGTTATTGGGGCTTTAAGAAATACGCACGTGTTACGAACCACACCTTTTGCAAATTTGCTACTTTCTAGCGAAAACAGATGCCTTATGAGTATAAGTTATGTTTGGAACAATTCCTTTGGTAGTTGGCATTTCTTTGTATTTGTGTAAAACATGCGAGTTAGGTCTATTATTTTGTGTAACTTCTTGTTATGAGCCATTATAAAGTTACAGTTGACTTTTGCATTATATTGGTGCTTTCTAAAACCTGCGTTGAAACAGAAGACCCAGTGTTACATTACAATAGTTCATATTTCTATGGCCTTCCCTGTATGAATAAAATGGTGGGAACTCTGTATTTTCTTAATGTTTATACTTTTGTTTGAATATATAACTTCACCTCATATTCCGACAGAAAAGTGTAAATTACCAGATGCTATAATACTACATAACAACATAATAATACAAATGTCAAATTCAAAGCTTATAAAATAAGTTGGCAAAATTTTCTGTATCGAACGTTTCGATTGGTAGGCTGGAGTCGGCCGAAAACGTCTGGACTGTAACCTAGTCGAATGAACAACCTAAAGCTAAATCGTATCACTCTAATTGCCTGACCCCCCCCCCCCCCAACACACACACACCTGCCAATAAAATAAAGAAAAAATAAAGTCACCAGGGTTTAAAGGACACTTTATCTCATGTATCATCCACATTAAACAATTCGTCAGTGGTACAGGATAGAGGGCCAGGCAAGGGACAATGTACAGTCGTTTAAATGGGAAGAAAAAAAACAAGGTCCCGTGTACACATTGACGTGCACGTTAAATGTCCCTTGGCAGTTAGAATTCGATATAAGAGTATAGACAACAAAGCGCCGCTGACTGCGCAAAATTTTCTTCAGGGCCCACTGTTCAGCATAATGGCCGTCTTAATTAGCCCAGAACAGTGGGACTTTAAATCCCATTTCATTTCAGCACACATCAGTTGTAAGACATTGTTCTGATTTCTAGTACCGCATGAGTAAATAAAAAAAAATAAGCCACCAATTAGGGTGTTCCTTTCCAATGCCAAAAGGAACTTTATTTTCTATGATTTATCGAATGTTTTATCAGCAGCCTTTTGCTTATCATTGTTAACTGACCAAACACCAAACACATGCCATCAAAACTGAATGGACAACATACTTTATGATGGACGAGTTAATTTATCATCTCATAATTCAGGACTTGTAGTTCTAATATGTCCACTTCATCAATTTTATGTGATCTTAATAGTGCGGTCAGAGAGAGAGAGAGAGAGAGAGTGAGGGAGAGAGAGGGAGAAAAAAAGATCGGACTTAACGTACACTTAACACAAACTAGTGCATTTCTGGACTAATATATAGTTCAATTTATTATTTTAATAATTCATTATCGCGTAGGGGTCTTTGGCATTGAGAGAAACCGACAGGCCCGTAGAAAACCGGAAAGGTTGGACAAGTGACCATACTCCTTGTCACGTACAGCCGGGGTATCGAAGCCACCCCAGTTGACTCAATGACAGACTTTATGATGCAGCGCACGCACGCTAACCCTCTACTTGGTCTCAATAATGCGGTCCGATCATAGCTGTAATCTTTATTGATTCGTCAGCTGTCATTACGATTTTTGTCAGCCCTGGTTTCTATTTTATTCCAGGAAGCTAACGAGGAGGTCAGTTAGGGTAGGTGGAGAGGGCTTGTTTACACCCCCTGTCGAATGTTGCGAATTTTCAATTGATCGTATCTTTGTAAATACTTAACGCAAATGAGCTGAAATTCCTTAAGTGACTAACAATGATTTTAATTTTGTATTGTTATATTTAGGAGTTTTGTATTGGTGGAGAGTGCTCCTCTGGATTTTCTAATTTTGTGTCTAGTGACTGTTGTCAGTGGTGCACGACGGAGGCGGAGGGTCTATTAGTTTGGATTGGACCAAAAACGAGGGGAGGAGTAGGCGTAAACGCCGCTGTCCTGCTCAGATCCATCCTCGCTATCCCCATTGGTTTCATTCCGTTCTATACTCCACTAACTCCACGTTTTCAAGTTATCCGCCCTTGATGATTGTGCTATTTTTAGCAACCAATCCCATCAATCTTTAATTGTAAAGTAAGTTGACAAAGGGAAGTAACTCTCATCGGACATGGTCAGGTGTTCGCCTAAATGAGAGATGGCCAAATTATTCTAAATGCGTATTTATTAACAAGAAATTCTATAATATTATATTTTTAGGTTCAATAGTTTTATTGAGAATAGCTCGCTCGTTGGCGGCGTTTTATGTACACTTGATATCGGAGACAAGTTTTTGTAAATCAAATTGTCAAGAATAATAAACTTAACAGAATGGAACATATCAGACAAAGAACAAATAGTAATAACAAAAACAAAAGTCAAACATATAATTTAAATCAGAAAAAACATACTACAGATTTTTATAATAAAATTAATTATCAATGAATTAAAAATATATACATTATTTACATAAATCATTCAGCAAATGGACATCAATAATATGGTTATCTACCCTTAAAAAATGAAGGCGAAACGACAGGTTTGTTAACTGTTTTTTATTGGTTCGTAGACTATAGCTACATGCACGGCCAGGGCACATAATTTGAATCGTAGAAATCCTTTGGATTAGAGAGAGAAATGGGGTTTAACGTCCATTCAACACAACCAGGTCATTTCGGGACTACGCTTTGGATTAACCCATGGTATATTGGAGTAGAACGGAACTAGTTCACTGGAGATACCGAGGATGGCTCAGATGTATGACGTATGCCCTTCTTTATTAGCTCGGTCGGTACAGACACGTAGGAAGTTAAACACTACTTAATAATCATTTCTATTATTACATGGCCGCTCTACATTTCTATTGTACGGAGCTGTCTAGTCGTCCCGTGTACACATTGACGTGCACGTAAAATATCCCTTGCCGGTTTGAATCAAAGATAAGAGTAGACCGTAGCGCCGCTACCCGGGCAACATTTTCCTCATAGCACACTGTATGCCCGTCTTCATTAGCCAAGTTTAGGAGCAGAACAGTAGGTCGCTAAACCCCATTTCATTTTATTTCATTATCATTCTATTATTACACGGCCACTCTTCGTTTCCCCATCTCAATCACCTAAGTAAATACTTGGATTTGGTTTAAAAATATAAGCTGTACATTAATAACCGCTCAACGGGAATTTTGTTTGGCAGTTTTCACAGTTTGGGTTACGGTGGAATTTACTACTATAAATCACCTCTTTGTTTTTTCGGTACGAAACGTAAGATGTATGCCTTTGATGTGATTTTCTTTTTGTAACGAAGCATTGTTTCTATTTGTATAAAACATCAGATATTTATGTTCATCAATCACTCAGTGTATTTTTCCGTGTCTATAATTTATTTTCAATGTACATGTTCGTACTACCACTGTTGTCAATAATAATGAAAAAAGGTGATGCTGATCGGAAGAAGATTGGAGAAGACAGAAAAAAAGAGATAAATTTAGTTAGCACATTTATTCTAGAATGGCATTACCTTAGGATAGGTATTCAGACATAACGTATTACACGGCTTTCACATTTTTGTGTATTTCTGACGGAACACTTAGCCTTTCGATCAATGAACTTTTTGTATTTAGTCAATGCTCTAAGCGACACCATTCCTGTTAACTCCGAAACAAGAAACTTTTCGTATCCATTAAAATGTCTCCCCAAAGACATGGTTTCCCAAATGTTCGGGCAATCAATCAATTAAATGTGTTTCTGGCGGATGGTCGAGCCGTATCATACTTGACTCCAGTGGTAATGTTTTTGTAAGTTAAAGGCTCAATACCACTCTTGTAGTAACTGAATAATATGCCTCAATCATTATTCTGGTCAACAAATTGTCCTATTTTACAATATTCCAATTAAATGATAATACACATTTCGGTTTAACGTTGAAGATTTTGAGAAAAATTCAACTAAATGATTTGAAAAGATTAACGTAAACCTGACTTGGGTTTTAAAATATTTTCGAACCCTCTGGACAAATAAAATGGGACGTAATAGATAATTTACACATCAGGTAGGACACTTAAACATCTATATATAGTACTTAGAATAAGGCTATTATTTATTTTCTGGATCTGTCAAGCCAACAAAGGTGTTATTGTCCCTTACATTAAACATACATTATGCAAGAGTTAAATCTACCTACTTCATCCACTGCATCCAGGCTAGACAATCACGTCGTGTTTATTGGGCCAGCGTCATACCAATCGAACCACCGTGCCCCCAAGTCAACTGGCGTGGTTTCGAATCTCTGGTTCTACGTGACAAGGAGTAGGGTCGGCTTGGTCCCCCGGTTTCCCCCTGCTACCAAAGACCTCTACGCGAAATAAAACCGAACCATGTGTTAGTTCCGAATTGTCCTAGTGTGTGTCGAGTAGACGTTACACCATCTCTCTCTCTCTCTCTCCCTGATAAAAGACACATGATATTACATAAGATTACAAATATAATATTCCAAATATTTTAAAAGAATCTCCCAAATGTATTAGTCCTATAAACTTGCATGATTGCGTTCACCTTGAAGAGGTGGATAGTTAGTTCAAGCAGAGTTAATATGCATCCCCCGGGACGTCTATAAAGATATAGGTGGTATTTAATATGGAATGTGGGCATATAGCGATAAGATAGAAATATCAAGTTAGACATTTTCATGACGTTTACAAGTGTTGGTAACTTGAAGTTAAGGCACTTAACTCCTGCTCTTTTATTAAAAAAAGATATTTCTAAATGCAAATATACCTGCAGCAAGAAATGATATTAAGGACGTCTTTTTACAGTATAATACCGGGGTTCATTCGTATATAACGGGGGTGGATGGCCGAATGGTTAGCATGTACCATAAGGTCTGTCATTTAGTCAGTCAACTGGTATGGTTTCGATTCATCGGTTGTCCGTGACAAGGAATAGGGTCGCCTGTCCAACCTCGTAGGTTTTCTCCGTGTCCTCCGGTTTCCTCCCACTGCTAAAAGACCCCTACGCAAAAGCGAATTTCTGAAATGAATATGTTAGGCATTTTGCCTATAGGTTTTTGGTTTAATCGTCCATATTAGTATCTACAAATCCCTTTTAAAATCTTATTTCCATGAAATTTCAAGAAGGAAAATGAGTTATATTTTTCTGGCTGATAACGGCTTTGAATTCATACAAATAAATGCATTTTTAGCAATTTAGAAAGTAATATTTTCACCGATGTGCGTAATTAAGCTTGACCGTATTTCATCTGTGTAGAGTTTTACAGTCTACAAAAACTTTCATGCGGAACTATAATAGTAGTTGTTGGCCAAGAAACACATCTTTAATTTGAAATCAACACATTAACTGTATGTGACGTGTAAATTTGCAGATTTAATTGATTCACGATATAAGCATAAACAATAGGGGGTAAATGCGATCCTTATGCAAAACCAATATCACATGCGGTAGGTACGGACGACAGATGGATTAAAAAAGACATTAGTTATTTTATATATGCAATGCACATTAAAATTGCTATATTTGAACCATTTAATTGCACAAGTACCCTTCGAGTTTCAGCTTTCAAATCGTTCAAAAATGTGCATTAAAATTCTACATGGAGGAAAAGAAAAATTGACAAAAGATGGCTGATTAAACGTTCAAATCGTAAGCTGACAAAATGCTGAAGGAAGTAGCTTAAAGACAGTTTAAACTGTAAGAAGATAGTCCACATCCTGATATTGAACAGAAAAACACATGCACTTAACCATCGTAATCGCATCTACACCACACCAGTTGAGAGGAGGCAGGTTTCAGTCTTAAACATCGATAGCATAAATCAAGTTTCCTCAGTGTTTTAACTTTAAGTACAGCGCGCTTTCATTCTGCGTGCAGTAACATAATAAACGCATCTGGTTGTTGCATGTTAAGGAACGGAGGAAGTTGTAAGGAACGAGGAAGTCGTTTTTATCAATAATCCTTAAATTACTTTAGTGTCCGTCCTCCTATTTCTTATATCATAGTTTATTTATTTTTATTAATTTTTAAGGCGTTACTGAATTGACTTTCATCATAATAACAAATGGTGCAATATGCACACATCCTTGTGTTTTGTTTCGACCCCTGTCTTAATTTATGTATAATGAATGTGTTCCGGCCTCTTTTTCTGTGAAATAGCTATATTTAACGTTCGCTTCCACCGAAGTGATATCACAGACAAAATTTCTTTAAAACTAAGAGACCGAATATTTAGCTGTATACAAAACCCAGCCCTATTATTACAATCTACAAGGTTTAAAAATAGGTAATTATTGATAAATGACATCAATAATGATAAACAATTACTTGAAATGCCCATTTAGCTGCAATATTTAATACCATTTCCCTTACTTTTATTTACAATAATTTCTGCTTTGATCGTTTGCTATGACTTTTTGTTATATAATAATGGTTACAAGAGAGAGATGGAGAGAGGGAGAGAGAGAGAGAGAGGGAGAGAGAGAGAGAGAGACTCACCTCAAATAACATTTCCAACATGTGAATAGGGCTGTATTATAGTGTTTGAAGTGAATGCAAAGACGCCTTTTCATAACAGCAAATTAACACATTCCCACCCATTTAATAAAGTCATACCAAACAGTGCCGAGAAATAGTGAAGGGTAAAGGGGGTGCAAACTCCTTCGTTAAATAGGGAAATCAAGTAGCATTAAATATTACCATGGATCAGCGAGTTACGAGAAATTCTCACCAAGTTACTATATGTATTATACATGGCAGTATTATCGTTTATCTAGAATGACTAGATCTCATGATCTCAAGGACGTGTTGCCACCATGTTTTAACAGTACGTGTTTAAATATAACTTTCACATCTGTCTGTCAATCAAATTTATATTAGTGTAGAATAATTTGCTTTGGAGTGAAACCTGTCCCTTTATATCAGTGTCGACATGTGTATGTGAGAGAGAGAGAGAGAGAGAGAGGGGGGTATTTTACGTGCACGCCTATGTGAACACGGGACCTCGGTTTTTCGTCCCATCCGAACGACTAGACATCTGGTACGGAACAGTTTAAAAGATTAGTTGATGAAGATTTGCAGGAGGAGATGACCTAATCAATTTTATGATTTTTAAAACTAATGAGTAGGTAAAACACTGAGCATTTTAAAAAATTATAAATACACCATTTAAAGGAGCAACATCGCTAATATTTGGGACATAGAAATTGGCCAGAATGGGTCGCAATACATATAATAATGCCATATGATTGTGTATAAGCTGATTTACATTCAATTCTTTCCGTTTTGCCTCTAATTTAAAATAAGTTAATTCCATCAAAATACGACATGAGTCTCAACCGAATGACAATTTTTAGAGTCTGGTTATTCCAGTCTATGGCGCACGCTCTCCAGATAAGATATAGCTTCACAATTTGACTGGAGTTGTGGAATATGTCTAGCCTCGGTATTTTTTTGACACTGAAACGCACTGTGGTATACGATTCGTGTACCAAAGGTACAATGTTTATTTTGCCTTACATAGCGGATATCAAAAGCCTACCCTTTTCTGGTAAGATCACAACATCAATGTTAAATTGACAAATGATTCGTGTTTTCAACGTGTAAAACTTAAGATGAGATTGAGTCAGAGACCTTGATACTATAAAGGACAATATAGATGATATTGAGTTAGAGACTAAGATACTTCAAAGGACAATATTTGTGTCCGTCATTATCACAGAGATCATTGCTACAATAGATGTGTATACAGGTATATACAGGTATCATGAATCGGAAGTGACGAACGCCAAAGGAAAACACGAGTTGTCCGTCTATATAACTGACTGATCGAATTAACGAGTGATAACAGATACAAGGCCGAATTTATGCTCACTAATAATTCCTTCCAAGACCAAAAGTTGTTGGGTATTATTTTAAGATTTTCCTTTATGTATTTTATTTGTGATACCTTGTTGGGGGGCGTCATGTGGCTAAGTGGGTAAGACGCTAACTCGCACAAGAAGATAATATTTCGCTTAGCCCTGGACAATAGGTACGATGTTTGTTCTGCCAGATTCGTCTCAAATTGGTAGATACTGTTTATGGGGTTCGCTTTACCACCACCACCCAGGAATGACGATGAATTGATCAGCCGTGTCTAAGCCCAAAAACGACCCTTTCCAGGCCGCTGAGCCAGGGTGGACCAGTGGGTAACAGTAACACACTGGCTTACTAGCAATAAAGTCAAAGGTTCCACATGTTTCAATGGGGTTACTGGTTTCCGGTTCTCGGTGGTGCAGTTTACAGGTTTGCGTCTACACAAACGAACTTTTGACGGCTGGAGATCGACGGAACATACGCGGAAACGTCGCTGTCCCGCCAACACGACCCCTCTTCATTAATTTGCTCAGAAAGGTTGGACGTAACACCCAATTGTGTTTAATTTCCAATATAACTACATACTTATGCCTGTCGTCCATACTGAGAGAGTGTCGTACAAAACAGGTCCGCATTTACATCACCCAATGCATCCTATATCGAAATTGCAGATCTACAGTTTTTCGCTGATTTTTTGGTTTGTCTTATTTTTGAACGTCCTTGAAAATTAAACTCTTATCTTGGTGTAACACGGCATCAGCTTTTGGCAGTATACAATACATCTTGCCCTGTGTGTGGTAATAACAGATTTGTATGTGCAAAAATTTAGCGTTGTGTGTTTATACCATAAAATGTTCATATTAGCACGGCGTAACGTACAAGGAAATGAACAGGAAAAGGCAAATGAGACCAACTGAAGGCGTTGCATTAATGAGCGATTGGCGATGCCAGGATTCGGTCCTAAATGATATCCCAAGCCCAGACAAATACACCTTTAAGAGTATCCCAATGATTCGTTAACCATTGTCTTTAATATTTTTAAAAGTTATTAAATAAACTTTAAAATTCTTTTTTTCATAATGTTTCAATCTTTTTTGCTATATTTCTTTGTTTTGTTTGCGCACATAAATGGTGAGCTTAGATGTTAATACTTTCCCAACGAGATGATCCTTTTTAATCTCTGGTCTCGAACTAGGTTATTTCGGGACTAACATATGGGTCTTTAGCCATGGACTGGCACGGAAGTACTTGGGGGTTTGGTAGGCGGGGAGCCAAGGTTACTAAGTGAGTAAGACGCCTGCTCTCTAGTCTGTAGGTTCGCTTCCGGTGGTGGCCGAGAAATTTCATCGTGATTTTCAAGCGTGGTTTCCTCTTGTCAGTGGTGCGGGATTGATGGCCTGAAATTGACAGTTAAAATTCGATACAAGAATAGGGTCGCTGTCTGGGCAATATCCCCTTCATTGCACCCTGTATGGCGTATACCTGTCTTCATTAGTCCAGTTGGGGCAGAGCAGTAGGAAGTTAAACCCCATTTATTTTCACACCACATGCAAGCTTGGAATTGAAATCTACAGCCCACTCACTAGATCCCCTACCCCTATCTCCCCTATCCCTATCTCCACTACCCCTCCGCATTCTCGAAATGAGAGCTGCTCTCTCCTGGATTGAATAACTTCAAAATATAACAAAGATAATAATATAGACATTTCAACAAAACCTTTAATGACCATTTAAAAATGCAAAGAAACCAAAATACATGTATATTATAAGATATTGTTAAAACCAGAAATATACAATATTATGTCAAAGTAGTTTTACTGACGATGTTATTATGGACCACAATTTCTGACAGCATTACAATTACAATCGCCATCGGGAAGTCTTAACGGAATTAACTGGAATCTCCTTCCTCCTCTTACACAGCGCGCCAAAACACGGACCCTTTTAGATGTTTCTGGTAGACACACGTTTCGGAATCTCGAACGACGACGACGACGCTCACACCCTCTGCATTCGTCACATCTATAAATAAAACGGTTAAGATTTAATACTGAATTATGAAACCTACGTTCGAGTGTGTGAGTCGAGTGGTTGAAAGGACATATTGGTGCGCTTGTATCTTTTGTGCGTAGTATAATATATCCCGCCAGCTTTTAAAAAAAATTATTTCAATAATTCGCTTGTGCGTAGGGGTCTTTAGCAGTTGGAAGAAACCGGAGGACCCGGAGAAAACTCACGAGATTGGACAGGCGACCCTACTCTTTGTCACGTACAATCGGGGACTCGAAACCACTCCAGGCTTTGTGATACAACCATGTTTCTGAAGCAACGGCAGCGAGTTTTACGACATCTAACCGTTGCTTCAATACTGTGCCATTCCCGGCATTAAAGCTACATTATCTGCAGACACATCAACAGTAGCATTCAATCAAAGGTTGGTACATCGTCCCCTCCACGGAAACCTTTACATTGGACCAACTTTGAACTTTGGAACTCGATAATCACAGGTATACATTTTAGCTTGAAAGCGCGAGACTTGGTATTCGCGACGACCAATGAATCTGGTTGGATCATAAGCTGGGCCTATACCCAATCAAACTCAGTGCCGAGATATGCAGAGTTGTACGTGAAGGGCTTGATAAGATGTATGTAGTGAAGGCGAGATCAAGCCTTCTATTGAAGGTGTGATACAGCACGCAGGTGCTAACAATTCGGCCATCCACCCCCACCATCTGTTAGAGCTCGTCAAGGATGTGAGGATTAGCATTAGAATCAATGAGGGGGTGTAATTTACTGTTTCCATATCAACTGAAATTTCAAATTATTTGGCTTTGAGCCGCTGTGGCTTTGATAATATACTTACAGGCATTCGGTGTAGAATATCCTCTGCCACCTAGGAAAGATAACTATACAAGGACCTCTGCTGGTGAAGGTTACCAATAACACCCTTCTAGAAGGACAACTCTCTTGTGGTCTCCGTGCTCTGGGTCGGAGTCTAGGACAGCTTCTGTAAATTGAGAATAAAACGTAGGTTCTTACTTCTTTTCTTATATTTTTTACAATTAAAGGACAATATTGGTACCAGTCATTATCACGAGCGACTGCTCTATATAACTGACTGAAGCGGCGACTGATAACAGACACACGGCTAAATTTCTGTTCACTAATAATTCCTTCGAAGACCAACAGTTGTTATACGGGACTGTAAGAGGATATCTGACAATTCAATAAAGTAATTGAATGTCATTAGATAAGAGGAGACGAGGGAAATAGAAATAGTCCGTACATTCCCTTGTTTATATTCACTCTATACATATGTGATAATGACTGGCACCAATATTGTCCTTTAACTGCGATTTATGTAACCGCTTGATAATCTGATCTGAATAAGACGAGTCACAGAGGCTCAGTAAGTCAGACGTTGGTCCGCTAACCCGGAGTTTACGTGTTCGGTACAGGTGCTGGCCAAGGGGTCGGGCCTTACAAGTAACGGTGACTAGTTACCGTAACACACCTAATTGGAAAAATTGAAAAAATTCAATTGTATGATTTGAAAGGCCTTACGTAAACACTTTAAAATGTAATTTGGATTTAAGCATATTTTCGAACCATCTGGGCAAGTAAAATAGGATGTAATGGATAATTTACACAACAGGTAGGACACTTAAACATTTCGTAGTTAGAATAAGGCTTTTTTTCTGGACCTGTCAAGCCATCAAGAGTGTTATTGTCCCTTTAAAAAAGGTCTTCAAAAGACGTATTTATTTGTTAAATAATGCACCTCTATCTCCTCTCGTGGTTTTTGGGAAGGCAATTATTTGATAACCAACTGAAATGAGTAGCAATATACTTACGACGGTGGTGTTCTCATATTGCCAAAGACACTGTCTTCAGCTGAACTGAAACTGTAAAAATGTACATTTATTGTGAAAATACTTGAAACTAAATTTAAAATCCCTGACTAAATACAGCAAATTAAAATATGCACGTATACTTACTAATGCAGTCATTTAATCACCCGGGGCCTGTTTCACGAATTAATTTTAACTAAGATAAAAATCATAATTTTATTTATTTGATTGGATAATATTAGATTGATTTTAGTGCTTAGCCAATCAGAATGAAGGTATCTACTAAAGTTAGGATTTGTTCTTTAGTTATGATTTCGAGAAACAGGGCCAAGAGTGACAACTCCTGTATTGTACCGTAATCATTTATAGCCCAGAGAGAGTTAGAAATGGGGTTTAACTTTCACTCAACACAACTAGGTCATTTCGGGACTAACATATAGTACCATTTTATTTCAATAATTCGCATGCGCGTAGGGGTCTTTAGAAGTGGGAGGAAACCGGAGTGCCCGGAGGGAAACCCATGAGGTTAAGAAGGCGCCCCTACCTCCATGCCACATACGCTCACACCAGGGTTCGAAACCACAGCCGCAAGTCAGAGGTGGCCGGCCAGCTAGATTTAAAGCTCAACAACCAAATATAACTTGTTAAAAGTCAACTTACCCGGTTGGCACTTCCAGGGCTGTATTAACACCCTCGGCAATCGTCTCGTTTGTTAGTTGATCTAGTGCTGCCCCCTCGACGTTTAACTGTAATTTATCTGCTTCTTCTTCTTCATGTGTAGCTCGTCGACATCTTTGGGGTACTATGTCGACCTCGTCCTGGTCCTCTGCACTCTCTGCGCTCTCGAGCGGCGCAGGTGGACCTTCTGTGCCCTCGGACTGGGCATTAATAATAACAACTAATAATGTTATCTATAATTAAAAAATATGGTTTTAAAAAAAAAATAAAAAAACAATATGGTTTTAAAAAAAACAAAAATAAAATATGGTTTTAAAAAACAAAAAGTATGGTTTTAAAAAAGAGAGAGAGAGAGAGAGAGAGAGAGAGAGAGAGAGAGAGAGACACACACACACACACAGACATGGGGGTTAACGTCCACCCGACAGAAAACCGGTTATTTCGGGACTAACATATGGACCAATTTTTATTTCAATCTCCTTGCCACGTACAACCGGATATTCGAAACCACGCTAGTTGACTCAATGACAGGCTTTATGATACAGCACGCACGTGCTAACCATTCGCCCCCCCCCCCCTAAAAAAAATATGGTTATAAATAAATAAGTTAAATATACCAATTAAAAATATAGTTACTGTCTGAACCATCGTAAATTTTAAACGGATTTCTTCGATTATGATGAAAACTACTTAACTCTGGTTATTATAAACTCACTTGTGTGTTTTAAATCAACTCCCGTTAAATGAATCCATTGCATAATTTAATATCCCAACAAATAAAAAAGTTATCTCTTGAACAAATTGACGTATTTACTTGTATATTTAACGGAGATAAAATAATTAGAAATTAAAATATAATTTTTTAAAATGAATGTGTCTTGATTGGTCCATTTTAGACTGGCCCAGTCTCTTCTATTTATTTTACATTTCGATTTAAATAAAAGTATTAATTTTTCAGGAAACCAACACTTTCGTTTCCATTTGTATAAAAAAAAACTTTGAGTAAACCTGTAACCAGCACCAGAGATTACGGTTTTTTTTTCTTTTCTTTTTTTTGGACAGGATTGGCCAAATTTGGTGTGTGGAGAAGACTGGCCACCAGTCTCGGTCCATTTTAGAGATTTAACCCCTTTAACGTTGGAAAATGTGATTACAAATACTTACTAGGATTAACCGTAACATCTTCTTCTCCTTCTTTTGCAGGTTGGAAAGGAATGAAGTAATGATCAATGCTGTATATATTTATATATGTTCATGTGATCAAAACATCCAATAAAATTATTGATAATCCTGTTATCGTAGTCAATCGTATCATGTTGACCTTTCCTTAGGGCGCGTTGCACAATTTGTCACAATGGCCATTGACAAATCCAATTCGATATGATTTTATTACAACAATTAATGGGTTTAATTCATAATTATGCAGGAAAGTACGGAATCTTGTAATAACAAGATAGGCAGATTTTTTTTCCATTTGATTGATCCGTAGGAAAGCATGATTATATAGAGAGAGGGGGGGAATGGAGGGTGTGTGTGAGAGAGAGAGAGAGAGAGAGAGAGAGAGGGAGAGAGAAAGAGAGAGAGGGTTAACGTCTACTCGACACAAATTAGGTAATTTCGGGACTAACATATGGTTTAATTTTATTTCAATAATTCGCTTGTGCGTAGGGGTATATAGCAATGGGAGGAAATCAGAGGACGCGGAGAAAACCAACGGGGTTAGACAGGCGACCCAACTCCTTGTCAAGGAAGGTTTTCGACAAAGGGGGTTAACTCCAGGACGGAAAGTCATGCGTTCTCCCAAAAAATAAAACCCATACGAGATCTATTGATATTTAACGGAAATACAAATTATTGTGAGCACTACAGTGGCTACAGTGCTATTACACGATTTATGTACACCCAGGTTCTATAATCCAGGGGCCGGTTGCTCAAAATTAAGTTATTTTAACGATCCAACGTTTATTAACCCTTGTGCGGTCACATTGCACGAAAAACATTGTAGGTAACAAGGGCTAATCTGAGATTCCAGAAAAAATAGGTTTTTGGATGCATAATTATGAGATTTGCACTACAGAATATCTGGGGCTATTATTTCCTACAGGCCCCCCAAATTCTGTAGAATACTATAGAATTTCCTGCTATAGAAAATGGAATAGCCCCCCCCCCACTCCATCGCCTAACTGGCAACCTATAATTTTTTGCTGATAATATACTTCGACTGACAGCCACTAATGCCATCGTTAAAGAGAAAACATCTCAGTTACGAAATGTTAAAAGTTAAGAGGGCATCCAGCCATAATCTTTCCCTCTGTTAAAGTTAACGATCCGTTCGTTATCTCCGTGTTAACAACGGATCGTTATAATTTAAAGGCGCCTTTGAGCAACCGGCCCCAGGACGTTACGATAAGATGTGTAGGCTACTAAACCCGGCGATAATATTTTGCGCTACTGGCGATTCTTTTTGAGAACTGGCGGAAAAAAATTCTTAAACTTCTAATCGTATTTATCCTGGATTAACATTATTGGGTGTTAATCCCTTGTTGGGATACTATAAATTAATCAACTGGTTGATAATCCGGATCGCGTCAATAAGTAATACTAATCACTTGTCTCAGATTAATGATTAGTTGATTGATACAAGCCTATTTCAAGTTTACTTAAAGCCCCAATACCACTCTTGTTGTAACTGATTAATATTCCCCGATCATTATTCTGGTCAACAAATTGTACTATTTTACAATATTCCAATTAATTGATGATACAAATTTCATCTTAACACTCGGAATTTAAAAAAATTTGAAAAATTCAAATACATGGTAACAACATGGTTTGAAAAGCTTTACGTAAACACTTTCAAGGGCAACTTGGATTTAAACATATTTTCGAAGCCTCTGGACAAGTAAAATAGGATGAAATGGATAATTTACGCAACAGGTAGGACACTTAAACATCTGGTAGTTAGAATACGGCTATTTTTTCTGGACCTGTCAAGCCAGCAAGAGTGGTATTGTCCCTTTAAAGGACGTAAGTCCGTAACTCAAAATCCTCCAAAATGGTCGACATCGAAGACACGAAATATTGGTCAATTCAAATCAACATTGATGATGTAAACTTACCGGGAAAAGATGAGCTTCTGATATCCGATATTTCAGATAAAATAATTTTTTTAACATTGGTACACGATTGGGATTGCTGAGGCCCAACCAGTCCCGGAAATTAACTAAATCATAGTATAGTAGTTCAGACAACAGAGTTTAATGTTTTATGACATCTAAAATAATTTCACTAAAATGAAGTAAATGAAAACATCATGAGAGAAAGGTTTAAAATTCTCAAATTGTCAACGAATTCTAAACGTCAATGAAAACGCTGTCTAAATTGTCTCAGATGCACTGAAAATAATCTTTATTTTAAACAAATAAACTCTGGAGGATAATACCCCAGGCATTCAAGGGGGCGGAGTACATACTGGTACGATCCGCGGTCAGTACGAACAATTTGAAATGGGGCCCCGCACAGTTGGTATGTCCCGGGCCCCCACAAGGTTAATCCGGACCTTGAAAACGTAAGAACGCGTTGAATAGTGACGATTCTTGAGCGAGAAAACAGTTCGCCATTTGTACCATATTACCGTAAGAATCTCTTAAAAATATGTCATTCGGCAAACCTCGACAGATTCCGGTGCCCTACATCTAGACTCGGCTGTATGATGAAGTCCGCCATTTTGGAACTATTTTAAAGAACCCGGATAAACAATGGCTGCACCCATGGCCATGGAGATTATATCAACAAACTAAAAAATGGCTGCCCCCATAGAGATTATATCTAGAAAAGACGCCATTTTGGGACTATTTTGTGAAAGCGGCACGTTTTCCTGTTGAAGTAAATCGGTAGTTGACTATCCGCATCGCAAATGTATGGTCGTAGGTACATATCAATTGCTATCATACATCCGAGTCTAGATGTAGGTTACGGAGAGTACCGGAATCTGTCGAGGTTTGCCGAATGACAAATATGTGTAATTTATATCATTCTATCAGAGATTCAGATTCTGATACATGTACCTTTATGGTACCTGAAAATAACAATAGGCCCGATGTACACTCAACCATACATTTATAGAAAATTGGCAATCCTGGGATGCGATTTGACGTGTAAATACTGAAAATATATTGTGCAGTACAGTGTTTAAAAATCTGATCTTATTAAATCCAAACTGTGCTAATCTATTTTGTAAAGATATAATTCTCAAGTTGTTGTATATTGTATTGTATATCGGTAATTGTTTTATAGTAAGCCTAGCTGAGACATACAATAGTTAGATGTGTCTTTTTTTTATCATACATTTTTGGCAGATAAAATATTTTCCAGTTGGCGGGAAAAATATGAACATTTTTGGATAAAACCAAATATCACCCATTTTGGCGGAAATCGGAAACCAGTGTGAGGTCAGGTATTCAATCCCTGTATTGGCCGAGAAAGTTCATCCAGATTTTCCGGCGCGTGGTTTCTTTTGTCAGTGATGCAGAAAATGGAGCCAGACAAAGGCAGCTCTCTAGTCGTTCGGATGACATGGAAAACGGAGGTCCCGTGTACACATGGCGTACACGTAAAAGATTGGTAGCTGGAACTCGATATAAGAGTAGGCCATATTGCTGCTGCCCGGGAAAAATTCTCCTCGTAGCTCTCTGTATGCCCGTCTTCATTAGACAAGTTTAGGAGCAAAACAGTAGGATGTTAAACCCTATTTCATTTGATTTCATTTTATTATGCCCGTTCTCATTATCCCAGTCGATGCAGGAAATGGGACGTTAAACTCGATTTCATTCCATGTAATACTCTAACTCGCATGTCTAATGGGGGTTGGGTGACCGAATGGTGATATCGTAGACAAGGGAAAGTATGTACTGTCAAGGGTTCTTTTATGTGGACGCCAAAGTGTTTGCTGGGTGCATTCGAACTTTAGAAGCACATCTGACGCATTTATATAAACTATAATAAGGAAAGTTAGAAAGTACCGGTATTCGTACAAAGTGTCATCCTCGGTTACCCAGTGTACTCATTCCGTTCTACTCCACTATACCCTGGGTTAATCTATGGGGTAGACACGTTTTCAAGTTATCCACCCTTGATGCTTGTGCTATTTTTATCGACCAATAACAGAAACTGTTATTTGAAAAGGAAATTGTGACCTCTGTTTTTAGTCTTATCCGAACGACTATACGCTGTCCCTTGTCACTGATACCATCATATCTTTTTTTTAAAACAAACATAACTATTGTATTTTGTTGAAGAAATAATACCTCGTAACGACATATTATTCCAAACGAGGTGTGGTTTAAAGTTATACAATTGAAATATTTTTCATGTTTACCAGATTTTTGCTTTGAAAGGGATATTTGATGTTTTGGGCTCAGCTTTGCTAAACACTTGACCGTATTCTGTCCAAAATTCTTACAAAATATAAACATAACTGTTTTAAATTGTATAATTAGTAGAATTACTGACGATCCACTTTGAAGTCGTGACTCGTAATTAGATTTTATATAGATGTTTACAGTGTACATTACATGTACTTAACTTGTTAGTATATAACAATTTAGCTAGTAATTAAATTACCTATATCCAATATACCAGGGAGGAATTATATATACAGACGTATCATGACAGCGAAATTATGCAATGATTTAGTCTGCATCACTGACATTAGGCAATTGTAATATCAAAGAGGCCCAACTTCAATTTAGTTGTCTGGCACCAGTCAATATTATTATGCTATTAGTTTTGCACTTGAGCATTACGCAAATTAAAACTTTTGCTGTTTTTATATGAATGTGAAATGGAATAGAGTGTTTTATGTTGTATGTTTCTGCACAAACGTTGAAAGAATCAATACAGGCGATACGTCACGACCTGTGCTATAGGGGCAACTAAAATGTGTTACGGTTTGTATGCCCATCCGAACTACTAGGCGTATTTCTTTGCCACGTCGCCCTGGGTCAATGACAAGAAGGAGCAAAGATCGAAAATTACTTTGCTAACACTGGGACCAATGGGATTAAAATAAAGATTTATATTTCGTTTCGTTTGCCCTAGTGGTCTAGAGTGCCGCGCTTCGATCTCTATAGCTGGCCGGCTACCTTCGGCTTGCGGCTGTGGTTTCAAGCCCTGGTGTGGCATGGAGATATGGGCTTCTCAACCTCTAGGGTTTCCTCCGGGTACTCCGGTTTCCTCCCACTGCTAAAGACCCCTAAGCGCAAGCGAATTATTGAAATAAAATTAAAACCATATGTTAGTCCCGAAATGACCTAGTTGTGTTAAGAGGACGTTAAACCCATTCTCTCTCTCTCTCTCTCTTTTTATACTTCAGATGGCGCCGACTTCAACACGAAAGTGTGAACGGTTGTAGTGGAAGGTTGCGTCAGGGGTTATACGAACGGCTTTTGGCTCTATGATACCAGCCATTTGATTAAATAATAAGCTTGGTGTTTGAAGTGGGTATCTGGAAATACAACGTTTGCTTTATCCTCGCTGCAAATATTTACCCACATTTTGTGTTTCCGTGCACCGCACGCCAAGCTCTTGTGTTTCCGTGCGAAACAATATTTTAATAATTTGAACATGATTTAAATATAATATATAATTCACCTCTTTTTGAATAATGTACTTTTCTCCCAACACAAGCTTACTAATTAACCACGAATTTTGGTGACTTAACACAGGTTTTCGCTGAGAAGTATAAAATACCCCATATTTCAGAACCGACGGATTCCTGGCACACTTTATATCTTGAAGATTACCATCTTCATCTAAACACTGATAGTAATTTAGATTTTGGCCTGATAAAGTACCATACGAGTCCATTATATTATAG
This sequence comes from Patella pellucida, assembly GCA_917208275.1. Lineage (NCBI taxonomy): Eukaryota > Metazoa > Mollusca > Gastropoda > Patellidae > Patella > Patella pellucida. The sequence continues at coordinate 13,339,733 of OU795039.1, forward strand.
TCTGTTAAAAAAAATGCCGTATTATTTATTCAAACAGACTTATTCTACGTTCATCTGGTATACTTTTGTTTAGTCTTCTATCTTATTTATATGACTTTAATGCCAAAATTTATGCTATTGCATTAAATAATATTGTTAAATATTGGCATAAAATATGCAAGGTATAGACGTTTATTGATAAGACAACTGCTCAGGAATTAACCAGAAATTTACTATTAAAACCTGCATATTTGTACTAAAAGCTCTAGCAAAAACAAAATCAGCAACGAAGTTCACAAAATATTTTCAGACTTATGTTAATAATTTACTCAAATTTCAATCACTGTTTATGAGAAAATATATTTAATGCAGAAACACAAAACTTTGCACAGAGTTTTTGTATTTTTGTATTTGATATATTAAAACAACAAAAGATTTATCAAGGGGTGTATTTTAATTACAATGGGGCGAACAATTTTTAGTAAATTCTTAACTGTTATATTTCCATGCAGAAACAAGGTATGTCTACTCTTTCTGGTGCAATTTCTCATTTTACATGGACAAAATATATTTTTTTTCATGACAAAGCAAGGTATATGTACTCTTTCTGAAACATCTAATGCAATTTCCCATTTCTTTCAAGAGTTAACACCCTTGTTCTGCCGGAAAGCACATAATGAAATGTACCACGCAGACAGTATAAACCATTTATTCAAGAATAAATATGCATGGTGAAAAGCTACAAAAGAAATAAAAAGTCAAATTAAGTTTTAATCCTATATGATGTACAAATTATTGTAATTATGGCCAGAGCGGGTTTCCGTACATTTTTGACATGCGAGCGAAAAGTAACGGTAAATCATTCCTAAATGACAAATACCATAAATAACAAAGAGACAATGACTTATAAAGTTAAAGTATACAAACAATATAAATGTATAGGGCGTCACCACCGTGACAAAGTAATTGAACCTAATTCCTCAGACTATCAGTGAGAAATACAACACGGAAACATCGGGATGTTTACAATTGCAAAAACAATGAATTTTTACCTGACAACATAAAGTGGTCTACATGGTAAACGCTAAGTAAATAAGTAATGAAACATAAAACATGTTATAAGTCAGAAATAAAAGATTCTTACACTGTGGCCAGCCAAGCTTATGGAAAGCCCAAAACCACGCGACTTTGTGCACGGAAACATGGCGAACTCTAACCAAGGGCCGTCACTCTCCGCAATAAGTATGGAAGGCGGAGTGAGACAAAATAATAAATATACACGATCTATAACCATACCTATAACCATAGAATTTATAAAAAGAAATTAAAACTAAAGATTCTAATTCAAATGTCAACACAGTTCCTGTACACTCCCCGCCTGATATCAAGAGGTTGATATCACTATAATATTGTCATTTCTCAAGTCGATCCCGACACAAGAAGAACAAGTTCTGAGATTGGTCTAACATATACTGTTGGTTTGTTTTCCTTTATAATTCGCACTTCAATTTTTCGTACTTTCCCATCATCACCTTCGAAGGTACGAAGCACTAATCCACGCGGCCATTCATTACGCGCAACAGCTTTGTCTCTAAGTAAAACAACATCGCCCGTTTTGATATTTGGTACATTCGTGTGCCACTTTCTCCGGGACTGAAGAATGTTCAAGTACTCCTTGCGCCACCGTGACCAAAACATGTCTGATAGAACTATGACGCGTTTCCATTCATTCCGAAGAAGATCTGTTTTGTCCACCTCTACCTTATGATCAATACTGGGTACAGAACTTGTCTTTTGAGTAAGAAGAACTGCTGGTGACAACACAAATGGATTATCTGGGTCCGTGGAAACCGGAACAATAGGTCGATGATTTACAATACTCGCTACTTCTGCCAGGAAAGTAACCAACACATCGTGCGTAAGCAGTCTGGTCTTTGATTCCATAAACATTGAGTCCAAGATTCTTCTTGTCACCCCGATTAAACGTTCCCAAGCCCCTCCCATGTGGGAAGCATGGGGAGGGTTGAAAATCCAAACAGTTCTCGATTTGTTCATGTAGTCTCTGACTTTTCCGTCCTCTACGTTGACAGAATCAATCTGCAGAGCATCCGTTGCACCGACGAAGTTCGTTCCGCGGTCCGACCTAAATATACTGACGTTACCTCTGATTGCGATAAGACGACGCAAGGCATTGATAAAGGCACTTGATGACATCTCTTCGACGACCTCTATATGAATCGCCCGTGAAGTAAGACACGTAAAGAGGATAGCCCACCTCTTTGAGTTAGCACAACCACCACGAGTTCTACGATGTACAACAAACCAAGGACCAAATGTGTCTACTCCAACATTTGTAAAGGGAGGAGTAGTCTCAATACTGTCCGTAGGAAGGTCTGCCATCTTTTGAATTGTCAAACAGCCTCTTAGTCGTCGACACTGTACACAATGGTGTATGATTGAAGAAACAAGACGTTTCATCCCCACGATCCAATAGCCCGCGGTACGAATAGCGCCTTCCGTAAAATGTCGGCCTTGGTGCTTAACTTGACCATGTAGGTGTAACACTAAAAGTTTCGAGAGATGGCATTTCCCAGGCAGAAGGAGTGGGTTCTTTTCTTGGTATGGTAGATTCGATTTGTTAAGCCTGCCTCCAACACGTACCATACCGTCTTCATCCAGGAAAGGGTCCAGCGGGGCGATACCACTATTCTTCGGGAGGTTTTTATTATTCTTAAGGCAGTCAATCTCTGACTCGTAGACCTCACGCTGTACTGTCTTAATTAGAAATGCTTCTGCCTTATTCATTGATTGGACTATATCAACAGTCTTCAATGCAGTTTTCTGAGTTCTAAATTGAACGAATCTGTGTAAAACAGCCACACCGCGGATTACTGACTCCCATGTAGAGAATCTCTGGAATCGCTCCAATCCTAATAAAGCTTTACCTCCAATCGTCGTCTTAGTCACTGTGACGGAAGGTCGTATCTCTTTATCAGTTTCTGGATCAACAAATGCTGTGAAGTCTTCAGTCGATTCATCCGCAATTCGTAGATCATTGGCTAGAAATTATATAGGTCCTTTAAGCCAACGGCTTGAATCAATGTCCTGTGCGAGCACGGATCTGGTTGCCTGGTCTGCAGGGTTTAGGGATGTTGGTACAAAATTCCACTGTTCTGGTTTGGAAGAATTGCGTATTCGATCAATTCTGTTTTCTACATAGATATAGAAACGACGGGTTTGGTTATGAATATAGCCAAGAACCACCTTACTATCGGTGTAAAACTTTATAACATCGAACGGCGTGTGAAAGTTTTCAACAACTGTGTTGGCGATCTCTACTGCCAAGACAGCTGCACAGAGTTCTAACCTCGGTATCGTGTGTCCATGTTGAGGAGAAAGTTTTGCTTTACCCAAGATGAATCCAGTTTCAGAGTTTCCATCAGGTGTGACAATACGTAGGTAAGACACCGCCGCAATAGCCTTTTCTGAAGCGTCCGAAAATGTGTGTAATTCCAATGATGTCGTTTTGCTGATAGAAGTTGGAACATGCATGCGTCGGATTTCCAAATGTGAAAGAGCAATAAGCGAGTTCCTCCAGGTTTCCCATTCTTTCCTACTTGGTTCAGGAAGAGGTTCGTCCCAATCGAAGGACTGTGATATAAGTTTCCGAAAGATGAACTTCCCGAGTATTATAACCGGTGCTACAAATCCAAGCGGATCAAACACGCTATTCAAAGTTGACAGTACACCACGACGTTTGAATGGTTTAGTGTCATCCGAGATGCGATAGGTGAAGCTATCAGTACCTAAGACCCAATATAATCCTAGACTCCTCTGCAGCGGAACGTCATCAGAGTCAAAATCCAAACTCTTCAAATCCTGGGCAATGTCTTCTTGTGGAAGAGCAGACATTACCTTATCGCTGTTGGATGCGAACTTATGTAGCCTGATATTTCCTTCCTTCATTAAGGTTTCCTGAGTACGCGTCAGCAGACTTATCATATCTCCAGTGTTGTCTACTGAGATGAGTCCGTCATCAACATAAAAGTTCCTTTCAACAAAATCCTTCACATCCGGATCAGCTAATTCTGCACATTTCCTCAGGCCGTATATAGCCACCGCAGGAGACAGGCTATTTCCGAATACATGCACAGTCATCCTATAAGCTACGAGTTCCTTGTCCATATCATTGTCTTTATGCCACAAGAAGCGTAGAAAGTCCCTGTGTTTCCTGTCCACCGAGAACGAGTAAAACATTTGCTGAATGTCGGCAGAAGCTGCGACACGATTTTTCCTGAAGCGAATAAGAACACCAAGGAGAGAGTTGTTTTGGTCGGGTCCTTGCATTAGAACTTGATTTAGAGAAACCTCTTTAAACTTAGCCGAGGAGTCAAAAACACATCGGATCTTCCCTGGTTTTTTGGGGTGATAGACACCAAACACTGGTAAGTACCACGATTCAACTCCCGCTTCTAACTCAGGTGCTATTTCAGCGTGATGATTGTCTATAAGATCCTGCATGAATCCTAAAAAATGTTCACGTTTTTCCTTGTTGGAGCGAAGACTCCTATCCAGCGTGTTTGCTCGTCTCAACACCATAGTATGATTGTTCGGTAAGCGTTTCCGATTAGGCCTAAATGGTAGTGGAGCACTCCATTTTCCGCGTTCGTCCTTGTGAAATTCTTGATCCATTTTGACTAAGAAGATCTTATCTTCGACTGATTTACCAGGTTTATTATCATATTCTGTTCGGTGGAAGACACCATCTCCTAGCTTAACATCATCGAAGTCGAAGTTGTCAACTTCATTCTGACTAGCGAGTAACTCCTGTACACTTAAGGTGTTGGTGCATGGTTTTAAGAGTGAAGGTCGTCCCTCTGAATGTATGTATGTTTTGTAAGAATCCACTACGTCTGGAACATGTCTGTGTTCGAGACAAACATCTCCTATTATTACCCATCCTAACTTCAGTCGTTGTGCATACGGCAAATGAAGTGGACCAATTCGTTGATCGCAAACGTGGTGAGCTTCAAGGAGGTCTCGTCCTACCAATAGAAGAATGTTGACACTTTCATCCAAGGGTTCGAGTTCATGCGAGATAGAACGTAGATGTTCGTAATAGCTGGCTATTTCAGGGGTCGGTATCTCCTCACGATTGTTGGGTATTTCATTACATTCTATAACTGCGGGAATATGCATCTTTGCTGTTCCATCGAGAGATTCAAGCACAAGACCCGTAATCCTTCTACCAGCCAACTTAGTGCGACCGGAACAACTCATCAGAGTGTAAGTTTCGGGCCTCTCTGTGACACCAAATGTATCGAAAAGTTCCTTCCTGCCCAAGGATCTGTTGCTTTGTTCATCCAACATTATATAAATCTTTAACCGCTTGGAAGGAGAATCACGATGAGAAACATACGCAGGCAGTATCTTGGCACATGATTTACCCGAAAAACCTCCTTTACAAATCTCAGTACAACATGACTTCACAGTCGTGTCGTCGGTTTCCTCCCCGCCGTGCTTTGACGCGAATTTGGACTTGGGCATATCACCAACGTGCATGCCTGAATTATGACGAGTACTTTGACATTCCTTGCAAGAAATAGATTTTGTACATTCTCGACTTAGATGATCCTTTGACTCCAGGCATTTGATAAAAATCTACGACGTTCTTCTATGGATTGGGATCTAAAGAATTTGCAGTCACTCAATGAATGATTTGTATTATGAATTGCGCACTTCATTGGTATTTTCGTGGATTCTTGTGAATTTGAAGTTTCTGTCTTGCTTACATTAATCCGAGGCCTTGAAACCGGGGTTCCGCGATCCCGTGGGACTGAGTTAGTACTATAATCCATTTCAAAGACGAATCCAGGGTCATTCAATGTGCTAGCTTGCTCTGATACAAAGTCTACAAAGAAAGAAAAAGGAGGGTATGCAATATCATGTCGTTTTTTATAAGTCGTTGCCCGATCCCTCCACTTAGTTTGTATGAAGGGTGGTAGTTTACTAATTATCGGATTTATACCAACAGACGAGTCAAAATAGCTCAATAGTTTCTCATACACAGGATTTTCTTTGGTTGACAGTATTTCCGATATAATGTCTTGAAGATCAAAGAACCTTTTCCTATCTTTATATGTAATCTTTGGAAATCCATTCAACTTCGTCTTGAGAGAAGTTTCCACCAATTCCGGGCTGCCATAACGTTCTTCAAGTCGCTGCCATATTTTCTGTAATCCATGACTTGGGTTGTTTAAGTTGGAAGCGCGTATACTCTGAGCAAACCTAGAAGACTCGGGACCGAGCCACTTGATTAGAAGTTCACCTTCCTCAACCGCAGTAACCAATAATTCGTTAGTAATGGCGAGAAAACTCGATTTCCACATGGCGTATGATTCTGGTCGATCATTGAAGCGACTAAACCTTGACATTAACAAGTCCTTTTTCAAGAGAAAGCGTGAAAGTTCACTCATTGTCCTATCGTTCGAATTGTCTGGTGACGAACGCACTTCATTAACATCGGCTGATTGAGCTGTGCTTTCCTGAAAATGATAATTTTCTCCGAATTCATGTGGCGTTCTATGAAAAGATGTGTTTTGTGTATTAACAACCTGGTCCATTTGATTAAGTGTACTAGGGCCCTTGACATACTGAACCTTCGGCACGGTTCGAATAGTATCTTGAGACGCAGTGATAGTAGTTTCCCGAAGGGATTCCTGTTCCTCTACAAACTGTTTTGTACGTTCCATTGTATTCTCTTTAGGAATATCCTTCAAAGACTCCAAATCATAATGCCACCCAGCTTCCTCTGTAACAGCTTGGTATAAAAAAGAAACAAAAAGTAAATAAAAGGATTTGAACGATTTATAGTATCGAAACCATTCAACAAATTGGCCATTTCCGATATTCGAATACCATTGCTATCAAACAATGGAAAAACATGATTTTTATACGCCTCTACTAACTTATTCTGCGCTTTTTAAACGCCAGACGGAAATAACATATTCGATACTAACCACTGAGCATGTCATTTTTCTACTCAAGTACTTTGAAAATTCCTTTTGTTTAGCTAAGAATTCTAAATCTGCTTGAATGTTCATCCTTTTGAGGTGAGTTTCAGCATCTGCTTTCTTAAGCTCTGCTTCTTTTGCCGCAAATTCTAATGTAGCCTTGGCTGCTTCAGCTTTAGCTTTCATTCGTAAGATCACTGATGAAGTGGTCGATTTGAAACTTGATCTTGAAATGTTTGACTTCGTCTTATACGACCCTGTATCCGTGGCGTCATCTCGTATTCTTCTCATTTCCCTTAAAACAATGTCAGCCGTTTTTTCTAGAGCCCTGTATTCTGATCTATGAACAGCAAGTACCTCAATACTGTTATCTGTGTTTTTTCTACTCAAGTACTTTGAAAATTCATCCGCCATTTCCATGTATTTTTTCAGTGCAGTTTCCACCCGTCTTTTACACAAAGATAGAGAGTCAAGCTTGTGTTCCTCTGAATTGAATATCGATATTTCATACTCGACGTTAGCCTTTAAGCAAGATAATTTAGAAGTGTACTTCTTCAAAGTGTTTTCGTAATTTTCTTGAGCCTTTTCGGTTAGCTTGTGTAACCGCCCTTCCTTGGTTTCCATTCCAGAATTGCTGGGGAGATCCGTTTGGTGTGTTCCAACTGTTGTCTCTTGGTCGAGACATTCCATATTTAAACCTTTATCCATGTCGCTGCTGAGTAGAGTCTTTTCACTGTTCTGCCGGAAAGCACATAATGAAATGTACCACGCAGACAATATAAACCATTTATTCAAGAATAAATATGCATGGTGAAAAGCTACAAAAGAAATAAAAAGTCAAATTAAGTTTTAATCCTATATGATGTACAAATTATTGTAATTATGGCCAGAGCGGGTTTCCATACATTTTTGACATGCGAGCGAAAAGTAACGGTAAATCATTCCTAAATGACAAATACCATAAATAACAAAGAGACAATGACTTATAAAGTTAAAGTATACAAACAATATAAATGTATAGGGCGTCACCACCGTGACAAAGTAATTGAACCTAATTCCTCAGACTATCAGTGAGAAATACAACACGGAAACATCGGGATGTTTACAATTGCAAAAACAATGAATTTTTACCTGACAACATAAAGTGGTCTACATGGTAAACGCTAAGTAAATAAGTAATGAAACATAAAACATGTTATAAGTCAGAAATAAAAGATTCTTACACTGTGGCCAGCCAAGCTTATGGAAAGCCCAAAACCACGCGACTTTGTGCACGGAAACATGGCGAACTCTAACCAAGGGCCGTCACTCTCCGCAATAAGTATGGAAGGCGGAGTGAGACAAAATAATAAATATACACGATCTATAACCATACCTATAACCATAGAATTTATAAAAAGAAATTAAAACTAAAGATTCTAATTCAAATGTCAACACAGTTCCTGTACAACCCTCAATTATTATTTTCGCTTTGTATTTAAGTCGAAGAATTACTTTACGATTTTTGTAAATAGTAGTCTGCCAAGGCTAATTCGAACTCATATTTATCAATATTCGTTATTCGATGTCAATTAAACTTGATGAAACCATTTTAAATAACGAAATATGTAATACTATTAATTCAATAAAATAATAATCAACACCAAAAAAGAAACAAAAAGTAAATAAAAGGATTTGAACGATTTATAGTATCGAAACCATTCAACAAATTGGCCATTTCCGATATTCGAATACCATTGCTAACAAACAATGGAAAAACATGATTTTTACACGCCTCTACTAACTTATTCTGCGCTTTTTAAACGCCAGACGGAAATAACGTTTTCGATACTAACCACTGAGCATGTCGTTTAAAACACAAAAAACGGTAAATTCCTGCAACTAAGATGTTCTGGTTATAACGCACAGGAATAAATGAGTTTACATATTCTACGAAGTTATCTTTATCTATTCGAGATTCCTGCATGTACAATGGCATGAATGACAAGACAAACGCTAAAACGTCTGACAAAATCTATTTACATAGCTTTTCCATTTGCACTCTTGTGTTGTGGTCATTAAGGTAAAAACTGGAATGCCAGGTTGATTGGTTCTACGGTAAGAGGAGATGACAGAACAGATTTGGATAATGCCGGCGATGAAATTATAAACACCAAGCAAGTCGAGTCCGTCAAAACACGTATCGTATGATCGGAAGATGCAAAACAAACAACAAATGCAACCTAGAGGTTTTGGTTGAATTCAGAAAAAAAACAACATAAAAAATGACCTTGGTGGGAAATTCGATTTAGATTTGGTATTCAAATGCGGGAGGGGTCGGGGGTGGATGTCCGAATGGTTAGCACTTCCGCACTCTATCATAAAGCCTCCCATTGAGTCAACTTACGAGGTTAGAAATCACCGGTTGTACGTGACAAGGAGTAGAGTCGCCTGTTCAGCCTCGTGGGTCTTCTCCGGGTCCTCCGGTTTTCTCTCACTGCGAAAAGGCCCTACGCGCAAGCGATTTATTGAAATAAAATTAAACCATATGTTAGTCCCGAAATGACCTAGTTTGTGTCGAGTGGACGTTACACCCTATTTTTCTTCTCCCCCCCCCCTCTCTCTCTCTCTCTCTCTCTCTCTTGGTGGGAAATTCGATTTAGATTTGGTATTCAAATGGTACATGTTTTCATTTTCATGCGAGTGACTGACGAATATCTGTAGGTCCGGCTGCTATGGCTCAAAACATAACATCTGGAATGCCAAGACCGTGGAAACTAAACATTCGCCGCTGTATATGAACTTTTCATTAATTTTACATATACCATTCATATTAATATCAAAATACTTCAATAAACAGCCTACCCGAGTAAACTAAAGTGTACCAAGATAACATCTACAATTCTATGTTTACAAAGGGACGTAATAAATGAATTAAAATACCTATTTACAGTCATAATCAGTTAATAAATCTCCGTAAAGTAATGATTAATTATAAACTTACTTAAGAATCTTTTCGCCTTTCCTTTCGTCAAACTGCCCAGGGATTTGATGGCCCGGTGAAGGGGAAGGGTGTTAAGGCTCTAACATGAGATTCGTAATTTCGGCCCATTTTACTAAATTTTTATAATGAAGGAAGACAAAAACTATTTACTTTGACTGGATAAATGTAATAATCACACACATTTGAGCAGAAATATATATCTGAAAAGGGGGATGACGTGATTATAAATCAGAACCCATGGAACACTTACCACTTCCACACTTAAATCCCCACCCCCTCCCGCCCCTCACCCAGTTTCGTTTCAATTGACCCGCGGTTACGTCCGCCCGAATTAGCTAGAAGTGAGTTATATTTAATTGATTAATAGATTTAGCCCTAGAAATGGGGTTGGGCGACGATAAATTGTTCCTTTGTATTTTCATTTATCAATTTCGTGATATTGTCTTTTATTAGATCACGATAATACGATAATACATACATATAATTTATTTATACGGTACTATGCTAAGTAGTGTAGGTCCCGAAGAAAATGAAATGAAATGGGATTTAACGTCCTACTGTTCTGCTCCGAACGGGGATAATGAAGACCGGCATACGCCATACAGTGTGCTATGATGAGGGAAATTTTGCCCGGGCAGTGGCACTATGGCCTACTTTTATATCGAATTGCAGCTTAAAAGGATCTTTTACGTGCACACCAATGTGTAAAGGGGTCGTACCCTCCGAACGACTAAACAGCTGTCCTTGTCAGGCCCTTCGTCCCCCATCCCTGACAAGGGGGAACCACGCCGGAAAATCTCGATGAACTTTCTCGGCCAATGCAGTTATCGAACACCCGGCCTCCAGGCTAGCGAACCAGCGTCTTACCAACTTCGCCACCGTGGTACTAAGGTTCACAAGGACCTAGGGAAGTATTTATTGTCTGATACGGCCAAATGCGCCAAAACTGCACTGTCGGCAATCCCAAAAAAACTGGAGTTCTCTTCAAAAACATTTATATGTTTTTCCATAGTTATATCATACTGCATATGTCTATGATGTAAATTATTTGAAAGGCATGTCAGCCATGTTAGAGTGTTGAATAAAATTTACTATAAACAATGTTGCTGTCAAACTAGCATAGACATAATAATGTACTTGATGAGTTAGACGAATATTCAGAAGTGCTTGTATGATGAGTGATTTTTTCAAGAAGCAATTACTAGTAATTGATTCGGTTGCACAAAACCCAATTTTTATATCTTTACGGGGTATGGGGAGACAACTACGAATATACAACTGGTGGTAGTTTTCTCTTTGATGTGCATAGCAGTTATATCTCATAACAACCTGTCATGACGTCATCATAGGTTGATATTCTGTTCATATCAACCGCTGATGACGTCGTGACAGGTTGATATTTCATATCAACCGCTAATGACGTCATCCCAGGTCGATGTATTCGACTCCTATCAACAGCTGATGATCGAAATAATACGAAAAATACAGAAATAGATTTTTATTCTTTTGACAATAAAAATTATTATGGTACAATTTGTAACATTCAAGACCGAAATAGACGGCGTACTTATCGGAATATTTTAATCGGTTATCCATACTCGACCATGTCTAAGATATCTTTCAGAATCTTCTTTCCGTCCACACACTCCTAGATTTGAAAGTATTTATCGCCCAAGATTTCCATTATAAAGTATTTTTGGGTACAGTCCATGCACTTAAAACAGTCGGTCAAATCCTTCTCTAAACTTAGTGAAAACCTTCAATCATTGTTCACTGACTGTAAGAATTTTCGGTAAAGAACGCCTTTTGATCCAAATTTTCTTTAGGTTTGAATAGATCCTCATCGATAGTTGCATCCACGTCAATTCAATCGTCAATTTTGTTGGCTAAAGGGGTTGATTATTCGTCTAACTTCGTATCTCTATCAATTTTGTCTGTGCTTTTGCTATTCAATTCTTCAAAATGGCGCCATGTAAACATAAACAACCACGTAATCGCACGTGATTAATTCGGTAATGATCGTTATTTGACGGAAACTACCGAGAAGGTAGCCAATCGTCGTTGGTCTTTAATGGAAGAGTCTATTTAATTTAAGGGTGGGCGTTGTATATGTCAGATATAAACCAATCTCCCTCAGTTGATATGTCATAAAACCCTTGGGCTGCGCCCGCGGGTTATATGACATAACAACTTCGGATAGGTTAATATCCTATACATGTAGTGCGAGTTATAAATAAACAAGTTTTCCTTTAATTTTTTCTCCCCTCTTCCTGCATTTTTGTGTTGACGTTTTTGGTGTAGAATAGGAGATAAGGGATCAAATTTGCAATTTCAGAGCAGTTTTGGGTAATACTGGTGATATGACAGCGGAGGGATAGGGGGTCAACTCCAAATTCCCGTAGCAAAAAAAATAATCTAAACCGTCAACGCCCTCCACATTTACCATATGAGCAGATTTCCAAATGTCGTTCCAATTGTGCCTATAAAGAATGGAAACAACTGAATGTTAAGCAAAAAGCTACAGCCTGTGATGTTACAGCCATTTAACGTTGAAGTCAATGGGCAAATAATAACTAGTCTGAGACCGTTTGGAACTTAATAAATTAAGTAGCTTTGTAGCACATTGGGAAGGAAATGAAATGAAATGGGGTTTAACGTCCTACTGTTCTGCTCCGAACTGGGTTAATAAAGACGGGCATACACCATACAGTGTATCGAATCGTATCGAATTCCAACTGTCAATGGGTCTGTTACGTGCACGCCACTGTGTACAGGGGATTTCGATTTCACGTCCTGCATCACTGACAAAGGGAAAACCACGCCGGAAAATCAGGATGAATTTTCTCGGCCAATGCAGGGATCGAACACCCGATCCCCAGGCTAGCGAGCCAGGGTCTTATCCACTTAGCCAACGTGATCCCCGGGCTGTGTGGAACATACTATATTGAGTAGCTTTGTAGCATATTTGAAACTATCTTTACAAAAGGGACTAACAAAAACAAAAACAACACAATTCTTATCATTGTCCGAAATTTACAATATTACACAGTGTTCTCGTGCATTGATAAAATTATTTTAGTTTCCCCACCTACTGTCCCAACATAAAACCTCTCATTACCCATTACACATGAGTAGACCAAAACCGTTAACCCACCCACCCACGCCCGCCCGGCGACTGTCTTGGCTACATTACCATCTGCACCATGACAAATGATTATTAAATCCCTCTAAATGTCCAACATTTACGATAACACGTTGTGGTGGAATGATAAAATTATTTCAGTAGCCCTCTTCTGTCCCAACATAAAAGCGTTTTTTTTATACAATAGACCAAAACTACCAACCCACTATTATCTTACCCCACACAGTCTATAGTTTTATGAAACAAAATGAAATGGGGTTTAACGTCCTATTGTTCTGCTCCGGTCTCCTCTTATATCGAATTCCAACTGCCAAGGGATATTTTACGCGCACGCGAATGTGTACACGGGACCTCGATTTTTTGTCCCTTTCGAACGACTAGACAGCTGTCTTTGTCAACATGAACTTTCTCGGCGAATGCAAGGATCGAACACCCGACCTCCAGGCTAACGAGGCAGCATCTTACCCAAATAGCCACCATGACCCCTGTGGTTTTATGAAAATGATCAATTATACTACTTCAACTCATCACATGCACGTGCACTTAATTTACACCATCAACTAATAAAATGCATTTCTATATTTCGGAATCTATTCCTGATCCATTTCAAGAGGCACCCAATGGACATTCATCATGTTTCAAAACTTACTTAGACCAGTTAACAGTGCATCTAAATCATCAATTGCTTTAAACCGCCATCTACTTGTCAGACTAATTTATTTTTGCCTTATATCAACTACGAGAGCCGCACCGCAGGGTGGAACTACTCCACGACTGATATCATCTCATTCATATATAATTTATCATTTTAAAAATATGCTTGAAGGTCTTTAAAACTCAAAATCTTCTTGACCAGATAGTTGGCGTACACGAACCCCCTGCAGATAGCCTTAGCGTCCGAACTGAAAAGATACATCTTCTAAACCAAGATATATTATGCAGAGTTGATTGAGCGGTCAAGGTATAATACTGCCTGTTTTAATAATTATGTTCGCAGGTCTTTAAAACTCAAAATCTTCTAGACCAGATAGTTGGCGTACACGAACCCCCTGCAGATAGCCTCAGCGTCCGAACTGAAAAGGTACATCTTCTAAACCAAGATATATTATGCAGAGTTGATTGAGCGGTCAAGGTATACTGCCTGTTTTAATAATTATGTTCGCAGGTTTTTAAAACTCAAAATCTTCTTGACCAGATAGTTGGCGTACACGAACCCCCTGCAGATAGCCTTAGCGTCCGAACTGAAAAAAATACATCTACTAAACCAAGATATATGATGCACAGTTGATTTAGCTGTCAACGTATACTGCCCGTTTTAATAATTATGTTCGTAGGTTTTTAAAACTCAAAATCTTCTTGACCAGATAGTTGGCGTACACGAACCCCCTGCAGATAGCCTTAGCGTCCGAACTGAAAAGATACATCTACTAAACCAAGATGTATGCAGAGTTGATTGAACGGTCAAGGTATACTGCCCGTTTTAATAATTATGCTCGCAGGTCTTTAAAACTCAAAATCTTCTTGGCCAGATAGTTGGCGAACACTAACCTCCCGCATCTAGCTTCAGCGTCCGAACTAAAAAGATACATCAACTAAACCAAGATATATGCACAGTTGATTGAGCGGTCAAAGTATACTGTCTGTTTTAATAATTACGATAAAGTCTAGACGGGGTATTAAATGTCTGTACATCGGGATGTGTTTATGATCTATGTATGTGTATAGATCATTTCAGGTTTTGTTTGTCCAACAGCCCACTAGAAGATGAATAGCAAAACGTAGGATAATTAGTAAAACGCTTTGGTTTCTTCTAATAGTCGCGTGTAAATTATAAACAGTAAAACTTTATAAATGCTTCATTTATGCCCAATGGTTTTAGCACAATTATCCTCTGGTCGACGAAGGTGGCTTGGGTGGCTGAATGGTTAGCATTTTAGCGCTGTATCAGAAGGTTGAGTCAACCGAGTGGTTCCGATTTCCCGGTTGTTCTTGGCAAGGAATAGAGTTGCTGGTGCAACCTCGTGGGTTTTCTCCAGATTCTCCGGTTTCCCACCTCTGCTAAAGACCCCAACGCGCAAGCGAATTATTGAAATAGAATTGTACAGTATGTTTCCCGAAGTTACCTAGTTTGTGTTAAGTGAACGTTACCCCCATCTCTCTCTCTCTCTCTCTCTCTCTCTCCCCTCTCTCTATCTCTTCACTGATCGATAACTTGCTATTATAATTACCATCGAAACATGTATAGACCTTCGATTGTAGGGGGTCACATGGGTAGGTGAGTAGGGTGCTGGCTCGATAGCCTGGAGGTCGGGTGTTCGATCTCTGCATAAGCCGAGAAAGTTCATCTCGGATTTCCGACGTGGTTTCTCCTTGTCAGTGATGCAGACGGAGGGCCTGATAATGACATCTGCCTAGTCTTTCGGATGGGACGAAAACCCTAGGTCCCGTGTACACATATTGTGCACGTAAAAGATCCCTTGGCAGTTGGAATTCAGTTGCTACCCGGGAAAAAATTCCCTCATAGCACACTGTATGGCGTATACCCGTCTTCAATTAGCCCAGGTTAGGTGCAGAAGCGTAGGACGTTAAACCCATTTCATTTATTCATTCATTCATTACTACGATTTTTTATTTACAGAATGTAGAATCCCCCATCCCATTTTCGAAGATTTTCTCTAGCATAACGGCATATCCGAATAGATTGAAAAATGAAGACATAATTAACTACAGGAAGTTATCGCATATGTTTTAAAATGTGTGCATATATTGAAAAACAGCTGAGATTAGTGGACGATCCCATAGATAACTTTAAATACCATTGCTACAGATTAATGAAAATATATGTTTTAATTTTTACAAGGCATACAAGATAAGAAAGATCTATAAAAATACATTCGCGATATTATACACTTAAAATATCTTATAACAGCCAATATACATGTAACACCCACGTGCTTTGAACTTATGAATTCTATCTTTTCAGTGTTTATGTTCAACTACAAATTAAGAAATTCGTCTATAACAGTTGTCGGCCTTGTTTATAAATATAAACATTGGCAATTGACGGACATAAATCAGATCCCATCGCTATACCTATAGTCGGTGCCATGAAGGAGAGCAAACTGTTGTAGAAATGTCCTCCTTCAACATGTTTGTAATGATGTGGTTAGGGCTATTCATTATTAATCATGCTTTCTGGAAACATGCTTCCTGGCTAATGGTGTTTAACTAGGCTCTATTTAATAAACAAAACAGTCTACTTTAACTCGGAGATTTTTTGTGCAAATTTGAATAAACATTATTAACAAAAGAATGGGCGTTTAAAACATTATGCTACAATTTATTATTAAGCAAACGAATCTGCATGATGCAAGTACATGTATATCAAATGGAATAATTATTTTTAAATGGTAAACGAAATGAAATGAAATGGGGTTGAACACAGTTCAGCTCCGACTGGGCTAATTAAGACAGGTATCCATACACTGTGATCTAAGGGAAATTTTGCAGAGGGGGAGAGCGAGAGAGAGGGAGAGAGGGGGGGAGAAAGAGAGAGAGTTTAACGTCCACTCGACATAAACTAGGTTATTTCGGGACTAACTTATGGTTCAACACTATTTCAATAACGTGCTTGTGTGTAGGGATCTTGGCAGAGAGATAGAGAGAGAGATTGGCTTTAACGTCCACTCGACACAAAAAATTTGCACAGACAATAGCGCTACGGCCTATTCTTATATTGAAATCCAACAGCCAGAGGGTTGTTTACGTACATAAAAAAGTCATGTCCTGCACTAATCACGATAAGCTTTCTAGGATCGTAAAATGACCAACCGTGGTCTCGTGAGCGGGAAACGCAAAATACATACATGTAATATACATCACAGTCAGAAGTAAATAAATATCAATTCAACGCCTGGCAAAATCAACAGGTTTCCCTCTTTTTCCCAAAAAAAAGCAAGAGATTTGCTGTTGCATAAAGTAACATTATGGGAGATTAGATAAAGAGCTGGCAGCTTTGACTAGAATAGTTAAAAACTCGAGAATGTAAAGGCAATTTGCTGAAAATTTCAGTCAAATTGATCCACTCTGAACCGAGAAGTTAGCGACGTAAATTTTGGCCTTGTCTCGACCATAGTCGGTACGATAAAATAAAAACATAGTCTCGATTATCCATTGCATGATTAAATCATGAATGAAAATAGCAGCAAATTGGAGTTGATCATGGTCTTGTTTTGGTTAATAAATGTCTGATTAATAATTTAGATACATTTCAGGCCTAAAGAAATACCTATAATAGGCATATTTAGTCTCAATTATCCATTTCATGATAAAATCATGAATGAAAGTTAAGCAGCAAATCGGAGTTGATTATGGTCTGGATAAATCAATTAATGTCTAATTAATAATTTAGATAACATTTCAGGTCTAAAGAAAGACCTACAATAGGCAGATTTAGCTCTTGAATAATGTATGTTTAATAACCGGCATTGATAATTTTTAATACATTGGGAGTAAGACTACTAATTATTTCCTCATATACTTATTTGTTATATTTATTTTTATTTTCATGGGGCCTACAATAGACAGATTTAGCTCTTGCATAATGTATGTTTAATCGTCCGAATGACATATATAATATTCACTGTGAATGAAAGGTTATGAGCAAATCGGATTCTAATCCAGTAAAACCACAGGCTTTAGATGCCATCGACAGTTGATTATGGTCTAGATAAGTTAATTAATGTCTAATTAATAATTTAGATAACATTGCAGGCCTTAATAAAACCTACAATAGGCTGATTTAGCTCTTGCATAATTTATGCTTAATCGTCCGAATGACATATATATATTATATTCACTGTGAACATAATATCTTTCTCTCTTCTGGTGGTAATACTGTAATCAGAAGGTCAATAACTGATATAGTGAACTACATCGTGGTATATAAACAACAAGATAGGTATAGAATAAATATGCAAATCTTGTTTTACATATAAAGATTAAGAGGTAATCGTTACAAGACGATGGCAGTTTGATAAAAACATCAAATATAGACATTTTATTACTTATTTCTGGTTATGCAGCTGTTTCTTAGAATTAATGGATATACATATTTCCGGCATTTAAACTACTTATGTTTGTTCACCAACATACACAAGATTAATTGTTAATCATTAAACAGATTCGCTTTGAATGTATGCAATTTGTTCACATTCTTTGATTACACTGCCTATCGCTCGTGTACTAATTGGCGTGCACGTATAAAGGAACCCCTGACAGCTGTTATTCGACATAAGAGTAGGCCGTAGCTTTCCGGGCATAAAATGTCCAACACAGCACAATGCATGACGTATGTCCATCCCTGTAGGAAGTTAAACCCGATTTCATTTCATTTCACAGGAAGGAGATGAAAAAATGTCAATGAACCAATGGAATTGAGATATGTACAGACGAAATACCGAGATCATCGGCACATACGAGAGATTATGTAAATAACTCTTTCGCGCTTGGAAATAAAATAAACGTCAACTTCGGGCAAAATATTGCATAACTAATCACAGAAATAAGAATATTGTTTTTTGACGAGACATTTAGTCTCACTCCATTCCGTTCTTGAATGTAAATACATACGGATTGATTAGCCTATTAACCAATCAGTGGCCTAATATAACCTTAGTGACCAATAATAGGGGAGACAACTCTTCTGTGTGCTGGAGTAGCTCCACTCCTTTTTTTTTAAAATTAATTTTCTTTTCTTTGTTTGCTGTTTCGCACTCCCAATTAGGTTTACATTTTGTCTTCAATTATTAATAAGGCTTAAAAGTTCGATACTCATATTACATTATCTTATGCGTTGCGACCCATCTGTGTCCATTTCAAGGTGCCAAAGAATAAGGATTTATCTCCTTTAAAGCTACAATTTCAAATTTTGAAGTTATATTTTTAATTTTTTTAAAAATAAAGCCTTAAAATAGATGGTATTCATAAACAGTCCTTCCTCGTTAATCGTTAAAGAATAATCCTATTAATCCTTTTATTCATTATTGCCAGCTGAGAAATTGGCAAAAATATCATTTTCAACGTCAAACTCCAACGTTTGAAGGAAGCTGATGCATAGAGGCAATGGGATACAAGGGAGGTAATTGTGTTGTTATTTCCTGTTTCATAGATTTTTAAGGGTGGTTAATAATTCCCATGTTCGTATAATAGTGAGTTGATAGCCTATTGAGCAAAAGACATAGAAATAATTATCTTTTGACTTTCTTAGAAAATTTGAAATTCTCGCTTTAAGACCTCATGGAATTTCAACAAAAGAAATATAGGCCAAGATGTGTCATGAAATTAACAACTTATCATACATTACGCAAGATTTTGTCTAATGCAGCTCTTTCTTTGGGCCTGGAATGTTAGATATTAATTAACTTTCCAGGCCATAATAAACTCTCGATGTCATCGTTAGCCTGCGATATTTACTTGATTCGGATCCGATTTTCTGCTCAACTTTCATTCATGATTTAATTATGAAAAGGATATCCGAGACTATGTTTGTTATCGTACTGACTTTAGTAATGATGGTCGAGGCTAGGCCAAAAATTCAATCGCTAAATACTCGGTTCAGCAAATCCCCTTTACAGATCTAGTTTTTAACTATTATAGTAAGAACTGCCAACTAGTTTTCTCATCTCCCATAATAAATATTTAAGTCTATGGGGAAATAATTAGTAGTCTAACTCCTAATGTATTAGAAATTATTCATTTTGGTTATTAATATATTGTTATTCGCGAAAAAATGGCAATTAAAATCATACACGCAGGTATATTATGACAATTGTAATATCTTAGATAACTGAGCAAAAATGCGCTATCTCTAAAACGTTAGAACAATTATGGCACAATCCCGATATAAGTTGGTCTACATGGAAAACATCTGTATATCCCAGCTATATTAAGCACCTAGTATGAGGTATGGTTGAAGTTATCAAACTCTCGGTTGTTGTCAGACTAACCCGAGTAATTCATACCAGCCTGTTTTCTCCTACAACCAGGAGTTTCGATGGGGGTCCAGACTAACCCGAGCAATTCATACCAGCCTGTTTTCTCCTACAATCAGGAGTTTCGATTGGTGTCCTGCTGATTCTCAAACTAATACAAACTGGAGAAGGCAACTAACCGTGACAGTTGTACACTTTAAGATGCATAGCTCTACTTTTCTCGATGATTAAAGATTGTTAGAAATATGTTTTCTGTCTGCATTGGGTTTATTTTCTAAGTTAGAAGACCGACGAAGTAATCATACAGTAGTTAGTCTACACTGCGGAACAATTTATAAATCATACTTTTTTTAGGTGATGCAGTGATCTGACATCAGTGTTAATCATTAACGTGTACAGATTGCTGTAAATGTGTTTTCTGCTTGCATTAAGTTTATTTTCTAAGTAAGAAGACCGACGAAGTAATCGCACAGTAGTTAGTCTATACTGCGGAACAATTTAAAAATCAGACATTTTTTGAGTTTAGGTGATGCAGTGATCTGACATATGTTTTTATTATAATCTTGCACAAAGTTTTCTTTTCAGCGAAACTACACTTTTAACCCATGTAACAATACGACGTCTTCTGTCTGATCTGGAGATCCCCCAGATCCTAAGTTAGACTCGTGCATCTTGTTACATAATTCTGTTAGCCTTGTGATCGTCTTTTCTTCTCCTTTCACGTTGTGTACTTTTACTGGTTCCTTATTACTTAAGACGTTCGTCTTCTCAGTTAAAACAATACGAAAGTTCGTTTTTACCTTTTATGTAGCATATATAGGTATACATACAAGCAAAGTACAGATTACAATTACAGTTACTACTAGCTAAACTCTTCCCAAACCTAGCTAGCTAGGCTAGCTAGGATATCTTAGATCGTACCCTTCTAACAACTAATCGAAGTCTGGCGAATTACCACCAGAAGCATGATTTTGTATCTGATGGATTTGGGCATTAAATTATCTAATTGGTCAGATATGATGTTAATAAGTATAGAGATTGGTCAATTGAGCCCATTACGTCAACAACCCACCCTTATATGGTAGAATGGAAATTCACTAATGAACATTCCCATGAGATATTAATTATCATATTGTTGACATATAGAGCCAGTAATGTTTGGCTACACTACTCTTTTTTATACATCAATATGTCAATCTACTCTAAGTTGATCTCAGTACACACCAAATATTATACTAATATGGGTGCAACATAAAGCTATTCTATCTCCCCCTTTTATGTCTATAATCTTAAAACAATGTCCCCACGTCTATATTGCTACAATCCTTCCCCCTTTAAGAATATATATAGAATATAGATATTTTAACTAATTATGCACGCATCAGGGAAATATAAATGATTACTATACTATAAAACAAAGCTGTGAAAAACAAACACAAATAATCAACATCAAAAATCAAAAGTTGCATGCAAAATAAAAAAAATCTCCAAAAGTTCATCAATGTTCTTCAAAGTCCTATAAAATTTCACTTTAATCTAAACCTAAACACAGAAAACACAAATTGTCTTTTTAAAATCTTCAAGTGTCCTAATTTCAAAACACTATAACACATCACGTAATATTTTCAAAGTTCAGTTTCACATTAATGTCTGTACCAGGAACTCTCAATTTGGTAAACTGGTAAACCATATCTTCTTGGAGTTGTAGTGGTCATTCTCAGCTACCATAGTCTCAAATTGAAAACTTTCTTCTTCACTTCTCGAAGGACGATTGGTTTGTACAAGTTTATTCGTCAATCAAACATGTCATTGCTATCAGACCATGAACTAACTATTTCTAAATTACTAAAACTTTATTGTGCTATTAATCTAATATTATATTAATATATTTTTCCGAAAACTTACTATCAAATATTTTTCTTAATTAAAATTAAACTTTATTTTATTATTAACTTTGATGTGTCCCTTTAACTAAAAAATTTTCAAAGTCATTTTGACCTCTTGACCTTACTTTAGTAATCTACTATTTTATAATGTTCTAATTTTATAATTTCCGCTTCTGTTTATCGAATTCCGCCAAAACAATTACAATATTATTTATAATTGCGTTTACTTTTGTTTTAGAATTCCTAGTGTTAGTTTATATTTCACCATCGGTAACGTGACCTTTTTGACCTAAACATTATAATTTCGTATGTCTATTTCACACTCAACCAAAACAAATTATACTGTTACACCATCGAGAATGTCAATCAAATATGGCCACTATATGAACGACATTTCAATTTATAACTTCCGTTTCCGCCATTATGATTTTATATTTCTCTATTAAAACTATGTGATATTTTGACCTAATTAAATCAATCTACCATTTTGTATATTAGTTAAAAACAAATACACCAACATATGAAATAAGTCCGCGGTTACTTATTCCACATTAGTATTACCTAATACGTTATTTAGAATATAACTTTGTTGAAGGAAATGGTTGCGCACCCATCTCCCACAAACACCATTTTATTTTTTATAAACATAACAATCAAAATATACCTTTTTAATTAACATATAGCGTACAATATCCAATATATATTATATCCTATATATTGTGACTTTTAAACATGTCAAATTTAACACAGTATGAATACTATTGTGTAATATAATTCGACCTCATGTCAAATTACTCATTCAAATTACACATTCTAATCATCACGTATTATGTCGACAGCTTATAACAGCAAAAATATATTAAACGTAGCCTATATATCACGTTTATAAGCAAAAAAAATAATTACATAAAATTATATGCGTACCAAAAATGTACCACATATTCACTACACTTTTCTATAAAGTGTGCTATTCTTATCTTAACTACCTATCAAACTCGTATTAATGACTTTGTGATATTCACACAATTGAACGAGCCTATAATTTCAGGGTTTTTTTTCCAGGAAAACCATACCTACATCCCTAGATTTTAACCACATGGGATTTTAACATAACCTAATCCCTAAATTTAATTAAATGGGATCTTAACATAACCTAACTTTTTATTCAAAAGCTAAATTACCATAACTTTGAAACCTGGACTAATGATTTCAAATAACCCTACGCATCTACACGTAACCACCTACATGGACAACACAAAAACACAAATTATAGCAATTCAACTTTGTATTCAAAAGTTGAATTACCCCATTTAGTCTTACTCGACTAAAACCCTAATTAATGAGACTTTGGACAAGGATCTCAAAAACTAGATTATATACGAAACAACCGAAAAACACATTTTAACGAATTTACAGTAGCGAGCACAGCCATCTCGAAAAACTAGAGTTAAACACTCAGAAAATCTTAGATCTGCCGCCTAGCCACTGCAATCCGGAGACAACATTAGTTCCTATTTTTTTTTATACCGTTTCTTTATCCTTATTAATTCTTAGTTATATCAAAGAAAATTTTGTTTGTTTTAAAACCTACTCTATAGAGACCTTCACTTTAAACTTGTATTACTTGAATTAACTATAGGTCATATTGACCTCGCAATATACATACTACACATGTTTATCAAACCTATCAATCAAAACTTATGAATGAATATAATGTATTCTCCTACAATTAATTTTAACTATTTAGCTTCAAAATAGATTTTAAACCTAAACGAATATTATTTGGTCATTAAACAATTTGAACATATTTAATTTAACAAACAAAATGTATTTACCAAGATTTTTGGACCATCATCATCAGGTTTTCGTATTTCCACCAAAATTTTTCCCGTCTCTGGATGTACAAATCTGGTTTTGTTTTTTCTCTGAACGTCTTCAAATATATATATATATTTCTTCTAAAGTAATTTCGCTTGTCTTCTAATCTTCTTCCAGGTTACTTGATCGTTATAGTCACTTGCACCAAATCAAATATGTAACAATACGACGTCTTCTGTCTGATCTGGAGATCCCCCAGATCCTAAGTTAGACTCGTGCATCTTGTTACATAATTCTGTTAGCCTTGTGATCGTCTTTTCTTCTCCTTTCACGTTGTGTACTTTTACTGGTTCCTTATTACTTAAGACGTTCGTCTTCTCAGTTAAAACAATACGAAAGTTCGTTTTTACCTTTTATGTAGCATATATAGGTATACATACAAGCAAAGTACAGATTACAATTACAGTTACTACTAGCTAAACTCTTCCCAAACCTAGCTAGCTAGGCTAGCTAGGATATCTTAGATCGTACCCTTCTAACAACTAATCGAAGTCTGGCGAATTACCACCAGAAGCATGATTTTGTATCTGATGGATTTGGGCATTAAATTATCTAATTGGTCAGATATGATGTTAATAAGTATAGAGATTGGTCAATTGAGCCCATTACGTCAACAACCCACCCTTATATGGTAGAATGGAAATTCACTAATGAACATTCCCATGAGATATTAATTATCATATTGTTGACATATAGAGCCAGTAATGTTTGGCTACACTACTCTTTTTTATACATCAATATGTCAATCTACTCTAAGTTGATCTCAGTACACACCAAATATTATACTAATATGGGTGCAACATAAAGCTATTCTATCTCCCCCTTTTATGTCTATAATCTTAAAACAATGTCCCCACGTCTATATTGCTACACCCATCGTGTTTTTATGTAGCTTACACATTTAATCCCTTTTTTAAAATATCAAATCAAGTAAACATAACTTGGAAAACAAAAACGGTATGTAGACATTTTGGGACACTATTTCAATGTAACCATCCCGTTTGATCTTTTTTTTAAACAATAATTTATTCAGATATTGAAAGCGATTGAGAATCAGGGACAGTCTATATGGACACTCTCCTCTCTCGTTTTATCTTGACTGTCGTTTTTTTTAGGTTAGCTACTTGCAGGCCGTTGCGAACGAAAAAAGCAATCAAAACACATATATCTGCTGCCCAGAGTGACATCAGGTGTATTCTAATAGTGTCATGTATCTTCAATGACTGATTGATATGTGAAATACCAGGTAATTTGGCACACGTCTTAAGATCTTCTCTATCTTCAACACATAGTGTCATATTGCTGTAGATCGTTTTTTATAATCCTCACACCTTTTAAATTTGACACCGATCGATTACTCGTCTTCTTTGCATTTGCATATTTTTCCGAAAAACGCAAACGAACCAACAGATACAACTCTGCTGAGCACCTGCAATAAAAACCGCCTAGACCTTATCCTCGTGTTGCATTGCGGCATATAACGAAATAAATTTATACTTATGACCGTTAACTGATTCTAATGCCACGATGAATTCATAACATTGGGATATTCATATTACAAACTTCACCTTTCGATACAAAAATCTCACAACAAAAAACATGTAAAGAAGTTTTTAAAAAAATGGAATCTTAACATAGATGGTTCAAACCTTGCACGTGCTGCATTCTTTTATGTATTTCTATATTTATCTTATTAATATACTAGGAGTCCACCGGGCAGGAAAAATATTAAGTGATGAAAATTTCATCAAAATCTAGATAAAATCTGACATTAAGATGGGTGATACGATTTGCATTTTTTTTTTTTTTTTAATATTATTATACGCTTTGTTTGTCTGAGTTCTGCTACTCACGTGCGCTCGTGCCAATCGTTGCTCGTGATTATATACTATAGGAATCGGTGCCAGTAGCGACTGATAGTCAGTTAGACTTCCCCGTATCTAATACATTGGACTACTTTATATCTCGAGTCGCTTGTCAGTCTTGGACACGATTAATATTCTTTTTGTATCGGTGGTGAAAAAGTGATTGTCGCTATGTTTAGATGTAACAGGATCACTTGGAATGGCGTAACAGGTAAGTCAGTTCTATATTTTAAAATATAAATTATTAGTCAATAGCATGGTTTCTGTTTTTTGTGTTATGAATTTGATAATGATGCCAATGTAAAAGAGCGGCATTTGCAGGCATTCCATATTACATTT
Organism: Patella pellucida; assembly: GCA_917208275.1. Taxonomy (NCBI): domain Eukaryota; kingdom Metazoa; phylum Mollusca; class Gastropoda; family Patellidae; genus Patella; species Patella pellucida. The sequence continues at coordinate 13,365,810 of OU795039.1, forward strand.
AGGGCCTATACACAAATAGGAGAGGGAGGGAGAGAAATGGGGTTTACCGTCCATTCGATACAAACTAGGTCATTTCGGGACTAACATTTAATTTCATTTCAATAATTCGCTAGCGCGTGGGGGTCTTTAGCAGTTGGAGGAAACCGGAGGACCCGGAGAAAATCCACGAGGCTGGATATACACAAAATACATTTATGATCAGTTTACTAGTTAACAACAGAAGGATTATGCCTCATTTGTTTGTTTGGTTTTTTTTAACTTATCCAGACAATAATGTCAAATGAATTACAATTTGTTTTTTCACGTTTTCTTTGATCTCAAATCTCGGGAATTTGTGTCAAATAATATGGAAAATCAATCCTGATATTTCCCGATTTTCTCGGATAAAAAAAAAACCTAAACAAAGCGTCACTTTAGGTTTTTTAAAACCAGCGAAAAGCAATATCGTAAGAAAGTCAACAAAGTATTATAGTAAATAATGGTTTAGACATATGTTGTCGTATATTATGCACATTTGGTGTTCACAGATCAAATTTTCCGTATGAAAATTCCTTCTTGGTAAGTCTGAAAATAGACGATTCTGCACACAGAGATCATCTACTTCATACTTCGAGAATAGATCTCTGTCCTAAATGGCCGCCATATCCAAAAATAGTATATTGTTTTGTAATGCAGTTCTACTTCGTTTCACATCTGCCATACACACAAAGACTAAATAAACTTTTTTCAATTTTAATAAATGGAAGAAGAATAACTCTTTAACAAAATTCTCAAAGTATACTTAGTGTTTTCCACAAAAAATCGTCGATTTTGGACATAAAATGTGAGTCAACTAGCTGAACGTTTGTTCTCAAACGAAGCTAACTGTAGACAAACAACCCAAGTGTAGTATGAAAACAAAATTCTCAAAGGACACTTTGTGTTTTTCACAAAAATCTTCGATTTAGGACATAAAATGGGAGTCAACTAGCTTAGCGTTTGTTCTCAAACGGAGCTAACTGTAGACAGCCAGCCCAAGTTTAGTATGAAAATAGACAATATGGTTTGAATATCCCACGTTCTAATTCTGAATTTGCATAACAGCTTGGCTTTTTTGCTGAATGACAAATGATGTGGCCTTGTTTCCGTACATGTGCTAGAGTTTTAAACAGGATTTATGTGAAATTTGTTTTATCTATATTGAAACATGTAACTAGCGACATATTTAGTTAATTGAATAATCGTGTTATAAACCTTTACTGCTAACACATGCATCATTATTCTTATAGATAATCATCGCTTTTCTGTTATTCGTGATAACCCTCCACCTTCAGCTGTCGGAATATACCGCCATAAAACGCTTAGATTGTACATTTTCTCACTAAATGCTTTTAAAAATAGGGGAATTTGGGCGTTTGAGAAGAAGCAGAAGGTCGTAAATTATAAAAAAAAAGAACATGCAAAAAATTTCAAAACAACACTTAAAACTATTGCCACGTGAATGAATATATGAGTTAAAATTGCATTTTGGTTTCGTTATGTGATGTAATTAGGTTTTGGGTTCTCATGATTATTTTAAAAACATGTCTGCGAGAAGCTTAGACAAATCTCCTCCTTAATCCTTTACTATGTTTGTGGTTTAAAGTTAATGACTATAACTGAATTATATACGTACAGTGTGATAGTATATCTTAAACTTTAGACATATGTTTAATGAAAATCGAGAAGGGTAGCAACGCAAATGAGCCCATGGCTTTAATTCTTCTGTTGTACCGGCTTTGGATGTCCAAATCAAAATTGGGTACTTATTTATTGAAATTAAGGCCAACAACGAAAAAAAGCCTCTAGCTAGTGACATAATTTGGTACATTAAAAACGGAGGAAAAGCAAAGACTTTCTGTCTTTGTGAAAGGAATCGAAAGGATTCACTAATAGCTCGCCTCCATACAAACTACTTTAAATTTTGGGCATCCAAAGAACCAAGAGCGTCTACTTATGAAAATCAAGAAAGCTACCAAGAAAAATATCCAAGTCGAATACGTAGCAATATTTATTGAAATCAAGATGTGCAGCAACGGAAATAAGTCTATGTCGTCAATTGGTCTCTTGCACTGGCTTTCGAAGTCCAAACCGAAACCGTGGCGCTTTTATGTAACCAAAGGACCTAATGGTATCAATTGCATGACCTACTGAAGGGTTTTGCCAAGGTGAACGGTCAACGTCATCAGACGCTGAATTACCGTAATAACCCAAACCCGCGGAGTATTCGGCGTTCTCCGAAATAATAAACCAAGTTATAACGGCGGAAACTCTGGTACTGGTTATCCCGTCATGCGTGTCGGACACTAGAAATCTTTCTTTTCCGTTGCCCCCCCCCCCCACTTCCTTAATACAACTCTTCACTTACTTACAAAATGCACAAGGCTAACACTTTTTGGTTTAATTGTGTACTCAAATAGCCATTATGGAGTACACTTTGTAACATGTACCATGTATATGGCCAACGCTTTGATGTAGTATATAAAATGGGGTTTCGTGACCGACTGTTCTCCACCGACTGGATCGTTTATCTGCACACCAATGTGACACGGGAACTCGGGTTTTCATCCGAAAGACTAGCGACCTCCAGACTAGCAATCCCTTTGATATAAAACACTTCCTGTAACGCAATACGATCATTGCAACGTGGTACATCGTTGACAAAATATGTCCAAAAAAAAAATGGAAAGGCATATCAATTATTTCTTCAGGCATTTGAATTTTGATCACATTTCACGTACGTAAAGAACAAAAGTTCGGGTTTTCGATCCCTGCATTGGCCGAGAAAGATCATCCAGATTTTCCGGCGTGGTCCTTCCTTGTTTGTGATGCAGGATCGGAGGCCTGACAGGGACAGCTGTCTATTCATTCGGATGAGACAAAAAACAGAGGTCCCATGTACACATTGGCGTGCACGTAAAAGATCCTTTTACAATTGGAATTCGATATAAGAGTAGGCTGTAGTGCTGCTCTCCGGGCAAAGTTCCCTCATAGCACACTGTATGGCGTATACCCATCTTTATAGCCCAGTTTAGGAGCAGAACAGTAGGACGTTAAACTCCATGTCATTTCATTTCATTGTGGGCTAAACTGTTTAGTCGGAAATGTGGGTGTTTTAACAGATACACACCCGGAAGTTTATATAAATATACACATCTTATCAGCATCGTCGTCTTTCAACAGCATGCACATTTTTTTCCACGATCTTTCGTTTTAATAAATATTTTTCTTTTGAAAAAAAAGTTTCAAAATTGACAGATGCGTGTAGAATTTCGACGGCACATTGTATTGTTATTTTTTGTGCATTCTTCCGTAAAATAGTTATAAAAAAATCATTTTTTTTGTATATTCTTCTGTAAAATAGTTATAAAAAATCATTTCATTGTTATTTTTTGTATATTCTTCTGTAAAATAGTTATACAAAATCAGGAGGAAAATATTGTCTTTGTAATAAACTTTCCCCCGTCAAAACTATCAAAAGATATACACGGGCCTCAAATATCTCAAAGATAATGGAACATATACCATATGTATTGTATCAATATTTGAGTAACCCATTTCCAGCCACCTTTCTTTGAATTTACCATGTTTAAAGCATTATCAGGAACTTCGGTATATGGCAATTACTACCAATATAATACATTTAACTCTAATGCAAATATGATCACCAACATTTGCTAAATTCATTTAAAATATTTTCCTTGGGTTTACATAACTGGAATTCGAATTAAGAGTTATTTGTAGCGAGCACGTTCAGGAAACGGAGAAATATCTTTTTATGTTTTTTTTTTAAAACTATCTCTTGTCAGCCTATGATCTAAGTTATAAACCGTGCCTTAAGTGGAACTATCGACACAGGGTTAACCATCCAGAACATTTTTATACGTTTTTAATTTGCCACGTCTTAGATAATATTGGTCATGGGAACCACTTTGGGGATGTTTGAAGTGTAAAAACTTTAAAAAGACATCTTGATTTTGAATACACATCCGTTAGTTTTTAAATTCGCTCACAAAAGTCAAATTGTATAAGCACATGACATGTTAACACGCGCAAGTTTTTTTCTTCTTCGTATTCCCGACAGTTAAAGTTTATGTGTTCTTCTCTTTAGTGCCATGCCGTAATGGACCGCTGTGTGTTTGTTTTTCACGAACAAAGCCACCGAAAGACTCATTATATAAAGATAGTAAGCTGGCACTGCCAGGCAGGATACGCCCACATTTTCGAGAGATGGATAGAGAAAAAGCAATACGAAAAGTGATTTTCCCTACAATCAAAGGCTATAATTCATTAAATTACAATTTGATATGCGCAAATATCGAAAAAAATCAAGATCTTTAGGTTATAAACATGCATTTCAAGTTTCATCAAAATCGAATTAAAATTGTGACCTATACTGGGTCCACAACCTTGATATACCATATTTTAACACTATTAGCGTACAAACGGCAGCCATTTTGTCTGGCAATTATGGTCCGATTTCCCTGAAATTCAAACTCCTTCCGTATGCTGTAACGGTGATAGAGTCAAGCGGTTTTTTAAATCAGATAATAATCGTGACCTCCAGAGGGACCATAGGCGATTTTTTAGACAATCAGCGGCCATAATTCAGGAAGTTATGATCTGATATGTGCAAATAACGAAAGAAACCAAGATCTTTGGATTATAACCATGCATTTCAAGTTTCATGAAAATTGTGACCTATACTGTGTCCAGAACCTTGATATACCATTTTATAGCAGTATTCGCGTACGAATGGCGGCCATTTTGTATGGCAATTTTGGTCCAATTCCGAAATTCGAACTCGATCTTCCTTAGGGTGTAACGGTGAGATAATAAAACGATTTTTTAAATCGGATAATTATTGTAACCTCCAGAGGGACCAAAAGAAAAACCATGGCGATTTTGCGTATAATCAGTGGCCATAATTCAGGAAGTTACGATCCGATATGCGCAAATATCAAAAGTAACCAAGATCTTTGGGTTATAACCATGCATTTCAAGTTTCATCAAAATCAAATTAAAATTGTGATCTCTACAGAGTCCACAACCTTGATATACCATTTTTTAACAGTATTCGCGTACAAACGGCGGCCATTTTGTATGGTAATTTTGGTCCGATTTTTCCGATATTCGAAATCAACATTCCTTAGGGTGTAACGGTGATATAATCGAACGGTTTTTAAAATCGGATAATAATTGTGACCTCAAGAGGTACGAGGAGCTAAAATAGGTGATTTTTCGGACAATCAGGGGCCATAATTCAGGAAATTACGTTCCGATAGGCACAAACATCGAAAGGAACCAAGATCTTTGGGTTATAAACATGCATGTTAAGTTTCATCAAAATCGGTTAAAAATTGTGAACTCTATAGGGTCCACAAGCTAAAAACGTGATTTTTCGTACAATCAGGGGCCATAATCCATGAAGTTTTGATCCGATACATGCCAATATCGAAAGCAGCCGAGATCTTTTGGTGATAAACCTATATTTTAAGTTTCGTTAAAATCGGACAAGAATTGTGACCTGTAGAGAGTCCACAAACAATTGTGGACGGACGGACGGACGGACGGACAGACAGACAGACGGACGGACGGACGTCCGGACGGACAGGGGCGACGACATAATACGTCCACATGAAAATGTGGGCGTATAAAAACCGTTATAAACGGCTGGGTACTTTTGTATATAACAACAATTAAGTAACTCGCAAACAAATTCCCCTACGCGCAAGCGAGTTATTGAAATAAAATTAAACCATATTTTGTTATATATATGACCTTAATTGTGTCGAGCTGACGTTAAACCCAATCTCTCTCACTTTAACAAGTCATCGGTCACGAAAGCCTTGGCCGGTTGTCGGATCAGACGAAAAACCGAGGTCCCGTACACGTAAAAGATCCCTTGGCAGTTGGAATTTGATATAAGAGTAGGCCACGGCACCGCTGGCCGGGAAAAATTTCTCCTCCAGCACACTGTATGGCCTTCATTAGCCCAGTTTAGGAGCAGAAAAGTAGGACGTTAAACCCCATTTCATTTCCATTTTGCAGCGTCTAACTTTAGTGTATCTACGTACATTAATTATTGAACCCAATTATAATTTTATAAACGAGGCAGACGTCATTATGAGAACCGCATGTGTTTGTCAGTAAAACTAATTTGTTGCTTTGAAAACAGCACAGGAACAACATATTCTGTCTAGTATTGAGTCGCTCAGATGAATTATCTAATTGAAGTATGCTTTATAACATTAACGAAGGAAATACCAGTATTTAACAGAATCAGGGGATGTTAATACAAACCATCCATAAATGTATTTGATAATTAGAATGGTTTCCGCTAGTCGCAACCAGGGATTAGTCGGAGAAGAAGTCTGGCTATCTGAACTTCTATTCTGGCTCTCTCAGGTCTGTTGCACCAACTCTAGTAATGGTGCTGTTTACGATGCACGTTAATAGAACAAGGCCAGGCCCCGAGTTCACACAACCTTCTCAGACACGGAATAGAGTTGCATGTCGAGCCTCGTGGGTTTTCTCTGGGTCCTCCAGTTTCCTCACACCGTTGAATACCCCTACGCACAAGCGAATTATTGAAATAAAATTAAACCATATGTTAGTCCCGAAATGACCTAGTTTGTGTTGAGTGTACGTTAATCCCATTTCTCTCACCCCCTCTCTCTCTCTCCCTCACTCTCCCTCTCTATCTCTCTCTCTCTGTGTTTACCATGCACGTTAATAGCACAAGACCCGATCTTCTAATACAATGTCAGGCATAGAGAGCGATGCTACCAGCCGCACAACTCTCAAGCTATACGTTGGTTATAAAAAGACAGAAACCTAGAAAACAGTTCAGATTCTTATCTATGAGGATTTACAGCGTTGCATGTTTTCATTAACAGGATATGTTTGTAATTTGGTGCTATTTAAATTAGAAAGTCTATTTGCGTTTAAAAACACATTAACACATACGATTATGTTTTTTTGGTAGTTGCAATCTCTTTCTTCCGCTAAAACCGTCAACACGTATTTACACCTATACAAGTCTTCCGGTAAACGGGTTACGTAATTATCACATAATTCAACAGCAAATTGTAACAGACAGTTTTATATTCAAATGGGAAGCACGTACGTGTATCTTTATAAACAGTTACTCCAGCAAAATGTATATTAGAGGTGTAATAATGAATGAAATGGGATTTAACGTCCTACTATTATGCACCTAACCTGGGCAAATGGAAGACGGGCATACGCCATACATTGTGCTATGAGGGAAATTTTTGCCCTGGCAGCGGCGCTACGGCCTACTCTTATATCGACTTCCATCTGCCAAGGGATCTTTTACGTGCACTCCAATGTGTACACGTGACCTCAGTTTTTCGTCCAATCCGAACATCACTGACAAGGGGAAATCTAGCCGGGAAATCGGATGAACTTTTTCGGCCAATGCAGGATCTAACACCCGACCTCCAGGCTAGCGAACCAGCGCCTTGTACACTTAGCCATCGTGATCCCCAGAGTTGTAATAAGAAGCATATATATACGTGTTGTATAAAAACACATGATTAAAAACCCCCAAATCTCCAGACATCCAAAATAATCTTAGGATATAACAAAAATATAGTGCTATAACAAACAAAAACCCTAGTACATGCTGTATAAAACACTTGACTTAACTAAACACCCCAAATCTTCCGACATCTAAATTAGTTTTACGATATTACAAAAATATAGTGCAGGTTTCGGATATAACAAAAAAAATCTTAATATGATCTTGATCCGCTTTATGGATACAACTAGACATGTTTTATTGGGTTGCAGGGTGATAAAGTTTGTTTTGGTCACAGTCTTAGAAAAGCTGTCACTTCAAAGTAACTAAGTGCATTCCGGTTTTGTTGGGATTTAAAGCAAGTTGTTGACATATAATTAGATTTGGCAAAGTTGACAAAATGACCTTTAAATATTCATAAGAGACATTATTATAATTCTAATTATTTTAATTCTGTTTTGACGAAGTCTTTGAGAGACCCGCACAGGAATGTTAAAGCATGTATTAAGAATGTTTCAACTGGCGTTTCGGGTATTAAAGGACTTTGAAGCGGGGGTCAACAATGCAGTCAAGTGAAGTCAGCCAACGCATTTCACTCCCAGAAGATGCATTCTCTCCCAGTAGATACCACATAGCAACAAACGAAATCTCCGACTAGAAGATTGACAAGTTCGATGTATTCAATGTGTGGTTTGAGTTCCCCTGTCAGTGAGTTTAACACACCATAGAAGAACTGTTGGTTTAATTCTTCCATTGCCTCGCCTCCAGCCGAAATCCACTTGATTTCCATAAGTACCATATTGCGAGAATAGTGTGTTGATGTTCCTGATAGAATGGTGGCCATTGTTATTGTTAGATGGAGGGGAGTAGATAATCAGTTTATATCCGACACTCTATTAATTTATCTATTATTAATCATTGATGAGAATATAAGAATTATACAGAAACATTTAAATATACAGGGAGAGAAAGGGAGATAGAGGGAGAGAGAGAGAGAGAGTGAGAGAGAGAGGAAGAGAGGGAGGGACAGTGAGATGGAGAGAGGGGAGATGATAATATAAGAATTATACAGGCGCATTTATGTGCAGAGAGAGAGAGTGAGAGAAAGAGAGAGGGGGGAAGAGAGGGAGAGAGAGTTAACTCCCACTCGTCACAAACTAGGTGATTTCGGGACTAACACATGGTTTAATTTTATTTTAATAATTCGCTTGCGTGTAGGAGTCGTTAGCAGGGAGAAAACATACGAACCTAATCCTTGTTACGTACAACCGGGGAATAGAAACTACGCCAGTTGACTCAATGACCGACCTTAAGACACAGCGTGCATGTGCTAACCATTCGGCTATCCAACTCCCCGCGAATGTGCGATCGAAGACGATACGAATGAAATTTTGCTTGAGCGTTACACTTCTTTTGTTTCGAAAGGGTGCCATTTAGGTAATGTAGGCTAATGGAGTTTAATGTCGCACTACTCTTGAACGAAATCCGACTGGCCAGGGTTCTTTTACGTGCATGCAGACCAGTAGACATATAACAGTTTTGTCACCAGAACATTGGCAGGCACCCTTCCAGCATTACTATGAAACGAAAACACCAGGCTGCAAAATCCAGAGACTCGTTCTCAGACATCAAAACCCAGCAACTCCTGGTTAGTAAGCCGGCGTCAAACTCACTGAGCCACCGTAGCCCCTATGCACATTGATGTTACAATAAATGGACAATAAATGAAGACGGCCTTAACATAGTTTTTTTCTATGCGGACGTTTTGATTATTTTGATACACGAGTGGATTCGATCAACATGTCAAATGATGACAGTATATTGATAGTAAAACTAAATCCGACAATACCAGACTCCAAAATTGTTATCTCCTTCCCCCATACGCCTTCATAACAAGAACATAAACACAAATAATGGAAACTGAAGTCAGAAGTTGCAGTTTTAGAAAAGGAAGTTGTTGGAATAATAACCAGATAAATGTTATCATACTTAATCTATAAATTACGTTATTATTTCGTTTCGGTTTTTTATACTTTCGATGGCCAACACCTGTAGTAAAGTAATGGAAACTGAAGTCAGAAGTTGCAGTTTTAGAATAGGAAGTGGCTTGAATAATAACCAGATAAATGTTATCATACATTTAATCTATAAATTACGTCATACTTCGTTTCGGTTTTTTATACTTTCGATGGGCCTACACCTGTAGTAAAGAGAAGTAAACAAAGTTTTGAACTATAAAAACGAAACGAAATAGGATCTGAGATTTAATCAGATTGATTATATTATAGACAAATTATAGACAGGAGCTATTAAAATAAGTTCTACATTATACAGTTTTCTTTTCTTAATGTTTATAAAAATACACGTGGTTCCAATCATAAGTGGGCAACCATTATATAAATATCGGCTTTTTAACAATTTCATAGTTTATTAACTATTAACTATTAACAGTCTAAAAGGATAATGGAATAATTAGGTTAGGTCAGCTGTACATTTTCTGATAAAGTTACACACCTGTTATCGAAAGTGGAATATTCGTGTCAGATCACCATTTCATAAATTGCATGGAGTGGAACTGGAAGTGTTAATTATTTGAAACCGCAATTAAGATATACTATTTACCATTTCTGTATAGAAATATGAAAATTCCCCAAATGATAACGATGATTTTTGGTAAATCGCGTAATCGAATAATGACAGAATAATCGAATAGTAAAATCGATATTCGATTCGATTTGACTAGGGAGATATTTAACATGCATAATTACGAGCATTCATTAACAAATTACATAAATGGACCCCGTACATATACAGTTCACTGGAACTGTTGTAAATTTGTATTGTTTCTTCTCAACTTTGATTCACAGAAGAATTTTATTGTAAATACTCATAGCGATGGATAAACATTGAATTATCTGACCAAAAATTTAAAAATTTTCCAAGTAGCGTAGCAAAGGACGATTTGGGCGGAATAGTAGCAGACTCGCCAGTTCCTCCATACCAGTTACCCCCTAACCCCAAAAATGAAATAAAATATTGCATTCGAGATGGAAATAAAATTTTAATGGTCATCCAGTATATTATAGGACTTACCAAAAACCTGTCCCTAAAATTGGGGTTTGGTTGGTAAATAGTTAGCACGTGCGCGCTATATCATAAGGTATGTCATTGAGTCAACTGGCGTAGTTACGATTCCTCCGTTGTACATGACAAGGAGTAGGGTCGCCTGTCCAACCTCGTGGGTTTTATCAGGGTCCTCGGGTTTCCTCCAAGCGAATTATTGAAATAAAATTCAACCATGTGTTAGTCTCGAAATTAACTAGTTTGGTCGAGTGGACATAAATTCCCATCTCTCCCCTTTCTCTCTCTCTCTCTCTTTCTCTCTCCCTCTCTCTCTGACATTCGAGCATCGGGAGAGGCGTTTGAGAGTCCAGTTTCAGATTCTGATTACAACCGGATATAGTGGTGCTATCTTCTTTAAAGTATTACCCAGATAAGTAAATGTAACCATATCGCAGGTAATATGGTTTATTAAACTTAATAAACAATATTACCTAAACATTACTAGAACCCCGGTAACTATTTTATATAAGTTACTTTAATTGGCCTCGTTTCAAAATAAATAACTTTTGATTACGTTTTATATTAACAATGATTTAGTCGCGCTAACATTATCAATTTTGGATAATTTTAGAAACGAATATTATTTCTTGTAGGTAATTCATTTATTTTAATTTAATTCGTACCTCAGTCAATGATTACAACGTAATTCGATTTGAAAGTTTTCCATTTTCAGACAAATTTAGCGCAACAAATCCCATTATGAATTTAATCGTATAATACACATCCCGTGAACAATCTGAAATAAATTAGTAAGAAATTGTAACATATAGTGCATTGTAACAAGTATTTTGAAGAGCTCATGTAGCCAATAACTGATTTTGCATTAAAACTTACTTATTTTGTAAATTAAAGGTGTTATTGAATGCCATTACAACGTTTAATGTCCTACTGCTCTGTTCCGACTGGGCTAATGAAAACGGGCATGCGCCATACAGTATGTTATGAGGGAAATTTTGTCCAGACAGCATATTTTACGTGCAAGCCAATGTGTATACGGGACCTAGCTTTTCGTCCCATTCGAACCACCAGACAGCTGTCCTTGTCAGGCCCTCCGTCTTACACCACTGACAAGGGAGAACCACGCCGGAAATTCCCAATGAATTTTCGCGACCAACACCAAGATCGAATCGGCGACCTCCATCGTCTTACTCACTTAGCCAGCATGTCTCCCTGCTATGATAACACAGAAAACATTGGTTTAAAATTGGAGATTATAGTGTTTCCTTGCAACATAGAGTGGCGGCATGTTGAATATGAAAATATGCAGACACCTCTTGAAATATCTATCTACTGGCATCGGCATATCATCTTCGCTGACCATAACACACGCTGAGGTTGCGATCTCTCTAACTTGACATTATCTTCCTTAATCTTGAGATTGTCTGTTCTGTTTGTGTGTGGTTTCACTGTGCACCCAGTGATAATGCACGAACAAGAATAGTTCATAATATAGGCGGTAGATGTGGCCACAAAACATATAGCAATCATCTTATATCTAATCAACTAGGATAATAACATATTGTATAAAACGACAAGGAAAGATATGAGAACCTTGCAGCATACACCCTTTAAATGAATAATAACCTTTATTGCTACACCTTGCAATTTTTGTAAATTGGATGTTATGTCTATATAAATTTAAAATCATCGATTTTCGTGTTTTTAAATTGAGATATTTGGAATAAACACCATTAAATATTGAATTAATCATCATATTGTATAATCAGAGAATAAATCGACTGGTGGGGATTCAAGATACATTTAATTGCAATGGGGCCGATGATTCACTACGGCTTTCAGACATAAATGAATGAATGAAAGATTCAGCTGGTGATAGTAAATTACTGCATGAGTAGCATTTGATAAAGAGGAGTTGATTTAACTTGATGAATAATTAACATAAAAGATAGACGAATATTTATTGATTTACTGAATTAAATAGCGTAATAATGTCCGTCTTATAGAATATCACCGTCTTATGTGACAGATAATCAATGTGCTTTAATTACGGTAATTAACATAATAATGGCACTCATAACATATGCATCAGAATGATCATAATGAAAATTTCAACATCAATTAGCAGTACATTTAGGGTCGAAGAATGTTATATGAGTTATGTTTGTTCGCGTAGCTAAAAGCTTAAATGTGTTAATGCTTTGTGTACATAACAATATTTTGTTTAAATTTGGTCTGCTGTATTTCTGTCTGTTAGAAGTTTGGTTTTGTAAGGAAAATGGCGTATCCCCGGTTGATGCAGATAAGGAAGGACGTTAAACCCCATTTTATTTTAACAAATTAGCCGCTTAGTCTATCAAGTATTAATTGTTTTCTGTTTAAGACAGATGTTTTGCCTTTCAAATCATTGATTACAAGGGATATTGCACTAAACAGTGTGCTTTCACTATGGGCTAGACAACTATGATATGTTTAGTGCAGCCAAAACCAGTGTTGATCGGGAACTATAATAGTGAACTAAATGAATTCACCATCAATCTTAACTGTCGGTTTTTAGCCAACTGTGATGCAAACTAAGAACCCAGAAAAGCAAAAGTTTTATTAATTAAATAAATTGTTTAACCACTTGTATTTTTTTATTAACGAGAGCGCCTTGGTGTTCAGAAATACTTCGGGGTGTGCATGAGCTGAACTGTGGCAACTAATGCACGGATAATTGAATTAAACGGGGGAATAGAGTCTAAAATAAACAGGATCCAAGACTGTTATAGACTTTTTCTAATCGTCAATAGATGGTAAATGTATACAAATATTTACGTACAGTTTTGCCACTATCTTTGGTTTATATGGCTTATTCGACACGTGTTCGGTAACGGAGATATTCCTAACCATCTGAATACCTTTGGTCTGGTATTCGCCGTATCAAACTTGATACATGACTTTTCTGTTGTATTGAAAACTTTTCACCTGTATGCTCTGGAACTGGAGCTCAGCAAAAAAAACCTCCCAAACTAAAAGGATGTTTCCCACGTCGATTCTTTGTGCTATGCAATAAAAAGATATTTTTATGACGATGTTTTTACCAGATTGCTGATTTTTTTCTGCTCTAGAAGCTGATTATATACGTGAACTGTTTATAAAGAAATGTTATAAAATGTCATTGCTATGATATGCCTATTCTTCCTATCTCAATATTTCAAGCACAGAAGACTTAGCAGATTGCACGTGAATTCCCCTCCTTACCAAATTGGCATCTTGTCAAAACATTTTCCTTTTGTTAATCTTTATATTGCTAAAATCTGCGTGGAATCTGATTTTTGTGCTCTCTAAGAGTTTGCTTTCATTTTTGAAAAGAGTTTTATGGTTCTTGGATGCATTTTTGTGTAGTAACAGCATTCTTTAGCAATGGATGCCACAAGGGAATAAATCAAAGCAAGATGCCTACTATACATAATGAACTGTGTTCAGGTGTATTCCACATATTCCTCCTGTACACGTATAGATACTTAATATAATAAAGCACCTTTCATATATACAGGTACGCTACAGTCTTAATTATATTTCGAAAAAAAATAAATAGATGCACTCATTATGGGTAAAAGGTGTGTGGGTGGGGGTTCTGGTAATATGAACTAGGAAAGTGGTCGTATATTTTTTACATAGTGAACAGTCCATAATATTGCTGATTACACTATTTTGCCTATACCGTTTTTTTTAGGACTTCGAATTTTGTCTAATGGTTTGGATTGTTCGAACTTGGTTTTATTTTATTTAGGGGATGGCAGGTGACCTTCAGCCAAGTTTTTTCCGCATAAGAAATAAGGGTCTTTCCATTATTCCTTATTTTATGTTCTGTATAAGTAAGACAAGGGATCTAATAATATATGTGGAAACAATGGGCATGGTTGCATAATTCAATTTCTGCATTTTCTTTTCTTCTATCCACTGTTATTATGTCGTCACCCCTATCAGCTAATGTCTCCGTTCATATGTGTCCGGTTTTGTCGAAACTTTATAATGATCGCGGTTCCTTTCGATATTGACGTCATGTGTCGGACCTTCTAGAGATCTCAGCTTTTATCCGATTTTGATGAAACTTACAATGTGTGTTTATAACCCAAAGATCCCGGCCCCTTTTGATATTGGGGCATATCGAAAGGACCAAACATCCCGATGACAAAATACATTTTTAGCTTGTGGTCCCTCTAAAGGTTACAATTTTTTTTATCCGATTTATAACAATCTAAAAAATATATGTTTATATCTCAAAGATCTCGGTCCCTTTCGATATTTGGGCATATCGGACTGCAACATCCAGTATTGTGCACTCTGATTTGGGCATATCGGACTGTAACATCCTGTATTGTGCACCCTGATTTGGGCATATCGGACTGTAACATCCTGTATTGTGCACCCTGATTTGGGCATATCGGACTGTAACATCTTGTATTGCGCACCCTGATTTTTTAACCTGTCTGTCGAAACAATAATGTGACACTGCCGGGCGTATGCTCGTTTTCATTAGTGCAGAAATCAAAGACGTTAAAGACCCAATACCACTCTTGTTGTAACAGAATAATATGTACCAAACTTTATTCTAATCAACAAATTGTACTATTTTACAATATTTCAATTAATTAATGATACAAATTTTTATCTTAACACATCAAATTGATAAAAATGGGAAAATTCAGCTGTATGATTTGAAAGGCCTTACGTAAACACTTTCAAATGTAACTTGGATTTAAACATATTTTCGAACCCCCTGGACAAGTATAATAGGATGTAATGGATGATTTACACAACAGGTAAGACACTTAAACATCTCGTAGTTAGAATAAGGCTATTTTTTCTGGGCCTGTCAAGCCAGCCAGAGTGTTATTGTCCCTTTAAAACTTGCACAACAAAATAATGTTGTTTCTGATCTAAACGATTCTCAAATGACAAACATTGTTCTGTGTCTGTAAATTGAAGCAGGACATGTATTTAAATCCCAGCAGTCAACATAACAGTTTAAATCATGCAATGTGAGGTAAACTGGACACGTGTTCCTCTGATAACTATGTTTGTCTACCAATACTGTTATGGTTTTGATTCAGATGTAATCTATACTCTATTGTCTACACTTCTAAGACACGATTCCTGCTAACAGTTACAGGATTGGCAACTGAAACAAAACCTTTTGTAATTCGGTAATTCCATTGATATCTTGTGTTGTTCAAATCACAAACAAGCCAACAGCTTGAACCAACTTATTTTGGGTCATATGCAAACTTTTTAATATAGGTATGAATTTGATAGAACAATGGTGGCTCGGTGATAACGCTGCTAGTTTAATAAACTGGGGGTCCCGTTGTATATCAAGGTGTTGGCCACGAAATTCTTCTCGTGATAACCCAGTCTAGTTTCCCCCTTGGCTCAGTGAATACGGCGCAGGTTTAATAAACAGGGGATCCCGTGGTATATCCCGGCGATGACCGATCGTTAGCCTGGAGGTCGGGTGTTCGTTTAGATGGGACGTAAAAGATCCAATGACATTTGGAATTCGATATAAGAGTATGCCGTAGTGCCGCTGTCCGGGCATAATTTCCCTCGTCGCAGACTGTATGGCGTATGTCCGTTTCATTAGCCCAGTTCGGAGCAGAACAGTGGGACGTTAAACCACATTTTATTTCATTTTTCTCGTGATGACCCTGTCTATTTTCCCATGTGGACGGACAACGAGGAAGATTACACCTGATGGTTTACCTTTCCTAGAGTGTTGCTGTATACATAATGTGCATGATATTCGCCCGTCTTTCATTAGAATTGTTGACCAGGACATGTATTGGAAAATTAACACAACAGATAAGTCTGCAACTCTGTAAGACCTAATAAAACAGAATGTTTAGGACTTTAAGATCTTTGGTGGCCGAAAGGTTAACGCGTGCGAGTTGCATCCCGGGGTTTGTAATTGAGTCAAATGGCGTGGTTTCGATTCCCCGCATGTACGTGCGTTGGGTCGCCTTTTCAAGTTCTCCAGTTTCCTTCCACTGCTAAAGAAGCCTTTGCGCAAGAGAAATAATGTAATAAAATTAAATCATGTGTTAGTACTCTGTCGCTATTTCTCTCTACCACCCTCTATCTTCCTCTCCCTTTCTCACTCCCTCTCTCTCAGATCTTCTTTTGGTAAGAACAACCATTATATATAAAGAGACTGCTTGTATTATACATGTATATATATACCTTAAGACGCCGACACTCAAATTATTGGTGAAATGGTTACGGTGGTAGTACGTCCCAACACCAGAACACAAGAAAGCTCGACTTTCCCACTAACCTGAAGAGAATCTTGACATTTGAAATGATTAGGTATTTGATGTATTAATTTGTCTGTCTGATTTTACGACGGAGAAAATAAATACTTGTACGAATTCTACACCATTTGTTGACTAACAACTCTAAACAATGCGGATGATGTGTTACACAATATCGGAAGGACAAAGCATGCTTCAGATACTATAACATATAGTACCACTATAATATACTGTGTAGAGAGTAGACGTATAGACATGTTTACAGTTAATTGTTTATATTAGACTTGCTTACTTCTACTTTATTATTTACTTACTTTACTATATAGTTGTTGGCACTTAGACAATCCACTCTTAGATCCGTTACATACTATATAGATATATTAGCAGGCTCAGGTGGAATATTTATACCTCAAGTCATATAGATGAATTCCTGATATCAGCTACTTACATCTTTATGGCACCTTTGATCCTACAAAAGAGTCATGGTGGATCAGTGAGTAAGATGTTGGCTAGCTAACCTGGAGGTCCTGCGTTGGCTCCCTTAGAAATTTCATTGAGATATTCCCGCCTGCCCCCCCCCCCCCCTGTCATCGATGCAGAACAGAGGGCCTGGTAAGGGACAACATATAGTCCTGCGGATGAGACAAAAACCAAGTCCCGTGTACATATTGGCATGCACGTAAAAGATCCCTTGACAGTTGAATTTCGATATAAGATTCGTCGCTGCCTGGACAAAATTTCCTTTATGACACACTGTATGGCGTATTACCCGTTTTCATTAGCACAGTCGGAGACGAACAGTAGGACGCTAAACCCCATTTCAATTCATTTAATGTGATCATACTAGTACTAGAATAAGCATATTCTACTGCTCATATTTGGTAGTCTAATACGTGCGCTTAGGTTCCCACTGTCGTGCAATATTAACTTTAATGAAAAACATTCACACGCGACGAATTTTAATTCCTTTGATGCGTCTCATGTGTCAATCGTGCCTTTCATGGGGCCGATTTTAATTTCCATTATAGATAAGCCTTAACAGCGTCTCTCTAATTGTTCTACAGTTCACTTGATGTTCTGCCGATAACTGCTTTGAATGAATGTCTTGGGATTTGTAAAATTGTAGCTAGAGACCTTTTGTGCACTTTTAGAGTTCAGATTACAGATAGGGCTTACGATGGTCTAGTGGATGTTACATGGTTTGTTAATTTTATAGCATATTGACGTGCCGGTGCTTCCATATATAAACATACAATCTGTATGATACGGTATATAACAGAATACAGAAATACATGTTAATAAATAAACAGAAGTTATACAAGTCATAAGGTTGGATCCTATTTATAAATAAACTGCCAATATCTCAATCGGCTGTATTGGTGATACAGCCAATTTGGATTGTTTTTGACTGCCCTTTTTGCATGAAATATTCTCACTAAATCCATCCATGGCCCTATAGTATATATCAAATGGAAAGATTACAAAAGCATGTCCTAATAAACAGGGTAAAGTTTCAACTTCTCCTCGTTCTAGCTGGCCGGTCACCTCTGGCTTGCGGCTGTGGTTTCGAGCCCTGGTGTGAGCGTATGTGACATGGAGATAGGGGCGCCTTCTCAACCTCGTGGGTTTCCTCCGGGCATTCCGGTTTCCTCCCTCTGCTAAAGATCACTACGCGCAAGCGAATTATTGAAATAAAATTAAACCATATGTTAGTCCCCGAAATGACATAGTCGGTTGAGTGGATGTTAATCCCCCAGCTCTCTCTCTCTCTCTCTCTCTCTCCTCTCGTTCTCGCCTTCGATAATGAGGACGTGCATTTTCTGGTGCCTGACTGTAACTTGCAAGTGGTCCTTACGTAAAAAGGGGTTCCTAAAATAGTATGAAGTATTTAACATCCAGAATAGAAGTGATATCGTATTCTGGATGATTGGGATATATATACTAGTTTTGGTTACCATGTATGTAAACTTAACAATCGTATATAATAACGAAAGCTTATCTTTGAAAAGGATTAAGCAGATGGCCCAGTCAATACTTCATTGCTAACTGATATTCTAGGGGTTAAGTACACAGTAGACATAGTTAAGCTAATTGCTAATCCTTTGGAGTCTGGTCTGATCATGAGATGTAAATCAGCCAGTGACCACTTTAACAATAGCACTACTGTGGAAGCTGCCATGAGAGTACTGTCTACTACTATGAACCATTGGCTGAAAGGAAGGAGTAATATTTTCGGGCAAAATCTATTTCAAAATACTGTGCAAATAGCTTAATAACGGAAAGTATACCTGCAACTACCAGAAAGGTCTATGTTACAGATTTATTAGTTATATTTGTTCAAGGTGGTACGCGTGTCAGCTAAATTCAACTGGGTTTAATTTGGCTGGAGTTTTGTAAGGAGAGGAGAAAGTACTACGTATTGAAGGAGTTATGTAGTAATTGGGCAGAAGTAAACTGGTTAGTCAGAATGACCCTTCTGTTTCTACGTCACTTCCACCTGGCGCTCATTTCTACAACTGATCAATGATAAACATTTGTTTTCACCAATTAGTAAAAGTTTTCACGTTAATTTCATTAGTTTTAATTACCATCTTCATAGTTTGGTGCCATATGCCCTGATCCTGATACCATACTAAATGATTAACATAGAATACTGGACATAGGCGTACCATTCATACTTTGGAGGAATTCCTTATCTTGTCATCGTTAAAAGAGGAAAGTTTGAACAACTAAAATATGTTGTCAGAATATGCCTTACTGTTGTTTTAGCTTATTAACAAACTTCCAAATATATGGGTTACTTTTTTAGCTGATTAAGCCATAATTACACGACTTATTAAGCGTTATCTACGGAAAAACTTTGTTACTCTTTTAGTTTTTTAGCCCTAATTAAACGACTAATTAAACTTCAACTACGGAAAAACTTCTCAAAATATTTGTTACTATTTTCACTTACTAGGCTGAAATTAAACAACTCATTAAGCTCGCTATATATGCAAAAACTTTAGGTTTCTAATTTTAAAGACGTGATTGTCCCGCAGTAAGTAATTCTAACATTTGTTCCGTTACAACACCAAACCAAATTTCAAAGACCTGGAATTTCTTGTCCAGCATAACTGACATTGTTGCTGCCTAAATAATCGTAATTAACCAGATCATTAAGACTTATTTAAAGATCACTTATTTGTTTCGTGTTTTCGTAACCCTACAATCAAGTTAACATCTGAATATTGTTGTCCGAATAACCGCCATTGCTGGGTTCCTAATGATCCGTAATTAAACAGGCCGTTGCGCTTAATTTAAAGAAACACGTGGTTACAATATTATCATGAACCCTGGCCGTTAGATAACACGAATTAGTAAAACTGTCAGTATGTCATAACCCAGAATTAAACCAAAACATCTGAAAATAACCCCCAAAATAACCATAATCGTTTCTCAGTCTAATTAAACCGATCATTAGCTATTATTTTTGGAAATGTTATCAAGCCGTAATTCCTAGTTTCCCTTTAATTCACTCAAAATGGTGGACAACGAAGTAACATCTGGAAATACTTTTAAAATCTGGGTTTTTAATAAGCCGCGATTTAAAAGAAAGACCCCGTTGTAAATTTTTTAGAAGAATTTAAAGTATTTTAAAGTAAGCTACGTATATAACTATATATGGTTAATTAGGGGTAGCTAGGTTCAGTTTTGATATTGCACTCATCTCTGTATACACATGCGTACAAGATGGGTCCTTTTAACCTTCGTGGTGTGCTAGACACGTTCTGCATTACTAGAAACTTGAAAGAAACTACAATATACTTATGTTATATATCTGGAGAACAGATTGAGTATCAAATACCTTTTAATAAATTCACAGTCATGATGATACTGCTTACTTTAGTATATCGTAGGTTTTCTCCTGGTCCTCCGCCGGTTTCCTCCTACTGCTAAAAGAAACACTACTATTGGACGTTTACGTTAAACTCCATTTTTCTTCTCTCTCTCTATCTCCCTCTTTCTCTCTCTCTCTCTCTCTGATGGGGTTTAACTTCCTAGTTTCTGTACCAATTGGTCTATAATGAAGACTAGCTGCCATGCAGTTTGCTATGCTGGATATTTTCACCAAACAGCATCGCCTTCACCTACTATTTACATAAGTATAACTATCAAGGCCTCTTACGTTCAAGCCACCCATGCATCACTGAAATGAAAACAACAGGAACTCCCAAGGTCCAAAAAGAATCCTCTTGGTTAATGAGCCATATGTGTCATAGCCACCCGACCACTCAATTCATGGTTCCGAGATTTTGACATAAGCTCCGAGGATAGAGGTTATAGCCACATAATATAATTATTATCGTGGCTCGCTTTTATCTTTGATTACTCACTATTTTTATCACACTGCAGGTTGTCCCTTAAAATAAACCAAATGTATCAAATATAAAATTGTTCTCGAATTATTCATTCCCCCGAGTTCCATTGGATTAAGTGGTCTGGTTGACATTTTTCTTAAATAGTCAGATATGAAATTTCTTCACAAGATCAACTAAAGCACTACAGATTATTGTGTCAATTTTAAGTTATATGTTTTTCTTCCTTTAGTTCTGCAATTGCCTTAATTTTATTACACAAAAACTGGGAAATGTTTCTAATGATTTAATCTAATCGCGAAAAAACAACATAATGTTTTACAGAATGGAATTCGAAAACTTTAACAGATACATTGAAAAAATAAATGTGTTAATTCTACAGCAAAAAAAATCTGACAATGTCAACTTTTCAAATCTTTCAAACTATCACGATAAAGTCCGTGCCACTTCTTAATGTGTTTATTTTTAACACAGAAAACTTTAATCTACCCCTGTATCTATATCATGGTTTGTGGTAATATCTATACGCCATGGGTTTTATTATGGGCAATGGAAGAGGAAAGTTGAGCTTAATAGTTAAAAACGACATATTTCCCTATCTTTAAGGAGTAATAAAAAAAGGACACTTTTATTTTAATTTTTGTTCTCCTGTGCTATGAGGGAAATTTATGGCCTTCTCTTATATCAAATTCCACCTGTCAAGGGATCTTTTACGTGCGGATGGTTATCCGTCCCATCCGAATGACTAGACAGTTGTCATTGTCAGGCCCTCCGTCCTGCATCGGGAAACCTAGAGGAACTTTTTCGGGCAAAGCAGGGATAGAACACCCGTCCTCCAAGCTAGCGTTACCCGTGACCCCCAAGCATTTAAAGTTTCCCTTATTATTCCTTCTGATAATAGACTAATGCATAGTTGCACTGTTCAAAAAGCTTCTAGTTCCAAATTTTAACAAGACATATTTCACGTGGCTATTTAGTTATCAAGAACTGAAAATTAAACCGGTTTGGCCTAACTTTGATGTTTGTTTGACCGGTATCTATTGACTATTAAACTTCATATTAAACACATGTACACAGAGAAAGTAAACACAGTGTTAATCTCCATCTCAATCAATGCCGTGGTGTTTTTAATAAAATCTGATTCATCTACCAGGATCAGCTATTAAACCAGGGTTCCCTTGATGAGGTGTGAAGCTTATCGTTTAAGTTATGGGCTTTAAACATCGGAAATGGCGGTGAAACAAAATGGACGGTCGGTGCTCGCCATCTTGTAATGTGCACTCTGCAGGCTTCCTTGTGGTTCGCCCCTTGATTGACCTCACTTGATTGACCTGTGAACTTAATTTCTGGTTGTTAATTAACTGCTAATGAATTTCAGAACTTTGCTTTTCCGCGTGTGCCGGAATGAAATTATGACTTTTCTTCGATTCTTAGGACTTTTAATATCTGCATGTATTGATAAATCTATTTTTTGGTACTCTGTTGAATCCCCACCACACCCTTAACTTCCTCCGTGGTTAGGGCTATTGGTCATATATACTTATGGCCTACTGTTCTGCTCCGAACTGGACATACGGACGGCATACAGTGTGCTACAATGGAAATTTTGCCCGGACAGCGACGCTACTCTTGCATTGAATTCGCACTGTCAAGAGATATTTTACGTGCACGTCAATGTGTACAAGGGACCTGTTTTTCGCCCCATCTGAACGACTAGACATCTGTCCTTGTTAGGCATCCGCCCTGCATCACTGACAAGCGGGAACACGACGAAAAATATGAAAGAACTTTCGTGACCAATGCAGGGATCGAACACCCGACCACCAAGCTAGGAAGCCAGCGTCTTAGCCATTTAGCCACTGTGGGACCATTTGTTGAAAAAACAACAGAAATTAATAATGGTTCTGGTAATTAATTCCATTATGGTAGTTTAATCTATATAGAAGTAAGGTTTTATTACTATCGTGTGGTCCATACTTTCTAATATAGATAAAATAATGGTTAGATCTACAAGTTTAGTGTTTATTGGTACAATAAATGTGTTTTTATTATGGTGTAATGACCAGCTGTTATAAACCAACATGGTTATATTTCTAGAGTCACTATGACAGATTTCATAGAACACAGGCAAAGCGAACCAAAGAAGACACAATGAAATGGGGATTAATGCCCCGTTAACACTGATTCGGTCATTTTAGACAAACACACAACAATATTTGATTATGTGTGGTAGGATAATCTCGCACGCCTACTATTCTTTCATCTCCAGCGAGCAGGAATTTCTTACGTACACACCAACAATTCGAACGAGTAGGCACACTTTACTTCTCCGTATTCTCGCTGAGAAAATAGAAGCAACACAATCCCGTGTGGCTAAATTCGGTAAAACCAAATTCTAAACTGATCAACTAGCCACATGAAAACAAACCCGTTATGGAAATTGTGACAACCGTCGTTTCCGAAAGGCTAAACTATGCCTTTTCGGGGAGAATAGTGGTCACTAATGCTTTCAAGTTTACCGCGGGGGGGGGGGGGTAGTTTTTGATAATGTGTTATTTCCTGATAATTGTCACTACCTTTTCTGGGGGAGAATAGGGGTTACTAATGCCTCCAAGTTTACCGCGGGGGGGGGGGGAGGTTTTTGATATTGGATTATTTCCTGATAAAATTTTAATTGTCACTGCCTTTTATGTGTCCGCTTCCACGTAACAGTTTACTTTTTATGTAACAGTTTACCTTTTATGGAACAGTTTACCTTTTATGTAACAGTTTACCTTTTATGTAACAGTTTACCTTTTATGTAACAGTTTACCTTTTATGTAACAGTTTACCTTTTATGTAACAGTTTACCTTTTAAGTTTGTTTTGTGTGTATTGTGTTGTATTTTGTGTGGTGGTGGGGAGGGTGTACAAAGCCAAGGCCCACCCATGGCGGTACAAACACTGTATGCATTTAATTACATGTTAAAGTTAAGGTCTACAACTGCAAGATAGAGTGTTGACAGCAGAAAAGAAGGTGTTACGAAGTGTTTATTGTACAATCTGTTAACAATCTCTCGAAAACAACCACACACTGACAAACAATCTACAGTTTCTATCTACATAATAAAACAGACTGTTGGTACCTTTAATAAAAACAGAACATGACAATATGTTGTTGTTGTTGAAGCGAGTAGCTATTCGTATCCAGTATCCACCATTATGTCTTGGGTGATCGCGTTAGATAGCCTTTCACACGTTGCGCTAGACCCCCACCTTTGATGCAACTGATAAATCAAATTGCTTGGGTCATGCTTCTGCTCTTGGAAAACATTTAGCAAGTCTTCTATCGTGATGTGATAGCAAACGGGTTGAGTTTAATGTTATCGGGGAAGCGAGTGAAGACTTCACAGTGAAGTGTTATTAATTGAAAAAGGGTGGTATGAATTTAACAAAGGGTATGCTTCAAAAGTGATATCCTTTTGATAGAATTTGATGTATGATGGCTAGACGATGTTACTATTTACACCTTCTATTGATAAATACGAATTTCAACTTTAAGTTGATTGTTCTTCGTTCAGTCTACTGAAAGAGTTACGTTTGTAAGTGATTGAAGTCCGCGTACGCTGTTTTATCTAATGAGAGGGAGAGAGAGCAGTGGGGTTTAGCGTCCACTCGACACAAACTAGGTCATTTCGGGACTAACAAATGTTTTAATTTTATTTCAATAATTCTCTTTCGCATAGGGTTCTTTAGCAATGGGAGGAAACCGGAGGACCTAGAGAAAACCCGCAAGGCTGGACAGGCGACCCAACTCGTTATTACGTACAACCGGGGATTCGAAAGCAGGCCAGTTGACTAAATGACAGGCTTTATAATACATCACCCCCCCCCCTTATTTACTGAAGATTTTTAAATGTTTTCAATAATTCGAATAAGAAATGACTATGAGATGTTGTTGTCATGTTTTAATACGTGTTATACTTCTATCCTTTTAATGTATGCGCTGTATCATAAGGTCTGTCACTGAGGTAACTGGCGCGGTTTCGAATCCCCGGTTACGTTATAAGGAGTAAGGTCGCCTGTCCAAACTCAATGACAGACCTTATGATGCAACGCACACGCGTTAACCATTCCCCCCCCCCCCCCCCTCCTTCCCCAGCCGGGAGTGTAGTGCCCTGAATGACTGACTACTTTGACCACGATAATGGGTGAACTAATCAAATATATTGACCAGAACCGCCGTGGCTCAGTGAATAATACGTTGGATCCCAAACAGTGTCTAGTCGTTCGGATGGTATTAAAAACAAGGCCCTA
Organism: Patella pellucida; assembly: GCA_917208275.1. Taxonomy (NCBI): domain Eukaryota; kingdom Metazoa; phylum Mollusca; class Gastropoda; family Patellidae; genus Patella; species Patella pellucida. Next base: position 13,391,404 of record OU795039.1, read on the forward strand.
TATGCATATTGGCGTGCACGTAATCACTGACAGTTGTAATTCGAATTACGAGTAGGTCGTAATGACGCTGTCAGGGCAAAATCATCATAGCACACTGTATGGAGCATGTCCGTCTTCATTAGTCTAGCCGATGCAGAAAAAACGGACGTTAAACCGCATTTTATTTCGTGGTATTGAGACCTAATTATATATTTAAGTCAATAATCTATATTATCCTTAGCGACTCTGATTAAAGTGTTGTTATCAATGTGAAAGGTGCAATTTGATGTGCAAAGTGTTTTGCTTTTCTCTTTTTGCACCATCTGGGCAAGGACAACAAGAAGCTGTGTTTTGTTGGAATCTGAAATTGTATCAAAGGTAATTAGATACCAAGTGATGATTGGTTCCTGTGTAAAGTAATTATTCTCTGATTATCTCCACTGAATTAATGAACTACCAAATCTCTCGAGTCCATACATATTAATGAAGTTACATCATTAATGTAATTAATGTAATAAATAGGTTATTTGTGATGGACCCCAAAAGATCCATATCATTGCTCTGGGTAATGGTTAGTAGAGAGATTAAAGATATTGGGCATTTTAATTAACTGACGTTACAAATCAGAAGTACTGTATATCCAAATACACGTCATCGATTTTGGTAAGGTTTTGTTTACCTAACGATAGCCAAAAGAGTTCGTTTTGTTAAAGCCTTATCTATATAGCGACGTAGTTAGCGTCATCATTTTCTGCACCGACTTGGCTAATAGAGAAGTGCATACGTCATGCAGTGTGGTATGGGGTGAATTTTTTGACCGGACAGCGGCGTTACCGCACCGTGTCTGAAAATCCCGAGACCTTCCACATACTGCATCGGAATCGAGCCCGCGTCCTATCTTTTAGCGAGACAGCGTCATACCCACTCAGCCACACATGGTTTTGATTACCCAGTTGTACGTGGCAAGGAGTAGGGTCGCCTATTCAGCCTCTTAGGTTTTCACTGGGTCCTCTCACTGGTAAAGACCCCTACGCGCAAGTAAATTATTGAAAAAAATTGAACCATGTGTTAAGCCCGAAATGATCTAGTTTGCGTCGATGGGACCTTAAACCCCATTTCTCTCTGTCATTACCATACATGAGAATAAGAGTATGATATGGAATTTACGACGCGAGGCAGGGGGGGGGGGGAGAAACTTTATGTTTTAAAACTGAAATGTTCTCTTTTTAAAAAAAAGAACCCCCCAAAAAACAGGCATAAAATGGAATACAGGGAATAGAGTAGATGTTATTGTCATTCCATTGTCATTATTCCCCCATGTTCCATTGAAAATCTATTTAATTTTTAAACTAAAGCGATTCCTTGTGTTCCCACGCCTTTTTTGTTCTGAGGGAGGTTAGGCACCAAGGTCTGTATAAACAGTCATTAACATTGTTTTCGTATCCAGTTTGCACATAATAACAGGTTCAAGAAGAAAAAGCTGAATGCAATGATTATTTTTGCAAGTGTCAGACACGGCATCGTTTTCACATCGATGACAAAATTATAGCACTGTCTTTCTTCAATGAACGAGACGCCCCCGATTTCCTTTCCGTTTTCACATGCGTAATCGTGTCACACGAGCGTTTCTATGGACACCCAAAATTCATAATGCTTCGCCACACACATATAGCTGTTTATTTTAAGTTAGAAAATGTAGACGTTTTTGTATGTCAGATGGATAATCCCAAATACTACTTTAACCTATTAAACGCCGGACTCTTTCTTGTAATGACAATATCGTCGAACGTTTAATTCCAAATTCAGAATATTAAAAGCAACAACGAAAAATTATTCAGATTCGTTATATAACATTTTAGAAAATATCTCGTGCCAGTCTACGAAAATAACCGAATTTTTGTACAACATGGTGTAAAATCCATTCAAGCACACGCTGCCTTGTGTACAATCCCGTTTTGCACCGTGATTAGACCCAACTTTTAAAATCCGGCCGATACATGTTATTTCTGCGAATATATACCATGCTTTCAAATGCCCGATAACTTGTCACTTTTTCGAGGTTGCTAAATGCTGATTGAAGCCATGGCATGTATAAAGAAATAATATATATTGCTTACAAATTAAACACCTCCCCAAGATAAAAAAATAAATATATTACATAAATCTCTTGGTAAAAAAATCCCAAATAGACAAAAAACATTTAACATGAAACGTCAAATGCTGTTATATGCACCTTTGTTCTGCCTCGCCTAGCCTTTAGCTTTCACTCCCAGATGTGACAGACGGTTTATTTCAATGTACAGTCATATGGTTCATTGCGTTGATATAAACATATTATTGCAAGATTTGTTTATTTAATGTATCTTTGAAATTTAGAAAACTTTGGGTACATCCATATTCATAGGTTCATACGCGTCATCGCACTTATTGTGACTGCAGTATGGTGGAATGAGTTGTGAACCGGGTGTTTTTAAGGTCCTTCTTTTATCTACAAACTGGGATAATGAAATCATGCATACGACATTTGGGCTGTTATATGGAAAAGTTGCCCATATAGCTGCTCCCCTACCCACCCTTCGGCGATCGAATTCCAGCTCTAGCGGGTGAACTATCGGAATGACTAGGCACCAGTCCTCGCAGGGCCCTCCATCCTCCATTAGAAAAAAATTAGGACAGTTCTCGGCCAACACAGAGATTGAACCTCTAACCTCCCGGTTAATGAGCCAATTCAACACTCACTGAGCCACCGTGGCTCTTCCATTAAGTAAGGTGGGCTGGAAAGCATGCTGAGATCAGTAGTTGTGCACCGACAGCTGTGTACTGAAAGACAAATTCAAATTAAAAGACTCTCATCAATTGACATGCCTGGAACCAACCTTATCAAACCAAGTGAAACACATGGACATGAGTTATTGACTGCTATCTAAAGGACATTGGTCTTCGTCAATCGGACTTGATAGAAACTGCTGCCCACTATCAGCTCTTCAGCTACAATGTACTTTACAGAAAGATACGTCTTGCTTTATCTACAAGAACTCACGCTGTCACTCCAAGTTCTCTCTCAATTTAAATTACCTTTCTAATCGACCATGTTATAAAGATTAAAATTAAATTATTTTATTGGGAGGTTTTGGACACGGGGTCGATAAGGAAAATGTTTATAACCAATTACAAATTGGATGAGGAAGTTTGGAATGGACAGCAGTGTCATTTGACGCTGTGCTTTCCTACTTTTGTTCTGTCACAGAAGTCACAGAGATGTCTTTTCAATTCTGATTCTGTCTTCAGCGTGTTTTCAGTGATAGCTAAGAACAATCTTTTTTCGCATTTGCTGAAACATATTGCAACAGCTATATGAAGTCCCTTGGGCGTCTTCGGAATAGTTGTCACATGGTAAACAGGCTTTCAATAATAACATTTTCAATATATTAATCCTTTGAAGCTCCCAAATATTACCATATTCCCTTAAGAACATTATTCACGAACATATCCCGCGTAAAAAATACATTGTTTTGCACAGTTGCAGCAATTTGAAATCATCTCAATGTATTCCAGCAAAAGAATATTGTCGTATGTTTCCATATATTTTCTGTGGACTCATAATAATAATTCAATGTGGCAATTCTTTGAGTTTTAGAATAATAACAAATTTGAGAAGACTTTTTGTATTCGTACTTTTTCTATCTAAATAAAAACCTCAGGAAAAAAACTAAGTAAAAATCCAACGTCATATGTCGAAGAGCCCCGTACACATTGATATAGTCTTATACATTGTATTTGTAGGTTTGGTCGTGTGCTATGTTTTGGAATTCTTGTATAATGCATTTATTTTTAAATAAAGTAGCGAAGAAATTTAAAGACTCCAGGAATGTTTTCACATATTCTGTTCAAGCACCCAAAGGGATGTGGTTTCTTGGAAAGTTCCAACATTCCCAAATAAATATTTAATATACAATATGAAACAATAGTATAGACAAGAAAAACAACACCTGACTTTAATTTGTTCCAACAGTCATAATACTATAACACCAGTACACCAGAAGTTGAAAGTTCAGCCCACTTTATTTGAAGTTTTTATAATATTTTCATGATGTAATACTATGAAAATCTCTCGCGCTGTAATCCTGTTTTAAGAACGATAAACTTAAAAAGGTGATATTAAGTATTAAATCTACTTTGAAGTATTTAATCTACTTGTTTTACACATTCTTAAGTATCATATACTTTGGAAGCATCATAATATTTAGGCATGATATATGGGCAATCATTTCTGCATTAGAATAAGCTCTACTTAATAATCAGTAATTATATTTTTAACATCACGAGAGTTCGCTTTATAAATTAATACCTACAAAGAGTTCTATGAAAATCAAAGAGCGTTTAATGTATTTTTTGAATATATAATGCAACTTTAAGACGTTGATCATGATCCATATTATATATTATTATACAACCATCACCTGTCAATTGGGGATGTGACGCGCTTTACGTCATGGTTTTGACAGGAAACGAAAATCACGTGGTTCCACCGCTCAAATCTATTCATTATCAAATTGCATACTACCACCCCACCCCTTGATATAAATATTATGATTTATGGCCCCACGTGATCTTATTCCATATGTAAAATCAGCGGTCACGATGTCCTTTGTCTGAAAACTTATATTTTATAGTGAATATGACGTTAAAGCACTAAAAACTGTATGAGTAATACGAAAAAAAGTATAACAATATCAGAATATCATGGTGGCTGGCAGTTTTATGGTTATGAACATATTTGCTAAAGTGCAAAAAGTTCTTATTAAGTACCCCTCCTTATCAACGTTTAACAAAACAAGGGGAGTGACTAATTTCCACCTCATTAGGAAATCAATTATTTAGAAAAGGGTAGTTTCGTATTTTAGGAACATAACTTGAGAGAGAGAGAGAGATAAATGGGGTTTAACGGCCACTCGACACAAACTATATCATTTAAGGACTAACATATGGTTTAATTATATTTCAATAATTCGCTGCGCGCAGGGGTCTTTAGCAGTGGGAGAAAACCTCCTTGCCTCGTAAAACCGGGGATTCGAAAGGAACATAACTTGAATTATACGGTATAATATATAGACTGTAACCAGGAAACCAAGTCTCATAATAAAAAAAAATAATTCAACTCACAAATTAAGCAAATTAACAGCTCTGTAGTTTTTTGACTGCTGGTTTTAAGATGGCACTGATGACTTTAAAGTGGTTAACGTGACCCCTGACCCGAGACGGAAAAAATCTATTTCATATTAGACTTGACGCCACATATAATGAATATTGCATATTGAATGATGATTATCAATTTGTCTCTTTGCACATTAATTAATATAGAGGTTGTGGAGTAAGGAAAGATGATGTAAATATTTCAATATTTATTTATTATTTATTTAGTACGTATATCGATATTGCATACTTATTCTGTAACCATAACAACTATATTATACAAGCATACTTTTGATATTAACCGAAATATTTACAAACGATATTAAATTAACCGTAGATTCGATGTTTGTTAGAAAGATGGCGCTCAACCAACGGGGTACTCTTCGCTAATTAAATACTTAATCACAGTAGATAATTCGTGAATTTGCACCTGGCTTTTCGTTAACAGGAGGATCGTTGCTTAAATTTACCATTTGGTATGTGTATCCCTTCCTCTGCTAAATTGAGTGTGTCATCCCGCAGTAGGGTCTCGGTAATATAGCCAACAATCCTCAGCACCCACTGCGAACATTGCCTTCTGTTTCTGTCGGCAGAAGAAAACAAACACATCGTCTGGATAATCAAGTCACGGTTGGAACCAATGGTTATCAGCTCCTGTCGACGCAATTATCCAGACCGAATTCCACTTGATCAATGGTATCTGAGTATCTGATGATCTTGACGATGGATAAGTTGTGATGTTTGGTCACGTGATATTTTAGGATACGCTATAGATCTTGTGTGATAATTACCACAGACAATCAGTAAAAGAGTCTCAGTCAAGTGAAAGTTTGGAGTTTATGTTTCTATTCCGCCATTCAGCCATGGATTACTTATCTTTATCAAAAGGTAGATATTACATTTAATATTGTTTGTACTCAGGGATTATACCGTGCGTTTGTAAATAACTGTGGTGGATTTTTAATCGCTTTTTTATTTGAACTTATCATTGAAATCAGAGTTTTTCGAGTTAGCGATTTGACCCGATTGGATACCTCAAAGCCCAGCTTAGGTATGGACTTGAGGGACCAGACCAAGGGCCTGCGGTTTAGGGGGCCCCGCGGTTCATAGCAAAAAGAGGAAAACATTCAGATTCACAGTAATCGATCTAGCGGCTCGGGGGCGGAGACGGGGCTACCCCTCAACCTTCTCAATCCGGTGATTTCACTTGTTATAACGGTTCCCCGCCGTTATATGTGCCATTTCCGCGCATTATATGTCATTCGGAACTGAAAAGATTTCGTATGTGACCAGGGGCCTGTTTCATAAAATTTTAACTTAAGATCAAATCCAAATTTTAGTACATACTTAAATCTGATTGGCTAAGCGCTAAATCAATCTAATACTATCCAATCGAATTAATCAAATCGGATTTTATCTTAGTTAAAATTTCGTGAAACAGGCCCCAGATATTATTTGATTATTCTTGCATTTTAGCCGTTTAATTGTATGTTACATCCATTCAAAAGGATAGGAAATAAATTATTCGTTGCGTTAAGGGCTCCGCCATTCTAGTCAGGCCCAGGGCCCCGGTCCGGTTAAGCTGGAGTTTGGGATACCTGTAGTATATCGGGTTTCGTGATCTCCTACTGCTATAGAGTCGTTATCGTCTTTGGTATCGAATTTCTTTCTTGCAGTTCCAAAGTATTTAAAAAGTATTTTAAAATCTTTTATGATTTCCATCTTTAGACCGTTTTGTTATTCATTTCATGAATTTGTTCTTCCTTTCACAAAGTACATGACAAGTCTCGTGAATAATCCATGACGTACTTACTAATTGTATAAAATTCTCATGTACTCATGTAGTGTGTATTTCTCACAGCTAAAAAGTTTTTAAGAATAAAAAAAAATACTGTTTAACCTTTTTGATATCCATCTTTAAAAAATTAAGACCGTTTTGATATTCATTTCATGAATTTGTTCTACCTTTCACGAACGACATGCTTGAGCCATGGCATACTTGTTCGTCAATAAAGATAATTCTCACAAAATCTGCATTGATCATCCTGATTTGCTGCAGTTATATAACGACAATATCTAAACCCATTAAAGGCTTATACCTTTTCCTGATCTTTTAACATTTTTTTTTAAAAAAAATTCAAATGATAGATAAATATATTCCACCGGGAGAAAAATAATTAGGATTCCCTTAAATTCTAATTTTTGTGGTGAAATAATGTAAAACTTTTGTTACTCGTCTAAATATTTCAAATCATTCTACAGTTTATAAATATTCTTGTGCATTTTGTTTCATGGTCGAATGGTCGAATGGTTAGCAAGTGCGCGCTGTATCATAAGGCCTGTCATTGAGTCAACTGGCGTGATTTCGAACCCCGGTTGTACGTGACAAGGAAGAGGGTCGTCTGTCCAACCCCGTGGGTTTTCTACGGGTCCTCTGGTCTCCTCCCACTGCTAGAGACCCCCACGCGCAAGCGAATTATTGAAATAAAATTAAACCATAAGCTAGTCCCGAAATGACCTAGGCTGTGTTAAGTGGACGTTAAACCCCATCTCTCTCTCCCTCCCTCCCTCCCTCTCTCTCTCTCTCTCTCTCTCTCTCTCTCTCTCTCCTGACCTATAATCCTAAATGCTGTCGATTGTTTGAACAGTAGGAACTACTTCACAGTCCTTCCATGATATCATAGAAATTACCAGTTCATGTTCCACGTATGATTCCAGGCAACCACAGAATGAACACTCTTTGTCTTGCTAGAACCACGTTAATCAGGGTTTAAATCGTTTTGTTTTATGTCATAATTAAATTAACCAAGCATTCTTATCTCGCTTTAGATCATTAAGGTGGTTAATTTAACTGAGTTTAATGTTTGATTAAATCTTATCTTGTATTATGTTCTTCCCTTGAGATGAGTGTAGCTAGCCTTTTATCTAGCTAATAAAGCAAGGTGTTAAGTCGTAGTGCTGATAGTTCCTGGGTTGCCAGAGAGGTTCAGCAGCTTTAATACAATCATCTGATTAAGAATGGTCAGAGTTAAACATCCATTGTATATGTTTTTGTCGATCTGGTTTATGTATTGCATCAAACATTAGCATTTGTTAGTTGTTTTGGGAGAGGGGGACAGAGCAAGAGACAAAGAGACATAGAGGGGGGGGGGTTAACGTCAACTCGACACAAACTAGGTTCTTTCGGGACTATAATATGGTTTTCTCCGAGTCCTACGGTTTCCGCCCACTGCTAAAGACCCCTACACGCAAGCGAATTATTGAAATTGAAATAAAATTTAACCATGTGTTAGTCCCGAAATGACCTAGTTTGTGTCGATTGAACGTTACCCCCCTCTGCCAGTCTCTGTCTATCTCTGCCCCTCTCTCTCTCTCTCTCTCTCTCTCTCTCTCTCTCTCTCTCTCTCAAAGCAGATATTTTTAAAGGAGGTGTTATTGATATCGATTCTACCTGACTCGTGCCAAATAATATAAACTTTTTAACACGCAAATAGAGATAACTTAACAACGAAAATATGCAGAATGTTCATATTTAATACGTTATAACCATGACGGTGTAAATATTACAATATCCATGGCAGTCCCCATGCTATTTTTACAACGATTCTTTCAAAGCCCTCCATCGGCGAAGTTAAAACTTGAAAAGTCGCATAAATAGTCCTAACCCTAATCCTTCCTATCTCTTAATTGCTGCCTTCAGTTCTGGGAAGATTGGCAGAAATTTGAAATTTGTTATAAACTTTGCTCAATCTTGGGGTAACAATAGCCACTCTGTAATATAATACACATTATATACTGTACCCTGGTAATATAACATATATTATACATGTACTGTAGAACGAATAAAACATTATAACCATGGCTTGGTCCGTTCGTTTCTGGAGTTTAACGTCCATTTCCACAGGGGGTGATATTTTAGACAAGTGACCATGGCAATATAGCATATATTATAATATAATGTAGAGAGAATATTACATTATGACTATGACAATGTAATAATATACGTTATATATGTATATTGTATGTTATAATAGAACATTAAAACATGGCAATACCGTAAGAAGAAAATAACATTATAACCATATAACATTTTATACTGGAGAGAGAATGGAACATTTGGTTAGACGTACTTGTAGCCTAGTATATACCAGACAGAACAAAATCTGTTCTTAATTAAAAATTCCCCATTTTTCTACCATTCTTCTCGTTCTCAATAAACAGCGGCATGGTGACCGGAAAGAAATGGATTCTTTGAAGTTCAGACGCCATTAGCTGGGCGTCCAACCCAATATCCTGGTATGTAACGGAATCGGTAAAACTAGCAACACATATGTTTCTATATGAATAACTTTCTATTTTAATATTTTGATATGTTCAACGATGTTATGTTGATCTCCTAAAAGCTCCACAAATGTAAAACAATTTTTGACCTTCCTTTGTATTTTTGAAACAATGCTAGTTCGCCTCAAAAGTAATAATAATAATACTTTGTACCTTTTGTCTTGAAGTCAACATGCGCGGAAAAGCATAATATAACGTTACTTGTATTGAGTTCTAAAAGGGGGTAATTCTTTAGTGAAACTCAAACGATGTGGTATGCTCTTATCTACAGAGATACCAAGCGAGTCATGGAGTAAAGCCACTTTAATCTCTAATATATAAGTAATAGAATCTATTGTTAGCTTGATAACCACACTGCAGGGGGCACCGTACCCTTTCCGTTTTGTTTTACATCTCTTGAAATAGATCGCCAACAAATATTTGCCCTTTGTGTTGGTATTCTTTTCGAACTTTTTATATGTTTCGAGATGTAACATTTTATACAGTTATTCCAGTGTCGTGTGTTATTGATAAATTGCCACATATTATTAAGATTTATGCCAAAAAAATAGAGTTGTTCGCGTGGTTAGAGTTTATTTGTTTGTTTTATTAGGTTATAGAATATAATTTAACGTTACTTGCGTGTTTTTTTAAAAGTAACACCTTATCAATGAAATTAAATGTCCTCTTTGTCTGCATCGAAATAAAATGGAATGGTGTTTAACGGCCTACTGTTTTGCCCCAATTGGGCTAATAAAGTGTGCTATGAGGGAAACTTTGCTCGGGCAGCGGCACCATGGCTTATTAGTATATCGAATTCCAACCGCCAAGATATCTTTGGTGTGTACGCCAATGTAAACACTTAAACACGGAACGTTGGTTTTTTGTCCTATCCGAACGACTAGACATCTTACCTTGTCAGGCCTTCCTTCCTGCACCACCAACAAGGGAACTTGTCTGCACCGAATGGGCCAATGAAGACTGGTGTATACCACGCAGTGTACTGCAAGGGAGATTTTGCCCGGACAGCAGCACTACGTCTTGCAATTATAATTTACGTGCACGCCAACATGTACACAAGACCTTATGTGTTAGTCCCTCCTTCCTTTTCCACTGACAAGGGAAAACCATACTGGAAAGTCCCGGTTGCACATTTTTACCCTGGAACACCTTGTTAACAAGTCAACGCCTTACAAGACGAGCCACTGCGGCTCCCGTGCTCTTCAAATTTAAGTTCGTTTGTAAATTGATCCCTTTTTGTGCATTCGCTTTTTATCAGGAATAAAGCACCTCAAAATATTTTCCTCAATGACCACAAGATCCATTTTTATCGGATACCTCTCCTCCTCAGTAATACGGGGAGGGGGGGCGAGTGGTTAGCACGAGCTTGCTGTGTCATAAAGCCTGTCATTGAGTCAACTGGCGTGGTATGTGACAAGGAGTAGAGTCGCCTATCCAACCTTGTGGGTCTTCTCTGGGTCTTCTGGTTTCCTCCCACTGCTATAGACCCCTACGCGAGGACGAATAATTGAAATAAAATTAAACCATGTTAGTCCCGAAATGACCTGTGTCGAGTGGACGTTAAATCCCATTTCTCTTTCCCTCTCCTCTAATACATCAATCATTTTAATCTGTAAAGCACGTGCACCGTTTGATATTTACAAAACAGTGTATTTTTTTTATGTGTGTATTTAATGTGTGTATGTTTTATTATGTAAAGCGCACGTGGCACTTAGTTAAGGACCATAAAAAAAAATACTAATGATAATCTATGTGTCAGCACTAAAATCCAAAATATCAATGTTGATCAAGCAGTTAAGATGAGTTGCACAATGACCTTTAATATTCTGCGTGTATTAGTTAAGTGGGACCACGTTGACTCACTATACATGAGGATTAGGGTTCAATCCCACGTTTTACCGAGGAAGTGTTTTTAAATTTGCAGCCCCCCCCCCCGCACTGTCAGTGATGCATGCTAGACGAGTGTCTGGTAAAAGTGGTCGTTCGGGGGTATAGTAAACCGATGTCCACACATTTAATCTTTCGTATTCACGTAAAAGAGCCCTTGATAGGACATAAAATCCCATTTCATTTCATATTATTTGGCAAGAGTGGTATGTTGTTTCGTGGAATACGACAACGCATGTAAATGCACTAGGCAATCGTGTTAATTTCATTAGAACATTATAGAGTCGAGAGCTAGATAAACTATACAACCGTGTTGATTTCATTAGAGCTAGATATAATAGACCATCGTGTTCATTTCACAGAGTTGAAATCTACATATAATAGACCATCATGTTCATTTCATAGAGTCGAGATCTATTATAGTGTATTTGTTATATGGACCAAAGTATATCAAACAATGGTCCATTCCTTTATCTCAATGATATCAATGCACCATTAGCTAAACGATTGCGTCAATAAATCTGTCAGTCGGCCAAATGCTGTTCCATAACAACCAGGCTAAACAATTCAAGTAGCTTCATAAAGTCAACATCAATATTGATTTCTTTTAATGTCCTAAATGGATCCGCCCACGTGATCAAATTTTATATCATATTATTGTCGTTGATAAGTGGTTCTATTAGATTAAAAAGGTCAGCTCCCCGGGGAGGGGTAAACATGCAGATTAAACAAACGTGGGGTCGACGTATCGCCATGTGTAGCGTCCCCCGGGGTATCGGATATTACCGAAAGGGTCATACCTTAATTGAACTCATCCTACCAATGTCATCAAGGTTATCTTGTATCAATGCCATACTGTTTAAAACAGGAGTAACCCGTTTAATTAAGGTCGAAATGAAATGTCATTTAACGCCCTATTTTCTGCACCAACATGGTCTAGTATCGAACCCCAGATTTACCGTGCTGAGCCACCGAGGGTCGACATACATTGGACAAAAAACGTCCTCGATTATAAAGTTATCATCTGTACGTTTCTTCAAACTAGTTTAATAGAATATATATTATGTTTTGCTTTGAAACGTTCTTTGACGATCCCGGCGTTGGCCGAGAAAGTTCTCCGGGATTTTCCAGTAGAAACTTAAATCACACTTCATTTAAATCAATTATGACTAGATTTACAAACAGAACAAAAGACCAACCTGTAATTTAGATCAAGTCCTGGTTTCACAAAACCATGTTTCGTTATTTTAACTAAAATATACCTCTTTATGAAACTTTTGTTGTTTTAATGTATCAAATACAACAATAAGAAACTATTTGCAAAGTTTTGTGTTTCTTGATCAAAGATATTTCTAATAAATAGTGATTAAAAGTTAAGTCTTAGGATGCTTTGTGAACAAAGTTAGGAATTTACTCAAAATTGTTTGCCTTATATTAACTAAAATATAGCCCTTTATGAAACTTTTGTTATTTTGATGTATCAACAGCACCAATAAGAAACAATTCGCAAAGTTTTATGTTTCTGGATGGATCAACGACATTTCTCATAAACAGTGATCGAAAGTTGAGTAAATACATAACTTTAGTCTGAGAATGCTTCGTGAAACAGAGTACAGGTGTATAAAACTCAAAAAACTTAATTGCTTTTGTTTATATTTACAGGTATTGGAGTATTGTTATTGTGTTTTTATCTTCAACTTTGTGATGCCAACAGAAATCGAGGTAAGCTTAAATTTATGTAACTTTGACAGGTTCAAAAAACACCATTTTGATCCAATGACAAAATTCAAATTGTGTCATCGCTAATCCCCTAAAAAAACTTATCTGGTGAATACATGTTAGTACATAGCTGAGTGATATTTTGTAGCTCACCTGTACACTGGGAGCTCTCAGAAAAGGTTGTGACAGTGCCCATTGGATTTCTAGTCTATATGTATATATTGTGGTACATGCAGTGTGTGTATGCTTAAATCTGGCTCTGAATTTGTAAGGTGGGGATAGGGGGTGGGGGAAAATAAAACTACTACATTGGTATATCTGAAACCAATTGGAAATAATTATTAGCAATTCTCTCTACTCTCATTTTGTTGGATTGAAAGGGAGTGTTTTAACACCCATAATAAATTCGGGAAGACCGTTAACATAAAACAAGTCTACCGAAAGGAAAAGGACTGAACGTCTTACTTTTCTAGTAGTCTTCAAACACCTTCTTTAAATGACGCACGGGAGCACGCCAGGCGGATTATCACACAACTGACTGACAACTGACATGTGAATTAATATAAATGTTAATATCATTATTTACCAACTTATCACTTACCATGGGAACCATGTACCTGATCTGAGTGGTATCAACTGTCACAAGGCACCCAATCTCATGTTTACAAGTCAAATAAATGTAACCAGCAGCTGGAAGGTGGCTGTAAGGGTTGTTCCAGTTCTATATAAGCCTATAGCTATAGTGATAAAAGATAAGGGGATATGTTTATTGTTGAAAGTATATTAAATATACACAGTTTAACCGGGATGTGGATTCCCATGGTTTTTTGTAAGAACCTGTTGATTTTTCGATACTCCTGTGCGACTTTGGGGGATATTTTTTAAAACATTTCCGGAAGTATTCCATTTCTTGGAAATCGTAAGATATTCTGCTATATCTGTAGCGATATTATAATAACAGTTATTCTGGGAAAGTGATCCGCGTGGGTTTATGAATAGTGCTGGTTATAGGCTTGGTAGGCTGAAGTCTAGAGCCTCGTGATCAAAGAGCCCTCCACCAAAGGTGTATACTACTTTTAACATTGTCATCATCCCAAGCTTTCTCTTTTGTGGGGGGCGTGCAACTAAACAGTTTTTTTTGTGTACGCAGGCAATCAATGGATATATCTATTTATTTCAACTTATATATTAATACACCTAAATACGAAATGTTCACGATTCTACGAAAATGTCTTCGAAATGCTCTGGATTTTCTTCTTATATCGTCGAATTGGTCCGGATTTTCACATCACAATCTACGCATTGTGTCTTGTCTATCTTCGTAGTATCTGACATTCTGACCATAATGTATGAAGAAATTGTCCTTTAGCAGGAAGTAATCCTTCCAATATCCTAGTTATAATTATAAATAGAGATGTCACGTTTCGTATGTTAAATGTGTTAAGGAAACGATATGTTAACTTGGTTGTGATTTGCCTCTAGTCGTTAACCTATATTATATATATGTCTGTATACATAAACAATAACCCCATTGATACACTAGTGGTAGTTTCCTCTAATTTAAACATAATACATCTAAGTCAGCGATTCTCAAACAGGGAGACAATTTGAATGTAATTTCCTGTTTATTTAAAGCATTATATGCTATATTTGGGGTTGTGGCCGAATGGTTTAAAGCGCGCGCGTTAAATCACAGGGTCTTTTTTATATAAATAATATTTTTTCAGATAACCGAAAGGATTGTGGGGAACAGGACAAAGCTTATATCACCCCTAACAGGGCCTGTCGTTAAGTCAAGTGGCTTGGTTTCTGTATCTGTCTATTGTAGGTCTTTCTTCTTAACGCTCATTGATGATTAAATCAAAACATGGATAATCGAGACTATTCTCTTTTTTGTATCGTACCGGTTAAGAGTGGCTCGAATTGACTGAAATGTTCAGCAAATTATAGTGAGAATTGACAGCTCTTTATCTTATCTCCAATAACATATCTTTAAATATGTTTTTTTTCTAAAATTTATAACATATAAGTTTATCTTTATCTACCTATTGTGGATTGTCTGAACCAGTGCATTTCCATTTACCAACAAGTATCCAAGCAGTGAAAACTCATTCGGTGTGTAGGGTGGTAAATACGTTACATCATTAATGAGGTCTTGCATGACAGATATATGGGTTTTTGATGTACAATTTGCAATACAGCCATCAAAATATACACGCAAAGATTTAATACAAAAACACTGCAGTTATCATTATGCTCTGATTTATTATATTTTCATGTCATAATCATACACGCATGAAGCATAAAACCCAAGGCAAGACGAAAAAGCCAAGTCGTTTCTTTTTAATCGTATAAACAATTGTCTAATTATTTCGTTTCGGGTTGCTTTAAACCGGTGTCGGTTTTATACACCACCCGCAATCCGCCATTATAGGCTAATACAGGTCAATACAGCTGTCTATAAAAACCGCCATGTTTTTTCATCTGCACGTGAGACTTTGATCTGTCGTGCGTATTTATTTGTATTTCTCCTAATAAGCCTTGTTAAACATGGAGGACGTGAATTTGAATGCTTCGTGGCCATAAACATCCTGACGTGTAAACAAACTCAGAAACAATTTGAGTCGGTTAATGATGTCCCCTTCACTGCCCCGTCATTACCCATTCATCCCTGGAAATTCATTGGGAAATTCATAGGGCGAGCCACGGTAGCTCAGCGAGTCGTGCAGGTCCCGGGTTCGATCCCGGTTTTGGCCGAGAAGGTTCATCGGGATTTCCCGGCGTGGCTTACCGCATGTCAATGGGACAACGTCAAGTCGTTCGAATGGGACGAAAACCGAGGTATTGTGTACACATTGGCGTGCACTGAAAGAACCGCCGCTGTCCGAACAAAATTTCCGTCCTAGCACACTGTATGGTGTCTGGCCGTCTTTATAAGTCCAATCGGTGAAGAACAGCATGACGTCGAACCAATTTTATTTCATTTCATGACGTAATAGAGAATGTAGTTCTCGGTTGCAAAATACATTCTCGGCGTCCTGGGAGGTTGGATCAACGTTCTTGTCAAACATTAAAACAAAAACCCAATCTAGAGCCGATTAATGATGTCCTCGTCATTGTTGAATGACGTAATAGAGAAAATAGTCCCCGATTGTAAAATATATCGCCGACGTTCCCCAAGAGATGGCTCGACTTTCTTGATATTGCACTGTGAAGAATTAGAACACGTGTTCATCTGTCTTTTACATGTGGACAAAATTAACCAGATCATTTATATGTATCGCCCAATGCTATGTGTATACGCTATATTATTATTATTATGCTGTACTATCCGGAAAGACGGTAATATCATTACATTCCTCGAACAGACGTGGCAATATTTCTATTAGTATAAAATAAACATGTTCTTCGTCGGGTTATCAGACATTATATCAATAAAGTTTTGAGCTCATTTCCCTATTAATTCATTTTTTCAAGCCATGTCTTGAAATATAGCCATAATCTAAGAAGATTTGTGTTACTTCCAAATCTAAAATCTAGAGTTTTTATGGCTGTATCATGATATTGTTGAGTATTGATAAGCATCAAATAAATATCTATTTTTGTCTACATGTTCCTAAATTTAGATCAATTACGCAATAACTTACAAATTTGGTGTATATGAAAGCCAGTTAAACATCTATTATGCAAGAAATACCACGGCATACTCTTATATCGAATTCTAACTGGCAAGTGATTTGTTTACGTGCACGCCAATGTGTCCTGGTCATCCTGCACCACTGACAAGGGGAAACCACGCCGGAAAATCTAGATGAACTTTCTCGGCCAATGCAGGGATCGAACACCCGACCTCCAGACTAACGATCCAGCGTCTTACCCAAATATCCACAATGACCCCCAAATACAAACCGCATTAGTTGAATTCAGATACCCCTGGCAACATCACAGAAAGGATTTAAAAAGGGATTATTGTATTATTTATCAGAATCCTGGAAATGTTGGCATGTTGTTTTAAATCGTTCCCATCTAAGAGGATCAACTTGTGTTATTGCAGGTAGTGATAATAATACAGGTTAATCCTATCCTGGAGTTCTCTTGTCTGCTGAATCATCCAGGGGAAAAAAGTACCATTGTATGATTCAGAAATCGAGAATGACGTCATAGCGGCCATCTTGGAATTATAACGTCATAACTTCAATCCAAAGAACACAAATGTCAAGTTTAAGGGCTATTGTACTCGAATTAGGGAAGCCTTGGCCTTTAATCCCTTTGAGAGCGTCGCTCAATACCTCAATCAAAGTTGTTGCAGCAATAGTCCAAAAACATGCATGTCAAGTTTAATGGCTAGTGTAGTCGAATTGATACAGCTTTAGCCTTTATTCATTTTGAAGAGCGTCGCTTAATACCCCAATACAAGTTGTGGCAGCAATAGTCCAAAGAACATGCATGTCAAGTTAAATTAGTTAAGCTATAGCCACTATTCTTTTTATAGAGCGTCGCACAATAACTTTACCCATGTTGTGGCAGCCAAATATATAAGAACACTTTAAACTTACGCTATGTTATTGTTGAAGATATCTTACGAATTAAAACAACAGTATGGTTAGCGTTTAGATTTTATCATACTATCCCATGGAGCTTTATCAGGTAGGAGGCAAAGAGGAGTTATCGTGTAGATAGGCTTCCACCTCGGGTACATAGAATAATCATTACTTGTGTTACTATCTTATCATCACCTAACACTTTAACAACCAAACTTACTATTGATGATATCACGATAGTACACTGACAAGCCCTTTTACTACTCTTGTTAAATTCAACACTTTAATTTATAAGTGTGGGAATCATAGTGTGATGCCAATTAGAGGTTGATATCACAAGATAAGCTTGTTGTGGCTTGGCTTTCCACCCTTAAAATATATCGCCAAAGTCAACGTAAAAGAAATCATAAGGGTATTAAGGAATTATTTTAGAGATTATGATCTTACTATGATGCCAATTAGACCTTGATGGTATCGGGGTTTACGTGAAGACTACTGTATATTATGTAAAATAGCCTCTCTCACTTACCAATGGCCGGCAATCTTTTTTATCGTTGGAGGGAGCTGTGCTAGAATTGATAATGTAGTTAAAGACAGCGTGGTTATGTGTTCATGTATTACTGGGGATCGTGTCCACCACAGCTTTGCACAGTCTTGCGTATACTCCACTGGCAAAATTTCAATCTGATTAAGATTTAATCGTATTGAGTATTTTTACAGATTATAAATATTGAACTAATGCAAGTGGTGTTGCTCTTGGGGACGAAAACCCTAGGTCCCGTGTACACATTGGCGTGCACGTAAAAGATCCCTAGACTGTTGGAATTCGATATAAGAGTAGGCCGTAGCGCAATGTCCGGGCAAAATTTCCCTCATAGCACACTGTGTGGCGCAATTTCGTCTTCACTGACCCAGCGGAGCAAAACAGTAAGACGTTAAAGGCCAAATAACACTCTTGTTGTAACTGAATAATATGTCCAACTCATTATTCTGGTCAACAAATTGTACTATTTTACAATATTCAAATTAATTGATGACACAAATGTTATTTTAACACACTGAATTTTAAAAAATTGGAAAAATTCAACTACGTGGTTTGAAAAGCTTTATGTAAACCTTTTCAAATGCAACTTAGATTTAAAAATATTTTCGAACCCTCTGTAAAAGTACAAAAGGATGTAATGGATAATTTACACAAAAGATAGGACGCTTAAACATCTAGTATTTAAAATACGGCTATTTTTTCTGGACCTGTCAAGCCAACAAGAGTGTTATTGCCCCTTTAAATCCCATTTCATTTCATTATATTCTGAATATATTCTTCTTTAAGTATTTGCTTTCACATTGTCATCCAGACTTAGATTCCATCCAACTGTTTTAACACAGGGAGCTATGTTTAAATGTGAAAGACTTTCATTAATTTGTCTGTCTCGCCAACCTCACCCCCCTCTCTCTCTCTCAATAAATTTAGAGGATACCCTCGAGTTAAGCCATTTGCAATATAGTTTTATGATCATTATATAGGTATGAATAAACACAGAAGTTATTATATTCTTCCCATGGGTTTATGGGTTTAATTTCCTCCCACTCCTTAGTTTCAAGGTCTAGTGATGATGGTTGTAAGTTTAATATGATGCATGTGTAGACTGCTAATGTAAAAAATATATAAACCATTTCCGGCATCATAGTGCTGGGGAGTTTTCAAACCCAGGAGGTCCCGAGAGAACAGTTAACGAGGATACCCAATAATCGGTCTAATAAATAGCTTGTGAATGAACCCAAGAGATATTAAAACCAGAAGGCAACAGTTTGTCGTTTTAATGTAATGCAATACAAAATAATTGGATTTCTTAATTAAGAACTTCTGTAATTACCTGGTCGGTACAATTTGCGTTTTCTTTTTGACATTGGTTAGTCACGGTAAAGGTCGGCATAGCACAGGATTGGTTAAGTTAAAGTCTCAAGCTGTGATGAATCAAGGTGAACCTCTTTGGCACTAGAAGCAATTAATCTTAGTTGACGAGACGTTAACATCTTATTCAGATCTTAAAACCAATTGCTTCCATCACTGTGGCATCGGATTTCGCAATATTAGTTGATTTTACCGGAAATGATTTTATGCTAAAACAATTAGAAGTGAATCATTATTGAACAATTCTTAAGGTGATTGTTAGACACCCACCCTTCGTTCTGGAGAGGCACGATGAATCAGTGAGTATGGAACTGGACATATGGACCAGGAGGTCAGTGGTGCAGGACGAAGGTCCCGGGATTAAACTGCGACTTGAGGCAAAGACTGGGGTTCGCGCACATGTAAAAGAAATCCCCTGACAGTTGGACGGACTTCGATCAACAGTAGCTGTCCGGGAGATAATGTCACCATAAGACACTGTTTGGCGTATATCGGTCATCAGTAGCCAAAGTTTAACGTCCACTCGACACAAACTAAGTCATTTCGGGACTGATATATTATAGGGGTCTTTAGCAGTGGGAGGAAATCGGGGTACCCGGGGAAAACCCCTGAGGTTGAATAGGCGACCCTACTCCTTGTCATACACAACCGGGGAAACGAAACCAAGCCAGTGGACTCAATGATTTCGGAACTGACATATTATAGGGGTCTTTAGCAGTGGGAGGAAATCGGAGTGCCCGGGGGAAAACCCCTGAGGTTGAATAGGCGACCCTACTCCTTGTCATACACAACCGGGGAAACGAAACCAAGCCAGTGGACTAAATGACAGACCGTATGATACATAGCTCACGCGCTAACCTTTCGGCCATCCAACCACCCCTCTTTATAGGACACTACAGATAAGTTAGTTTAACTGTTTGTCTTAGTTGTATGTTACCCGACATATATACAACACCATAGTAAATAATCCTCCTTGTACTGGTAAACTGCCAATTATTACTGAATGAAATTATGATATCTATTGCTTCAAACATAACAAAAAAAAACCAATCCACCTGATTCTAAAATGATAAGTCTGTTTTGGTTGTTTCGTTTAGTTTCCAGACATTATGTATTATGTATATAGGTATTTTTTTAAAATGAAAAAAAAAAATCATTTTAATGAATGGCGTCCGCATTCATGTAGCACTTTACACAAGCAACAGGTTTATGTTAATGTTATTAAAATTTAACACCTTTAAGTTCATTCGACAATTTTAGATAATCTTAATAAACAGCCAACATTAAACACATATGTCAAAATATCAAATTATAAATATTAATAAAGCACATATCAGATACCTATAAGAGTATTGAAACGTTGCATTCCATAAACTAAGAGAGAGAGAGAGAGAGAGAGAGAGAGAGAGAGAGAGAGAGGGGGGTTAACGTTCACTCGACACAAACCAGGTCATTTTGGGACTAACGTTTTGTTTTCAATTTTTTTTATTTCAATAATTCGCTTGCGCGTAGGGGTCTTCAGCAGTGGGAGGAAACCGGAGTGCCCGGAGGAAACCCATAAGAAGTAGTAAAACCATAAAGTTGTGTTATTATGAATATTATACCATTACTTCTAAATGTCATTCAAGGATAAACACATATCATTTGATTTTAAATTGACGTACGGAGGGTGTTGGGTGAGAATCTTCCAACTCCGGTTGGGAATTGCACCACCCCTCTCCATGGTCAGTAAAAGTCCCGGATTTCGGGCACTTCATTTTGCGAGATGGAACAAATTTCACATTTGTCCTTTTGAATCCATTAACATTTTATTCTTTTCATCATTTGGCCACTAGCCGAAATTTTTGATAATCGCCCGAAACAAAATGTTTTGCCCGATTCCGGGGGAGGGGGCACAGCCCCCAGGCTCGTATGGCAGTCCTGACACAGTACACTACAATGGCATATACCCGTCTTCGTTAATTGAATTACACAAGCGAAGACTTTATGGAAGATCCAATAAGTGGTATCTGTTGACCTGATATGTACACAAACGAGCCACAAATTGAAGTAATGCCGATTAAGCAGCTATTAAACTAACATATGATACCAATTTGCTTCATTAATAAAATTACCAAATTGTTTTATAGACATTCTGGGACATAGGGTCCTAAGATTTTAACTAACAATGACACGTTGTAAGTAAAATATGTGTATAATCAAGAGACGTGCAGAATCTTATAACCTTTTTCTATTTTATTTCCTGCAACATATGTACAGCACGTATTATGAACAGATAATATGAAACAAATCAAATTATACGTATAATTTGATATAATGCATTTACCGAAGGCCAAGTGAAAAGGGAAATGGTTGCATCGTTAACACCACTACCTTGCAAAACTATGACCTTGGATGACCTAGAATGTGCTGACATTTGGAAACGTATTCATTAAATTTCAATTTCAGTGCTACAGCTCAGAAAAAAACGTTGCTTATAATGGATTACAAATAATAATAGTAGAAATCGTTGAGTCTAAGACTGGTACCAAATTGTAAACACGTGTTTGCCATTGGTGCTACCAGTTGTTCATTCCAATCACCATACAACTTTTATAAAACTAAATTGACTGGTCGTTATTTGATATCCTTGTATCCTGTAGTTTTTAGTCTATAGAGCTAATCTCTGCTATGTAAAATGAAATGTTAATATGTAAAATGAGCTGTATAAACAACTAATCTGCCGGGGGTCGTCTAGTCTGTCCAATTACAACAAAACAAAGCTTTGATATTTTCGAAAGCCCAGAAATATTTGTTGAATCAAAACTACAAGGTTCCAATATATAACAGTTTGTATTCATCTTGAACATTAATAACGCGTTCGACAATTCAGTTCGTTTGGATTTATTATACTTGACAACTTAGTGCACGGGACCTCGGTGGGTGCATCACTGACAACGGGGATCAACACCAGCAAACTTGGATGGATTTTCTCGGAATATTAAACACCCGGCATCTAGGTTAGCCAGCCAGCGTTTTACCCACTTAGCCGCCGCCCCCTACTTTTGATAACCTTATAAATACTGATACTAGTCAATTTCAACAGGAATTCTTTATATTCGTTGTCTGTTTGAGAATTTCACATATCAAACAAACCGGGTTCGACCACGATGATGCCCTAGTCGTTTGGATAGTGAGAGGGAGAGAGAAATGGGGTTTAACGTCCACAACTAGGTCATTTCGGGACTAACATATGGTTTTAATTTTATTTCAACAATTCGCTTGCGCGTAGGGGTCTTTAGCAGTGGGAGGAAAACGGAGTACCCGAAGGAAACCCGCGAGGTTAAGAAGGCACCCCTATATCCATGCCACAGAAGCTCACACCAGGGCTCGAAACCACAGCCGCAAGCCAGAGGTCATCCCCCCCCCCCCCGATTTGGATAGGAGGAAAACCGATGTACAATATGTGTTTATTGGTGTGCACGTAAATGAACCCTTGGCAGTTGGACTTATTTGAAGAGTTGGTCGAAAATCCCATTTCGATAAACAAAAAATAATGAACAGATTTGGTCTCGGTGAAATATTCGTGTAATAAAGTGCACCTTTTTTATGTTATGTTTCCTCTTGAACATCCATATTATTAAAATATGAATTGAAATGCCAGAAAATAACGATTAACATTATAACAGACAATCGTTTGATATAAAGCATTCAAGGTGCAGATCTCATTTCCTTTGATATTAATGCAAAAGAAACAAACTGTACCGCAGCCATAGTCTGTTTTCAATACGGTAGACAGCAATATTTACATTTTTTCTCCATATTTTCTATGATATATAATTTTCACCTCACCCAAAACACATGTTACCTTCAAATTAAACAAATTTCACTCAACTAATGTTGTAGTATTTTGTCTAATGGGCTGTCATGTTTAGAAGCCAACTATATGTCAAGCAGCTATCAAGGTTTGAGTATAAGATTACCCCTTGCTGATATTTATACCTGCATCTTGCTGAGGAACAGTTTTAACCTCTAAGCTGATTTAAATTACCCGGATGACTTACAGACCGACATCTTGTTGTTAATTAGAGAAAAAACATAAATACTTGATGTTCAGTTAGTTATCTATTTTGTTTTTTAATGCGATGGGTATACCACAAACAAACATTAATTAATAGATGCGGGCTGTATTTTGTAGTCGACATGCATTTCTCTTGTCTTTAGCTTAAATTTGTATCATAAGGGTTGTTTAAAGATATATTATGGGAGATAAGATAAAGAGCTGGCTGTTCTCACTATAATAGTTAGAAACTAAATAATGTAAAGGGGATTTGCTTAAAATTTTAGTCAAATTGATCCTCTCTAAACCGAGAATTTAATCAGCAGCAGCAGACCGGGTTCTGATTCAGTAAATATTGCAGGCTAGCGATGACATCGAGAGTTGATTATGTTCTGGATAAGTTAATTAATGTCTAATTAATACTATAGATAACATTTCAGGCCTAATTAAAGACCTGTAATAGGCAGATTTATCTCTTGCATAATGTATGTTTAACCGGAGTGAAGATGTATTTTGTAAACAAATTAAACGGTTATGTATTTCTTGTCCTTTAAGTTAAATTCGAAGCATCAGAATTGTTTACTTAAAATGGGTGACATTTTTGTAGTCGGAGCATAGTTGTATAACTGAATAGGGGCTGCAATTTGTAATTAGCCTTTCCTGTTCCGAAGATGCAATCACATTCGAAGCATTTTGTTATCAACCTTGCTGAACATTGCTGTCTGTCTTGTTCGTAAGCTAGAGGTACTTATAGATTGTCGGAGTTTTAAGAGCATTACCCCAAAACAATATAACATTACCTCAACAGTGAGTTAGGTATGTGAAACGGAAGGCATATGCGGTCTCATACATGGCAGTACTTCGAGCGACATTAGACGAAAGTCGATGCCAGTTTTCAGATTTGACCGTTTTATAACTATTTTGAAAAAGTCAAACACACACCTCAACTCTTAATTTATTTTCCAATGGCATTTAGCGAACTGGAAATGCACACGTCACAGTTACTGTTTATTACCAAGCCTCCTTTATACCAGGCTACTGTATTCCATGAAATTATGACCTGTGTAATCCCAGCCCTATTTTATCAAGAAATAGTGTGTAAATCGAGCTGTCTGTGAATCTATGTTACATAAACTATCTGTTTGTGATGAAAATCTTATCATCTCTTCGCACAATCTCATCACCTGAGTTCACATAGTATATTTTATTCCTTTATGATATGAAAGAGAAAGGAACATCATATATGTATGTGTGTATCAAGACCATTAAAATGAAATAGGTTGCATACATAGTAAGTTGTATGATGATATAGTGCTTATAGGAGATGATGGACCTGTTGATAATGTCATCTGTAGATATAACAGATTAACAAGGGGTAAAATGTGAACCTTGTGTCATATACTATAGATCTTTACTTCCAAAAGTGAATTAGGCTCGATTCAGTTCACCGGAATGGAATGAAACCAGTAAAAGACTTTGTTGGAATAAAATATGCCTTGTATATTTTTATAAACAATATTTATATAAAAAAAAACATATTTTATTCTTTAGAATTTGTTTTGCCATTATGTCTTATGTTAAGATTTCCTGCTTTTATGTTACGGTTTCTTGGATTCATGTATAGTTAACTGATATTCTACCTACCGAGAGACTGAAAGTGCTTCAATCTTATGCTTTAAAAGTTGTAATATCCATCCCATTTTAGAAAAAAAACAACGTTTTTTTTCAAACTGTAAGTCGGCATACGTAACTAAAGCACTACATCATGGTACAGCTATTTGAATTTCAGAAGAAAAAAAGATGTTGTTAACATGAAGCAGCCTTGCGACAATAAGGCAGGGTTACATACCGAGCATCAGAGTATCATATTAATCATATCAACTTTGTGCACGATAGAGGTTAGTATTTCGATCCATGTGGACCTGAATTTGGTTTTCGAAAGCTTAAGATATATTTGGTAGATGGTAACTTCGGAGTAGTATATAATATTCTCTTGCTAAGTTAAGTGTAATGCAGTTAGATGAGATATAAGAATATGGTCATAAATAAATTCCTAATTAAAGACAATAAAGTCTCCTATCGATGCGAACTTGTATAAAAAAAACTAAGGATATCTCATATGTGAGGAAGGGTGTGTAGGTCAGAAATAACCCCGCCTAAACACTATTCCGCTAATCCCCAGAAAACATATATGCAAATAGATAAGCAATAGTCTATCATCTTATATACAACAAGACAAAACGTAGATGCACGAATGCATTCTCTATAACTATTATTTACCCGGATAACTCGGTTGGCGGAGTTAATTTTGATTTTTATTAAAGAACATAAATTTCAACTAAACTCATGGCCACAGCTCACCACATGTGGATAAATCATTTATCTTATTCTAATAACGGGGGCACGACTTTATTTTCTAACTTGTCTGAGATAAAGCACCGGGCTACCGCTACTACTACATTGTATAGGTTGTATCTACATGTACTTCAACAGTAAGTTATTCCAGATACTGATACCAAGAGAACATCTCCTCATTGCCCCCGGTGAATCTTGGTCACTTTTATATTGATATATCTGCTGTGTGCCTTAATAGGTCAATGATAATATTATCTATAGCTATCATTGGGAACAGATTGGAGGAATCCAAGGAAAGGCGGAGATAAATGTTGTATTGATAAAATACTTGAACCCGTGTAAACAAAACCTACTGGCAACTATTTTGATAGATGGACATGTACCAAACTTTTAACTGCCAACCGTATCCGTCTCATTGTAAACACACGATGGTCTTAATGCAATTTACACTTGGTTATTTTAACCATTGTACACGTATCGCACTTTTAATGAAATAAAATAAAATGGGGTTTAACGTCCTACTTTTCTGAAAACAGCCATACGCCATACATTGTGTTATTAGAGACATTGTGACCGGACAGTGGAGCTATGGACTACTCTTATTTCTTGTATGTACACTGGGGTTCCATTTTTCGTCCCACCCGAACGACTAGACACTGTTCCCGTATGTCATTAGTCACATTCTTAATACACGATGGTTTAAAGTAGCCGATCGTCATTTGAATTGAATTGAGGTTTAACACCCTACTTTTCTGCTGCATCCGAACAAATGAAACAAATGTATAAACAAGACGCTAGCGCGGTCTGTTAGTGTTGGATACAGTCAGCTGAAGGGTAGCGTTTGAAGATAATCAACCATTAATGAGATTTCAAAGTAAAATATTAATTTTTGGGTCGATAAAATCGTGAAAAAATTAAATATTGCCCAAGAAATCCAAATACACATCTGCGTCTTTATTACACTGCTTAAACTGGATCTGATGGTATATTCAGACGATTTGATATTATGGTGAGGCTTTGGCGAAACAAATCATTTTATTAGAAGATTCATCTTCAGCACCTTGAACATAAATCTGAGAGCTTGGTACTTGACGGATTGATACGGCAGTGTGTTTGTCTTGTTGAGATATGTATCATTATACATGAAAGAGAAAAAAAATGATGAATTGTTCCATGAAATCTTTGTACATTGTAACCACAAATTACAGACTGTATTAGATAGTTATGGATATAATTACAGTTACTTCATAGTAATAAATGAAACATATTTAGCCCACAATCGTCTTGATCTTGTAAGAAGAGCATTATGTGAAATATTGAATCAACTTTAAAAGATGCTATCTGTTTTTTGGTTTGCTTACTATGGGGAATGTTAAGAACACGTGTTACGAAGTAGATCTAAGAGCTAAAAAAGAGAGAATATGTAAATACATTGAGAGACGTTAGTGTTCCAACAATCTGATTAAAATACAGATCTATATTTCATTTTGGTTTGTTATACTCTTGATGGACCAGACTGCATGAAAATCTGATCGGTTGAAGTTGAAGGTTGTTTCAGAGGTCATAATATGAGCGGCTTTTGGCCCTATGACGTCATACATTTGATAAACAAATCAGCGTTGATGTTTCTAGTGGGTTGCCCACAGCTCCGTGCTCTGCGTAACAGGTTGTTATATAACAACTCTTCCAGATCCTAGTGTAGTAAAGACAAGCAAAACAAAATTTTGAACTATGATAAACGAAATATGATGTGTGTTTTAATCAGATTGGTGTTATACATACTCTACCTAATAGGTATAAATCATCAGGGGCTACAATCAATTAAACATTATACTGTAAAATGAGGACAATAGTATGTGGACGTCTTAAAGAAGGAGGGGGAGGGGCAATATAATGTGGACTTTTTACGGACAAGGGGATAGGAGTAATAGTATGTGGTCTTTTTAAAGAAGGAGGGGAAGGGGGGATAGAATGTGGACTTTTTAAAGACAAGGGGATAGGAGCAATAGACCGTGGTCTTTTTGAAAAAGGAGGGGAAGGGGGGATAGAATGTGGACTTTTTAGAGACAGAGGGATAGGAGCAATGTAATGTGGACTCTTTAAAGAAAGATCTAGACAGGCACATATAAAACACATCACATACCAAGACGGTTAATATTATGCGGACTTCTTAAAGAAATAGAGAGAGGGGCAGTAGTATTTGGACTTCTGTAAAGACAGAGGGGGGGGGGGGGCAGGGAGGGGCATATCTAAAACTCATCATATACTTTTACTAAGCAGTATATCGGATGTTATTGAAGATTACGTATTCTCTGCCATTTGTACGATACCTGTACCAATAGAAAGGAAATAAATTGAAATGGGGTTTGACGTCCTACTGTTCTCCTCCTAAACTGGGCTAATGAACACGGGCATACGCCATAGCACGCGTCTTCGTTAGCCCTGTTGGTACGGTAAAGTAGGCCATTAAACCCCATTTGAGTACATTTTACTAATAGCAATTTCGGACAAACTGTCTAAAATGAATAAAGCTAATGGAGACTCAGATGGAAAGTGGCTTGGTCTCAATAAATTGCACCTTATAGCCAAGAAATTACCAAAGTGTTTCATATACACCAAAACACTCCTCATTTATTATTTTAGAACACCTATTTTACCTGGTTGTCTCTCATCTATTTTCAGTTCGGCCAGCATCTCTAACTGTTCGTCCACCTCCAATGATTAATGACGAAATAGACCCAAAGTGTTGGAACTTTACTCATGGTAATTGGAAGAAAATGGAATTTTACAGTCCCAATTATCCTTATAATTATCACAATAATTCAGATTGTGTACAATACCTTGAAGGTAAGTTTGTTACCAAAATACTCTCGTTTGATAAATGACCGCTACAAAAACTATGTTGTTATCTTATATGTAATGGACTATTTTTTAACTTTACAAGAGTACGTAATAGACAACCTATTTCTCTCAGCTCTGAAGAGTGGATTTTCGGATTATGTTTTGTAAAGTAAGAAAACGAACAAATGTCTATTGAACTGATTTGGAATGGCCAAGATCATCAATTTTACTTTGAATTGTATAACCAGTTCATTTCAATTTTTCTTTCTTTTTTTTGCTGGCATGTATTATAATGACATGTACTAAAACATTGCCCTATGGAACCACTTGATGTCCCCTTAAAAAGAAATAAACCCCAATTTTATAGAAATTATCAAACGAGTCGCAATTGTTCAACCTCGCTTCTCAATTGACCGCTGTGGCGTTCGGTTAAAAAGGAAATTGTGTTTTATCGTTGGTGTACCAGAACACTTGGTAGTTTGATTTCGAATTTCCCAGGCTGGACTAAGCCCACTATGTGGCTTATCTGGCAAGTTTATTGGAACACATTTGTCGGCGATATCACCCAAGGTGTAAGCGAACGCAAATCTGTACAAACGAAACGACGGATTTCAAAGAACGCATATGTGTGTCTACATAATGCCAAAGTATTTTGTTTGTCTATACCATTCCATATCGCTGTAGAAATGGACTAGACTGTGCTTTTGTAAAAGAACCTTGGGCATATATAATTCAAAAAGAGTAGACTAAAACGCCACTGCCCGGGAAAAATTAGCTCTCGAATTGAACATGTAACAACAATTGAAATGAAAATTACCATAGTCCACACAGTGTAGAAATTGACTAAAGCGTGCGTTTATGAAACGCCGATGTCCTAGAAAACACGTGGGTTTTCTCCGGGTCCTCCGGTTGTCCCCCCCCCTTTGCTAAAGACCTCTACTAGCAAGCGAATTTCTGAAATAAAATTAAAACCTATGTAAGTCCCGAAATGACCTAGTTTGTGTCGAGTGGATTTTAAACTACATTTCTCTCTCTCTCTCTCCTTCTGTCTCTCCAATTCTGTTCCATACCATATCGGTGTAGGAAGTGAGTTAAATTGTGTTTTTGTATTATCAGTAGAAGTTTATTAGTTGATTAAAAACAGCTACAAACTATACACGCACCGTAGTAAATACACATTTTACACATGATTGGACTACCGTAAACACTGAAAATATAATTAGTATTATGGACACCATAGTGAGTGGAGGAATGGTTTGTGTTATACTTGGAACTTGGCCGACATTCTGTCTGAATCGTGAGATGTTCGCCATTCTTCGTAAATGATTTCCATCCTCTTTTAATCACAGCAAGGTTCGTACGAAAGTAACGTTCATGGCGAGATAGGAACTGTTACATTAGTTTACTTGTTCCCTGTTGGCAGTCTAATCCAAGTCCAGAATTTATACTATCCTAGCAGGATGCTTGAGCTAAAAGATCTTGTGAGGTATTTGCCTAGCCAACGCCTACTGTTATTTGTTATTGGAACAACTTGCTTTTGAAGTACGATTTTTCTCACCTCGCTTTATTGGTTGGTGCTTGACGTTTATCTACGTTTTTTTTAACTCCTGCACTATCTTAGGTCTAAAGTATGCAAATATTGTTAGGGCACGTGATTGTTGACGAGATTATGGGTTAGTTTTAAGAATTGGGTTGGGGGGGGGGAATTACATGTCGTGACCTATGACGAAAGCTGCAATGGACCTTAGCTTTTAGATCTAACCGGTCACTTGACCTATGTATATTCCTAACCCATATCGGTCAGTTATGTCCCATAAATAGCGTTAGAGGCGGCACCTATTTGGTTAAAATTTTCGCTACAGATCTATCTCTGGTACCTGTCACTGATTGGGTTGTGTTTATGATTACTGCTTACGTAGCAAAACAAAATATTCTGCAAAACACTTCAGATCCAATAGGGTAGAACTTAGTTCGGTACATTTCGAATTAAATGTTTTTAGCACAGCATCAGCACCAGAAAGACCCGTTACCCTGTAAACTGTATAAAACTTTTAACACCAAAACTTATAAAAGAGAGAAAAGTTGTTTATTGAGTTAGAGTTAGTTCTCTTACTATCTGCATTTCAGATGGGGAGCTAGTTATACAATTAAGGTGGTTATCGTCCATCTTCACACTCAAGTAGGGAGGTAAAAAAGTTCACCAAGATGGCGCTAACTTTTCTGCCAGCTCTCATAAGCCTTATTACACCTCTTTATAGCATTCAGCTAGAATCTAAACCCATTCTACAAGTGGCTAATACTTACCTCAATTCATTATATCTACTAAAATATACATCAAAAGTATATACGACCCTACCGAGTGTAGCTATTAAGCACGATCACTACGCCAACCCGAGAGTTTTATGACAGGTTTTTATCTGTAGCTTATAGAAACATGTGTCGAATGATTTTCGGAGGTGGTTTATTTGTATCCGGGTTGCCAAGGTAAATAAGCGGCAATGTCAATGGCTCTTGAACTCATCAACAACAAAATAGTTTCATTCATGATATTCTGTTGTTATGTCGAGTCGTCTTTCAAGAACGGTACTACGACATAAGGAATACAAAATACCAACACATGTCGCCTTTTGCTTATATAAATTTACCACCGTGATCAAGCCGGTGAACACAGTTGATAGTAAACTGTACATGAACACGGACCAGAAAATACCACTCCACCAAAACGCCCGAACCCACAAACAAACATCAAATGCAATGAAATGAAATGGTGTTTAAAGTCCTTATAATATCAAATGTACAAAATTTGTCCAAAACATATCCGATTCTCCTCGTCTTCTGCTTTCAGTTTACCTGGTTGACGGCCAGTGTTTTGATCTGAATTCCAATTCTAAAAAATCTTTTAAACTTAACAGGTGTGCTGGCACCTGTCATTCATAGAGGGTATCTCAATTTTCCATAGCTTAACATGTTTACTGTTATTCTGTATTATTACCAGTATAAATATTTTGGTTTTCAAAAAACTTAGATGCATTCAAATAATGCATATTTTATGAACCTTTGCGCATATTTTATTCAAGAACAAGCATTTCATGAAATATTGTTCAAATTGATTTTAGAGACTACCAAAAGTTTTGTGTATTTTAAACTTATTATCAGCCATGCAGGTCGTCGTAAAAATGTATTTAGCTGAAATACGTCTTAACCCCCAACCCAACCCTGTTTCCATACAAAAAACCACATGAGTGTTGCGGAATTCGTAAAAATACTAACATGGTCGGTATATCGTGTTTCAATACGAAAGAATAACAGTGACTGTGTGATATCTCTGAACAACGCGATTAAGGTTTATCATGTGGTCGTAATGCGTTACAAATATTTCAAAACAACGTTCGAAAATTAAAACGGAGTACAAATTAGTATAGTATTGTATAGATTTCCACCCCATATTTGCTTGTAGTCAGTTAATACCAGAAATATGATGCGTACATCACTGTAGATCTTTTCCCAGTCACTCCCCCGAACAATAGCATTACTTATCACACATACTTATCTATATACTAATATTTATCTAGAACCTATATCACTACTGTTTTAGTCATGGCTGTCAGGCCTACCCATAATAAAATACCCGGCGCACTCATCTTTTCTTACGATTGCTGCAGGAAAATGGCAGAAAAAATGGTGGAATTATTACCTTTATCTTGTAAGATGGCTGCTATGATATGAGGTGTTCATTAGAATAGTTGGCAATCGTCACCCAAAACATGTGAATTATATACCTAATCATTTACACACTACACCATTCCTCATCTGAAACAGGTCATCGCATACGAAACTAAAACCCGCTATTCATATAACTATGTAGTAAACGCATGCGCCCAATTTTTTTTGAATATTTGGCAATTGTCATTTAGAACATGGGAAGTATATACCTAATCATTTACACCCTACGTCATTCTTCATCTGAAACAGGTGATCTCATGCGAAACTAAAACCCGATGTTCATATGTAGTAAACGCATGCGCTAAAAAGACTTTGATAAATAATAAGAATTGGAATTACTGATAAAGTACGTCTAAATATAAAACAGAAGTATCGCATACGAAACTAAAACCCGCTGTTCATATATAGTAAACGCATGCGCAAAATCTTTGATAAATAATAGGAATTGGAATTACAGATAATTTTCGTCTAAATATAAAACAGAAGCATGCATTAACCTGGAAAAAGTGGACCTTGATTGATGGTGTTGGGAGATCTGATTTCGCTTATGTCAACGTACAGGTCATACGATAGTTTACAATCATAATATAACACTTGAAGAGCAACATGTAAAAATAAGCTCCATGTTACAGGGAAAAATTATCGACAAGAAGCAACAAAAAAATGGCAGAGCTCAAGTTTGTTATTTCTATCGTGTACATATAGTGTCTGTGTCATTATTATCGGGTTTTCTTGACAAGAAATGTTAAATATTTTACCGTTTGTTAAGATTATATTTGTCCAGGTCTATAAAACATTGGTGAGAATAAAGTGGGGCTTAAATTGCTACCGTATATACTTGTTATTTTAATGTAGAAGGCAGTTTGCTGATATTTCCTCAGATATAGAATTACTGTTACTAGGTTCGGTAATTTATAGCTTCAGATTTTTATCGGAAAAGATATTTTAAAACTGGGGAATTAAATAAGTCTTATCGGAGTCGCTTGTTTTATTTATTTATGTATAATGAACGTCTTAATATAAGTCTTATAACATGAAATGAAATGAGACAAAATGGGGTTTAACGTCCCACTGTTCCGCTCCAACTGGGATAATGAAGACGGGTATATACGCCAAGCAGTGATGAGGGGAATTTTGCCTGAACATCGGCGTTAGGGCTTACACCTATATCGAATTCCGACTGGCAAGGCAGTTGAAATATGACATAAGGGTAGGCAGTAGTGCCGCTTTCCGGGCAAATTGCCCTCATAGAACACTGTATAGCGTATGCCATTTTTTATTGGCCCAGTTGGAGCAGAACAGTAGGACGTTATACCGTAGATTATCATACTTTTGTCATATACACAAAAACAAAACAACTTCTCTTTTTAATTTCCACTTATATAACAAATTGAAGTGAATAAATGACTAATTAATGACTGAGTATTTCGTTTATATAGAATTTTACACGACCTTCTCTGTTGTTTTCCTGTTGGCTAGCTAAAGCTGTTGATTCAATATTCAATTCATTGAAATGATATTTTGTCCATAGCACGGTTCTCTATTCTCTTGAGTGACTAGAGGTTATGTCTAATGGAGCTATGATTAATGGTAGCAGGAATCTCCATATTATACTCCTTGGACCACTTGACATTCTATCAGCATTCACAACCAGCAGTGGTATGCACTTGATCTAAGGTCATGAATTAACGCCCAACTATCAGATAATTATATCGGGTTTATTCTCGCCACTTAAAATTGGTTGGTCGAATCGTTGCCGATAGTTTGGGTGCGTGGGAGAGGCGTAGGGGGGGGACGAGGTAGATATGTTCCGCAATACCGCTGACCACTCTCAGTTCTTCTTCGGACTTCATCAGGTTCTGACTCAACTCGAGTTTGACGATTTCGTTCTTTAGAGCCCTTTGTTTGGTTTTTTTATAGACAGTATTTTAATTCAGGATGTCTGAATGGGATTTGGGAACAGACTTAGCTTATGTAAAACGGCTCTCCCTTTGTTGATCACATTTGATTGTCCTACATTCGAGTTTTACTTTTACAGAGGGATTGGATGACCGAATTGTTAGCACTTGTGCGCTGTATCATAAGGTCTGTCTTTGAGTCAACTGGCGTGTTTTCTATTAGACCCGAAATGATCTAGTTTGTGTCGAGTGGACGTTAAAACCAATTTCTCTCTATCTCTCTCTCTTTATTTTTACCATAACTGATGAATTCCATCAGTCCAGTTAAGGCTCGTCCCCAATGACAAACAGAAAGATGATTCCTTGTTTTTCAATGTACAAGAATGGGCATGTACTATTTTGGTAAGCGTATATTTTGCAAATAAGAAAACGATATATCATAAGTATTTAGGATAGTTTGCACTTAAAACTCTGAACATGAAAAGTCAAGCTCATGTCATTTAGGTAAAGTCTCATTCCCTTTTAAACGTTTCGCCATTAGGCATCATTTGATATAGTTGAAATTGAAACTCGCTTCAACATGCTTAATGACAGAATCAACTAACTCCGTGTAGATTTTGGTTAACATTCAAGGAATCGCATAATTTATATGTTTATCACAAACGATCTTTACTTATGCCAAGTTAAATAAAAGATACCCATTAAAAGTTGCCGCCCTTCTGTGAAAACAAATAGTAAAATAAAGAGAAGTATACTACCACTATAACATCACATATAACAAGATTACTATAAACACTCATTTCAATAAAAGTTATATTATTTCAAGTTTGCATGGTTAGGAATGGCATGGTATGGAGAGAGAGAGAGTGTGTGAGGGGGGGTATTAAAACGCCGACTCGATACGGAGTAGGTCATTTCGGGACTAACATATTGCTCAATTGTATTTCAAAAATTCGCTTGCCTGTAGAGGTCTTTAGCAGTGGACCTGGAGAAAACTCACAAATTTGAACAGACGATCCTACTCCTTGTCGACACGAAATGGGGTATTACGTCCTATTTTTTGCAGCGACTGGGCTAATGAAGACATGTGAATGGTTAGGAGGCTATTCTAAACGTAGCTCCCTGTGTATGATTCTGGTTCACGCTTGTTAGTGGATTCCCCAATTTAAAAAATGAAATGAAATGGGGTTTAATGTCCTACTGTTTAGCTCCTTAACTGGGGTAATGAAGGGGGGCATACGCCACACAGTGTGCTATGAGGGAAATTTTGCCCGGGCAGCGGCGCTACGGTCTACGTTTATAACTCAAACTGCAAAGGGATCTTTTATGTGCACGTCATTATTATATTATGATTGAAACAGAAAGTAGTGTCTCAGTGTCAGTAGTTTTCAAGTTTTCAGCCATTTCCATATATACTCATATATGTTCGATAGACAACAGCTGTTTAAATTATCCCAAACTTTCTCAGGATGTCAGAATTTTCTACGAAAGATTTTTGTTAATTTTTAAACAACAGCAAGGAGTGTCTCTTATTTAACCCAAATAAAAACCTTTTTTACGATTGAGTAATTCTAACTGTGTCGTGAGAGTTTTCTTGACCCTTTTAACAAACATATACATACGTACTCCACACTAACACATTATTTAACCTTATTACTGAGAATTTAAATTGTTTTGTTTTAAAGGAATGCTTAATTGTTTAGTTATGTGTTAAGCATTCCAAATGTTTTCTGTGGCACAATACAAAACGCACCCAAAGCTCTGTCTGACGACCGACGAGTTGATGGTCGAATAGCTAGCGTGTGCACGATGCATCATAAGGTCTGTCATTAAATGAATTGGTGTGGTTTCGATTCTCCATTTTGTACGTGACAAGCAGTGGCGTCGCCCGTCCATCCTCGTGGGTTTTCACCGGGTCCTCTAGTTCCCTCCCTCTGCAAGCGAATCATTGACTAACATATTGTATCATATGTTAGTCTGAAATGACTTTGTTTGTGTCGAGTGAACGTTAAACCTCATCTCTCTGTCATCAAGTGGTTCTTTAAATGTATGTTTCTGTCTTTCACATCTTGTAAACAGATCATGTCAACATGGTTTGGTATTAATGTTGTTGAACCACACTGTTAGTTCATTCTTCTGCCCTCTTGTTTAAATCATTAGCACATATTTCAACTTCAAAATAGTCATATTTGAATGCAAAGCCTTAAATATTGTGGACCACACATGCGCAAAATAATAATTATGACTCGGACTCGAAGTACATTGTTTATTTTTGTAAAGGTAACGAGGCACTCAATTAAAGTTTGTGCAAGCTTTTAACAGTATTGGGTTCTGTCAATAACATACCATGTGACACCACATTGTTACTCTGGTACACGTGTCGTGTACACCCGAATATGTGTTCAGCTTAATTGCAGATTCGTGTTTACAGGTAATCTGATGAGTATGGCACTGACTCACTAACCAGGGGGTGTCGCGGGGTTGGCATAGAAAGGTCCGCTGGATTTTCCAGTCCTGTGTCCCCTTAAGTGGAGAACGATGAGGGACTTGGTCGGGAAATGTGTCTAATTATTCGGGTGGTATAATAAACTGAGGTTCCATGTATATACCGTTGGCATAACGTTAAAGATCCCCCGATATTTGGAAATCGAAAAAAGAGCAGGCGCAGGGTATGTCATGTTTACGTGTTTTCAACGCTCGATTCTATACACTTATCAATAGCCCTTCTTCAAACAAAGTAAGAAACATTTTCATGATTAAAAACAAAGGCGTAATGCTGGGAACCGCTAGGCGTCTTCAAGAAAGACATATTATCAAAAAAAAAACGAAGTGACATGATTTGTGTTTTAATCTTTTTGTTTCATTGATCATCAATCAACTAAATTTGTAATATATGATTTAACCACACAAAGCATTACATATCACTACACATGGTACGATGATAAAAAACCTCACAAGTATGTTTACAAACCTAATCAAACGGTATGAACCAACTTCACTTCCCAGGGCGACAAACAATAACATGTCTAAATCTTTGAAGCTTTCTTAGAAACCAGATCACAGTACAAGGCTATGGGGGAATCCACCACATTGCAAAACATATACACAGCATCTTCAAAGAAAACAGGCCGTATATTTACTATAATAATAATATTGATGATCGCGTCCCAGTGAAATTTATGCGTATCATAATCTTCGAAAAATTAATTATGGTAATGATCATAAAATGTATATATTGTGTAATGCCCCTGTGGACATCGTTGTAATGCTTAAAGACGGCCTAATCCTTTGAAGCAACATTTGAAGCTACATTTGAAGCAAAATAGCTGAATCATTTTGGACAGACAACTAAAGAACGCGTATGAACACAAAACTGGGACTCACTGACTCACATCCCCCGGCCACCCATTTTGCACTATTTAACAGGCCACATATGATGAGAATTCCCGCTTTACTCAGCATCAAAAGTTGTTTTGGGCCGAGATGTCAAAACAAGCTCTTGTGTGTTGTCTAGGGTTCTGATACATCCCCGTTGTAAAGGCTAACCCAGCCCTACTCGCGAGTAAAGGCAAACTCAGTACAAGTCAGAAAACGTTACTCGAGATTTGCGTGTAATCAGATTGCTGTTAACGCATTCTTGCTACTAATTACTTATCAAAAACAGACTTTCCTTAATACGGTCGAAAGCTGAAATCTTTGCACACAAAAGTAGGCGTGGCGTAATCGTATGAAATATTGTAGTTAAAGTGGGAATATAATTATCAATTCATAATATCCAGTCTTGTTTAATCCTTACGCGGGGCTGGGCCAGACAGAGATGGGGTCTAACGTCCATTCGACATAAACTAGATCATTTCGGGACTAATATATGCTTCAATTGTATTTCAATAATTCGCTTGCGCGGTGGCGTCTTTAGCACTTGGGGTTGAATCCGCTAACGCGGAGAAAACCCACGATGTTGGACAGGCGACCCTGCTTCTTGTCACGTACAAGCATGGACTTGAAACCACGCCACTTGATTCAATGATATACCTCATTATTCAACGCGTACGAGTTAACTACTGCCCCCATCTCCCCCGATATATTATGTGCATTCAAAACTTAATGAATCTTACCAGACGTTATATTTCCCCTATCCACCGTTTGAGAACTCTTAAGTCCTAAATGGTTTCGCAACCCCAATAACGTATGCTTTCAATGAGTGACTTTATAGGCACGACACACAATGGGCATCATTCGAGATCATTGCAAGAACGGGAGCTTACACTAAAATTAAAATGCCAATATGAATAACAGCTGATTCCTGACAAACAGATTGGCGTGGTTTCGATTCCCCGCATGTACGTGACACGAAGTAGGGACCCGTTCAACTTCGTGTGATTTCTCCGGGTCCTTTGGTTTCCTCCAATAGCTACCTCAGCAAAAGACCCCTACGCGCAACCGAAATATTGAAATAAAATTGAACCATATGTTTGTCTCGCCATGGTCCAGTCTATGCCGAAAGGACGTTCAAACTCATTCCATCTTCTCTGATTTGAAACAACCATCTTTATATGGTTGGATATTGTCAACACCTGTGTTCTGTGTACGACTGAACCTTAAACTCCCGAACATAAAGAGTTTAAGAAGCTAAAACAGAAAATATGTTTTGCGGCTTGTGTTTCTTTGTTCGGCACCTGCTACATTCAAATTATGACGTAAGGGTTATATAGCATGTGTTCATGTCAACGCCGAGAAATGAGCCAACATCAAAGGCCATTTATCTAATACCCGCCAATAAGTTTTTAAAACTCTAATCTAAATAATGCTTCCTGACTTCACATCAACATGTACACCAGCAAATGGTACCATCTGATATCCTTCAAATATATATAATACTTGTTCTCACCTTCTCGTAGTGTATAACAATCCACTAAGGCCCCTGGGTACATGCAGAACGACCTTAAAATCGTTTATAGAGCTAAAAATAAAATATTATAATAGGCAAGAAGAGAGAAATAAACAAACACAAAGGAGGTGGAGAGAGAAAAAAAAGAGATAGATAGAGGAGAGAGAGAGAGATGGGGTGTCATTTCGGGACTAACATAATATGGTTTATTTTTTTATTTCAATCATTCGCTTGCTTATAGGGGTCTTTAGGAGTTGTAGGAAACTGGAGGACCCAGAGAAAACCCACGAGGTTGGACAGGCGTCCCTACGCCTTGTCACGTACAACCGGGGATTCGAAACCACGCCAGTTGACTCAATGACAGGCTTAAAGATACAGCGCGCACGACCTAACCCAAAAAAAACACAAAGGAAGCAAGAATTGTAAACAATATTACAGATCGCCGCCCCATCGTTGGAAAAGTGGAAAACAGAAAGAAAATAACAGGAATGGGGTTGATCGTCACGTTAACACAATACTGCGGTTATTTTAAGACTGACATCTGGCTTTTTGTTAATGTTCAAGTGTGCGATATTAGAAAGGAGGATTATGCTCGGACAGTGGCCTTTCCTCCTACACTTCATCGAATTACAACTGACACGGAGTTTTCGCCCCGTTCGATAGACAATTAGGCAAAAATCTCAGCTATCAAGGGTTCTTTTACGTTCAATCCAATGTGTTCGTCATATCACTTGTCAGCCGCGCATGCTCTACCTTAGACAATTGGGAACTGGACTTGGAGATTCTTCTCCACGATTAGAACCCGGAATGTTCTGGTGGATAATTAACAAGTTGGGTCGTTTTCTTTTTCTATTGCAGCTCCACCAGGATTTAAAATTCATTTGGACTTCAGGGACCAGTTTGTTTTAGAAAAATCAGACGATTGTAAATACGATTACCTAGAAGTACGAGATGGTCCCTTTGCTTACTCTGATGTGATTGGCCGATACTGTGATATTGCATTCCCAGAATTGATAGAATCATCATCAAGGTTCTTATGGTTGAGGTTTAAAACGGATGACCTACTTCAATATGGCGGCTTCAGAGCCGTTTACTCCTATGTTAAAGACACAAGCGGTAAGAAACTTAACCATTTAGTCTATATTTGTGACTTTCGCTGGTTTGATGTTGGTCTGTTTGGGATTCATGGCTACACCAGGGCAGTCCCGAGGTTGCAAGTTCGGGTTGGGGTATAAGGGCAATCTGAGCCAGAGCGTGACAAAGGACTGGTAGCGTTGCCATGAACTTCCGATTAACATTGAATTTATACACTTATTTACGGTCATGAGACGAAGAATTCTATTTATTGTCAACAATTTCCCATAATATCAGCCAGAGTTATGGCCCTTGATCATTTACTATACCGATAGACTTTAAATTTATACGCGGTGTTTACGATCACGAGCCGAAGACACGTATTGATTTTCAACAATTTCCGATAATAAATGGTCATTGATCACACTTTGAAAAATACTGTGGACAATCTACCAAGAGGCTAAAATTAATATCCGATTGACTTTAAATTTATACGCATTGTTTAAGGTCATGAGACAAGCGATTAAAACAAATTCTAATGATTTATGATGGGCTGATACTCATTATCATATTTTAGTGTGTTTTAAATGTTTTCATAACGGGCGACTGCTGTAGCTGTATGTAGTAGTTATTAGCACCCTTTCCTAGGTGTATCGGTGAATATCCGGACAGTTTTGGTCGGGGGTTCAGCCGAGGCGAAGCCGAGGCGGTCCCCGACCAAAACTGTTCGGATATTCACCGATACACCGAGGAAAGGTGCTAATAACTGACTTA
The DNA here is from genome assembly GCA_917208275.1 of Patella pellucida. Classification (NCBI taxonomy): domain Eukaryota; kingdom Metazoa; phylum Mollusca; class Gastropoda; family Patellidae; genus Patella; species Patella pellucida. Next base: position 13,432,568 of record OU795039.1, read on the forward strand.
CATCACATTTCTATCGAGTATTGTGAAGGAAAATGTGAAAATAGTATTTATTATTGAGTCGTTTCAACCGAAAAGTGACATGCTCTTTCATTTATCCCTTTCTGAGCCTCACGTTACATTTCATGGTAGAATGATTTCGCAGTGGGAAGACGAGTTTAGTAGTATTTACACGTGCGTCTAGCTATACCCTGGGCGTAAAACAATCACGTGTTTGTTTAGACCACATCGTAGAGGACTGCAATATTAATAATAATATTATTAAATGTAGTGTGAAGGAAATGCGAAACATGGGTCATTCCTGGTAAAAGTATGCATCAACGAATTATTTGTAATAAAATGTATGTCTTTCCAGGCGTTTTTGTTTTTATCCTGCTTATTTTAAATGTCTGTGAAGTGTCCAGCAAGAGAACTGCGCCTTTTATCATCACAATTGAAATAATTATTAAGTGTTCTCATTTATATGTTTTGCATATTAATATCAATCAAACCAAATTATGGAATAGGTGCCAATTGACATGTGTAATAATTAATTTTTGTAATATGTTGTTTTGTTAATTTAATGTTATTGTATATATTTTTGAACTGCCAGTTTCTTTCACCCGGTTTGTTTTGTTACTGTGATTTTGACTACTTGTTTGGTGTGATTTATCCGGCTGCTTTGAATAGAGCCATCGTTATCACTGCGATCTGGGCCGGACTAAACGTCCGCTACTTATTGCTTGAATGGTATCTTAAACGGTGTAGAAGTGTTCGTTTGTCGGGAATGAACAGTACTCTTTTTTAAAAAAGTGTACCGTTCATTTCTGATACACGGATACTTTTAAGCCTGTATTGGAAATAAACAGGCCAGTTTTATCAAAAGTTGCTAATGGCAACGAGGTAGAAGTGGGATGTAAGATTCGTTGCTTGGCAACTTATATTTTAAAATTTGAGTTTCCAATGTAATTTCTGCAGACAATTCCCGATGAAACATGTCTGAGTTTTTCTAAAAGCATACTCTGTAAAAAAAGCTGTTTGTTTATAAACATTTCGAGTGTGGGTTTTATCAGGATTTGAAGCTGTTGACTGAAGTTACTTTATACCAGAATGTCTGTTTTTTAATTTTCCCTTAATATCTATCTTTACAGCCCAGAAAGATGGCGGCCTCAATGGTAAGTATCAAATTATGATTTAAATCATATAAATATTCTCTTCATAAAATACAGATTCTGTTCATAATCAAAAATAAAAAAGCAGCAATAAATTAAACATTCGTGACAGTATCGGGATCAGATGACCATTTAGGAAAAATATTTGGTTCATTATATATACTTTAGTATAAGAATTCACTTCTTTATAATGATAAGTCAAGTCTTTTAAATAGTTCTTGGGCAGTTTCACAAAAGTTCATTACTTTAAGAAATAAAATACGTTTAGAAAAACTTACGAAAAACATTTTTTAAGCTGCATTATATAAATACACTTCGATCAATCAGAAACCATTTAGATAATTCTTTGTGGATCGTTACATAAATTTATCATTCGACGATCATTATATTTTGGGTGTCTAATGATTTTATATCAATTGAGTGAGCGAAAGTAATTAACATATACAAAATGTTAATGTACATTGATGACGCCCTTTTATTGGTTAAGGATAAAGCGAAAAAAATCGACACAGGGTTTATTTATTCAAAAATGAAAAATTTTATCACCGAAACAGAAGCAGGATATTAAAGCTACAATTTGTCAGAATAAAGTTCGATATAAAGTTTAAGACCGTGTACTATTAAAACCAAGATCATGCAAGTAAAAAAAAACGCAAATAGATGGAATTGTCTGACGGGTTTGCAAATGCCCCCTAAACTGTACAGCGTGTGTCCGACTCCACAACTCCATTTTATTTCAGTTGACATTAATCTGTCAACGATCTAAATTGCCCTTGAATAAAGCCATGATCCATGTGACTGAATACTTTCTTCTGATAAAATATATAAATTTAAAAATGCTTAGCAGATTTTGCATACAATTCATGCATGTTTTGTAAAGGTGTGTACCTTTGTATAATTATGTCCATGTATGTGTCCTTTGTTTGTTTCATGTATATTTCTCTATTTTTTATTTGTATATCACTTAACCTTTTATGTTTTTTTATGCAAAAAAGTTTCTTCTTCTTTTTCTTCTTCTTCTTCTTCTTCAACAGATTATAGAGATATATGTTTGATATTATTTTAGGAGCTTCACCATCAACTTGTAGAAGTTATATAGAAGTTAATAATCAGAATCGTGATGGTGTTCTATCCTCAGATGATATACCATTCTGGGATACAGATGCACCAGGATATCCGAAACATAAACCGGTAGATTGTACCTGGGAAATACATACCATGGACGGGTTTGGGGTAAGTACACAAAATGAACATCAAACGTGTTATCTATCTCAACTTTCCAAATAAATGGCAAGTGGTATAAAGTGTATTGAAGAAAAAGAAAGTGTATCCTGTCATGGCCGTACCTAGTTGGGTGTAGGGGGTACATTGCACACCCAGAAAAATAAGGCGCCCTGAGAAATGCCCCTTCCCCTAAAACCCCAACAAATATGACAGCCTTTCAATTATAAAGTAATACACTTGATTATGATCAATATCAGTAACTTGGGGATTATATTGGCGCGCCATCACTTTTAAAATCCTACATACGACGCTTTATCCTGCCTCCCGGACGACACCCATTACTATATATAAAATTGGGGGTGATCGGGATTGGGAAGAAAACTGTATTTTATTAAAATTAATATTAATGTTTGTAATGGTCAACCAGATACTTTTAGAGTTGATTGTTAAATATCCCTAACAAAATTTGGATTTAAGTAAATAAAGGGCGTGACCGCTAATGTCCCTTAAACCACATCGTTCACCTACCCTAAATGAGCTATTTTTAGTCCAGCTACGACAAACTAGTATTTGTTTTTGTTTGTAGCGGGTGACAGGCGGAGTAATTTAGCGCATGCGCTGTAATCATAATTCCACCTCTGTACCGAACTTGTTAACCACGTTGTGATTTTCCGGGATCCCAATTTACCTCCCACAACGAAAGACCTCTGTGTGCAGAAGAAAAGTAGTGCACAACATTGCATTTAGATGTGTTTATTTTAGGAACAACTATTCAACGAATGCCCTGATAAAATGTGATTCTAAAACTAATAACATTTATCCCAATCTTAAACATGATTTATTTAATATACACGTTATGAATTAAGAATTTATGTTACATTGATAACCTGTGGGTAGCATAAAAACGTATAAAATTGATAATTATTGACAGTATCTTTTATCTTTAAACGCATATAAACATACATTATATACGTATATTTGAGGATATAAATACATGGATTACTTTTATATATATAACTAATATATAAAAACGGAAACCTCAGAATTTAGATATGGCATAAACTTTGGTCTTATCTTTGGTCTTAAGTTAAAATGTTAATTTTTAAGATAAATATTAATATTTTCAAATAATATGCCTCTAGAGGCGTTGTCATATACCTTTAGCAGCTGTAATATTTATTGATTGAAACTTTTTATACGCCCACAGGCTGGTAAAAAGTAGAATCATAGTGAATATCAACAATTTCTAATAATTATTTATAGAGTTGCCGGGGGTTGGTAGCCAAATGGTTAGCATGTGCGCGTTTAATATTAGGGCCAATCGTTGAGTCAGCTGACATTGTCCCGATTCCCAAGTTGTACGTGACAAGAAGTCGGGTCGCCTGTCCAATCTCGTAAGTTTTCTCCTAGACCTACGGTCCCCGCCCCGGCTAATATAAGAACCCTACGCGATATTGAAATAGGTTTGATCCATATGTTAGTCCTGAAATGACCATGTTTTGTCTACTAGACGTTAAACCCCATCTCTCTCTCTCTCTCTCCCCTCTCTCTCTCTATCTCTCTCATGTGTGTTTGTTTATGTCCTCCTGCCCCTGTCATTAATACACAAGCCAATCCTACCGTTATTTCAGTTATACATTATTTGATGAGAAGATACTAATAAAATTGACTTTATCTTAATTCTTAATACACAGTTTCACGCAACAGTGCAATCATATCCTTAAAAGTCGCAGGTATTTTGTTTTAAAACAAATAGGCCCTCGGATTTGATAATTGTGCTCATAGAATTGTTTTTATTATTTTAACTTCCTTTACATATCCAGACGTACATTTAACCCAAAAACGGGAATTACAGTGTTTGGGATGAAAAACGAGACGCCATAATAACGATAAATAGAACATGCTTATTTAAGCTCAGCAAAATGATCAGCAGGTTTAAAATGTGAAGCTGTGTTGTTTTTTAATTCGTATAAAAAGAAAACGTCCCAGGAACGTCTAGTCGTGTTTTGTAAAAACACGTATATATTTTGACTTCATACATATATTTATATATGAGTATAAATTAAAATATTTAGTTCTCATGGAAACATAGATATTATTATACATTTCTTTTGTAATTTATTCTATGTTTTTATTAAGGTTTATTTTCCATCGTTACAAATAAAATACTTTTTTTATATATTTATACACCCCCTGATGTGATGATTGAATTTATCGTAATATATTTAAGTCCTTACTTAATGTTTCAATTTGATGAAATTTTTGATAAAATGTTTATGAAATATATTTCCATTTTTAAAAAAAATATTAAAGAAATTTTGGCGTTCTAAACATATTTGACTCCTTTTTATTTTCTTGAAAATGTAATTATGTAAAATATGGACCGTAATTGAATTATCCTGGGTAACTTGTTAGGCACTTAGTCTCCTCTTAGGAAATGTCGTTTTTTATTCCTAAAAATGACACCAAATGTTTTAAATTTTGTTCATGCTAATGAATACATTCTCATAGAAAACGTCCCACCATTTGTTCCCGTAGAAAATATCAGAAAAAACGTGGTACCAGTATTTTCACAGAAATCGTCGCACCATTTGTTCCCATAGAAAATATCAGAAAAAATCGGAAAAAAAGGTGTCACATATTATTCCCGCAGAACATAGGGCACTATTTGTTCTCACAGAAAATATCAGAAAAAAACGTAGCACCAGTATTTTCACCGAAAACGTCACACCATTTGTTCCCGCAGAAAATACCTTAAAAAAAGGCGTCACATATTATTCCCGCAGAAAATAGCGCACTATTTGTTCTCACAGAAAATATCAGGAAAAAAAATCGTAGCACCAGTATTTTCACAAAAAAACGTCACACTATGTGTTTCCACAGAAAATATCTAAAAAAAAAACATCTCATCATTTATTTACTATTTAATGCATGGGGACCTTTATTGCAAAATTATTGTTATGATAATCATTGACCAGATGATGACCTTTCAAATGAACTCTGAAATGACATTTGAGAATATAAGTAAAACATTTAGGTATAGTGATAGAGGTATTATAACGGTAAATGTCAGCATCAAGCGCTTCATATCCTCTATTAATATACAAAAGATAAATATTTAGAATGGTGGGTTATTTAGTTAATGGCAGAACTAACAGGTGAAAGTCTATCAGACTATTGAGTATTATTGACTCGTATGATATTACCACATTTACCATTATTTTACCTCGGAAACAGTGCCAACAATGGCCTTACAATACCATCAACAATTTTATAGATCCGATGATTGATGGTGAAGGAGAAACATTTAGCTATTCAAACATGGTCGCCATTTTTCTTACCGCACACATTATGTTGGGGTTTTTTTTTGGCACCTTAGATAAATGAAATGGGGTTTAGCGTCCTACTTTCGGCAACAACCGGACTAATAATGAAGACATGCCTATGCGATGCACTGTGCTATGGCGAACTTTGCTCCTCATCCAGTGGCGGGCGCAGGATACATGATTAGTGTGGACTGGGGGGGGGGGGCTTACGAGAACATGTTGAAAACTCCTGAATGCAATGGTGCATTGTGGCGCATATTAGGACCCAAACCCGTTCAATTTGATCAGCTACATCACCCAAATCAACAGAAAGCTCAAGCTTAACGCCTTACTGTTCTGTTCCGACTGGGCTAATGAAGGCGGGTATACCCCATACAGTGTGATATGAGGGAAATTTTCCTGGACAGCGGCTACGGCCTACTCACATATCGAATTTCAACAATCAAGGAATCTTTTACGTGCACGTCCATGTATACACATGACCCCTGTTTTCCGTTCTATCCGAGCAACTGTACGTTGTTCCTCGCCAGACCCTCTGTTCTGCACCACTAACAAGGGGAAGCCACACCGTGAAACGTTTTATAGAAGTAGAATAATAAAGGAATATGGCATACCGTTTGCCAAGAGTTTATTTAAGTGCAACCACGATAATGCATAAATGGAACCTCTGTTTTTCGTCCCATCCGAATGATCAGCCGCTATGGGGAGAGTAGACTGGAAATCCTGGACTCACGGGCTAGCGAACCAGAGCATTACTTATCGAGTCACCGTGGCTTCCGCATTGTATTTAACATTAAAGAAACTAATACTGTTTACGTTAATATTTCTTTAACATAAAATCATTTTATGGTTTCGTGTTTTAAACAGTTTTCAACAAAATTAAACTATCTCCAATGTGTTATTTGAAAAAAAAAGATTTAAATAGCAAATAATTCAAACAGACGCTCGACTGCGTTCAATCACGTTGTCGACACGCAACGCAACTTATTTCAAAACAATGACTTAGCTTTAATATAAAAAGTGTGTTTCATTTTAAATATTTCTAATATAAATTTGCAAGATAAACACGGTAAACAAAATGTCGTGAAAGTCTATCTGTTTCATGTCGGATTAAATATTCCAGATGTTGCATCTCTGTGCACGTTCATATACCTTTCATCATCTGTATTATCCCACTTCAAGTATATCATATAATTAAAATTGAGAATCCTTCTTCTGTGATCAAATTTCCATCATATTCTGATATCAAATCTGGCTGTGTATATGTCTTATAATCTACTACGCATGCAGGCATCTCGCCCGCCCATTCGGCAAACCTCGACAGATTCTACGCATCTTAATCTCGGATGTATGACCATTTCCACCATATTTGATCTATTTTAATGGTTCCAAATGCAAAACATGGCGGCCCCCATGGCAATTTCTGTGGAGAGTGTATAATATCAACAACCGATACGTTTGGCATTGGGTTTGTGGAATTACCAGGGAATTTTATCAAACCAGCAGCCTTGAGACCATATCTCTGATTATTTAGGTATGCACACTGTACAAAAGACGCAATTCGGGATATTTTTGTAAAAGCGACACGTTTTCCTGTTTGAAGTAAACAGGTTGCCGCATCGCAAATGTATGGTCGTAGGTACATATCACTTGCTGTCATACAGTCGAGTCTAGATGTAGGGTACCGGAATCTGCCGAGATTTGCCGAATGCTCGCCCGCACTCTCTCCGAATAAAGGTAATATAACCCCGATTACAGAGAGAGAAAAGGAGCGAGAGTGAAATGGGATTTAACGTCCACACGAAACAAACTAGGTCGTTTCTGGACTAACATATGGTTCAATTTTATTTCAATAATAATATATTGCTTGCGCGTAGGGGTCTTTAATAGTGGGAGGAAACCGGAGGACACGAAGAAGATTCGCGAGGTTGGACAGGCAAAGGCCCGACTAGAATGATACAGGTCCGAATCAGATTTTCCAAGCCCCGTTTCTAACGTGTTGGTCCCTGTTGAACAGAGGCGGGACGTGAGGACTACTGAGGACGAAAACCAAGGTCTACCATTGTACACGCCCCTGTCTCCATTGTACACGCCCAATTTATTCATTGCACACGTAAGCATGCAAAATAAAATTACCATATCTCAGTCTCATAATTAAATCCTACACATTTTGCACCGTCTACATGAATTGTGTGGGTCTAAAGATACCTTGGAGCGGATTTCATGTATAAAATATGTTTATCTGTCATCTATTCATATTAAAAAGTATATATAAATTGATCTATTTTTGATTTTAGATTTCTATCAATTCCCTGGATCTTGAGGTACCCAGCCCAGAACGGTGTGATGAGAATTTTGTAGCGTTGTATAAAGGCTCGACTAGGCAGATTGATAGATTTAAGAAACATTGTTCCAGTAGTCAGATTGAAATGAAGAGCATTAAAAACAGAATTTTTATCAGAATTTATGGGCGACGTCTTTCTCTTAAACCTAAACTGAAACTGGTTTATTCCATATTCAGAATAAGTAAGTAGCTATTCGTGGGTTTTTTTAATTCTTATTTGGCATTTGTCTGTCTTTTTCTCATTTTTACATGATGAAAACAGAGTTCGCAGCTTGAAATAAAAATTGGCGTTAAAGTCTTACAATTCTGTACTAGCTGGGCTGGTGAAGACGGGCACGCGCGATACAGTTTGCTATGGCACAAAAACCGAGGTCGATATGTTCACATTTTGCCAGGACAGTGACGTCAACGCCTGACCCACACTTCATCGAATTCCAACTGCTAAGAGTACACGGGAACTCTGTTTTTGTCCCATTCGAACGACTACACACTGTTCCTTACCAGGTTTCCACCCTTCACCACTGCAAAGGGGAACGCAGTCCGGCAAATCCAGGATCGAACCCTGAACCGATGAGCCAGTGCATTACTCATGTCACCGGTTCTCAGCTGGAGGCTATGTGTTACCCAGTCCTGAATGTCTTATGTTTTGTGGTTTTATTCTAAACGATCGAGTCCTATTATATTCACTCGGCAAATTCCGACAGATTCCGGTACGCTACATCTAGACTCGGATGTATGACGAATTCCGCCGTTTTGGTTTTATTTTAAATGACCCGGATAAAAAATGGCTGTCCCCTTGGAGATTATATCAACTTAAAAAATGGCTGCCCCCAGAGATTATATCTAGAAAAGACGCCATTTTAGGACTTTATTGTAAAAGCAGCACGTTTTCCTGTTTTAATGTTTTAAAAAGTAAATCGGTAGTCGACTAGCCGCATCGCAAATGTGTCGTAGGTACATATCAATTACTGTCATACAGCCGAGTCTAGATGTAGGGTTACGGAGGGTACCGGAATCTATCGAGGTTTGCCGAATGCATTATATTGTGTCTATTTAGCCATTAAAATGGACAGTAAAAAATAGTTCCCACTTCGATTTGTGATATAGTTTAGAATTATTGAAAATTGACAAAATATATTTAATCGACATTGTTTTTTTAATTCAGCTAAGACGGATTTGAAAAATGCAGGTAAGCTTAATGTTATGATAATAAACATTTTCAAATAAGGTTTCAAATAATAACTTTAGCCCATTTTGCATTTATTTTGTTTGTATTATCACACACAAGAATGATTAGCTATGTAAACGTCCCAATGAATACAATGTGTATGATTCTATTAATGTGTCAATACACGAATTCAGCTAATGTATAGAGAATGTAAGGGTGTATCTTAGCTATTCATGTATATATATATTATTTCAGCTAATGCAGCTGCCGGATATGGTGATGGTAGTAAGTTTGGTAAGTATGAACACCCCCTTTAATGACATAATACAGATGGTTATTTAAATAATCATTATGCATGGGCTAAATCTGTCTATTGCAGGTCTTCAAATATTATTATTTAGACATTAAATCAAATGTCAATCCCGGAAGAGAGAGAGAGAAATGGGTTTTAACGTCCACTCGACACAAACTAGGTCATTTTGGGACTAACGTGTTGTTTTCAATTTTTATTTCAATAATTTGCTTGTGGGTAGGGGTCTTTAGTAGTGGGAGAAAACCGGTGTGCCCGGAGGAAACCCACGAGGTTGAGAAGGCGCCCCTATCTCCATGTCACATACGCTCACACTAGGGCACGAAACTACAGTCACAAGCCATAGGTTACCGGCCAGCTAGAGGTCGAAGCGCGGCACTATAGACCACTAGGCCATCCTACCCCCCCCCCCCCTATGTCAATCCCATAATCAACCTCTTGTCTAGAGAGGGAGATACTGGACAAAAGCGTCTAGTTAGGGCACAATGTCCGCACAACACATCGCATGGCGTATTGCCATCTTCCATAGCCCAGTCGGTGCATTAAAGTAAGACATTAACTGTAAGTCGTTGAAAGCCATTTTATTCCATTTATTTTGTTTAACATGGTAACTGAACACCACATGTGTACCCAATAATGTTTTTATTATATATTTTATCTACAGCCCAGAAGCCCTGCTTGTCATCCGAGTTTAGTTGTGATGATCTGTGTTTGAGTAAAAAGCTAATTTGTAACGGGGTACCCAACTGTCGAAGCGGTAAAGACGAACGCGGCTGTCAGAACGCCAAAGGTACGTGTGATATATATATCCGATAAGTAACTACTTTTACTTGAGAATGTCAAGATATAAATGAAGTGGTTGTTGAACTACGTTTTTATTTAAAATTCTAACAAGTCGCATATGTATTTAATAGCAAATTACGAGAAATACCCCAAAAGGAATGGCTTTACAGATTATATCGGTATTATGTCAGTGTGAAATATGATTTTATCGCAGTGTTTTACGACTGTTTAGCACGTTTAGCATGTCTGAAATATGCTCTGTGATGCAACTCTTTATTATGGAGTCGTGTGAGAAGTACGATTTGATCTATGGCCTGTTTTAGGATGTCTTACATAGTGATAAATCTCGAAAATACTTTAAATAATTTATAAAAAAGTTTTTTTTATCAAATATTTTTTTCCCGTTTCAGTTGGTTCTCAAGAAGATGAATCGGAGTTACCTCTTCATGTTATTGTTCTTGGGGCTGTAGGGGGCGTTATCTTCACTATCGGCGTCATTGTTATTTGTGTGACGTGTATACAACGCAGACGGCAAAAGAGAAATGAGAACGAGGCCTTGAAACAAAAGAAGTTACAACAAAGAAATGCTCTAGAAATGGCCGTGTCTAACAGCTCGAACACTACATTATGCTTATCAAAACATGGTAGTGGACAAGGCAGCCCCAATCCCAACCAATACACAAATTATCCGAGGACAACTGTTCTGTCCAAGGACAATCCACATCGTTATAGTTTAGGAAGTTCCGTTCAGCATTCATCCGAAGGTGACCCTAACGACCAGATGTCCGAATCGGGAAATTACAAACGGTTCTTGATGTTGGATGTTACACCTGACGAGGAATCGAGTCCCTGTCCTTCCGTGTACAGCAGCCAGGGAGAACGGCATCCAATGCAAGACCAAATGCGCTTCAGCGGACCCAATTACACTGGAGGCAACAACTGGAGGAATGTACCAGAGGAATGCGTCATGGGTTATCCTTACAATGCGTCCTTGACCCGTCCTAACCCAATTCTTACGCCAATGTCAAAGCCTTTCACCTACAGCCCGGATAATAAATACCTTAAACAAGGTATGCACCCGGATAATAAATACAATAAAAGTCCATATCCGGACAATAAATTTATGAAACCTTTATCACCTAGCGACAATAAATATATCAAATCTTTTAAAACATTGGATAGTGATATCATTGTAGAGAATCCTACAGCGTAGAACTGGATTATCTTCATCCTTTGTGTACATAATATTGTGGTGTATATATTTTGTGAGTGCTATATAATTTGTGAAATGTGTTTTTTGTAATATAAAAAAAAACTCTTGTGGGTCAGATATGCCGCCATAATTTTGGATGCAGTAATTAATGTGCCGTTTCTTTCCAGTGAAATGTGAACTTAGAATACGACTAACACAGATACAATTATATTTAACTTAAATCCATCGATTAATTTTTGTTTATAATATTTTAATTTGAAATATACTCAATACCATATGATCACTTCATTAGCCATGGAAAATTCTCATGGATTTTCTGGACTAAAACGTTATTTTGAATTTCTGAATGTTACTTCGTCAGCGCTGAAAATAAGAGATACGATTTAACATATAGGATTGAGCAACGGACTAGCTAGGCGTTACAAAGAATATATCCAAAAATAACAGCCAAGATTAATCAAAATGGCTATGTACATACATGTATATACAGTTTTAGTTGTGGCCTAATCATAATCTTAATTAAACATACATTATGCAAGAGCTAAATCTGCCAATTGCAGGTCCTTCTTTATGCCTGCAATCTTATCTAAATTATTAATTAAACATTAAGTAACTTATCCAGACCATAATCAACTCTCGATATTAAATCTAGCCTGCGATGTTTACTGGATTAGGATCCGATTTGCTGCTCAACTATAATTCATGATTTAATCTTGAAATGGATAAGCGAGACTTTGTTTTGCTAAAGTCTCCATTAAGAGAAGATCAATTTGACTGACATTTTCAGCAAATTCCCTTTACATTATCTAATTTTATCTATTTGAGTAAGAACTGTCAGCTCTTTATCTAATCTCCCATGATGTATCCTTAATATAATTGTTATGTATATTACACAGTATTGTGGTGCTGATACATTTCACGCTTTAGAGGAGTTGTTACCAATTCCAATTACATGAAATGAACGTCCTACTGTTTTGTCCCGACTGGCTAACGAAGACGGGCATACGCCATGCATAATGTTATGAGAAAAATATTGCCCGGACAGCGGCACTATAGCCTAATATCATAAGAAATTCCAATCACCAAGGGTTCTTCTACGTGCACGCCAATATGCACACGGGACCTTAGCTTTTCATCCCATCTGAATGACTATACGTTGTCCTTTGACAAGCCCTCTCTCTATCCCGAATTCCAGAAACAGCGGACGAATAAAGTATATTTCACGACTTCATGACGTTGTGCTTTAACGTCGGAACCGGAAGTAGTGTAATTCATCTGTTTGGTGCTATTATTATTCATATAATGTACATATTTGTATACAACAGTCTGTGTATTTTGTATAATTGTAAATATTGTGTTTGAATAAAAGTCTTCAATCTCATTCCTTTAACCCCCATTCAAAATGAAATGAAATGGGGTTTAACATCCTACTGTTCTGCTCCTAACTGGGATAATAAAGAAGGGAAATATTGCCCGGACAGCAGCACTACGAACTACTCTTATATCGAATTCCAACTGTCAAGGTATTTTTTACGTGCACGTGAACGCCAATGTGTAAACAGGACCTAGTTTTTCGTCCCATTCAAAAAACTACACAGCTGTCCTTTATAAGGCCCTCCGCCCTCAAGCACTTCTTTACGTACGCTATGTGTAGTCTTCTAATTCGAAGTGATATTAGATGTTATATTACGAGAGTGAATATGCACTGTTTTTTGCACGACAACCGCCCTAAGGTTATAGATAAATTGGGTTATCTTTAGTGCTAGGATTTAGGACCTTGAACTGATGGAATATGCTACTTGATTGGGGGACACAAATTCCTAGACGGGTTTAACCATAGCACAAGGTACAATTTTATGGATAAACATTTACTGAGTTTGATACTAAGCGACGTTTCGACGAGGATATTCTCGTCTTTATCAAGCAAATGGGTTATTATGTTCAATTACTAAATGCCAATCAGAGAAGGGTTTAACCATGCTTGAATCATTACAACGCCAAATTTGTGCTAAAGTACTTTGAATTAAATTCTGTTCAAACAATTGCTAACTGACATCCAATTATTTGGTCTACCGAGATTTAGTAAGCAACCGTAACTGAAAGTGTCATTATATTCCGAGGCCAGGTGATCCGTCGGTTAGTAGACTCATCACTACCGTTACTAAAATGAAATGAAATTGGGTTTAACGTCCTACTTTGCTGCTCCGACTAAGCTAATAAAGACTTCCATACGCCATACAGATGAGGGAAATTATGACCTGGCAGCGACGCTAAGGCCTACTCGTACATTTTTGTGTTGGGGGCTGGGGCAATATTGGATACCTCTATAGTCGCAGAACACCTCCATTAAGCAAGCATTTTTAAATTTCCCCTGGGTGCAAGTTCTACTGACTTCGAATTCCAACCTGGGCCTCGGTAAGACTAGACACTGTCTTTGCCAGGCCATCTGTACTGTACCACCGACAAGGTGGGACCACGACGGAAAATCCCGTGGGAGTTCAGATCACTGGTTAACGAGGGTCTAGTTAAATGTATATGACGATGAGTGTCGTGCACGAGAGAAATAATCAGCTACATCATTCTCAATGTAAATATCCAGTAATAAAAAATGATTTGCTGAATTTATCTTGCATCCACGAAGTGGTATGAAACGAGAGGAAACGTATGCTAGATATTTATATTTGTAAACGAAACTACCTTGTGTTAAAGATTCCACGTAGTGGTGGAAAATCGTTTGTTATTACTATTATACGCCCAACTGAGTTTCTTCAAACACCAAAACCAGATTGATCATTAGTTTGATATGGTGTTTTTACTTATCGTTTTACTTCATTTCTACAGTATACCTATAAATACTAAATTACTTACAAAGTATAGACTTTACCTAACTTGTACAGGAGGCGGTTCAAAATGCGATATAGAGAAGCAACTGGAAAATCAAAAGTAGAAACTTCTTATCTAATCAAAATGGGTATTAACGTTGTGGAAACCCATACCTTTATGCACAAGAATTCCGCCTTGTCAACATTAAATCATCGGATTTACTCTCTAGGTCGCATTTTGAACCCGATTCGCCGCCATACCCATGGCCCAGATATGTTACTATTTGTTTCTAAAACAGCTTTATTTCGCTTGAAGACAGCACAATGGGATCCTGCTCAACCCCCAAGATTATTCGCAAGAAAACGTCTAAAAAGGTCTACAAAACGGACTCGGCGTCAATAAATTCAGTTCCCACTGTGATTGATTAGTTGTTTGCATGGAAGACTGGCTGATCAGACTACATCTAGTCGGACGGGTGAGACCAAACCCACAGGTCATTGGGATATTAGTTGCTAGGATATACGAGAAAAAATGTAACAAATTACAGGGTGACTTATGTGGGACTAACAATCAGCTTTTACCTAGTCCGTCGGATGATACGAAAACCCGAGGTCCAACCATGAACATAAGGGTGTGTGTGTAAAGAATCTTAGACAGTTTGAATTCGAAAAAACGCCACTGTCCAGGCAAAATTCCCGAACTTCCAGTTGCATATCTTATCATATGATAATAGATATTTGTACGATTAGAATATGCAACTGGAAGTTCGTAAATTTTGCTAAGATTTCGTGTGAATGAGACGTTAAACCCCATTCAATTATGTACAAGCTATTGCAAGTGATCATAAAATGAGACTTACTAAGGGATTTCGAACTGGTAAGAAATGCAACTTGAAATTACCATTCTGCACGCATAGATCCATCTACTATAGGCAGGCAGTCTAAATTTAGTATGCTGAAATTACAAAACATTACGCTTGGAATGGGAATCGACAGAAAAGGTCAATTTCCGCAAAATACGATAACCAGTTGGGTAAGAAATAAACGGTGCTGCTTGGCGGTATGCACGAATGAATGATAAAAAAAAGGAATGCCGTTTGTATTCTATCAAACCCGTCTTCACTGGTACAGAACATGGGACGTTAAACCCGTTTTTTTTTCGTCAGAGCGTGTGAGATGTTACGAACTGTTATTTTAACAAAGAGGGCATCGGATATGTTTGGACATATGGTTCGCACCATAGTCAAGAAAACTTTACTGAGAGCTGAACGGGACCAATCATTGTATAGCCTTCCTCTCCACCAGGTAGCGAGTCTATCGCAGTGGAACAGCTGGGTACTTCCGGCTCTACTGTTTGACAGGTAGGAATTAAGGCTCGACTGTTCAGAATATTTACGTTGCTGAAAATGTACCTTTATAATGTAAAGAATTGTAGCTGAATTAACCCCGAGGGAGCACAATGCAATAACAAATAACAACCGCGGGATGCGACATATCATCATTGCAATTATTAGGGTCGCCTGTCCAACCTTGTGGGTTTTATCCGGGTTCTCCGGTTTCTTGCCCTTGCTAAAGACCCCAATGCGCAAGCAAATTATTTTAATAAAGTTGCACCCCGTGTTAGTCCGGACATGACATAGTTTCCCTCTCTCTCTCCCTCTTTCTCTTTAACCCTTAGTTTATCACCCTTTGTCTATCGCGCAAATATCTCTCTCTCTCTCACACTCTCACTCTCTCTCTATTTCGTGCCTAGTCGTTCGGGTGTAACGTAAAACAGCGAGGGGCTGCTGTAAAAATTGGCATATGGAATTTGAAGAAGAATAGTTAAATTAGGCGATAGATTACACGTGGAATATCAGAAGCCCCTTAGTACATTCATGTAGACGTTTTATCGGGTATTCTACTCAAAAGTATACGAAATGAAATTAAATAGGGTTTAACATCATACTGTTCTGCTTCGATTGGGCTAATGAAGTGAACATTTGCCCGGGTGGCGGCACTATGGCCTACTCTTATATCGAATTCCAACTGCCAAGAGATCATTCTTCTTCTTCTTTTGGTGTTTAACGTCTGCTTCCACTTAAGTGATATCACAGACAAGACATAGGAGAGCCGAAGCTGCTTCCTGGTTTTTAGAATATGATTTTGCAATCTTTCCATTTTGGCCTTAGGCCATGGATTAGGTTTTAGTGGGAAGTTCTACCCTTTATTTAATAAAAACACATCGTTGGTAGATGATCTCTTCTGTTTCTGGATTGGTAGATGTCTTCTTTGTGGGATTTGTGTTTTTAGGTGACCTGTCTTCTCGTGGTCTCCCCTTACTCCACTATCCCACTGGTATTTGTTTTGGCAGAATAGTGTTTAGATGCCGAGCCCGTCTGATCATGACTCCCTCTTACTCCACTATCCCGCCAGTTTAGTAGATGTTAGCAGAACATTAAACTAATATTAAATTAAATAAATAAAGAGAGTATAATAAAGTTGTAGTCAAATAAATTAAAGGTAATAAAATAAAGTAAATTAAAGTAAACGTAAAGTAAAGATAAAGTAAAATGAATTCATTAAAATTTATTAGTTAAATAAATTAAAGGTAATAAATAAAAAAAAATTAAATTAAAGTAAAAGTAAAGTAAAGTAAAGATAAAGTAAAATGAATAAATTAAAATAAAGTTGTAGAGTGGTTGGGCTTCCTTCCAGAGGACGTTTTTACTTACCCACCCTACGTCGTATAAAAAAAAAATAAGTTAAGATAAAAAAAATAAGTAGAAAAAATAAAAAATAAATTGAAGGTAATAAATAAAAATAAAATAAATTAAAGTAAAAGTAAAGTAAAGATAAAGTAAAATGAATAAATTAAAATAAATGTATAGGATGGTTGGGCTTCCTTCGTGAGGACGTTTTTACTCAACCATCCTACGTTGTATGGAGAATTTATCTAGCCGTGACCCTTTCTTATTTCACTAATTTACTTAGTCCAACTGTGTCCATCAGGGTGTGGATTTCTTCGAAGATTTGTAGCTTCAGTTAGGGTGATTGGTCGCTGTCTTTGTGTAGATCTCGTCATCAAGTCGGAATCTGTATGTGTCAAGTTCAACGAGATTTAATTCCCAGATTGAATTCACCTGTCTTTTGACCATACTGTAGATTTCCGTGGTGCTGTAGTCTATGAGGCGGGGTGTAGCTGTGTCCTTGAGAAACGCGTTGGCGAGTCGACCTGCCTCCTCGTTTCCTTTAATGTTGACATGTGATGGAATCCACACGAGCTCTAATTTGATTCCCTTCTCTAGGACCCTCTGATATAGCTGCCTGATTTCCAAAATGACTTCTGGTCTTGATTCCGAGTTGTCATTTTGGATTGAAATCAGACTGCTCAGAGAATCGTTTTCTTATATATACACGAGACCTCGGTTTTTCGTCCCATCCGAATGACTAGACAGCTGTCTTTGACAGGCCCACGGAAAAGGGACACCAAGTGGGCAATTCCCGATGAACTTCAAACGTATACCCACCGCGTACACAATACCTGCCAATATACTTACAGCAATAGGTAATTACAGGTTTAGTCTGACGATCAACAAAGAACAAAGTCGTTCATAATATGTTGATACTTTTGCACAATCAAGAAAACGTTTATTCAACACTCGTGGTCTGTGTCTATCTCCCAGTAATTGTTTCAAGAATACAAAAAAAGATGGTTTAATTGACATCCTGTAATGTTATTCTGGTTTTAACCTCTTCATTGGCACTGTATTGAACTCCTAGACATTCTCATGCCAAAACTTAAAACACGGAAGTAATCTGACTTTTGTTTATACAAAACTATAAATATTTACTCCAACTGCTTGTTTAAATATAGACAGTATAACTTACTTTAATATAGATATACAATACAGTTTAACATACTTTAATATAGATATACAAGTCAGTTTAACATCATTTAATATAAATATACAAGTCAGTTTAACATCATTTAATATAGATATACAAGTCAGTTTAACATCATTTAATATAGATATACAATACAGTTTAACATACTTTAATATAGATATACAAGACAGTTTAACATACTTTAATATAGATATACAAGACAGTTTAACATACTTTAATATAGATATACAATACAGTTTAACATACTTTAATATACATGTAGATATACAAGACAATTTAACATACTTTAATACATATATACAAGTTAGTTAAACATACTTTAATATAAATATACAAGACAGTTTAACATACTTTAATATAGATATACAATACAGTTTAACATACTTTAATATAGATATACAAGACAGTTTAACAAACTTTAATACAAATATACAATACAGTTTATCATCATTTAATATAGGCATACAAGATAGTTTGTCATACACGCTTCTTAATATGGTTATAATTTAAATTTATGCTTTTAACTTTCTTAATGTCGTTAAGTTGTCATTCAGAAACTGATTTCAGTTGTTAAACCGAAAGGACTACTACATAAATACACACTAGCATAATATAATTATTATTTCTTTGGTTCGGGGGTGGCAATTTCTCCGCTTGTGTGCGGTATTGGGGATGAGAAAGCTTGAATTTATGTGGTCGTAATGGGATGGGGGAGAGGGATGTGTACTCGGACAGCTGCTTTACCGCTTTCTATTCGTTAAATGAAATGGGGTTTAACATCCTACTGTTCTGCTACTAACTGGGCTAATGAAGACGGGAAATATTGCCCGGACAGCAGCACTACGACCTACTCTTATATCGAATTCCAACTATCAAGGGATCTTTTACGTGCACGTGCACGCCAATGTGTAAACGGGACCTCGTTTTTCGTACCACTCGAACGACTAGACAGCTGTCCTTTTTTAGGCCCTCCTCCCTATCCACATTCGTCTCGGGCACTTATTTAAGTACGCAGAAGGCGGGCCTGACAAAGACAGCTGCCTAGTCGTTCGGATTGGACGGAAAACCGAGGTCCCGTGTACATATTTGAGTGCACGTAAAAGATCCCTTGGAAGGAATTCGATAAAAGAGTAGGCCGTAGCGCCGCTGCCCGGGCAAAATTTCCCTCATAGCACACTTTATGGCGTATGCCCGTCTTCCATTAGCCCAAGTTAGGTGCATAATAGTAGGACGTTAAACCCCATTTCATTCATTCATATTAGATGTTATATGACGAGAAAGAGTATACATTGTTCTTTGCACGACAACCACCCTAAGGTTATATATAAATTGGGTTATCGTTAGTACTAGGACTCAGGAACTTGAGCTGATGGAATATATTTTTTTTTATAAACTATATTTTATTCAGGATGTCTGAATGGGAGTCGGGAACAGGCTTAGCTTATGTAAAAACCCCTCTCCCTAAATAGTATACATATATCATGATTAAAGCAGGGGAAAATATTACTTGAATAGGAGACACAAATTCCTAGACGGGTTTAACCATGTTTGATTCATTACGACGCACGAAACACCAAATTTGTGCTATAGTACTTTGATTGAAATTCTGTTCAAACAATTGCTAAATGACAATCCAATTATTTGGTCTACAGAGAATTAGTAGGCAACCGTTACTGAAAGGGCCAATATATTCCGAGGCCAGGTTAGTATACTCATCACTACCGTTACAAAAATGAAATGAAATAGGGTTAACGTCTTACTTTTCTCCTCCGAACTGAGCAGTGGAAGACGGGCATACGCCATAAGCTAATAAAGACGTCCATACGCCATACAGCTGGCTTAAATTTTGACCTGGCAGCGACGCTACGGCCCAATTGTACACTGGGCCTCCGAAAGTCTAGATAATGTCTTTGCCAGGCCCCTGTACTGTACCACTGGCGGCAAGGCGGGACCAGGGCGGAAAATCCCGAGGGAGTTCGGATCTCCTAGTTAACGAGGGTCTAGTTAAATTAATATGACGACGAGTGTCGTGCACGAGAGAAATAATCAGCTGCATCATTCTCCATGTGAATAACCAGTAGTAAAACTACCTTGTGTTAAAGATTCCACGTAGTGGTGGAAAATCGTTTGTTATTACTATTATACGCCCCACTGACTTTCTTCAAACACCAAAACCAGATTGATCATTAGTTTGATATGGTGTTTTTACTTATCGTTTTACTTCATTTCTACAGTATACCTACAAATACTAAATTACTTACAAAGTATAGACTTAACCTTACTTGTACAGGAGGCGGTTCAAAATGCGATATAGAGAAACAAGTAGAAATTCAAAAGAGAAACTTCTTATCAAAAATGGATATTTACGTTAACGTTGTGGAAACCAATACCTTTATGCAAAAGAATTCCGCCTTTTCAACATTGAATCGTCGGATTTATTCTCTAAGTCGCATTTTGAACCCGATACGCCGCCATACCCATGGCCAAGATATGTTACTTTTTGTTTCTAAAACAGCGTTATTTCATTTGGAGACAGCCCAGCGAGTTCATGCTCAAACGGCGAGATTATTCGCAAGGAAACGTCTACAAACGTCTACAAAACGGACTCTCGACTAGAATGCCCTGGATTCGAATATCTGCATCATTAAACTCAGTTCCCACTGTGATTGATTAGTTGTTTGGATTGGAGAAAAAAATGTAAGCATTTCCAGGGTGGCTTTTGCAAGACTGGCTGATCAGACTACAGCTAGTCGGACGGGTGAGACACAACCCATTGGTCACTGGGATATTAGTTGTAAGGATATACGAGAAAACAATGTAGCAAATTACAGGGTGACTTCTGTGGGACTAACAATCAGCTTTTACCTAGTCTGTCGGATGATACGAAAACCTGAGGTCCAACCATGAATATATAGGCGAAAAATCTTAGACAGTTTGAATTCGAAAAAAACCCACTGTCCAGGCAAAACTCCCGAACTTCCAGTTGCATATCTTATCATATGATAATAGTTACTCGTACGATTAGATATGCAACTGGAAGTTCGTAAATTTTGCTAAGATTTCGTGTGAATGAGACGTTAAACCCCATTCCATTATGTACAAGCTATTGTAAGTGATCATAAAATGAGACTCACTAAGGGGATTTCGAACTGGTTAGAAATGCAACTTGAAATTACCAATTCTGCACGCATAGATCCATCTACTATAGGCAGGCAGTCTAAGTTTAGTATGCTGAAATTACAAAACATTACGCTTGGAATGGGCATCGACAGAAAAGGTCAATTTCCGCAAAATATGATAACCAGTTGGGTAAGAAATAAACGGTGCTGCTTGGCGGTATGCACGAATGAATGGTAGATAAGGAATGCGGTTTGTTTTCACTGGTACAGAACATGGGACGTTAAACCCCGTTATTTTTCGTCAGTACAAAGGGGGCATCGGATATGTTTGGACATATGGTTCGCACCATAGTCAAGAAAACTTGACTGAGAGCTGAACCGGACCAATCATTGTATAGCCTTCCTCTCCACCAGGTAGCGAGCCTATCGCAGTGGAACAGCTGGGTACTTCCGGCTATAATGTTTGACAGGTAGGAATTAACACTTGACTGTTCAGAATATTTACGTTGCTAAAAATGTACCTTTATATGTAAGGAATTGTAGCTGAATTAACCCCGAGGGAGCACAATGCAATACCAAATAACAACCACGGGATGCGACATATCATCATTGCAATTAGTAGGGTCGCCTGTCCAACCTCGTGGGTTTTATCCGGGTCCTCCGGTTTCTTGCCCTTGCTAAAGACCCCAATGGACAAGCAAATTATTTTAATAAAGTTGCACCCCGTGTTAGTCCGGACATGACATAGTTTTCTCTCCCTCTCCCCCTCTCTCTCTCCCTCTTTCTCTTTAACCCTTAGTTTATCACCCTTTGTCTATCGCGCAAATATCTCTCTCTCTCTCTCACACTCTCACTCTCTCTCTATTTCGTGCCTAGTCGTTCGGGTGTGACGTAAAACAGCGAGGGGCTCCTTTAAAAATTGGCATATGGAATTTGAAGAAGAATAGTTTAATTAGGCGATAGATTGCACTAGGTATATCAGAAGCCTCTAACTACATTCATATAGAAGTTGTATCGGGTATTCTTCTCAAAAGTATACAAAATGAAATTAAATAGGGTTTAACATCCTGCAGTTTTGCTCCGATTGGGCTAATGAAGTGAACATTTGCCCGGGTAGCGGCACTATGGCCTACTGTTATATCTAATTTCAATTGCCAAGAGATCTTTTACTTTCACGCCCATGTATACACGGGACTTCGGTTTTCCGTACCATCCAAATGACGAGATAGCTGTTCTAGGCAGTCCCTCCGTTCTGCACCACTGACAAATGGAAACCAAGTGGGAAATTCCCGATGAACTTCAAACGTTTTCCCGCCGCGTACACAATACCTGCCACTATACTTACAACTATAGGCAATTACAGGTTTAGGCTGACGATCAACAAAGAACAAAGTCGTTCTTAATAATATGTTGATACTTTTGCACAATCAAGAACACGTGTATTCAACACTCGTCGTCTGTGTTTATCTCCAAATAATTGTTTCAAGAAAACAAAAAAATATGGTTTAATTGACATCCTGTAATGCTACTCTGTTGTTAACCTCTTGGCACTATATTGAACTCCTGTTAGACATTCTCATGCCAAAACTTAAAAAACACGGAAGTAATCTGACTTTTGTTTATACAAAACTATAAATATTTACTCCAACTGCTTGTTTTAATATAGACAGTATAACTTACTTTAATATAGATATACAAGACAGTTTAACAAACTTTAATATAGATATACAAGACAGTTTAACATACTTTAATATAGATATACATACAGTTTATCACATTTCAATATAGATATACAAGATAGTTTAATACAAATATACAAGACAGTTTAACATACTTTAATATAGATATACAAGACAGTTCAACATACTTTAATATAGATAGACTAGTCAGTTGAACATACTACAATATAGATATACAATATAGTTTAACATATTTTAATATAGATATACAAGACAGTTTAACAAACTTTAATACAAATATACAATACAGTTTATCATCATTTAATATAGATATACAAGATAGTTTGTCATACACGCTTCTTAATATGGTTATAATTTGAATTTATGCTTTTAACTTTCTTAATGTCGTTAAGTTGTCATTCAGAAACTGATTCAATGATTTAATATTTTCGGCGTAAATGAACCATAATATTCATGGTAACTGTATTGAAATAACACTTTATTTTGTTGTTAAACCGAAAGGACTACTACATAAATACACACTAGCATAATATAATTATTATTTCTTTGGTTCAGGGGTGGCAATTTCTCCGCTTGTGTGCGGTATTGGGGGTGAGAAAGCTTGAATGTATGTGGTCGTAATGGGACGGGGGAGAGGGGTGTGTACTCGGGCAGCTGCTTTTCCGCTTTCTATTCGTTAAATTTAACTGTCAGTAGATTCATTACATACCGTTAAGACTAACACGAGGTGAAAACATTTTCCCGCTTATCAGAATTACTATTAGGGGCATATGTAACAACACAGTTCCAGTCTACAAATTTCAGTTATTTCAATATCTTACTTATTTGACATCACATATGGCCAGATAAGTGACAGTAACACATCTGTTACGACTGTTTAGATGAGATCAGAAAAATTTCACCGTGACACACGTCTATTTGGAATTATTAATAAAACGAATGAACAAATATTTACTATATAATCATGTGACTTATCGGCTGTCCATTTTAATTTAAGATTTGAAACATTTGAATTATATAGAAGTTGGAAACCAGTGTTTTTGTCTGTTCATTTTAAACTTGAGATTTGAAACATTTGAATTCTAGAGAAGTCGGAAGCCAGTGTTTTTGCGATTAGCCTACTGTATCATAGCTACACGTGTTACACCAGATGCTAAATCACTGGACCACCCTATATCTGGATCAATCTAAACCAAATATACACTAGAATTTGAAAA
The DNA here is from genome assembly GCA_917208275.1 of Patella pellucida. Lineage (NCBI taxonomy): Eukaryota > Metazoa > Mollusca > Gastropoda > Patellidae > Patella > Patella pellucida. The sequence continues at coordinate 13,456,830 of OU795039.1, forward strand.
TTGTAGAGAAAAGCACATCAAATAAACATAAAACATCGCTGTTCTTTTCATTAGCAAAGTTTTTTCAAAGAATGGTTTCGTCAAGCGTGTGTCACTTAAAACCTACCCGAAACCAAATAAACCATCTATACATGGCAATTAAAAATACCAGTAATAACTTTGTCATCAATACATCTGTTCGTGTAAAACATATGTAAGATTCCATTTACACCATTGACAACTATGCTTAGTTTATGTTTTAGTTTTTATTAGATCTCTACTCCGCTGCGATAAACCAGTTCAGATGAAGTAAGAAACAGATTGAGGTATTGTGCATATTAAAACGTATTTTCACTTTGTACGCTAAGCCCAGTTCGCTTAGCATCGAATTAAAGTTGTGCTCGTATTGCATCGCATTTTCAGGGGATCACGGTGGCTAAGTGGATAAGGCGCTGGTTAGCTAGCCTGGAGGTCGGGTGTTCGTTCCCTCCACTGGCCGAGAAAGTTCATCTCGATATACCGACGTGATCTCACCTTGTCAGTGATGCAGAAGGAGGGCCTGACAAGGACAGATGCCTAGTCGTTCGGATGGGACGAAAAACCGAGGTCCCATGTACACATTGGAGTGCATGTAAAATATCCCTTGGCAGATGGAATTCGATATAAGAGTAGGCCGTAGCACCGCTGACCGGACAAAACTTCCCTCATAGCACACTGTAAATCAGGTTAAGTGCATAACCGTAGGACGTTAAACCCCATTTCATTCATTCATTGCATCGTTTTTTCCCTTTATATGTAAATAAAATGTATCGTATTCCATCGATCTCAAAAGGAAAGGGGTCGCCTGGTCCGGTGCCCTCCCACTACTAAAGCCTCCTTAGCACAAACAAATTATTGAAATAGAACTAAACTAAATGTTAGTTCCAAAATGACCTAGTTTGCGTCGAGTTGGGATTAAAAACCCATTATCTCTCCCAAATGGAAATGAAATGCGGCTTAGCCACCTTCTGTTCTTCACCAACCGGGATAATAAGGAAGAGAAATTCCAAAGGGCAGTCAAATCCAAATTTCATCAATACAAAATGACAAATCATTGCAATAGAATGTGGACTTTAAGACTGGGACAAACATATACTGATCGATATAATATTTACGTCACTTTCCCTAAATTAGTAATGTGTTTAATATATTTGATACAGCGTCTGTCCACCACAAGGGACACAATTTTAATAGTGCACCAACGAAATTTAGCTGTTAGACAGGGGTCTTCGCTTAGACCACTTACATTCAATATAAACGACAATGTACTTTACATAAAGGGTATTAATAAAGAATATAGGCGTGTATTTAAACATCGGGTAAGGACCATGAAATAAATGTATATCACTGATAAAAAGGGAAAAAAAATATATAACAAAATTATAATCAATAATAGAAAAGATATTAAAATCTGTATATGTGACAGGTACACAGTGGTGACAGATTTACAATAGTTTTATGATTTGAAAATAGCCTGCCCTGGTTTATAAACGGTTGTCCACTCGTGTATTTGACGTTTCTAATCTACATCATAAACACATAAAACATCATATCCGTGTGTATGTACTGGCAAAATGAATGAGAGACAGAGAGACAGAGAGAGGGAGAGAGAGAGATAGAGAGGGAGATATATAAATGGGGTGTAAAGTGCACTCGACACAAACTATGTCATTTCGGGACTAACATATGGTTTAATTTTATTTCAATAATTCGCTTGCGCGTAGGGGTCTTTAGCAGTCGGAGAGAACTGGAGGACCCAGAGAAACCCACTAGGTTGGACAAGCGTACCTACTCCTTGCCACGTATAACCGGGGATTCGAAACCATGCAAGTTGACTGAATGTCATGCTTTATGATACAGATCACGTGCTAACCATTCGGCCATCCAACCCCCCTCTTCTGTTGGAAGGTCTAAAGTTCGTTATCGTACACTAATATTGTTTCGCTATGATACCCCCTCCCACAAAACAAAATACGGTATCCACAGTGGCATAGTCGGTCTTAGTTCATTAGTCAGAAGGTCCGGGATTCGATCTCGTTTTTTGGCCTAGAAAGTTCTCCGGAATTTTCTTGTGAGCCTTTCGCTAGTCAGTGGAACATTACGGAAGGCCTGGCAAAGAATATCGTCGGGGTCCTGTGACGTGTGCACGTAAATAAATCTTTGTATATAGAATTCAACGAAGAGTGAATGGACGAAAATCCCCTCATAGCCCTGTTGGTGCAGAAAGACCGGACGTAAAACCCAATTTCATTGCCTTGCTTTAGTTATGTTTCTAGGCCTCTAAGGTTAATGATATAAGTCAGAACGGCCTTGATATTTACGATCTTTCTTCAAAGCCGCGAAGACAGTTTATACTGTATGTTACACCACCTTTTGTCACACGAGAATATAAATTATCCAAAACGTGTATGTTCCTCTCGTTAGAGATATAAAATCATAAGCGTGGAGAAAGCGAGTAAATTTAGATAAATATATATCAAATACAAGATACGAATGAAAGATATATCATGATAAATGTAGGAATCGGTCTATTGAAGATTAAACTGGTGCATCGCTTCTATGGTTTTATATAGTGCTAATTAATTTTTCAGAGAGGTTTAAGGTCTATGAAGTCCACGTAAATTCCTAGATAACATCTTAAAAACATGGCCTGTTGTGTTGTATTTATATGCACGCATTATCATGCCCGACACGCCCACTTCGCATGTTTGAATCTATACTGATATTTGTGATTGCCGCTTGTTTGTTTGTCTGTCTGTCTGTCTGTTTGTCTGTCTGAAATTTAGAGAGAGAGAGAGAGATGGAGAGAGAGACACAGAGAGAGTAATGAGGTTTAACGCCCACTCGACACAAACTAGGTCATTTCGAGCCTTACATATGTTTAACTGTATTTCGATAATTCGCTTGCGCGTATTGGTCTTTAGCAATGGGATGAAACGGGGGACTCGGAGAAAACCCACGAGACTGGACAGGCGACCCTACTCCTTGCCACGCAGCCGGGGATTCGAAACTACCTCTGTTGACTCAATGCCAGGCCTTACGATACAGCGCTCACCTGCTAATCATTCGGCCACCCAATGGTGTAGCTCGGACCAGGGAGCAGCATAGGCTAGGTGACGTTGGCCTACCGCTTTCGGTTTCGCATTTACGGGTACAACCCGGGCTGCGCCGGTCCATCCGCTAGTATTAACATAATTTGTTTCGATTTGATAGTTTCTGTGATTAAATTTTCAATAGTTAAATCCGCCGATTATCATTTGCATGTTTTAAACAATATCTGTATGTATATACGGCTTATTCTAAGCTACATTTAATTCAAATTGATTATCAATTAACATATTAAAATTGAGGAAACTAAACCAAAATATCAATGATAGATAAATTCGTAAACACAGATATTATCCTAAATCGAAAGGGGTCTATCAAGAGCACTTTTAAGTTTGTTTATCTTCCATACAAGGCGAATTTTTAATGGAATTGAACCATTTTTGGACTGACGCTCCTTTCACGATATTGTAGTTAACAGGGGGTTCAGCACCCATCACATAACGACCAGAGATTTTTGTTACATGTACAATTAAATTATTTTATTATATCTATATCATATGTGTGCGTTTGCCATTTTAACTATGTATATACACTCCTTTGCATTATATTATTTTGTGAGAGAGGTTTTATATAGACTATGCCTGTTCCCTAATTCTATTCAGACAACCTGAATAACATATTGTTTAAATTTGTTTTTGATTATTTCTCCACTTCTTTCTATTCCCCCATTAATAACACGTATACTTCTTTTTTATTGTATAAATTACACCGAAATACATGTTCAGGTAAATGTGCACCACGATCGTATTACATTTACAATTAACGAGTTAGTCAAACTCAAGTCAGCTATTTATACAAAAAATTACACAACTTACAAAAACACAAAACTAGTAGTATAATATATCAAAGAAGATTAAGGCAGGCCAAGTAGGTTAAACATGACGAACGAGTGATGTGTGTTATTTATGTAGGTATGATAAGTTGAATTCATCATGGAATCAGCGGGACATAATTCTATATGAGTCAGTTCTACCTTAATTACTGAATTGAGGGACCAGGCACTATATAATTATTTCTTTGGGTTGCATTCCCAGTTGTTTTCAAATATGAGTGAAGTCTGTGTCACCACAGGCCCGGGACTGTACAGCGCAGTGGACGCTTACGGCTAGCCCCCGGATCCATTCGATTTTTTTTTTGAATTGTTTGTTTGTTGTTGTTTTTTTTGTTTTTTTGAATATGGTGTCTTGTCGCTATGTTTGTCTTTTGTGTAAATCATATGTGGTGCAGTCCCCCTGCACTTACTAATATACATTTATATTATCTATAGAATACAGTTAGTGGGTATAACACATCCTCTGCCCTCTGATTCAGTTGGAGAAACATCCCATTTGCCCTCAATCAAGTGTACACATTGGTGATCACTTACAAGAAACTCTGACAGTTGGAATTCGATTTAAGAGTAGTTGGTAGCGCCGCTATCCGGGTAAGCAGTTCCTCATAGCACACTATATGGCGTATGCCAATCTTCAATTGCCCAGTCGGAGCAGAACAGTCGGAGGTTCAATACCATTTCATTTATTTTTATCGAAACAACGATCCCAAATGTAAATACTGAATTATAGATTTAGTAACCGACGATTTGTCGGCCGATGGATGTCGCAGATGTACCCGTCCAAACATCCGGTCGTACATATTGGTGCTGCCTGGGCACAATTTATTTCTCTCATAGCACACTGCGTATGGCATCTGTCCGTCTTCCTGCGCCAAATCATTAGGCCGGGTTTCCATGTGTACGTACTGCGTAATGCGGACTGCGTAGTACGTAATGCATATTTAACAATTTGCACTTAAACGGTAGGAGTTGATTCCATGTACACGTAATGCGTGTTACCGCGTGATGCGCAGCGCGTAGTACGTGTTTCTCGGGACGCTTACGAGAGTGTCCGAATACGCAATACGCGTGTATACGGAGACCGGAATGGACATGGACATGCGCACTGCCACTGCAATAGGCATATCCGATGTAGTTTTGGGATGGCAATATTCGGTTCTCATGCACACATGGAAACTGACAATACGCAACACACATCACGTAACACGCATTCCACACGCATCTCACACGCATTTCGTACACATGGAAACCCGGCCTTTAGATAAGTTATGGTCCAGTCATTACGACAGGAATTGAGGGTCCAATCGGTAACCCTCGAATTAGGGCTGGAGCTGAAGTCACAATTACCACGGCTGAAGCTGGGGTAACAGTTGAAGGGCAAAGAGGACTTTTTACATGGAAGAACGTGTGTTTCCCACTAACCACCTCATTTCCTATGGCGGTATATAAGTGTCAAAATTATAACATGCTATCGTCTAACTTCTATCGTGCTATCGTCTAACTTCTTACGTCTATTCGTGTAACTTCTTATCTAAGACAATGTATATTCTAATTTCTTCATTTGTTCCTCGTAAATGGGGCCTTCTAATCTTGCAATTTTTATTTTATTTCATGTTATTTTTATTATTGTAAGGACACATTTTTTTATTTAACAACGCTTAACATGTCCACCTAGCAACCGTCATTATGACGTCGTTAGGTGTCGCCACTGTATGCGCAGCTATCTGTAGGGGAGACCGGGGTTGGTTGTAACAATATTTAGTTTTTACATATTTATTAACCATTTTTGTTGGATAATTGTAACTACAATACTCAATGTAATCGGGATTACCTTTATTCGGTGAAAGTGCAAGTCGAGATGTCTGACACATGCGCAGTATATTATAAGACATGTAGGGGAGACCGGGGTTGGTTGTAACAATATTTAGTTTATACATATTTATTAACCATTTTTGTTGGATAATTGTAACTTCAATACTCAAAGTAATCGGGATTACCTTTATTCGGAGAAAGTGCAACTCGAGATGTCTGACACATGCGCAGTATATTATAAGACATGTACAAAGCCAGATTTTATCTGGACGATTCCATGTCAAGGATAAAGTTTGCTAATGTGTTACCCATGTAACATCTGTGTACAACTGGAGCGTTCTTAAGCTAATGTTGTTTTACTTCTTGCAACATTTGTTACCAATTTTGTAGTTATGAGTTATGACGTACATTAATATATTTCAAGATTCTTATCTTCTAGCGTGAACATCCATTATCAAAAGTCATAATGATAACTAGAACGCTTTTACAGAATTTGGTTAAAAAATGTCCGACTAATTAACACATGGATAACATGAAAAATGAAATGAAATAGGGTTTAACGTCCCACTGTTCTGTTTCGACTTGGCCGATGAAGACGGGCATACGCCATGCAGTGTGCTACGAGGAGAATTGTGTCCGGACAGCGGCGCTACGGCCCACTCTGATATTGATTCCAACTACCAAGAGATCTTTTACTTGCACGCCATTGTGTACGCGTTACCTCGGTTTTTATCCATCCGAACGACTAGACAGCTATCATTTTAAGGCCTTCCATCTTCTACCACTGCCAAGGGGGAAACCCGCCAGAAAATATGTTAACACACGAATAACTCTTTCCAGCTTAGTATGTGCGATTTTGTACACCTCACATAACCTTTAACATTTTGAATTCTGTTAGTTTCATAGAAATTCAATGCAGTGGGGTTTACTATATTAATATTCTGCACCAACCGGGTCTTTTAAAGATAGGGTACTAGGAGGGGTATTTTGCTCTGGCAGCCGCGCTCCGGTCTACAATTATTTTATTCTTTAAAAAAAACAAAACATATAATACATATAAATCTAGACATTCGGATGAGACGCAAAACCAAGGTCAAGCGTACACATTGGCGTGAACGTAAGATCCATTGGCAGTTGGAATTCGATATAAGAGTAGGCTGTAGCGCCGCTGTCCGTGCATAATTGTTCCCATATAGCACACTGTATAGCGTATGGCCGTCTTCGTTAATCCAACAGGACATTGAACCCCATTTTAGCTCACACCCTATGTGCCAGCATTTTGGCATGGAACAGAATAAATCATTATCAAGCAGATGTATCTTTAACCGTTTTATCTTATTTCGATACCACTTTGTTACACGAATCAAACAGACGTAAAGAAAATGCAAAAAATATAATATTAACTACCTTTTTCCACATTTCTCGAGCAGTAGTTATCACCAAAGAATATCGCATAATTTGCACCCAGATCGTCTTTTCGTGCTCTAAACCGACTGGTAATAAGCTTGCAAGACTTCTAGATGTTTATCAAAAACACTTGCAAGAGAGATACAATGAAGTTATAAGAATCTCAAAATATGATCAAATTACCACGTCACACCATGTAATAAAGCTGATTTGTCAATTTCAAGCTGTCTAAAATACACACGAGCTGATGAAGATGGAGATGAAAGAAAGGTCAATTCCCCATTGTTTCTATATCTACCTCTACTCATCACAACGTCTATAGAAACATTACCTAGTAATGATGTAATAAGTGTAATATAAGTATTCTTATATATTACTCTTTGTGTCTCTCCATGGACCTGTTTTACACGTGCAAGTTTATTTTTTCTGACCAGCATGTTTATTGTTTCAGCTGACGACTTTGTGCTTCTTTCTTTAAGCTTTCGTTCTTTACGCGTTTATTTTTTTTTCTTTCTTTCTTTCTAACAGATACATGTGTGATTGTTTTATGTACTTTATGTTCACTAACAGTTTAAAAATTTCTCAATTTAAGACGATCTTTTGGGGATGATGATGAGAAAAGTTTTCAAAACAAGTTGGTTCTTGCCCTTCTTCTCTTACAATATCGTGAATATTACTGATTGAGGTTCCGAATAAACAGCTCTATTCTGTGTGTATTTCAACACAGAGAATTAAGTGTCCAAGTGGTCTCCATACCTACAAGATTATGGCGTTATATGAGTCCTTATATTGATAAATGTACTTACTAGAACATAAATAATTCTCCGGAGAGATAGATAGATAGATAGATAGATAGATAGATAGATAGATAGATAGATAGATAGATAGATAGATAGATAGATAGATAGATAGATAGATAGATAGAGAGAGAGAAGGGGGTGGGGGTAACGTCCACTCGACACAAACTAGGTTTTTTCTGGACTAACATGAATCAATTTCATTTCAGTAATTCGTTTGCGCGAGGGAGAAAATCAGAGGACCCGGAGAAAACCCAAGAAGATGGACAGGTGACCATACTTCTTGTTACCTACACACTTGGAATGGAAACCACGCCCTTCTGGTCCAACGCGCACGCGTTAATGATCGGCCCACACGACCGAAAGCCATACTGCGTATAATAAAATGTCCGTTTGATTACCTGCCAAGGAGAATTTGCCTAATTGTTCGGATTGTGTATTAAAGGACAATGTTGGGTTCCACCATGTTTACCTCCAAATATCCCGTCTTCAATTAGCTCAGGTTAAGTGCATAACAGTAGGACGTTAAACCCCATTTCATTCATTCATACCTCCAAATATAATTGTAACGTATAACTATAACGATCTAAACTGCAGTTGATACATTACAACGTCTTGACTGAAACCAATATGTTAGTGTCAATAACGTCGGAGTAATGTATTGACACGTTAAAGCTAGGGAGGTCTTATTTTGAGCAGAAAAAAAATATTATATATATTGTTAAAATAATGTTTTAAATAATGTTCAAAATTTTGAATAAAATTATGTTTTAAATAATGTTTTAAAATATGCTTAAAATAGGGTTTACAATTTTGAATAAAACACTAGTTTTAAAAACGAGTTAAACTCCATTAAATTTATCCCCCGTACGTGGCAAGGAGTTAGGTCGCCTGTCCAACATCGTGGGTTTTCTCCTCTGGGTCCTCCGATTTCCTCCCACTGCTAAAGAACCTACTGCAACGCGCAAGCGAATTATTTAAATAAAATAAAACCATACGTTAGTCCCGAAATGACCTAGATTGTGTCGAGTGGACGTTAAACCCCATTTCGCTTTCTCTCTCTTTCCCATTAAATTAAATGACAAGGCTGTTTAGTTATCCATTTTACGTAACATTGAAGTGAGATTTACAGTGAGTAGTGGTATTAAAACCATCTGTGTTAAACACACAATCCCCAGTTACCTAACAAATCTAGTGAACACAGATACAATAGTAAACTTAGAGTTCTTATAAAAATATATAGATTGATAGACCACCCTAATAGTTTATAAAACTCTATCTTTATCCAACATAGTATATTTAACATACTACATGTTAATTCATAATGTCTGCGATATTACCACGTGTGGCCACAGGTTACTAAAGATCTTCCCATTGAATTAATGTTAATTCTCGTCTACCTTTTCCCAAATTGTCATTGGATACAACGCTTTTTAGTCTATCCCTCCCTTTCCCTTTCCCCCCATTTCGCATGACGAATTTTGTTGACTTATTGGTGTAGAATCGAAGAAAGGGTTCGAAAATACATTTTTTGCCATATATTCGTGATATTGTGGAGGAAGGATACAAGAGTTAGGACGTTGGTTAGGTTGAAATGTGGGGCGGAAAGAAGCAAGTTTCTTTAGTCTTTACTTTCAGTTTGTGTATCTCAAGTTTTCCATGGTGAACCTCATACGTGCTTTAGAGCATGTTGTGCAAAGTTTAGAGCCGGTCTAAGAGACTAGAATTAACACCAAAGTCAATGAGGAAATTTTTAGTGGTCTGTGGTCGGATGTAATTATCCGCCCTAGTATTGAATTGAATTGACCGTTTTGATATTTTACTACTGGTCGAAGGAATCAATAGGCAGTGATCTCATGTTAGTAGATTGTCTTCGGCTAGGGTTAAAAGCTAAGAGATCACGAGATGTAAATAACGTTGACCGATGACGAAATGTGCAACGGGTCTTAGCTTTTAGCCGTTACCGACGATCACAACTTTGAAAGTCTACTTTCTGATCCTTCCTCCCCCAAATTATGAATATTCAGCACGACAGAAAATGAAAATTCAAACATCCTTCGTCGATTCTAAACCAAAACGGCTGCCAAAATTGCCAAGTAAAAGGAGTTTGGGGGGTGGGGGTAATTCGCTCCATCTTTAGAACAGCGGAATAATTACTAGTCTAAATCGAAAAAGGTGCATCGTCTGCAGTCAGGACAATTGTGTCGTAGAAGTAATTCATTCTTTAATTCTTTGGGGAGTTATAACAATGATTGGAGGCGCCCCATCTTGCCCTGTATTAAAATAAAGTGTCCGCCTTAGTTACTATATACGCCATGAATTCAGATCCAGAACAAGCCGATTGGTTATCTCGTTTCTAAAATTTTATATTGCATCTGGTTCATGGGATATATTATACACGTCTTGTAACACATAATATAGTTATTGATTCCCAGTAGCTTTGGCCTAATGTTAGCATATTTGGAGTCCTTCCATGAACGTACATTTTATGCAATTACATTCGTACTCGTGGAATTTCTATTCAAGAATACGATACACATGTAAAATGTCATTTATTGAATGCAGGTGATATGTAATCCATCTATACGATTTGCATTCTTTGTATTTTTTTATGTGCTTGTATAAGTAAACGTTACATCTACGTATAAACAGTATAGAAAACACGTGTGTAATGTACACCAACACGTCAATATTCACATACACGTAATAATGCCATGCAGATGTGAAATATATTTTAGAGCATATGCACGTGTTAATTTGTGTATTCCAGCATTGAAAACAAAGATGGCAGATGCAGTGACATAACATAGCGATTGGAACTTCTTTTGAAATCGCGATATCTGTGTGAATTCGGAATGGGACCACGCAAGGATCAATGTCCCGTTCAGGGATTCAACATTCACAAAAAATGAACCACCAAAGGACAATCAGGGTCATTAAAGGTCTCTTTATACACTACTCCAGGGTGGACCAGAATGTAGACATACATGGTAGTGTGATAGTACTTACACGATGGACTACAACTCGAGCAAACCTTTCCAACGGCAAGGTTCATATACTATCATAGTAAAATTAAATCGCTCAATTATATCATAAACTAACACGTCATGTAGTCTGATTAAAACACAGATCCTATTTCGTTTTGTTTATTATACTATAGTTCAAAATATCGTTTTTAAATGTTTTTACTACACTAGGATCTAGAAGAGTTGTTATATAACCCGTGTTCTGGATAATATGAAATCTTGGTGTGCCGGGAACTGTGGGTTTCCCAGTAGAAACATCAATGCTGATTTATTCATAAAAAATCTGACGTCAAAGGGTCAAAAGCCACTCGTATGACCCCTACAACAGTTCAGATCTTCGTGTAGTGAAAGCCACCGAGTGTATAAAAAACGAAACGAAACATAGATCTGTATTTTAATCAGACTGTAACCTTACAATCTGAAGTAAAGGCGCTAAAATTTGCTAGAGGTCAACTAAGTACAATTGTTATTTTTGTCTAGTAAAAATGTGATCAAGTGCGATGTTTGTTTTTGCATCTAGATCCGCAGGTATTCCTCTTTCTATGCTAATAACTGGCTTTTTTTGTCGTGCTGTTAAATTTACACCAACTTTTTTGGTGTTTTTTCCGTGTTAATTTAACATGTTTAACTCTCATTATCTCAATCTGACACGGAATATAAAAAGGTCGATTGCTATAGGTGTAGTCATAGATATAATGATTTAACAAGGAGTATGCATATTCGTACGTCTCTGTTTGCATGCCATTCTGTGAATTACTTTGGGTGGGACGAAAACCCGAGTTGCTGTGTACATATTGGCGCGCACGTTACAGATCCTTTGACAGTTTGAAATTCGATATAAGAGTAGGCCGTAGCGCCGCTTTTCGAACAAAATGTCTCTCATAGCACACTGTATAGCGTATACCCGTCTTCATTAGCCCAGGCTAGTAGCAGAACAGAAGGACGTAAAACCCAATATCCATTCTGTAAATTTCACCGATTTCCATGTTTGGTTTAAGACTAGTAATTATTTCCTTTTAATCCATGATGGACGAATGTAGTGCGAGTTATAAATAGACTATATTTCCATTAATTTACCACCCCCACCCTTTCATACATTGTGTCGGAAGTGACATTTTGACCCCAGTCAACATCAAGTCCTCGTGGCCAAAAACATAATCCCGGTTATCCATTTTTTTTTATTTAATCATCAATTAGGGTTGACTTGAGCAGGAGATGATTCAAATCCCGTAAATATTACAGGCTAGCGATGACATCGACGGTTGATTATGGTCTGGATAAGTTAATTACTGTCTAAGTAATAATTTTGATAACATTTCAAGACTAAAGATAGACCCGCAACAGGCAGATTTAGTTCTTGCATAATTCATGTTTCCCTTTTGATATTTCAGTCCCGAATTGACCTAGTTGTGTTGAGTGGAAGTAAAACCCCATTTCTAAAAAAAAAAAAAAAATATTTCAGTACCACCTCCCCCCTATGTTATTTTACAGAATGGTAGGACAGAAATAGACATCATATTTTGGTTTCTTACAAAAACACCCATTGAAATTGACGTGATAAAATTCCAGTTAAATACAAGACTGACTTATTCAGAAATGTATTTTTCATTTGTCATTTTAGGAAGGTTTTTAAACGATAATTTTTATATTCAACCCTTTCTAAAAAAAATCCAAGATTGCATACCGAGTTTCCCGTGACATTTTAGATTTGTAATGTTCCATTATGACAAGTGTCACGACAACCTGACAGCATGTTGTATACAGAAAGAAGTGGTCCAACTTTTTAAACTACGTTTAATCAGATAAAACAGACAAACAACGTTGATTTTTTTTACAGTGCATAAACCTATTACTAGAATTTTTGTTTTTCATATTTCATATGGAAATAAAATGAAATGGGGCTCCGAACTGGGCTAATGAAGACGGGCATACGTCATACAGTGTGCTGAGGGAAATTTTGCCTTGACGACGGCCCTACGGCCTACTCTTATGTCTACTCGAATTCCAAATGTTATGAGATCTCTAACGAGAACGCCAATGTGTGTACCGAACCTCTCTTTTCGTCCAATCCGAACGACTAGACTACTGTCCTGCATCACTGACAAGGGGAACCCATATTTCACATGGTATTCCAGTGAAAATTAGGACCATTAAGCAGTCTTACATTTCACCCGTTCCAATATTATTACCGCCTAGAAGGGATAATAGTAACGAAATAAATCAGCCTAAAGATTTTTAAAATACAGATGTAACGGCATTCTTTGATGTTGACGTTTCATTATTTCCAATAATGTACGGGCAACTTACCAATTGTACATTATCTAAACTTGATGTATTTCGGTGAAAAGCACGTGCGGGATAGTGTCTGTATTTTTGTATTGGTAAAAATATTATTGTATACTTTCTAAATTAATTAATTACCCATTATGAATAGTTTCGAATATGTACATGTATTTAAGTAAACTTATTGTAATTATATTGTTTTGTTGAAGGGAGGGGGGTGATATAGGCATAGCATTAGTGTTTCCCCAAAAAAATGCAGTGTATGGCAGTGGGAGAAAACTTGAGGACCGCAGAAAATCCACAAGGTGGACAGATAACCCTACTACTTGTCACCGGGTATCGAAACGACTTCAGTTGAATCAATGGCAGACGTTATGATTATGACACAACGCCCCCCCCCCCGTTATAATCTTGGGGGTTGGGTGGCCGATTCGTTAAATCGTGTGAGTTGCATCATAGGACCAGCCATTGAGTCAACTGGCGTAGTTTTGATGTACCGCTTGTACGTGACAATGGGTAGGGTCTAACCTCGTGGGTTTTCTTGGGTTCTTCTGGTTTTCTCCCACTGCTAAAATTCCCTTAGCGATTTAATGAAATAAAATTGGACCATGTTAGAGCCGAAATGACGTAGTTTGTGTCGCGTGGAGTTTAACCCCATTTCTTTCCCTCCCTTTCAATACTCTTAAAGGTATCTTTATCAAGAAATATCACCAGCGCACGCGACTTCAGTTTGATTTCAACAATGTGGTTGTATGGTACCTTGGCGCTATCCTTCCTATGAAAAAAGCCTAGTTCAAATATAGATGGCCTAGTAGTCTAAACTTCCGCGCTTTGACCTGTAGCTGGCCGGTCACCTCTGGCTTGCGGATGTGGTTTCGTTCCTTGGTGTGAGTGTACGTGACATGGAGATAGGGGCCCCTTCTCCGCCTCGTGGGTTTCCTCCCACAGGAAAGACCCCCTGCAGTGCGAGTGCACTAAGATAATAAAAATGAAAAAAATAAGACTTGTCTGCGATATCACCTTCGGTGGAAGCGGACGTTAAACACCAAGAACAACAACATATAAAAGAGGGTGTACTAAATCTTATCGGTGTGTTTTATTTACGTGGCCCTAATCAGCTACCGTACAAATTTCACAAGATGAACGTTAAGTGTTATTTATGACCATATTTATATTGCTTTTGCGCAATATAATACTACATTTATTTATTTGCTTGTCAATAAACATGTTTAAAGTGCCAGTAGAATAATATTTATATATATTATTTGACAGTAATACAAGAAATATATTTATTAGGTTTTTATACAAAACTGTAAATTGTAGATATTACGCTAACATGTAACCAAGGGGCCTGTTTCGCGAAATTTTAACTAAGATAAAATCCAAATTTTAGTAATTTGATTAGGTAATTTTAGATGGATTTTAGTGCTTAACCAATCAAATTTGGATTTTATCTTTAGTTAATATTTCGACAAACAGGGCCCAGTATGCTAGCTTTCTTCAATTGTAGACGGGGGGGGGGGGTCTTAGTGGTCCAGAGTGCCGCGCTTCGACCTCTAACTTGCCGGTCACCTCTTGCTTGTGGCTGTGGTTTCGAGCCCTGGTGTGAGCGTATGTGACATGGAGATAGGGGCGCCTTCTCAACCTTGTGGGTTTCCACCGGGTACTCCGGTTTCCTCCCACTGCTAAAGACCCCTCAGCGCAAGCGAATTATTGAAATAAAAAGTGAAAACCATACGTTGGTCCCAAATTGACCTAGTTTGTGTCGAGTGGACGTTAAACCCCACCTCTCACCCTCTCTCTCTCTCTCTCTCTCTCTCTCTCAATTGTAGGCTATATTCATCTGACATCCCAAGACACAGTGGGTGGCCCGGGGAGTAGAGGCGCGATGGGGTATTACAAACTTTGGGCACTTCGGAAATGTTTGGTGCTGTGGCACATGCTAGAATCGATTTGACGCTTATCTGAGCTATGGCATACCATACATTGATATTGGTTCATGGATTATGATCTGACGATCTGAACATGAACATAGGTAAAACCAAGAACTAAACTAAATGAAGGCACTTATTCAGCAATGAGGGCACTTTGTCGGAATGGAGGGTACATAGCCACCCCCTATACCCTGGTAGGAAGCACCATCGATTTGTTTTTGCATTAAAGAAGGTTTGGCCCTTCCGCTATCTATCCGCCTAGCACGCCGGAGAGTTTGGTATTGGATTTTACAGCCCGGTTTCGTTTTATCCACATATGCCATCATGTGTGCTAGACCGTCACGGATCTAGCGTTCTCCGCTGTCTGGTGGACACAGTTTCTCTTGTAACACATTGCCCATTTACAAGATCACAGTTGGTACTGAAATATAGAACGTCAAACCCCATTTCGTTTCTAGTAATTACTAGTACCCACTTTAATAAATGTTACCCTCTTTCAGTTATTTAACTCCACTCATATCAAACAAGGTCAAATCAGAGGTCAGGGGAGACATCTTGTTATTTTTTAATGTTTCGTGGTAAGGCACGGGACGGGAGTCTTGCGATTATATCAAGGATTAAAAATGAAATCTTATACGTGTAACACGCCAATGATAATTGCACTACTATGGTTACATTTAAAAGGTAACATATATTCTTCTTTTGTTTATATAAACATTATTTATTTACAGAAATTGAATTGGGGAAAAGACAGTAATCCTTTAGACCCCCCACCCACCCTCCATTAACATTGGGGAACATGCGTAGCCTATGTAAAACATAAACTATCCCTGAAAACAGATTTTCCTTACGCAACGGGGGGGGGGGGGGGGTAACGCGTGCGCGACTTCCCTGTTGTACGTGACTAGGAGTAGTAGTCATAATACTTAAGACTCTACGCACAAGCAAACAGATTTTCCTTAAGCAACGGGGGGAGGGGAAGGGGGTAACGCGTGCGCGACTTCCCTGTTGTACGTGACTAGGAGTAGTAGTCCTAATACTTAAGACTCTACGCACAGGCAAATTATTGAAATAAGAGAAACCTAGACAATTGGAATTCGATATAAGAAAAGGTCGTAAATGGGTTATCCGGTCAAAACATTTCCTTGTCGTGACACATTGTATGGCGTACGCTTGTCTTCATTAGCCCAGTCGGCACAGACAAGTAGGACGTCAAACCCTATTGCATTCATTATTACGTAATGAACCACTAAGAGAAAGAGTATTGGGGCTGACATTTAGGAAGGACATTAACATGTATAGTTTCAGAGGTGAATTAAAAGCCGCTAAAGTTAAATTTAATTATTTTGCACGTTTGCAATTATTTCTAACTAAAATTCGGGTTCCGGAGACAGAAATAGTCTGAAATGGCATCTAGAACAGCGACAGTTTTCTGGTTTACCTCGTCGTGTGGTGTTCGCAATCTAATTAAAATACAGATCTATATTTCGTTTCGTTTTTTTTATACTTTTAATGGCCTACATTACATGTAAATCTAACAAGCAAGTTATAGTGGGGGTTCACGTTCTTTGATGTTGGGTACCAAGCAAGCGACATATTTTGATCCGATAACGTCAGTCATTCGAGTAACCAATTAGTGTTATTTTTATCTACTTTCTCCTTGTTTTGTTTTCTATCCCTGCTAATGTCTACACTCAGTTCAGCGCTGACCCCTCATTTCAAGCAGAACACGAGATAACAAATCTTCCAGATGCAAGTGGAGTAAATCAAGTAAAAACGAAATTTTGAACTATAAAAAAGAAACAAAATTGGATCTGTGTTTTAATCTGATTGGTGGTTTTCGCAACTTCGACTCTCGCGAATTGTCACTGCGCCACTTCAATATGGACATCTTCTGAGCCCTCTGCCCATCAATGTCCTCTACCCCCTCCTAACAATCCTTAATCTACCCCTGGGAGGTTACCTTTTGTTTTGAATTTTGATTTGTTTCCATCAGATATAACAGATCTGCCCCCCCGCCCTCTCATCCCATATCCCCCTCACCCCATATCTACCCCACCCCACCTCCTGAAAATCCCCGATCTGACTCTGGGAGGATAAATTTTGTTTTGAATTGTTTGTTTCAGATTGTGTTGGAAAATACTGTTACTATAATAATGGACAGTCTGGTCAGTATTGTGAACACGGATGTTGTTTGTATACTGATACTATATGCTGCGAGGAACCAAATCTGTACGTATACCTTTTAGGTCAACACAGGCTCTGAGTTATCGTCAGCTCTATTCAATCGGAGTAGGCTCAAAATTATCTTCAGTTTTATTGAGTCTGTGAAGTCTGTGCATTGTCTTAATTTTCTTCAAACTGAGCAGGCTCAAAATTATCTTAATTATTTTTATTAAATCGGAGAAGACTCTGAATTACCTTCAGTATCATTGAGTCTGTTGAGTCTCTGCGTAGCCTTAATAGACTCTGAATTACCACAATCTTTATTCGGTATGAGTAGGCTCTGAATTACTCTGAGTTACATCACAACACCAAACATTGCCTTAATTTTATCCAAATTGAGTAGGCTCTGAACTACTTTAATGTTTATTTAGTCGGGGTAGGTTCTGAATTTCTCTGAGTTACATCACAATACCAAACAAATATAGACACACATTGGAATATTCTTATTATGTATACATACATCAATTTTTGTTTTTTTCAGCGCTGAAAGACTTGTATCTGGTTTGGTATCAGCACTAATCGTTATTTTGGTTATAGTTCTTTCAATTTGTTATTGCCGTAGACGTAGATATAGACGTAATAGTAACAAAAATCATAACAGACCAATAGATACTGTTAATTTTAATTCCAGATCTAGTAAGTTTGTTTTAACAAATAACCAAATTTAATCGTTTCGTCAACGCAAATATCTTTTTTGGCTACAGCATGATTTTGTCCGAACTGCCAATTCCAATGTGTGCAAGGATGAACTCCGCCATCCCATCCCACCTGACTGCATATGTGTCACTTTACTGGTCAGCCCGCTGGAGTCTGGAGATAACCCAAACAAGTCAATAGTCTGGTGGCCGTGTCGATCTACTAGTCATACCACGATCGAAAATGTTAGGTTCAAGACATTTGAAGTTAAATGAGAGAGACAGAGGGAGAGATAGAGAGAGAGAGAGAGAAGAGAGGAAGACAGACAGAGAGGGGGAGTTTACTGCAGATAATTTCTTTATTTTACAGACACGATTCAAACAGTCAGTGAGCAGTGTGGTGTTTCATATCATCCACCCCCTTATTCAGCCACTCGACCACACCTTGGCAGACCATCCCCGACATCGGTAACAAGTCAACACCCAGCCGAACCACCACCGCCTTATGAAACCGTTATGGCACAAGAGCGACAGACTTTGGAAATATCAACAACTGTATGACTAGAAAACTTAAGATGTGTTAACCGTTCACGAAAACATTTAATTTTCTTTTACCAACTAAACTAATTAATGAAGATATAATAATGACTGAAACTTCCTCACGTGCGTCAAGGATTAAGCCCCGGGTTGCACCATTTCAAATTATGCTTTATCATATGAATATTACGAACAATGCTGAACTTTCAAAGATGCTGCATCATATGAATACTACGCAGTATCACCCCAATAATACATTCTACAGTAGATATCGCTTGAGTGATAAATTACCTAATCTACTGTGATATTAACTTAGAAGATATGGCTTTGCATGAATTTGATTGGTCAATCAAAAAGGAACTACTTTTTTGATTTTCAAAGAACAGTTCATTTTTTTATTAAAATTAACACCTTTCTGATAACAAAGCAACTATTTTTATTTAATTGACCTTGATGGAATCACTGGGTCAATATAAAGGACGATGCAATGAATGAATTGCTGTCAAAAAAAAATGATGCATCACTACGCCATAATGTTATCAGGTTCAGTAAAATTGAAATCTATAGCAAAGAGTTAAATTTATTTATTTAAGCATTCAAGAAGGGATTGGGTGATAAATAAAATCTCCTACTTGCCTTCACTACACTAGAATCTGGACGTATTGTTATATGAGGGATAAGCCAATGGATGGTATGAGGGATAAGCCAATGCAACGGTCTGTTACGGCGAGATTTTGCCGTGAGGTGCACGGCACAGTGGGTAACCCACTAGAAACCTCAATGATGATTGATTTGTTCAATATCTGACGTCAAAGGGTCAAAAGTCTTTCGTATGCCCCATGACGTGACCATCGAAAATATAAAAAACGAAACGAAATATAGATCTGTATTTTAATCAGATTGATTTGCGTGCATGTCTATATTTTATGATATGTAAGGAAGATTCGTGCAAAATGAATTTTAAAATTACTGGGAAACGAAAAAATATAGCTACAAATAACAATTAATTAAAATGTATTTATTTCTGATAAAAAATATAATAATGAATTTAATTCAAATTATAAAATGCAATAACAAGTGGACCATCCCCATATAAAACATTTATAGAAATAACACAATCATTATAATATAGATTCGGGCCCAGTTTCTCGCAATCTTAACTTGGTTCGCTAGCCTGGAGGTCGGGTGTTCGATCCCTGCATTTGCCGAGAAAGTTCATCTCGATTTTCCGGCGTGATTTCCCCTTGCCAGTGATGCAGTAGGAGGAGCTGACATGGGCAGCTGCCTAGTCGTTCAGATGGGACGAAAAACCGAGGTCCCGTGTACACATTGTAGTACACGTAAAAGATACCTTGGAAGTTGGAATTCGATATAAGAATAGCGCCGCTGCCCGGGCAAAATTTCCCTCATAGCACACTGTATGGCGTATGCCCGTCTTCTATTAGCCCATGTTGGGTGCATAATAGTAGGACGTTAAACCCCATTCATTCATTCATTCATTCAATGCAATCTTAACTAAAGATAAAATCCAAACTTTAGAAGATCCTTCAATTTTGATTGGCTAAGCACTAAAAACAATCTAATATTATCCAATCAAATTACTAAAACTTGGATTTTTATCTACGTTAAAATTTCGTGAAACCGGCCGGCCCCTGTATTTTAATCAGATTTACTATATACTTTTGGATTCAAATGATAACAAACCACTGTTATACATGGATTGGATACTTGTTAATTTCGTTTGACAGATCAAATTGAAGCGACATTTGATTCAGCGTCGGATTATGAAATTAATGTTATATTTATTGAATCCTCCGATAAACCTTGCATAGTGTTTTTATTTTACCAGAAGCTGCGTAAGAATATCTCTTTAGTAACAATAATGAGATTTATTATACGTCATCATGAATGTCCATACACGTTGAATTGAACATCTTAATTAATATGCATGCGCAGTAGTTAAAACCAGAACCATATCTAAAGAGAGTCTTGCCAACTGCGACTGTGGTCGCCATTTTATTACTTAATCTGGAAGCTAACATTAATGCATTAGATTATTTTTGTTATCCAACCCCAGTTAAGGCACTAGTGGGACAGACTCTCTCTATATATGACCCTGATTGAAATTTAATGGAAAGAATGGCGTTATTGACCCACTTTCCATGTACGTTTTTCCGCCGCCGAAGGTAAACGTAATGGAACTGTTTACGTTCAGTGTTTGTTTCGTCGTACCAACACGGGTTCTCAATCACTAAGTTAATCAACCGTTAATCAACTGCCGGAAAAAGGCAGATATTTTGGACATTGTGACATTATGATGTTGTAAAGAGAAATCCTTACTTATGAAGTCATTTACGTGGGATTCGCCAAACGTTTCAGCGATTTAATTAAAACACAGATCACATTTCGTTTCAATTGTCTTTACTACACTAGGATCTGGAATAGTTTTCATATTGCCGGCGTTCTGGTTGAAGTAAGGGATTAGTCAATGAAACGGTATGTTACTGCGAGTTTTTTTTGGAGTGCCATGCACGAGAGTGTGGTTAAACCACTATAGTCAACACTGATTCATTAATGTCCGACTTCATAGGGTCAGAAGCCACTCGTGCGACCTGGTCAGTTACTAATATAGTGTAGGCCATCGAATATATAAAAAAACCGAAACGAACTAGAGATCTGTATTTTAATCAGATTGCTGAGCACATGGAAATACAAAAAATCGAGCGTCACAAAAGCCTATATAATTAGAAAGCGGACCATTATTAAGATTGCACTTGATATGGTTCTTTAAGCTGATTCTTGTTTTAGTTTATAAGAGTAAACACTTCCTCTCTCTATCTGTTGTTTAGATGATGTTCTACGGCGTTTGGTCCTGGGTTCACTCCCCTGTTCATCAACAGGTCCATAACCCCCACCACCAGGTGTCTCCAGGTGAAACACGTCCTAAAATTAAAGGAAAATGACAAAACGACTGTTTAAACTTGTCTGCGATATCTCCCTCAGTAGAAACGGGCGCTAACTCCACTGATGCACATAAAATAAATTGAAATGAATAGGGTTTCAACGTCTTACTTTTCTGCATCAATTGGGAAATTGAGTTACCAGTGGCGGTGTGATAAGAGTTAGTTGGTAGTGCGGCCTACTTTTAATTCGAATTTTATCTCACAGGGGATAGTCAACCTGTTGTCAATGGCATTTACTAAACCTTTTTGTATAATCCGAATGACTAGGCGTCCTTCGCTGACAGATCCTCTGATTTCCTCAACTAGCAACGCAACAAGGTCGGTAAATCGGACACAATTTTTCGACCAACACATGAATCGAACCTAGAACCTCATGTTTAGTGACCCGGTGCCATACTCGCCAGACCACAGTGAGCAATATGAGAAGACAGTAAGGCATACTACACCTTACGCTGTGTGTCTACAACTAGTTCCGCTTGAGAACAGACACTAAGCTAGATGGTCGTCATTTTAATTCTTAAATCAACGATTTTAGTCGAAACCACAGAGTATACTGTAAAACATGAAATTATTGCGACAATTGCGATCGATGCCCTCTCGCAATAATTTCATGCTCGCAATAATTTTTTGAAAATTCGTTAAAATGTCATACGATTTCCGATGAATCGACACCGTATAATCCAGCCTTCATTCGGTTGGTGTGAAGCAAACACACCGATCAATTATCGGTGAGATTAAAACTGGATGGGTGTGAAGCCACAAAAGATTGACACGCAATCACCAATAAATTATCCATGAGATTAAAACTCTTCGCGGAGTAGAACCGCATTAGAATAGAAAACAGTATACTAATTTTTAGATATGGTGGCCATCCAGGGCAGAGAGATGTATTCTCGAAGTGGTTAGTTCTCTGTGAAAAAATATCTAATTACATGTTTTAGCTATATGGTGGTCACACAGGGCAGAGATTTACTCTCGAAGTAGTTAGTGCTCTGTGTGCAGAATGGATAGTATACAAGGATGAATTGTTGGATTACCATACTTACCCCAGGTTTTACATCAACTGAGTTTTTACCACCAAGATTAACAATACGGCCATCTTTATAATACATCAGATTTACACCACATTTACCTGGCTCTCCTCCTGAAATATAATACACAACAGCGAATTTTACTCTTGGTCCAAAACTGGTTTAATAGCGTTTCATATTTACAACGATATGATAAATCGCCCAAAGTCACCTATGATAAACCAAAACGGCCAAATTTGACTGGGGTCAAAACGGCCAAACATTTTGTCAAAACGTGTAACGGAATTCATATTTAAATTGAGCA
Organism: Patella pellucida; assembly: GCA_917208275.1. NCBI lineage: Eukaryota > Metazoa > Mollusca > Gastropoda > Patellidae > Patella > Patella pellucida. Next base: position 13,479,743 of record OU795039.1, read on the forward strand.
CATTTTAGCGAGGATTGGGTAAGCAATGATAAACTTAAAGTTACATTATTCAAGATATAGATAAGAACTAGCCATTCTTGCTATACTAGTTCGAAAGTAGATGATGTAAAATGAATAATTTGAAAATTTCATTCAAATTACTCTATTGCAAGCGAAGATATTGGCATTTGAAGATTTGGCCGACCTGTGCAATAATTTCAACCACGGTCCTGGTTGATCAAAGCTAAGACTCGAAGCGTCTGGGCGCGCCATATTTGATTTATCACTGAAACGTTTTAATCTGTTTTATATCCGAGTAATTTGATGCCATCCAAAGTTGATTAAGGCATTGATCAGTTAATTGTTGTCTAATTATTACTTTAGAAAACATTTCATGCCCAAATAAAGACCAACACTTACTAGGCAGATTTAGCTCTTGAATAATGCATGTTTAATATTTGTTAGAAAAACGGAAATAACAACCAGCGGCTTCAACATATCAAACTTTAAGATTAAATATTTGAATACGTACCATTCATTCCATAAGGTACAAATACTCGTCTCTCTGTTAGAACGGATAGAGTGAAAGGTCTACGGAATAATAGTTCTCTAACAACACCATCCCCACCAGAATATAATCCTTTACCACCGGTTCCAGGGTTGAGATGGAAACATTTCACTACCACAGGGTATCTATGAACATATTGCAATCTAATTAAAATACAAATCTATATTTCGTTTCGTTATTTTTTTTTAAATTTTGGTGGATTACACTACATGAAGATCTGACCAGTTGTACTAGGGGTCGCGTCAGAGGTGGTACGAGAAGGTTTTGACCCTATGGCGTTATAGACATTGATTAATCAATCAACGTTGACGTTTTTAGTATTAATATAGATTATCAACAGTTTGGTGCATCGCACAGCACGCAAAACGGAGTAGCCGTAACTAATGGTTTCATTGGCTAATCCAAAATGCCATCCAAAAAGCAGGTTATATAACAACTCTTCCAAATCCTAGTGTAGTACAGACAAGTAAAATAAAATTTTGAACTATAAAAAACGAAACGAAATAGGCTTTATTGATATTAGTAGACATAAAAACAAATTAAATAGCTACTTGAACGGACATTTTGTAAATTCCTTGGAGTCCCAAGCCATTAGTAAATTCATTCTTTTTGTAGGCCTACTTGAGATAAATATCTATTGTGATGAGTGCCGATTATAATCCCACTTGCCAAGACCAGTTCCGACTGAAGAAGGGTATACCCAACATTATTTCATATCTACAGCCCCCCCCCCACAGAACTCATACAAATTTATTAAATCCTACAAAAGTCAAGCAACTTAAAAACTTCAAGCTGTTTATGTTCACTCCCCGAAGTTTCAGTCATCTTTGTCGCTTTGCATAAAAGTTACGTTATTTCCAAAATATGCTCCAAATGACCTTTGTTACATTGGAGGTTAACTTTGCATTCCTTTGGCAAAATTGTCAATTACTTAACTTTGTTTGCAAAGTCACAAAGATACTGAAACTTTGGGGAATGAACGTACATAGACAGATGCTTAAGTTCACCAAATGTCTTGAAATTTGCTGTACTTTTGTAGGATTTAATAAAAAAATTATTGGTTCTGGGTTTGTTTTGTTTTTTTTGTTTTTTTTTTTTTGGGGGGGGGGGCTTGTATAAGAGCTTCATTACCAAAAATAAGAAAAAAAAAACATCTGGCAAGTTGACTAAAATGGCAGATAGTAAAACTGAAGTCGACATCTACAGATATTTGACATATTATTGAGATTAACCTCATCTACATAACATACATCTTATATATACATTATACTTATACTCAATACAACATTAACATAGCTAATAACACATGAAGAAAAACGAACAGCAGAAAAATAACACTAGCATCCTTGCACTAACATTCTTCCTGAATTAACCCTAATGCTTTCATCATTATGACATTTTCTAATGCAGTTTTTTCACGGTGCATTACTTCTTTTCTCGAATTGTTTTCGAGTTTTTCTCGTATCAGATGACAACTATTCATACCTTCAATAAAAGCGTGTTTACCTTTTTTCGACAATTTCTGGATCTGTAATTCTAGTATTCGTCATATGAGTGTGTACACCACCACGACCATCCCATGTTGGACCCTGAACAAAAGATTTATAGATTTTAAAAGACCAGCCATCTTGAAAAACATACATTATTTTATTATAGATCTACTTTGAAACTATTTTGCAGTTTTTTGAGCTGTATTGTTAAGGCTCCCCTCAAAAGTTGTACTTACAAACCCATTTATGGAATTTTTTTTCGGGAGTACTAAAAATTAAGTTTTAGATGGCACCAGATGCTGGAGGGGTCCCAGAACTGACTTTCGTCCAGAATGCTTTAAATGTTACTACATATGCTATAGAAAAAGGAAATTCAAGGTGAATATAGCTATTGCACTATGACTCTATTATAACTGGCTGCCATAGTAGAGTAGAATACGAAATTTTAGATGTAAATAGCTTATAGCTATTATATAGTGTAATATAGGTGGGTTTCCTGGTAATATCACAAGTAGAATAGACTTTGGGACCATGATAGGCATGCCACAAGGTAACTGTAGTCACATAGAACTGGAGTCAGGACTATAATTCGAGAGCTAAATTCTAGACGTAGACCGTGAGTGTGACGAATTTTGGAAAAATTAAGAATTTTTCACGCTTCATACCCGGTTATCATGAGTAGTGCCTGTTACCTCCAAATGTACATTACTAGGGTTTTGAGTTTAAATGTCTGTTTGTGCAAGGATGTGCTAAGGGGGAATGGCCTTTCTGCAGTTCCTTCTTATGATCTGAAATGCTTCCGACAGTCAATTTTTTAAAAATTTCTGTGAAAGTGTCCCTCATACTGCAACAGCAGTTGACAGGCCCTTCAGCCCCTCCCCCACCAAATATTTCGACAATGACTTTTTAGGAGCTTCTTAGCCGGCCACATCCTCAGCCCTCCAAAATATTCCGTAGCCCCACCAAATTTTACGAACTAGCTACGGGGCCGCCTTCAGTCCCGTCGCTTTGGGGTTGCTCAAAATGAACCCTGGCATGAAACAAGACAACTTACAGCTCCAGCTCCACCAGCAACTGTTTCATAATATCCCACATCTTTATCACCAAATGTTATATTATTCATACAACCCTGAAATAATATAGTAGTTTCTAGTATTATTCAAATCTCCAACACATCAAAATTAAGGTTAAAGATATATTATGTAAGTTTTAGATAAAGAGTTGGACGGTCTTGCTTTAAAAGTTCAAAAAGAGCAGTGGGAGGAAACCGGAGGACCTGGAGAAAACCCACGCGGTTGGACAGGCGATCCTACTCCTTGTCACGTACGATCGCCACCGGGGATTCGAAACCAAGCCATTTGACTCGATGACAGGCTTTATGATAGAGAAATGTGGAAATTTGAGTCTTGTTTTGTAGTATCTCATTTTAATCTGACTGGATATTCTAGGTGGGAGATTATCTACCATTGTTATTTTTTTTTTCGTATTTATTAATAATACATTATTGGTGATTAGATAAATAGCTGGCAGTTCTCACTACAATAAGTAAAAACTTGATAATGTGAGGGGAATTTGCTGATATTTCAGTCATATTGATCCACTCTGAACCGAGAATTTTGAGATTGAATTTTCGGCCTAACTTTGATCATTATTACTAACAAACATAGTCTTGGGAGCAATTCGGATCCTAATCTAGAAACTATGGCAGGAGCTAGAGATGACATCAAGTGTTGATTATGGTCGGGATAAGTTAAATTGTCTAAGACCAGAAAGACCTGTAAAGATTTAGCTCTTGCATAATGTAGGTTTAATTCAATTTTAAATATTCAATTTGAGTACATATTTCTGGTGATTATATAAGTAGTGAAAAGTTCGACATATTCCCCAATATACAAATAACAATAGAAGCTTTAAGCTATTCAAAGAAGTAGAAAAATGGATGTTTTGTGATCAAAATAAATCAACTGTTTAACTAACTGACACGTAAAATAATCTGACATATGATGGAGAATTTTATACATTAAAAACTACTCTAAAATATTGAAGATATGTTATATATTCTAATCCGAAAAGACAGATAATTTCACACATTCTAATTCCCTACATGCATTTCCTTAACTCTTTTTTTCATGATCGCCAACTCTCTTTCAAAAGCCCTTAATGCGTTGTTCCTGTCCTTTTTTTTAAATGCAAATTGAAATTGCTTGGGTTTACGTTTTTTAAAAGACAAACTCAGGCTTTTCAGGAGATTGAAAAACAAATATGGCTTCCAGATGTTTCCATCATTCCTTCTCTTTACTGATATCTTTTTTCTAGAACAATTAAGGGATTGTAAAATCGCTTAACATGACACTAAACATTATATAATAGGTTACAGAAATTAGTTTCTAACAAATTTGCCTTCCACAAAAGACATTCCAATGACTTGTGTTGTGTGGTGTTTGGTAATATTTACTGCTGGCTAACGCGTAGATAAGTGTTTAACTTGATTGTCGTCTATTGTAAATCATTGTGATGTTCTTTTAAAAAGCCGATTTGCACCCAGAACAACAGTGAAAATAAACATCCACCAATATGTAGATCTGTAAGACAGATGAGAGATAGGTAAAACATACAATACTTATGTATCAGATCCATCATAACGCTTCCATGCATCCAACAAACTCTTATCTTGTTTTTAGGAAATTTTTTGCAACCAACTGCTTGAAGTGTTTTTCAAAAAACAATTTATGCTAGCGTTACCAAGTAGGCAATGAAATCATTCTTCCCATGTAGCCTAAAAACCGTTAACTAACAATTGCAAATTAATTTCTCTATAAAATACGTTTTTAGTGTTTTAAATGTTTCTCCAAATGGGAACTGACGGTAAATCAACAATTACTTCTTCTGTTATAGCATGTTTTCTTATGTTTTTTTGTCGGCAATAAAAGCTGTCTGGGGTATACAGTGTTTGGTTTATAATGCCTAGGCTATAACCGCTGGAAACCAACTGGGAATTCCATATTTAATGGTAGGTCTTATTTGATTTTCAATCAATATAAATATGTGACCCGTTTCCACGACTTGCACCACTTCATTTTGTACTACGAGCACAAAAGCATAAACTGTATGCCTTCTTGTTGCATTTTTTGAAAACCCTCGGCTGTTGACTATTCAAATATGCTGTTAGCTCTATCTTTATGAAAGTGACCAAGCTCCCGGTTTTGTGGGAACAGCTCGCATATATACAGGCAACTAAATGCTAATTAATTCTAACTGTAGTAGTCTAATTGGGTCTTTCTGGCCACAGTCTTGAGGACTATCATATGTTTGAGAATAGATTGAGCATATTCCCGTCCACACAATACCCTTACTAGTACAGCCAAAAAAAGTATTAAAGCAATCAGACATAGGTTAACAACCGTTGAGTACCAATGCAATACAGCAGACAAGTATTAAAGATATTGGACATAGTTAAACAACCGTCGAGTAGAAATACAATACAGCAAACAGTATTAAAGTTGGACATAGGTCAACAGCCGTTGACTAGAAATGCAATACAGCAGACAAGTATTAAAGTTATCAGAGAAAGTTTGACATACAGGCCTAGTTTCATATCGAATCCAAACTGCCAAGAGATCTTTTTCATGCACACCAATGTATACATAGGGCCTCGTTGTTTTGTACCATCCGTACGACTATACAGCTGTCCTTGACATGCCCTCAACCCTTAACCACAGACAAGGAAAAACCATGCAGAAAAAATCAGATGAATTTTCTTGGCCACTGCAGGGATCGAACACGTAACCTTACCCACTTAGCCACTGTGTCTCCCACCAAGTAGCAGACAAGTATTAAAGTTATCCTGCAAGTTTAACAACCAATGAGTACCAATACAGCAGATAGTATTAAAATTACCTGGCTTAGGTTAACAACCGTCGAGTACCAGCATAGCAGACAAATATTAAAATTATTGGGCATAGGTTAACAACTGTCGACTACTAATATAGTAGACAACTATTAAAATTATTGGACATAGGTTAACAACCGTCGAGTACCAATATAGTAGACAAGTATTAAAAATATCGGACATAGATTAACAACCATCGAGTACCAATATAGTAGACAAAGGTTAACAACCGTCGAGTAACAATATAGCAAACAAGTATTAAAAAAATATCGGGCATATGTTAACAACCAGCATCGAGTACCAATATAGCAGATAAATATCAAAGTTATTGGGCATAGGTTAACAACCGTCGAGTACCAATATAGTAGACAAATATTAAAATTATCAGACATAGGTTTGCAATCGTCGAATACCAATATAGCCGTAGTATTAAAATTATCGGGCATAGGTTAATAATCATCGAGTACCAATAGTAGACAAAAATTAAATTATCGGGCATAGGTTAACAACGGTCAAGTACCAATATAGCAGATAACTATTAAAAATATCGGGTTAAGTGCCAATAAAAAAATTTATAAAGATTTTAGTGCTGTAAGTGTTACTATAACAGGGAACATGAATATAAAACAATACCATAGGTGCTATATGCCATTTCTTAATGTCTGTTATGTTAAGAGTGTTTTTTCATCAATGAAAACTGTTTTGTGGTGTGATTTACTGGTGAGGAAGATGTTTATTAGATTGTTTTAGCAGATGTATTATGTACCCTTGTATAAGAAGTGTTTTTTATATAAATAGATTATTTATGTTTTATGCCACCAGTTGAGATCTGAAGATAAAGATGTAACTGTTCAATCTGTGCCAGACATTAAAACCGCGGATCATCATTTGCATTTTTTTGGAAAATATCTTATTTTTTCAAAGATTAATCCAAGCCATAATGTACTCAAAATGCAAGAGCTAAATTGGCCTATTGCAGGTCTTTCTTTGGGCCTTATATATTATATAAATTATCAATTATGGGTTTTACATAGGGTAAGCATGTTCCCCATTCCCATTCAGACCCTACACCTTGCCAAGTACAATCAGGTATTCAAAACCACAGCAGTTGACTCAATGACAGGCTTTATAATACAGCTTGCACACACTAACCATTCAGATTGAAGTAACCCGACGGACATTTTCAGGTTATTTTCTTTTCATTATCCATCTTGAACCGTTATAGGGAGAACTGTCAGCTCTTTATCTAATCCTACCTAATGTTGCTTTAATGTTAAAAGAAAATGAGGGGAACTAATCATTCTCCCAGCTTGGATTCAATCAGATTTACAAAAGAGACCCATTAAAAGATTTTACATAACACTTATAGGTGATGCTGGTTTGTTTATATCATCTGTAGAGGATATGGAATGTTACGAAATTTCAATTCATCGTATCTTTGTAAATATTTTTTTTAAAAATTCACAATCTTGTAATGGGCATGAAATTCAAAATCAATAGCCAGATTTATATAGTCTTATTCCTATTTAACAATGCAAATTTGTATTCAAAACACTTTAAAATATATATAAATATATGAACTAATGCTTTGGAATTTTTGGAACAAAATATATCTAAAATTAACCAGCTTGCAAAACTTTGATACAAACCTTTGTCCAGATGCGCCCTAGTCCATGCATGTACAACATTTTAGAACATAATATTTTTATAGAGAGAAATGGGCTTTAACATCCACTCGACACAAACTAGATCATTTTAGGACTAACATATTATGGTTTAATTTTATTACAATAAACCGTTTGTTCGTAAGAGTCTTTAACATTGGGAGGAAGCCGGGGGACCCTGAGAAAACCCACAAGGCAGGAAATGCGACCCTACTTCTTGACTCAATGACAATCCTTATGATACATGCTAACCGTTCACGTGCCCCCCCCCCCCCCAAGGACAATAATAAACACTAATTACCTGTGAAGCAGCACACACACCAAATGCTTTAAAAACAACATCTACAACACGCTGTGATGTCGTCACGTTGCCTCCAACCACAGCAGCATTTTCAGAAGGATCTAGTAAACAACCTTTAGGTATGATAGTTTTTATTGGTTTGAGACAACCCTATTAAAAAGAAAGAAGAACATATTTCAATGTTTAGTAGCTTGATGACATCATCTATTTAAAGTACAACATAGTATTTACCTAAAAATTATCTAAAGATTCTGCTCTACTTCCATCAAAAAAATCTGAGGAAAATGAAATAAAATGGGAATAAATGAAATGGGGTTTAATGTCATATATTTCTACACAAACTGGACTAATGAAGATTGGCATACTTCATACAGTGTGCTATGAGGGAAATTTTGTCGGATAGCGGTACTATGGACTATGCTTATATCCAATTCCAGATATCAAGGGATCTTTTACATGCACACCAATATGTACAAAGGACCCATTTATTTTGTCTCATTCTAATGATTATACATTGTCCCTTGACAGCAGGGGCCGCGGAGCCGGGGGGGCTAAGGGGGCTTTAGCCCCGGCAATAATTTTTAATAGTGAAAAATAAAATGTCACCAAAAGCTCAATAAAGCGAAAAAAGGTTATGGGGGGGGGGGGGTTGATGGGAGGGGTGTTTAGTGGGGGCAGCCACATTGTCAGTAGCCCCCCGAAATCGGGGCCGCAATGCGGCCCCTGCTTGCCAGACAATCTGTCCTGCACCACTGACCAAGGGAACATTTAGCCGGGTCAGCAATTGAATTCCAACTGTCAAGGTTTTTTTACGTGTACACAAATGTGGCATCCAAATGTCTAGACACTGTTTCTTGCTAACACAGGGATCGTTCCTTGGACATCCTGGTTAGTGAGTCAGAACCATACCCACTGACTGAGCCAGCGCAGCTCTCAACATATCTAAGAGAAACATATCAAGAACACTGCCAAATGTACAAAGTTAGACTAAACATAAATATCTAAAATGTCAGACATGAGGCTCAAAATTTTAAACTGGTCAGAAACCATCAATGCAACATGAAGCATGATGTAAGGAAGAATTTTTCCATCAAAGTTGTAATGAATTGGCGCAGATTACCGAAGGGTGATCCGATTGAAGCAAAATTTTTGTTTGAATGATTTTTACATGGCTTTTTATTGGTTTGTAGTCAAATTTATAAAAATTGCCTTAGGTCGATTGGAGGATATCTGCCAATTGGCTGAAAACTCTCATGTCTGAATGTTTGGTTTGTGTAACCATTAGATTTAAATAACTTCCTAATCTGTGCAGTTTTTGTCACCAGTTTTATAGTCAGAGTTGTGACTAAGCAGTAGAAAGAGTGAGAATATGTGCATGGTATATATCGTTGCTCATTGCTACACGACACATTAGATTGGACTAAAAATTTCAGATAAATTTACGTTTGTATAAAATACCTGATTAAGAGGAACATTATGTCCAACCATACATCTTAAACAATAAATCAGACCAGACAGGGCTACAGCTCTTGGTGCATTGGAATTACCATGAACTTCATAACCAGTGGAAGAAAAATCAAATATGGCTGTTCCCTGCAGAAAGTCATTTCAATACACATTTTATTAAGGAATAATTGAATAAAATGGTTTTGATGTCAAGCATACACCATACAGTGTGCTATGACAGATCTCCTGGTTGGTAACGAAATGAAATGGGGTTTAACGTTCTGCTCTGACTGGGTTAATGAAGATGGGCATACACCATACAGTGTGCTATGAGGAAACATTTGTCCAGACTGTGGCACTATGGACTACTCTTATATCCAATTCCAACTGTCAGGGGATCTTGTATGTGCATGCCAATATGTACACGGGACCTCAGTTTTTGTACCATCCTAACGACTATACATTGTCCCTTGCCAGCCCCTCTGTCCTGCACCACTGACAAGGGAGAAGGGAATCACGAAAGGATCTTACACACAACTTCCAGATTAGGGAGCCAACAACCTACTTGTTGAGCCACTGGTAGTATATCAGCTGCTTATGCACTTAGCCACCGTGGCTCCCATACAAGTGCAATATAAAAGAAGCATCATTAATGATTTTTGTGCCAAAAAACAGCAAGAAATTTGAAAGTGATATTATTATAAGAAATTCACATACGCCAACTATTTACTGATTTTAATTTGATTTGCACAAGTAACCCAAAAACATAACACAACTCCTTACAGATGAATCTGACATTTTCTTGTGATGTTAAAAAAATATGTATTCTCAATTTTCTGAATAAAATCTATTTGCAATCTTGTTAAGAATTTTAAGCTATGTAACAGTATTTAAACACATTTACACATCTTAAAAACACCGGTGTCGAAATACCATAAATTCATCTCTTAAATTTAATACATGCCTTCTGTTCATCTATTTCGACATCCAGTCCTATTTTACTACCATTATCCATAAAGTCTTCTGCATGTAGTTTTGTGTGTCCAGTCCTTTCTTTTGTTTTCTTGGCTATTTCTTTCAGCATATCTCTGACAGCTATCTCGGCATTACTCTATAAACATATAATTACCAATCTATATTTAAAGCCCCAATACCACTCTTCTTGTAACCGATTAATATGTCCCAATTTTTATTCTGGTCAACAAATTGTACTATTTTACAATATGCCATTTAATTGATGATTCAAATTTCACCTTAACACACCTAATTTTAAAAAAAATGGAAAAATTCAACTAAATGATTTGAAAGCCGAACATAAACCTTTTCAAAGGTGACTTGGATTTAACAATATTTTTAGAACCTTCTGGACAAGTAAAATAAGATGTAATGGACAATCTACACAATAAGGTAGGCCTTTTAAATATCTACTGATCTAGTACTTAGAATAAGGCTATTATTTATTTTCTGGAGCTGTCAAGCCAGCAAGAGTGTTATCGTCCCTTTAAACAATTGTATACATGTATAAGTATAAAACTCGATTGACAGAGATCTATTTCCACAGACCTGACCCACCATTTTGAAAACCATTTCAAGTAGTTTAGTCTAACTTATTGTAAATTGTTGGAATGGTGGAAATTACTTGCCAATTGTTGAATACTTGAAGCAGTTTCACATACATGGCATTTATTTTTTAAGGAAATACCTTGCATATTCTTTTGACGTTCAATTAAGTAGGAAATACCAAAGAGATCTTAAGTTAGTAGAATTGTATCTATTTAAAAAAAAAAGCGTCTGGAACCGATCTGGGACATTCAAATCAAATTGTTTAAAGATGCACTATCACTTTAGGCAGGAAATATATAAATATATGTTATTTAATTCTAATATTCAAAATTATCCAAGATGGAGGAGAGAGAGAAATCAGGTTTAACTTCCACTCGACACAAGCTAGGTCATTTGGTGCTAACATATATTGTGGTTTAATTTTATTTCAAAAATTCACTTGCGCGTAGGGGTCTTTAGCAGTGGGAGGAAATCGGAGGACCTGGAGAAAACCCATAAGGTTGGACGGGCGACTCTACTCCTTGTCACGTACAACTGAGGATTCGAAACCACGCCAGTTGACTCAATGACATGCTTTATGATACAGCATGCCCATGCTAACCATTCGGCCATCCAAACAACCCCACCAATCACCGTCTGATAGATTATAAATCCTTTGAAAATTTCAGAATTATGAAATTTGAATCGATGAAAGGAATATATAAGTTCAAAATGAGTTCAATTCCGCTCAGTATATATAAAGATGTGATTAATTGGAAATTTAGAAATACTTTCTTCAAGTCAGTGCCACCTATAACTGTTAGGTAAAAGTTTTTGATAGGCCTCTTTTGTATTCAGTTGAATTCAAACCAGGAGACGTTTTTTTGTTACAAATTGTATGTCATAACCATTCTGAGTATATTTTAACTTCAATTAATCCATGAAAAATAAGAAACCAATCATATCCCAAAACATACCGTACTTAACTAAAGCTATCTGTCTGCAATTAGATCTGTTTGAGACAAGACACTAAGCTGGATGACCAACATTTTAAGTGCTAAATCAACGATTTTAGTCGAAAACACTAAGTATACTTTGAGAATTTTGAGAAGTATTCATTCCACTTATTAATAAAATAATCGAAAAGGTTTATTTAGTCATTTTGTGTATGACAGATGTGAAATGGAGTAGAGCCACATTACAAAACAGTTTATTAATTTTTGGATATGCCAGCCATTCAAGGCCTAGATCTATTCTCGAAGTTAACAGTTCTCTATGTGCAGAATGATCCCAAAGATGTGAAAACCAATCTAATTACATGTTTTAGCTATATGGTGGCCACACGGGGCAGAGATCTATTCTCGAAGTAGATAGTTCTCTCTGTGTGCACAATGATCCCAAAGATGTGAAAACATATATCTCTGAAAACTACAGCAATTCTCCATGTTCTATACTTACTTGTATGTATGCCATGTAAGCATTAACAACCTTTAAACTATATTCATTAATTAATTCTGATACCAACTGAATTCCCTGTAAAAAAGTATGTAATATATCTTATTTGACATGGAATAGGATGTTGTGGGGTTAAAATACAGAGAGAAAGAAATGGGGTTTACCGTTCACTCGACACAACCTAGGTCATTTTGGTTTTAATGGTTTTATTGTATTTCAATAATTCACTTGTGCGTAAAGTCTTTAGCAGCGGGAGGAAACAGGAGGACCCAGAGAAAACCAAGGAGGTTGGAGAAGTGAACTGGGGTTAAAAGTCTCATCAACAAATTACTTTGGTCTTTTAGCACATTTCATTTCACAGATTATATGTGCAATGCAAAGGGAAGTATTTTGCACAGACAGTGGCATTTCCACCTACTCTTCATGGAATTCTAACTGCCAAGGGCTCTTTTGCTTGCGTACCAGTATGGACATGGCTGGACCATGTCATCTCAAGTGGGAGGGTTCTTTTCGCCCCATGCCAGGATTCAAATTCAAGACATTTTAGTCAAGAGTCTTGAGCCCTTGCCACTAAACGAGGGGTTGATGACGGAACGGTTAGCATGTGCGCACTGTATCATAAAGCCTGGTTTTAAGTCAACTAGCGTGGTTTTGAGTCCACGGTTGTACGTGACAACATGTAGGGTCGCATGTCCAACCTGGTGGATTTTCTCTGAGTCCTCTGGTTTCCTCCTACTGCTGAAGAACTCTAGCGCAAGCGAAATATTGAAATAAAATTAAACCATGTTAGTCCTCAAATGACCTAGATTGTGTCGAGTGGACGTTAAACCTCATTTCTCTCTCTCTTTTTGCCGCTAAACTACCAAGGCTCGCCCCATAACAAAATGTGGTAAAATATCAATTAATGTTGAAAAGAGTGTACTTGGAGATACAATGTTTAGGTTTGGCATTATTAATAATTACAAAACCGTATTTACCTTTTGATTAGCAGCTATTTGAGCACGTAAATCACTCAGATTATCGTTAATATCTCTGGCACCGCTACTTCCTGGATATTTACCAGGTTCATTAAAGGCAGCAATTACTTCTAAAATACAAAGCAAAAAATAAAACATGAGAGAGAGAAATGGGGTTTAACATCCAATCGACACATACTAGGTCATTTTGGGACTAATATATGGTTAAATTTTATTTCAAAAATTCGCTTGTGCGTAGAGGTCTTTAGCAGTGGGAGTAAACCGGAGGACCGGAGAAAACCTACAAGGTTTGACAAACGACCCTACTCCTTGCCACGTACAAGCAGGGATGTAAAACCTCGCCAGTTGACTTAATGACAGGCTTTATGATACAGCACGCACGTGCTAACCATTCGGCCATCCACCCCCTGACTGTCTATAGACATAACAGTCTTTAAACTGATTTCATTTCCAGAATTACAATTGATTCAAGATGTCATATATTTAAAATTACAATTGATTTATGATATATCACCTATATATATTTAAAGTAGATAAGCCTCTAAATCCATATCATCCACAGTCTTTGACATTGAAAACATGAATTATTTGTCAATTTAAATCAACATTGATGTCATGATCTTACTGGGAAAAGATAAGATTCTAATATCCAATATTTATAACAAAATAAACATTTTACCATTGGAACATGAATCGTATACCAGAATGTGTTTCAGCACCATTTTTTATAAGGGACTCGAAGAACGGGGCTAGACATATTCCACAAGTCATGTCAAATGGTGATGACACATCCTTATCTGAAGAGCATGTACAATAAATACTACTAGTACTGGTATATACTGGAATAACCAGATTCTAGAGATTGCCATTTAATTGAGATTGGGATTTCTCGCATATTTCACCAAATATAACTGATTTGAAATTAGTTTTTTATATACATTCACATCACATTATTATATGTGTTGCAACCCTATTGTGTCAATTTCTAGGTCCCAAATATGAGCGATTTAGCTACTTTAAAATTACAATTGATGTAAGTATCATAATTATTTTTACAATCGATTTAAAATCTTATCCAAATGCTATTTGAATAGTCAACTCAACTAAAATGATAAATTTTAATCCCCTTTTGACACATTTCTAGATTTCTTAAACTTGCAAATCTATCAAATTAATGTACTTTTTATATGTTTGTTTACTTTTGAAAATTAGTTCACTTCATTGAATTAATATTATCAATATTTTATAGGAAACCAAAAAAACCAGATCAAATTCTGAGTGTCTTAGATGATAATGTCGATCATTGAATCTCAAATAGAGGTGGTTCTGATCCTAATCTTGTATCTGGTGAGGGGTAGGGTCATCAATTTGCTTAACCATTATCACCGTGTTTCCCACCACTGCTAAAAACGATGCATAAGTGGTTTATTGAAATAAAAATGTACCGGTACATATTTCTATTTTGTTTCGTTTTTTATAGTTCAAAATTTGGTTTTACATGTCTTTACTACACTAGGATTTGGAAGAGTTGTTATATTATGGGTGTTCTGGTTGAAGTGAGGAATTAGGCAATAAAACGATCTGTTACAGCGAGTTCTTGGCGTGTGATGCACGGAACTAAGGGTAAACCGCAAAAAAATGTCAACGCCTATTGATTAATCAATGTCTGACATCATAGGTCTCAAAGGCCTCTTGTACGATCTCTGACGTGACCTTCGAGTACAACTGGTCAGATCTTCATGTAGTAGATGCCATTGAAAGTATAAAAACCTGAAACGTATTTTAATCAGATTGAAGTAATGTCTACTATAATATGACATAAATCAAAATAAATATATTGCTTATGACCAACCTACCCTTTTCCATGAAAACACCTTTGTTTACTAATTTAAATGTTTTAAATACAGCTCCTTCTTCTTGTATAATCTTAGAATGGGGTGGCATGGAACCAGGAGTGATGCCACCAATATCAGCATGATGACCTCGACTAGCTACAAAAAATACAGGTTTCTTTTCATCAGCATGAAATACCTAAAAATAAACAAATTACCGCTATCCAGCATTAAAAGAATAGCCTTGAATATATGGTCTGGTCAGATTTTCAGCTTGTGAAGTCCAGAAGACAAGATTATAAAATCACATTCAGATGTAATAATATCCTGTATATATTGTATACATTATTAATATCTGCAGACGCCTATAGAGGACAGACAGAGAGAAAGAGAAATGGGGTTTAACGTCCACTGATCAACACAACTAGTTCTTTTCCGGACTAACATATGGTGCAATTTTATTTCAATAATTCACTTGCGCGTAGGAGTCTTTAGCAGTAGGAGGAAACCGGAGTGCCCGGAGGAAACCCACGAGGTTGAGAAGGTAACATTTCAGGCCTAAAGAAAGACATGCAATAGGCAAATTTAGCTCTTGCATAATGTATTTTTTGCTACTTCATAATCAGTGTGTTATTACATCTAAATGTGATTTTAAAGCATGTTTTAATATAATCACTTCATATTGCAAGGGAGGAAACTGCAGATATTATCTACTATAATTACACCAATCAATTCCATTTAAATATTTTGAGGAGTTACCTTAATTTACCTATGGTTCTTAGTTCTTACTTTATTTAAACTATCTACTTTACCTAGTTTAATGTCCGTTCGACACAAACTAGATCATTTCGGGACTAACATATGGTTCAATTTTATTTCAATAATTTGCTTGCGTGTTGGGGTCTTTATTAACATTGGGAGGAAACCAGACCTAAAGTTTTGACCGGCGACACTTCTCCTTGTGACATACAAAGTGAATCAAAACCATGCCAGATATGATCCATAGCGCATGTGTTGCCCCCAGTCCTAGAATGGTTTAATTCTGTTCAGTATTTACAACGATGTGATGAATTGAAAATAAGGTGCTTGATCAGTAACCATACAATCCGATGATCGATCACAGTGTGGCTGGGAACGTTCCTCTCCTCAATATCAATAGTGGAGGTCGGAAGTCCAGGTAAAAAAAGTGTCTAATTGTTTAGATGGGATTGAAAAACAACATCAAGTGTACACATTGGCATGCCCATATAAAAGAAACCTTTCCAGTCAAGGCATAGTGTATAAAAGCTCAGTTGGTGTAGAAAAAGTAGGACACTAAAACCCATTTCACACAAAATGTAGAGATACATCTATATGATATGTGTGAGAGAGAGAGAAATGGGGTTTAATGTCCTCTCTACACAACTAGGTCATTTTGGGACTAACATAGGGTTTAATTTTATTTCAATAATTCTCTTGCGCGTAGGGGTCTTTAGCAGTGGAAGGAAACTGGAGTAACCCGGAGGAAACAGACGAGGTTGAGCAGGCGCCCCTATCTCTACGCCACATACGCTCACACCAGGGCTCGAAACCACAGCCACAATCTAGAGGTGGCCGGCCAGCTAGAGGTCGAAGCCAGCACTCTAGACCACTAGGCCATCCCAACCCCCCCCCCCTTTGCAGTCAAGGTATGGTGTTTAAAAGCTCAGTTGGTATAGAAAAGTAGAACACAAAAACTCATTTCAGACAAAATTTAAAGATACATCTATATGATGATATGCCTGTCTTCAATTAGCTCAGGTTAAGTGCATAACAGTAGGACGTTAAACCCCATTTCATTCATTCATTATATGATGATATGCAGGGCAGTTATTTCCCAGTAAAACAACATTTAATTAAAACATGATGATTCCTCTGTATTAATATAGTTAAATCTTACTGGAGTAATAACGGTTAGATCAGGAAGATGGCTGCCACCAGCTTGAGGGTGGTTACTAAGTATAACATCACCATCGTGTAAATCATCACCCAGAGCTTTTATCTGAAATAATAAATTATATTGATGATCAGTGAGGAGACAATTAATGGGACATGATGATAACCCATCAGGTTGGACAGGTGACCCTACTCCTTGTCACATAGTATCAGGGAATCAAAACTATGCCAGTTGACTCAATGATACAGCCATTCAGCACCCCCTCCACTTAATGGGTCTGAATATCTAACACACTACAATACAAGCAATGTTGAATCTCTAAAAGAAATATATAAAAAACTACAATACCCATACTAGGGTTGTTGAATTTCTAAAATGAATATCAATTCTGCTTAGTATTTACAAGGATAAGGTGAATTAAAAATGTCTCCAAAATCAGCATCCTCTGCAGACAATACCAACTAGCATATGGTTCAATTTTATTTCAATAATTGCTTGCATGTAGGGATCTTTAGCAGTTGGAGGAAACTGGAGGACCCTGGAGAAAACCCATCAGGTTGGACAGGCGCCCCTACTCTTTGTCACACAAGCATGGAATCGAAACTAGGTCAGTTCATACAATGACAGACCTTATGATCTAATGAGTATGCGTTAACCATTCGGCCATCCAAACCCCCATGTGTGGCTTTAAAAATCAAAGAGGCATTATGTAAGATTTAGATAAAGAGCTGGATGTTCTTGCTGTTTTACTCTTAAATTACTTTATAATGGCAATTTATATTGTCATTGCCATGATAATAAACAAATTTTCAATTTGCAACCCTTCAATTTGTAGACTCTGCGAGTGGCACACATATTATCCTTTAACATAGATCGGGCATGTCTTGTCTAATTCACTTAATATCTAAGAAATCAGATTGTCTAGAGAGTTGATCATGGGCTTAGCATTTGAATAATGTTTTTTTTAAAATGGAATACAGATTGATCATTACCTGATATTGAACTGTTTCTTGCATGGCACCTAGATGAACAGGTATATGAGGTGCATTAGCTACCAGACCACCATCATCTCCAAATAAAGCACAGGAAAAATCTAGTCTTTCCTATTTATAAATACCAAACACTGATGAGCAATATACTTGATCATGTACGGACTAAGTTAAATTTAATTAATTAATGCAGGTCTAATTAATCATGTAGTGCTGTGGAAATATGAAAAAAAAAGTTCTTTAATTTGCGCGCCAATTGAAGCTGGAACAAAATTTTAAATAGGGTCCCAGGGGAACATATTGGTAATGATTCCGTTCTATTTCTTATAGGCTGGTTGTCACTGTCCACACTTAAGTGTTTTGCATCAAGTTCCCTCATTTTATTTAATCCAGATACCATGGCCAATGAGTGTCGATATATTCTTCCTAATTAGCTGTCAGCTGATATTTCTGAATGCCGAAATCAGTGTGAAACAGGCCCGAAGCCAGAACCCAAAATTTAGCCAACATAGGGGGGCGAGGAAGATAAATTTGTGCTTGTGTTCAGTTTAAACTGAGCATTTAAATTTGACAATTAAATGATACCAGGATTACAGTGATGGTTTGCTCACACCTTGCTGTCTGTGAATACAAATCTGGGGTAACTTCTGAATTAACAAGGTTCACCTATCTGTTTATTCTTACTTTGATATTAGTAGATATAGAGGTTCTCTGTAAAACTCTACCCATTTGTTCAGCTATACTCATAAACCTATGTGAGAATATAGATAACTGTATTGTATCTAATTCTGTACCAACTGTCTTTACTATACCACTTCCTATCTGAAATACAAATATTCATCATATGTCAATCACCTAAACATTTCATTTAGGTCAGAAATTAAATGAAATGGGGTTAATTAAACGTCTTACTGTTCTGCTCTGAACTGGGCTAATGAAGACAGAAGCATGCCATACAGTATGCTATCAGGGAAATTTTGCCTGGACAGCAGCACTACGGCCTAATTTTATATCAAATTCCAAATGTCAAGGGATCTTTTACATGCACACCAATGTAACACAGGATCTCAGTTTTTCGTCCCATCCAAATGGATAGACAGCTGTCCTTGTCAGCCCCCCATCCTGCATCACTGACGAGCGGGAACCACAGTGTAAAAACTGGATTAACTTTCTCCGTCAATGTAGGGATCGAACACCCGACCTCCAGGCTAGCGAGACAGCAACTTACCAACTTAGCCACCACAACCCTCTATTAGAGAGAGAAATGGGTTTTAAACGTCCACTTGACAAAAATAGGTCATTTCGGGACTAACACATCTTATTTTAATAATTCGTTTGCACGTAGGGGTCTCTAGCAGTAGGATGATATCGGAGGACCTGGAGAAAACCCACGAGGTTGCCATGTACAACGGAGGATTGGAAACCATGCCAGTTGACTTAATGACAGACTTTATGATATAGCAGCACACGCTAACCATTCAGCCATCCAACCCCCCTTGACCCCCTATAAGTGACTATATAACTTACAACTATATGTATATCACCAGTTGATGTTATAGTACCTGTACAAGATGGTTCTATTAAAACAGTGCTAAAAAAAAGAAGATAACAATATTATTTTACACAATCTGAAAAATTATATATAAGTTCCCTATTATATATGTTTAAGTCTTCCTTTTTTATGGGTGGAACTTAAATGTGCTTTGATGTACTTCCTATTTTATTGGTTGGGGCTGCATGGTTAATATTATCATTATCTTAACAATTATAAAATCATCTTTATTTCAAACCAGGGGTTTTCCCTGCCAAATATTCCCAAATCTTGCCAGATTACAATAAGGGACCTTAATCAATGAAGTTACTTTCCGATTAGTGCAAATATCGAAAGGATCCCAGATCTGTACTGTTATAAATATACAATTCAAGTTCCATCAAATGGAATAAAAATTGTGAGAGTCCACAATATTGGTAGCACATACTTTTACACTATTTGTGTACAAGCAGCAGGCATTACGTAAGGAAGTTTCGGTCTGATGTTCACAAAATTCAAACTCAATTGTCATTAGGGTGTAAAGGTGAAATTTTGGACTTCAAGAGGGACCACAAGCTAAAAAGACAATTTTCATCCAATCAGGAGCCATAGTCCAGGGTCCGTATTCAAAGGTTTTCTAAAAGTTAAGTAAAAATACTTAATTTTCCCACTTAACCAAGTGTCTTACCTTAAATCGGTATTCAAAGGCTCTATTTTTCATTTGCTTGGCTATGTGAAAACTTAACTCCACACTTAAATTATGGAAAACTCACATTCGCCAAAAAGCATGAATTTTCAATTTATGAACTACCCTCCACTGCCAAAAATCACGAATTTCTAACATTTCAAGCAAGTTATGCCCCCTTAAGAGCATCAACTATACTCTATTAAATTCTTAGTTTATATTACCATAAAAATGTTTGTCGAAACATTATACACGTATTGTAACGTGTGAAAATAGTATGATTGTAATTTGGATAAATTATGGTATTGTGCATCCTTGGCCGGAATGGCCGTTTTCATAGATTTTTTCCCCCTAAAATTCCATCTGAAATACATTACAATAAATAGTGGCAGTATAATGATAGATATTGTAAACTTTAATTTTTTAACACTGTATCACGAATAGAAAAAAGCATATTATTAGCAATACACAATGGCCTTTGCCTTCTAATTTAGACTGGACAAATAATACAGTCGTTGTTTTTTTTATAAATCTATCATTTGCGAAATTCATAGATATTTTGTAGGTACCCACATTTTAGATTTTTAAAGGCCTGGCACGGACGGTACGTACGAAAGATGCATGCTGCATTATATTTTAACTGAATAAATACTATCGATTATATGTATATGGGAATGAGATGTAAAAAAATAAATCATGCCTTGCTTCTAGCGGTAGTATAAATAATTTTAAAAAATGTATAAAGATCTTTGAATTTAACTTTATTATATGACAATTGCGGAAACAGGATGAAGCATGTATACAAACATGATAGATGATCGGAAAAAGATATACTATCTCGGTGGTAATAACCTTTTGGTCTATTATGGCACCACAACATCAAAGCTGCCAACGAAAAAGGTAATATGAGGCCAGCTACGCTCGCCGACATTGTCTTTGTTTCAATCTGAATCCCCTAACATTAAAAATCGCAACTACGGGACTGCTACTATAGCGTTAAAAGAAGTAATTATAATCTCACTTAACTTTAAGGTACCTCCCGTAAGTCAATTAAAGTTAAGTGGATATTTCTCACTTAAACTGGCCTTTGAATACCACTTAAAGACTTACACTTTAAAGTTAAGGCAGCTTAACTTTAAGGGAAAATTTGATACTCAACAGTGCCTTTGAATACCACTTACCCTTAACTTACAGGAAGTTACGTATATTTAAGTGAAAGCTAGTAGTTAAGTGACTATCTAAGACTTAAGATATCCTTTGAATACGGACCCTGGAAGTTGTGGCCTGATATGTGTGAATATTGAAAGTAACTGAGATCTTTAATTGAAATCATATAAAAATTGTGACTTCTAGAGGGTCCACAAGTTAAAAACATGATTAGGGTGATAAACCTATATTTCATGTTTCATCAGAATCGGATAAAAATTGTGATCTGTATAGTGTCGATTGTGGAAGGACGTCTGAACAAACAGGGGTAACAACAATATACGTCCACATGAAAATATGGGTGTATAAAAAATATTTTATGTGTGTTCATTATTCAGTTTAGTTAAAACAATTGTAAAATATATAAACCAACCTATTTTTATCAATGATTATAGCTGGCCCTTGTATTGTATGACCACTGTGTAATTTATCCAGTAGAAACACACTAGTATCAAGATTACCATTATCAAAATAACATTTCACAACCTAGTAAAAACAATATAACATTACCTGGTAAAAATAATATAGCATTTCACAACCTGGTAAAAACAAAATAACATTTCACAGCCTGGTAAAAACAATAGGCCTATAACATTTCACAACCTGGTAAAACACAAAATAACATTTCACAACCTGGTAAAACACAAAATAACATTTCACAGCCTGGTTAAAAACAATATAACATTTCACAACCTGGTAAAAAACAAAACAAATATAGCTTTGCAATTAAATATTAAATAAGTTCAGTTCACTTCCATTTCAACAATACCATATAAGAAAATGGAGATACAGGCCACAGCTGTCAACACATAGGCCTACATATCATGGCATATTTAAAGTCAGCTACATTACAGAACATTTTAAGAGGAAAACATATGTATACAGTTTAATGTCTGATTTTATGTGTACTGCGTTCAATTAAGTTTAAGTTTATTATATTTAATATAGCGCTCATTACTACAATACATGTAGATACATTCAATGACACTGTTCAATTAATAAAATAAATAATTTAGCATATGTGACCCGCTTCCACGAAACCAGGCGCTTCTTGCCGACTTCATTTTTTACTACGAGCACAAAAGCATAAACTACATGTATATGTTTTCTTGTTGCTGTTAATGAGCCGAATTCATCTCCAGATGATAGGACAAATTTAAAATCTTAGGCTGTGGACTGTTCAAATATGCTGCCAGCTCTATTTTTATAAAAATGACCAAGTGCCTGGTTTTGTGGGAGCAGCTCACATATTGTTAGTCATGAATTGCAAAGGTGCGATAGAAAAACAGATGGTGCTGTTGTGTGAGATGTTTGGTGCTGTTGTGTGTGATGTTTGGTGCTGTTGTGTGTGATGTTTTAGTGCTGTTGTGTGGGATATTTAGAGCCGATATGTGGGATATTTGGTGCCAACAAGTGGGATGTTTTGTGCTGTTGTGTGTGTGTAGTTTGGTGCCGATTGTGCGGGATGTTTGGTGCTGATACATGGGATATTTTGTGCTGATACGTGAGATGTTTGGTGCTGGTGAGTGGGATATTTGGTGCCGATGTGTGGATGTTTAGTGCTATTGTGTGGGAAGTTTGGTGCCAATGTGTGAGATGTTTTGTGCCAATGTCTGGGATGTTTGGTGCCGATGTGTGGGATATCTGTTGCTGATGTGTGGGATGTTTAGTTGTATGTGGGATGTTTGGTACTGATTCGTGGGATGTTTGGTGCTCATGCATGGGATGTATGGTGCAGATGTGTGGGATGTTTAGTGCTGTTGTGTGTGTGTAGTTTGGTGCCGATTGTGTGGGATGTTTGGTGCTGATGAGTGGGATATTTGGTACTTATGATTGGATATTTCTGATACCTTTTCAACAGTAGGTGGAGCTGTATGAGATGAGATATTTTGGTTGGATGCTGCTGTTGATTTGCCTACACCT
This sequence comes from Patella pellucida, assembly GCA_917208275.1. Classification (NCBI taxonomy): domain Eukaryota; kingdom Metazoa; phylum Mollusca; class Gastropoda; family Patellidae; genus Patella; species Patella pellucida. Next base: position 13,503,135 of record OU795039.1, read on the forward strand.
CTAACACGTATATCATCAACCATAATACATCTATTCACTAATACAAACCCAAACTCTGTCTGGTATCTTGTAGAAAAAACATGAAGTAAAAAATTAAGTTCTTATTAATGTATAACAGGAAACATGCCAAACATATTTACTAGGACTCTAACCAAGCCTGAAAATAAGGTACCACTAGTCACAGCCAATGTCAGAATGGCAGACACAAATTCAGGCTTTGTCAGGCACAATTCCACTGTTTCCTGACTAAAACTGGTATTGGTTCACAGTGGATTAATTTGACAGAAATTTTCAGCAGATCTCCATTATAGTATCTAGTTTTAAACTATTATAGTGGAAACTGCCAGCTCTTTATCTAATCTGCTATAATGTATTTTTAATTATACTGTAGGGGCATTATGTGAGATTAGATAAAAAAAGCTGGCAGTTCACACTATATATAATAGTTAAAAGGTAGATAATGTAAAGGAAATTTGCTGACAATTACCAGATAAATTTTCATAATCCATAATATAAAGTAAACACCAACCTCTGAATGAATGCTGATTTAAAATCACCATGTTTACTTGAATCCGAGGTTGCTGGATAACTATCAGCATTGACCATCAGTGCACAATCAGTTCTATCATATCTTAGATGTAGGAAGACTTGAGTTTCTATATTAACCCTTTTCAGTTATAAAATATAAATTAGTAGTACTTGCAGTGCATAATAACACTTTACAGTTATAAAAAATAAATCAGTAGTGCTAGTAGTCATCCATGACACTTTACAGTTATAAAACTTAAATCAGTAATACAATATTAACTAATAGTAATCAATTTGGTTTGATCAAAAAATGATAGTGTGACCAAATCAATTGCTCACTCCACTTACATATTTGAGAAATTCATACAGCGACTAAATTAAGTGCTACTTTTTAAAATAATATTTAAAAATAAGCTTACAAATTAAATCCTTGTCTTTGTAGTTCAGTAATACATGTTTCTTTTAACGCCTCTATTCTTTCATCCAAATAACTAAACGAATCTGCGAAAATAAATATAAATGAACTAAAATCAATAAGAGAGAGAGAGATAGAGAGAGAGGAGAGAGAGAGAGGAGAGAGATATAGTGAGAGAGAAATGGGATTTAACAGCCAATTGACAATAACTAGGTCATTTTGGGACTAACACATGGTTGAATTTTTATTTCAATAACTCGCTTGTGCTTAAGGGTCTAAAGCAGTGGACATATTGTCAGATGTGACAGAGTCCACTGTACTCTTAAGTAAATTTCTATTTCTTGTTTTCAACTGGAGAGGTTATTGGTCATGTGATTATGTTTATATATGTACATGTATAGTAAGCATTATATATATATACTAACATAACAATATTTATTCCTTAAAAATTTTTTTTATTCAGGATGTTTGAATGGAATTGGGGAACAGGCTTAGTCCATGTAAAACCCATCCCAATTTAATTGTATTTTTTCAAAATTCTGTGATTATATCGATAAAAATATATTTTATGTCATGAAAGAAAATGCTTTAGAAGATCAAAGAGAGAAAAGAACAAAATATTAATTAATGTTTTATAACCTGAAATACATACTTATGGAATACAGCTACTAATATATTTGGGGAGTTGGTAGGTGATCTAATGATGTCGGTTTAGATCGTAAGGTCTGTGATTGACAAAGAGTAGAGTAACGTGCTCAACCACGTGGTTTTTCTATGGATCCCTGATGGGTTGCTTGGCCAAGCCAGTTGACTCAATGACAGGACTTATGATACAGCGTGCACATGCTAGCCATTCGTCCATTCAACCCCCATAAATCAACTAACCAGAAAGGAAAAATATAAAACGTGTCATTGTCATTCTAATAAAATAAAATATTTTTGAAACATAGTGTATGATCGAACCCCCTACCTTTTACATATTCTTTGGAACAAGGTTCTTGAGTTTCATGAACAACATCTGCTAGAGCCATACCGTAAGCTGACAGAATACCAGCATATCTGGAATATGAATAAGTTAATTTATATCTAAGCTTGAAATTGGTGTCTGATTTGAAGATAGGGGAGGTCAATCGCTAATATTTGGGACCTAGAAATTGATACAAATGGGTCGCAAAGCATATAATAATGCATTATGAATGTATATAAACTAATTTACATTCAGTCGATTCCATTTTTACACTAATTTCAAAACAGTTATGTCCGGCTAAATATGCCAGAAGTCTCAGTCTAATGGCAATCTCTAGTGTCTGGTTATTCCAGTCTACAACAACACTATTCATTGTGCATGCTCTCGAGATAAGAATATAGGGTAACCATTTGACATGACTGGTGGAAAATGTCTAGCCAATTCTTCAAGTCCCTTGTTACAAAATTAAATAGCCCTGAAACGTATTATGTTTATTTTGTCTTGAATATTGGATATTACAATCCTATCTTTTCTCGGTAAGATCACAACATCACATCAATGTTGATTTTAATTGACAATAATATCCGAACTTTCAATGTCACAGACTTTGGATGATTTGAGTTAGAGGCTTAGCTACTTTAATCATATTTGAAGGATAAGTTCAATATCAGACCTTTTCTGACACCCTCCATGTTAATACACTTAAAGCCTTGGGACTTGGTGAGGGGGGGGGAGGTAAGCTTTTAAAATGTCTGCAACTATTATTTCTGTCTATAAACATCGAAATGAAGTCAACTTGAACTCTAAAACATATTTGATGACTGCATGATATTTAATGTGTGGTTAAAAAATAAAACGTACCTGTGAACAAATACTTGAGACATTCCAAGGGATCTGGCTATTGCACATGCATGTTGACCCCCAGCACCACCAAAACACGCTAAAATATGCCTTGATGTATCATGTCCTTTAGCCTGTAAAATACATGTTCCCCGATAAGGCTACAAATAGCTCAGCAAAAGGTCGCAACACAGAGACCAGACCTCAATGTATCGCCCATCCAAACTCAAATGAATAAATTGCTATCTCAATCATGCACTTTACAGGATTTTGAATCAGTGAAATTTGTTTCGGTTAGTCAGATAGAGGTGGCAGTGTAATAACATGTTCAGGCCTTTTATTCTACAACGAGATATACAAGAACGATGGCTACGTGGGTAAGGTGCTGGCTCGCAAGCCAGGTTGTCGGGTGTACAATTCTAGCATTGGCGGAGAAATTTTATCCAGATTTTCGGGCACAGTTCTCCCTTGTCAGTGTTCCTAGCATTGGCCGAGAAAGTACATCCAGATTTTCCGAAACAGTTCCCCCTTGTCACTGATGCAGAACGGATGGGTGACATCGACAGCGGTCTAGTAGTTTAGATGAACAAAAATATCTGGGTTATGTGTAAACATCGGCCTGCAAGTAAAAGATCCCTTGGTAGCTGGAATTCGATATAAGAGAAGGCTGTAGTGCCGCTGTACGGGCAAAATTTTCCCCATAGCACAATGTATAGTGTATGCCCGTCTTTAGTAGCCCAGTTCGGAGCAGAACAGTAGGACAGAAAACGACGTTTGATTTGATTTCATTTAATTTTGTAAAACTAACTCACCTGTGTAAGTGCTCGGATAGGTCTACACATAGATTCATTAGCTACATTTATAAAACCCATGGCTATTTCTTCTAGTGACATAGTTTTACTACCTGATTGAGATGACAGGAATGTATTCACCTGGCAAAAAAAAGAATTAATAATGTTTTAAAATCAAATTTAACAACATTTTAAAAACAAAATTAACAACATTTAAAACTAACAAAATATTTTAAAAACAAAATTAATAACATTTTTAAAACAAAATTAACAACATTTTAAAAACAAAATTAACAACAATTAAACATGATCATAAAACTGAATTTAATCTCAGTATTTAAAGGGTAAAGTGCTTCATCTTATTCAAATTTGACGTGTATCATTAGAGGCTTTTTCACCTGATCTGTGAGAGTTTTAAATGCTGCTAAAGTTGCTGCTTTATCTAATGGTTGGTCTTCAGTTTCACCAAATATAGCAGGAAAGTATTCTGGTAATATTCTACCAAGGCACAAATTGGCATCGGTAATCGTTAGTGGTCCACCTGTAAATCAAAACATAAATGTTCAAACCGCAATTGGTATATGATGTTCCAGTAAGAGATCCCCCTCTCACAGCCACCTCCAATTTACACTAACAGCTTCCATGTATAACCTACTGGTTTGCATGTATATAGACATATCCCTAAAAGGTAGCCTTATTTAACGTCCACTTCCAACGAGGTCATATCGCTGAGATGTATCTGATGTTGTTCTTAGTGTTTAACATCCACCTCCACTGAAGGTGATATCACAGACAAGTTGTCTTATTTTCATATTTATTATCTTAGTGCAGGCAAAGGGGTCTTTCCTATGGGAGGAAACCGGAGTATCCAGAGTAAACCAAGGTAAAGCGGCTTCCCCATCTCGAAGCCACATGCACTCACACCAGGGATCAAAAAGACAACTGCGAGCCACAGGTGACTAGCCAGCTTGTGGTTGAAGCTTGACACTCTAGACCACTAGGCAATCCCAACCCCAGACCCCCACAAGTATCTGATACAAACTTACCCTTTTTATAACATACAGGACCAGGATGTGCACCGGCTGATTCAGGACCAACAACAAACAGACCTGATCTAAAAAACAACTTGGATCCTCCACCAGCAGCTACTGTATTAATATCTAACTAAAACAAAAATCTATAAAGTATGAATAAGTTTGAACTGCAGCAGGCCCAAATCATAAGCAATGATAGTTTTTGTAAATTAAAATAATGATATTCTTGGATGAATTGAAATACAAAATTCAGTAGATAAATAAAGCAGAATCATGCAATGCCCATACTAGTCCATCTTCAATAGAAGGCTTGATCTCAATTTAACTACATACATCTTATCAAGGCCTTCATGTAATGCCCTGCATATTTCGGCACTAATTTCAATTGGGTATTTACCAAGCTTGTGAGCCTAACAGATTCCTCGATCATCGCAAATACCAAGTCTCGTGCTTCTAGCTAAAATGTCTACCTGTGACAATTGAGTTGCAAACTTCAAGGCTCGTTCAATGTCAAGGTTTCCGTGGAGGTCGCAATGTCATTACGGTACATCTAATTAGACGCTACTGTTTACATATCTGCAGATAACATAGCTATAAGTTTCGAAATCGTAAATTAATCTGTAGACGAAATTGATCATGTATCTGTTAATCTATAGACTAAATTAATCTTGTCTTGTATCTGTTAATCTGTAGAAAAAATCAATCATGTATCTGTTAATCTGTAGACTAAATTAATAATGTATCTGTTAATCTGTAGAATAAATTAATCATGTATCTGTTAATCTGTAGAATAAATCAATCATGTATCTGTTAATCTGTAGACTAAATTAATAATGTATCTGTTAATCTGTAGACTAAATTAATCATGTATCTGTTAATCTGTAGAATAAATCAATCATGTATCTGTTAATCTGTAGAATAAATTAATAATGTATCTGTTAATCTGTAGACGAAATTAATCATGTATCCATTAATCTGTTTACTAACCTGTGGTGCCTGTATAGTTATACCAGCTGTACTTGTTTCAAATACATGTTCATATTGACCAGCATAGCGACTCACATCGGTTGATGTTCCTTAAAAAGAAATAACAAATATCTAAATTTAAAATCAGGCTGATGAATTCAGAAAAAAATACTGGGTGTTTCTCTATAGATCATGTATTAGGCCCAGTGTTGTTCAAGAGTGTAATGACAATATATTTCAGTCAACACATATGTCGATAATAATTGCTTTAGTGAATATTGACAACAGCATATTTAAGAAGATTGTGTTTAAATGACCTAAATCACACCTCAATCACAAAACAGGCACAGAAGTGATTAAATCAACACAGAATTAAAATCAAAATACTTGGACGACGCCCAAAACTACTGCTCCTTTTATTATCTTACACCACCCCAGTCGTCTGATAAGGACAGCTGTCTATTCGTCTGGATTGGACAAAAAAACCAAGGTCCTGTGTACACATTGGCATGCACATAAAAGATCTCATTACAGCTGGAATTAAGTTGGAAAAATTTCCCTCATAGCACATACACTGTATGGCATATGTCGTCTTCATCAGCCTAACTTGGAGCAGAACAGTAGGACGTTAAACTCAATTTCATTTCATTTCATTACACCACCCCTAATTTTTCCAGGAAACCCAGATAGTCAATAGCAGTATTAAACTTGACCAAAGTACTAAAGGGTTAATTAGACTTGATTAAATACAATGTTAAAACATGAGATAATAATGTAAGAGTTACCTCCCATATCAAAGCCTATGACAGGTTGTTTAGTGTGTTGATTGTAAGTTGTTAAAGCATATCCAACAACACCACCTGCAGGTCCTGATAATATAGCTCTAGAACCATTAAATCTGAAATAATTCAAACATAATTATAGTACCTTTAGGAATCTCTAAACTACAATATATTGCAAAGCGTCATTCGACCTCTAGCTGGCAGGCCACCTCTGGCTTGCGGCTGTGGTTTCAAGCCCTGGTGTGAGAGTATGTGGCATGGAGACAGGGTCGCCTTCTCAACCTTGTGGGCTTCCTCCAGGCACTTTGGTTACCTCCCACTGCTAAAGACCCCTACATGCAAGCGAATTATTGAAATAAAATTAAACCATATGTTAGTCCTGAAATGACCTAGTTGTGTTGAGTGGACATTAAACAACATTTCTCTCTCTCTGTAAAGCGTCATGCACTGAGCACGTAAAGACTGCAGCTCAATCATGACTGGATTATTTAGACTAAAGACTATGGAAACAGATTCCAGATCAATCTGATTGAAACACAGATCTTTTTTCATTTCTTTTTTTAAAGTTCAAAATTTTGTTTTACTTGTCTTTACTACAATAGGATCTGGAAGAGTTGTAATCATTGACCAGTTCTGGATGATATGAGTGATTAGCCAATGAAACGGTCTGTTACAGCAAGCTTTAGGCGTGCACTGCACGGAACCGTAGGAATTACACTAGAAACATCAATGGTTATTGGTTAAGCAAATGTCTGACATCATAGGGTCAAAACCTGATTGTATGACCTCTGATTTGACTTATCACTACAACCAGTCAGATCTTCATGTAGTGTAGGTTATCAAAAGTAAAAAAAAAGCAAAACAAAACATAGATCTGTATCTTATTCAGATGAATTCCAGGTTGGAATTTTTGCCCATTAAACACCCTGTTGTTGAAGATGGCAAAATTACTTACGTGTCTACTGGAGTCAGACCACCATCTGATTGCATAAATAGTACTTTTGTATTCTAAAAACAAATCAGTGAAATGACATTAAAGGAGCTAAATTGCATATACTTGGGACCTAGAAATTGACACAAATGGGTCGCAAAACATATGATAATGTAATATAAATGTATTTAAACTGATTTACATTCAAGTGTTTCTGTTTTTACTCAAAATTTAAATCAATTTTTTTCGGTGAAATATGCCAAAGCCCGAAAGTCACCATCAAATGGCAATCTATAACAACTGGTTATTTCAGTCTACAGCGATAATATTTACTGGTATGTCTGATGATATAATTTGACAAATAATTCAAGTTTTAACCCTTCCTTAGCGCATAAATATTCCCTGAGGTAGCGCAATATTTTTAGGCAAAATGTGCTAAATACTGTATGCATTATTAAAATTAGTCCAGCTAAGTAACTAATGAATATAGAACTTTCAAATTTTCAAGGACTACTTATTACTATCTCAGGTTGTACTTCGCAAGTTTTGACCTACTTCTACCAAGTTGCCATGGTAACCAGGTAATCCAAGATGGCCGCCACTTTTTGAAAAAATCATATTTTTAAGATAATCAAGTGCTGTAGGCTATAAAATATATATAAAAATAGTGCCAATTGTATAGAATATGGGGCCTAAAATGTTTCCAATATTTGAACACCAAAAAAGGGGGATAACATCTAAAATTTCAAACATGATTGCGTGATAACTAAATAAAAACAGATTTTTCGAGAATTTTTGTTTTCGCACAAAGACTTACAAAAAACATTTATTTTGTCATCAATAACTTCTAAATTGTTTTTTTGAACAAAATATATAACTATCTCGTTGTGAACAAAGAGAAATATAAAATATGTTATGGGACATGTTGGATCATCGCCAAAACGAACCTCATCTTGGGGGGGGGGGGCAGCGAAGGTAGGCGGGGAAGCGACAGGCCGGCTGATCAACTTGCATCGGTCCAGGAACATTGTCAGCTATGTCATCAAACGCCTCATTTTCTGAGCTTTCAGGAGATATGCCGTTTGTCTGTATATCGTATTCACTGCCAAAGCTATCGGGCCCTCCGTCTTCGTCATCTGAGCCGTTGAAAATGAAATCTAGGGCGTGTTGAAATGCGAAGTATTTGTTGATATTTTAGTCGGATGTTTTGGTTGTGTAGGACCCGGATGTTGGCTATATTCGGTCGCTAGTAATACTAACACTAGTGACACACTCCCGAGTTAGATTTCACGTGATACAAGGTCACTGAACCATGCATTCTAATTTCCCGACATTTGTCGGCAGACGCTACCAGCGGTCAAAAACGTTGCCGACAAATGTCGGCAGACGCTAAGGAAGGGTTAAATGTCAAAGACTTTTAATGATATTGAGTTAAAGACTTAACTACTTTAAATGGGGTTCAACATCCTATTTTTCTGCAACAAACAACCTAACAAAGATGGGCAGTGACCTTTAATGAAACAATTTTCCTAAACAGCAGCGTGTTTATCTACTTTTCCTCAAATGCGGACTGCAAAGACTTCCATTACATGCACAACAATATTTTTAGTGACTAGATGCTTTACCTGTCGAGACTCTCTATATTAAGCCCCTGATAATGTGGGAAACCTGGCTGGACAACCCAAAAGTACCTTTTTGGCAAATAGCAGGTTTGAACCTGTGACCTCCGAGTTAAAGAGCCAGCACAAAACTCATTGAACCACTGAGTAATACAAAAATATTATAAAATACTCACAGCTAACCCTCCTAAAAATCCAGAAGCAAAACCTTCTACGTATTTCTGTATACATGGTGTCAGATAGGCATCTGCACATGCTGAAACATAAAATAGAATCCCATTTAAACATACATTATACATGAGCTAAATCTGCCAATTGCAGTTATTTCTTTATGACTGAAATATTTTCTACCATAAATTATTAATTGGACATTAATTAACTTATCCAGACCATAATCAACTCTCGATGTCATGTATATTGAAGACAACACTTATCCACTCATGTAAAGTTCTCAATCAAATCCAGTTATCAATCTCAAGTCATGAATCCAGTCAAGTTATTTGAATCATCAAACGGTTGATCAATTCACTCCATGAAATCCAGTCAAGTTATGAATCCATTTAATCCAATTAAAATACAGATTTATAATTCGTTTTGTTTTTTATACTTCCGTGGCCTCCACTGCATGAAGATGTGACCAGTTGTAGTTGGAGGTTGTGTCAGGGGTCATATGACGGGCTTTTGACCCTATAACAGAGAGAGAGATATGGGGTTTAACGTCCACTCAACACAACTAGGTCATTTCGGGACTAACATATGGTTTAATTTTATTTCAATAATTCGCTTGCGCGTAGGGGTCTTTAGCAGTGGGAGGAAACCGGAATGCCCAGAGGAAATCCACGAGGTTGAGAAGGCGCCCCTATCTCCATGCCACATACGCTCACACAACGGCTCAAAACCACAGCCGCAAGCCAGAGGTGGCTGGCCAGCCAAAGGTCAAAGCGCGGCACTCTCGACAACTAGTCCATCCCCCCCCCCCCCCCCGACCCTATAACATCATACTTTTGATTAACCTGCAATCAGCATTAATATTTCTACTGAGATACCCACAGTTCCATGCACAGCAGAAACAGACCACTTCATTGGCTAATCCCTTACATCAACCAGAACATGGGTTTAAAACAACTCTTCCAGATCTTAGTGAAGTAAAGACAAGTAAAATGAAATTTTGAACCAAAACAAATGAAACAAAAAAGGATCTGTGTTTTAATCAGATTGAATTCGAGTCATGAATCCAGTGAAAGCATGAATCCAGTCAAGTCATGAATTCAGTCAAATCATCAATTCAGCCATGTCATCAATTATGTCAAATCATGAATTCATCAATCACCACTTCGAGCCAGATTCTAGTTCTGGTCTGAAACTATAATAACGGTACTCACCTGTGAAACCACGAGGTACAATTCTTATCATTGGCATAATTTCTGATGATAAGGACACATGCGTAAAGCCCATTTCTCTGGATAGTTGACCAATCTGTCTCTCGTGTTGACCACACCTGGCAAAAACAACAGAAATTAAAAATCGTTTTAAATCTGCATTTTAAGAATGATATTGAATTGATAAAGAAATGATAAATAAAGTTATGTCTTGAAGCCATTTGGAATATTGGTAGTTCAAGTAGGCAGTGGTTACTTACGTGTAGGAATGCATCAAGGCTATAGCTAAACTGGTTATACCTTGATCCAGTACTACTTGTAAATCTTCTTTCAATTTCTTTACATCAATGGGTTTCCATACTTCCAACTAAAAGTAAAAAGAACACTAACTAACTGGTTGTTTGGTATTCAAGGGTATTAGCAGTGGGAGGAAACCGTAAGACCCAGAATAAACCCCATATGGTTGGTAGATAAATCTACCTGTACAGGACCCTATGATCTAAAGTGCTTATCACTCAGCCACTCAAGATTAACATGCACATGCATTTCATTTTGGATCATAGATTACAGTATTGTGGATCTGTCAGTAATTGGTTGAACAGCCCAATTCTGGGCATGTTCCTGAAGCAATGACTGGAAGTTTTACAACATCTGGACCTTGCTAGATTACTTTACAATTATAGCTATGTTATTTGCAGACATGTAAACAGTAGTGTCCAATCAGAGGTTGTGACATAGCGACCTCCATGGAAACCTGGATATTAGAATGATAAGAACTCACCTGTTCTCCTGTGGTTCCTTTCAACACACCTGTATATGGATAGTTGACCTCACACCTGTCTTGTTTTAATACAAGTCGTTCATCAACCTCAACAACACATTCATATAGGGTTTCAGGTGTTACTATTTCCTTAAAAAAAAACCCAAAAAATCGTAAATGCTAGTGATGGCATGCACTAATAAGATTGTTCCCTGTTTGATTCCCGTCGAGGTCCATAAATTATTAAGTCCTAGGGATTTTCCAGACTCTTTTCTCATGGTCAGTGGTGCAGGATCCAGAAAGGCGACTAGCCGTAATGAAAAGCTGAGGTCGCTAATATTTGGACCCAGAAATTGACACAACTTGCTTGCAAGGCAGATAATAATGTAATATGAATTTACATAATAAAACTGATTTATATTCAATCGTTTCTGTGTTTTCTGTAATTTCTAATCAGTTATGTTTGGCGAAGTACGCCAGAAGTCTCAATTAAAAGGCAATCTCTAGTGTCTGGTTATTCCAGTCTAAACTGACAGCATTTATTTTGCATGCTCTCCAGATAAGAATATGAGGTCACTATATATTTGACATGACATATGGAATATGTCTTGTCTCGTTCTTTGAGTCCCTTGTTACAAATAGCACTGAAACGCATTATGGTACTCGATTTGAATACCAATGGTAAAATGAATATATAATTTTATTTTAAATATCCGATATCAAAAGCCAATCTTTTCCTGGCAAGATCACTGCAAGATCAATGTTGATTTCAATTGATATATAATTCGTGTTTCAATGTCGAAGACTTTGGATGATATTGAGTTAGAGACATAGCTACTTTAAATAATTACCAAATCAAATATATCTGGTCTGGCTTGATTTCCAATGTGTAGAAGATCTTTGAAACCTTTTGTTATCACTAATGCCATTTTCTCTCCCTTTCTCTCTAATAAAGCGTTGGTTGCTACGGTCGTACCCATTCTTATCCATTCTATATTCGATGTATTTATTGGTTGATTTGCTGGCATCGACTTCCCTGTTTTCTGAGAATAAAAACAAGATACTCACATTAAATGTATGTAATTCCAAATATGGACAATAAAATCAAAAAATTTTTTTTTAAATTTAAAGTGCGACCAAGAATCCCCCCCCCCTCCATGAGTCCACAATGGTCACTTTCTATAAATGAGTACGGTATTTGGGGGAATGCTTACACAACCCTTTTAAGAAGACAAAACTTGGATCCCATTAATCTTTTACCCCTCTTAAAAGGGTTAGGGTTGTTACCCTTTGCACTGTAAACATTATACTATTATATCTGTTTTAAACCTAATATATCATCTTGAATTTCACAGATAATAATACTTTATAAACTTTATTATATTGAAAGCTCGATTAATAAAAGGGATAATGGTCCACAACTGATTCAATTCCATTCAGTATTAAATAAAGGATACGATAAAATGACTTGGCCTGATATGGACAGCTGCCTAGTCTTTTGGATTGTATGGAAAACCGAGATCCCATTTACACATTGCTGTGCACATAAAAGATCCCTGGCAGGTGGAATTCGATATAAGATCAGGTCATAGGGCCGCTGCCCGAGAACAATTTCCCTCATAACACGCTGTATTGGGCATGCCTGTCTTCATTAGCCCAGTTGAAGCAGAACAGAAGGGTGTTAAGCCCCATTTCATTTCATTTCCACAATTTATTGGACAGAAACATTTGGTATCTTCTTTACACGATATAAACAGGTCAGACTAACTTTTAAATGCATGTTTTTATTTTCTTTTAAGAGCAAAACTGAGAAATGCTTGATCCCAATCTGCGACTTTAATTGAGGAGAAAAATATAACATTTGGTTCCCGAAACGACCTAGTTTATGGTAGGAAGCATACACTTCCTTGTGCATGACAAACCATATCTCTTCAGTGAAAGTGGACATTATTTAAAAATACAGATGTGACGTCATCCTTTGATGTTGGGTACCATTATTTCAAATAATATACGGGCAATTTGCCAATTGTACATTATTAAAATATTAGACTCAAGTGATGTATTTCACTGTAAAGGCACATGCAGAGTGTATGTATTTTAAGTCGTTTAATGATCTTGAGTTTAAGACATTATTGTGTAATATATTGTAAAATCACTCGGATCTCACGGTCCTCTTGTTCTTACAATATATTACTTAATGTATCGCTCTCAACCATTAAACCACACATTTCATTCAAACACCCCTTTTCGAAGAGATACATGTAGTTAATTATATGTGTAACAGTATGACATGGAGTGTGACTTTACATATGGGTTTTATATTATGTTTATCTTTATAATAAGACATACATCTATGTCACATTCTGAGAGCATGTACATGTATACATATCTGATATAGTATACTAAAAAAAATATAAAGATATTATACAATCTATACTGAAATAGGAGGGGGGGCAGGTATAAATTATATCATTTCAGCTTAAAGGAAGAAAAATGGGGTTTAATATCCACTCAACACAAACTAGATGATGACGAGACTAACAAATGGTTCAATTTTATTTCAATAATTTGTTCGCATTAAGGAGTCTTTAGCAGAGGGAGGAAACTGGAGGACCCAGAGAAAACCCATGAGGTTTTTACAGACGACCCTATACTCGTTGTCACGTACAGCCAGTCGGGGAATCAAAACCACACCAGTTGGCTCAATGACAGACCTTATGATACAACACGCACGAACATTGTGGGGGGAGGGGGGTCAGGTATAAATAATATCCTTGCAGTTTAAAAGTTATGCAAGGCATAGAGAGAGACACAGAGAGAGAGAGAAATGGGGTTTGGATCCCCTTTACACAAAGTAGGCCATTTTGGGACTAACAGATGGTTACATTTTATACGTGTAGGGGTCTTAAGCAGTGGGAGGAAACCGGAGGACCCGGAGAAAACCCCACAGGATTGGAGAAGTGACCCTACTCCTTGCCTAAACCCGATATGAGAAACACGACGATCCCATTTTATTTGCTAATTATATTTCTTTTAAACAAATACATGTATTAAATTAACTGTCTTTGGTAGAAATTCATCAATAAAAATTTTGCAGAAGCATAAAGATTGCCGCACGGTTTTTATCAGTGAAGGATCCAGTCCTAGCAGTCTGCCCCCCCCGCCCTAAATGACAGTATGGCGGAGACATATACATGTACCCTCAGTAATACAAAGCCAATTTATAACATTGGAAAAACATATGTAGCATTTGTGTTTACAGGTGATTCATATCTTAATAAGCATGAAATATCGTAAAATATAGCAATATGGTGCCAAAATGAGATCTTCAAAAAGATAACTTCAGGCTATGGCCACAGCTTGTGTAGAATAAATATTGAAACAAACTTAGACATACATATTATTCATCCGAATGCTATATACTTGAAATTGAAATGCATATACTGTATTGATGAACAGAATGGGGATTGGTTTACAATATGTAGTCTCAGAGAGTGATTTGACCATTACAAGTTAGGGTGCTAGATTTTTAACAATATGATTGGTTAATTATTTATTGATTATTAATTGGAGTGGGAGATTAATGGTACCGTAGGCCCCGCCTATACATCAATGATATGGTTTCTTATTCACTGGTTGTTTTTAATAATTTTTTAATCTTTATTCGTTATATGGAAATTAAGAGTTGTTGTTTTAGCGTGAATTTGTAGATTTCATTCCCTTTAAGGGTTTCTGGTTGATTAATAACTTTACGTAGGTTATACAGAATTGAATTACAAATCACACATGTGAAATATTTATTGATGATTTACAAACCTTTTGTTCCCTTGATGTACTTTGTAACTTAATCTACATAAAACTTAAGAGATAAAATAGAACAAATCATTATTTATAATTATGTATACTATTTAGGGAGAGGGGTTTTACATAGGCTTAGCCTGTTACCCAATCCCATTCAGACATCCTGAATAAAATATTGTTTATAAAAAAAAAAGTGGACTTTGAATGGCTTCGACCTCTAATTGTTTTTAATTTGTTTATTGTTATCGGTTTTTCTGTAACATGTTGATTGTATCATTGCTTGATAAGGGTGAGAGTGTCCTCATTGAAATGAAATAAAATGGGATTTAACGTCCTACTGTTCTGCACCTAATCTGGGCTATTGACGACAGCAAAATTTGGCCGGGCAGCAGCGCTACGACATACTCTTATATCGAATTCCAACTGCCAAGGGATCTTTTAAGTGCACACCAATGTGTACACGGGACCTCGGTTTTTCGTCCCATCTGAACGACTAGACCAGTAGTCCTTCTCAGGCACTCCGTCCTGCATCACTGACGAGAGAAACCACGCCGGAAAATCTAGATGAACATTCAGGTCCAATGCAGCGATCGAACAAACCATAAAATAAAGCGTCTTTAATATAAAAAAGCGAGCAAACAAGAATCGCTCACAAATTTTACCTTCTCGATAATCCTTCGGATTCCTTCTCTCGGGGCATCTTGGTAATTCAAGGGATCCACAGAAAGTAACTTAGTTACAACTACCTCACCGTCGGGGCATTTCGCCCAAATATCGGTGAAGGTTCCACCACGGTCGATTGCAAATCTGAATTTCCCAGCCTCAAGCATTTTAACAAACGCAAACTAAATATTGCCAAGCCGGTGGTTTATTGATGTTGACAAAACTACTAAAGTGTAAGTAGTGGAGGGGAGGTCACTCTGTTTAAGTAAACAAAAAGTAGTGGAGGGGAGGTCACTCTGTTTAAGTAAATAAAATTAGCCCTTCAATGCTCTCTTATTTGATAATCGAGTCTATTCTCACATGTTCATTGTAAACAAAAATTATGGCTGGTTTAGAACTGCTTTCTGATCAAGGTTTCCGAATAGATGGTCGTAGATCTCACGAATTAAGAAAAATACAATGTAGACTTGGTGTATTTAAACAAGCAGATGGTTCTGCTTACATAGAACAAGGAAATACTAAAGTTTTGGCCGCAGTATACGGTCCACACGAGGTTAGCTAGCGTTTCTCATAATTTCACATTTGTCATTTGTCTTTTTTTTAGCCCTTCCTTGCCATAAATTAGTAAATTTTCTGCTTAAAAATCAGATGAAGTTTTATATCTGTTTTCTTCTTCTTTTTTTTTAATTAAAATTTTATTTTAAATTGCCATCCAACTCATTGAAAAAGTTGGCATATTGCTCACAAACCAGGAGATCCGAGGTTTGATACTACGGTACTGGTCTGGTATCAGGTGTTGAATTAGCCTGGTGTTGAATACGCCAGGATTCGCTGGTCTGGTGTTGGCCTATTATATAGAAAGTTGTCCCAGAAGAATATTCCTTTGAGTACAATATAGAAAGTATAAAATACATGTACAAGTACAAAAATTATGTACAGGTTTAAATTCAGAGCACTCGCATTATCAGCAGAGAGTATAAAACCCACATATATGGACCGTGGTCCGTATGGATAATGAGGCTATGACAATCTCATCTCTGGCCATTTTGTCCACTTTTTTCCAAACCTAAGCCCCGCCCATTCTAACCTCTGATTGGTCAATCTTTTTGGGTCAATTTCTCGAAAACTAGAGGTTGGATTGTCGTTTAGTTTGTTGTAAATTGACCCTTGAGTCAAAGTCAACTTGCGGCCATAAAAAATTAGATCCTATACATACAAATTCAAGTTTTTTTAAAGATCTATTTTTGGTACGCATAGGTATATTTTTAAGTAATTGGCCATCAAGGCTTGTAAAAATTAGGTCATCTAGACCCGTAAAATAAATACATGTCATGTGACAGTCATGTGATTCGCTATTTCTGAGAAAATGGCTACACCGAGTCACCAGAGAAATTTCTCCCAAATATTTTCTGGTTTTGAGGATGAGGCTATACCCGACACCCAAGAAAAATACTATCCTTTGTTGATTTTAGACTTCATTGCCTTTTTCGACCAGATTTTCTATATTAATTAGGGTTTAGTCAGCTAGATCTTTATGTTAAAGAGAAAGCAAAATTGAATGAAAATAAAGAATCTTGTAGATAAAGATGTCATTTTTATCTCTCTACAGTGCCTGTCGATTGTCTTGTTTAAATACATTAAGTAGGCCTACCTAGTTTATGATTGCATTATTCTTTTTAAAAAATACTTTCTTTAATTGTAGGTGAAAGGAAGTCGAGCAAAGATGTTACAGGATAAGGTATTGGTTAATTGTCAGTATAGTATGGCTACATTTAGCACAGGAGAAAGGAAACGTAGACCAAGGGGTGACAGGAAATCTACAGAGATGACGATGCATTTAAAACAAACGTTTGATGCAGCTATTATTACAAATTTATATCCAAGATCACAGATTGACATCTATGTTGAGGTAAGAATAAGGCAAAGCATAAAAATAATTTTCTAATTTTTAAAGCGAAATGAAATGGGGTATAATATGTCCTACTTTTATGCACCTCTTATATCGAATTCCAACGGCCAAGGGATATTTTACGTGCATGCCAAGCCAATGTATACACAGGACTTTGTTTTTTGTACCATCCGGATGACTAACAGCTGTCCTTGTCAGGCTCTCCATTCTACATCACTGACAAGGGGAAACCACCCTGGAAAATCGAGATGAACTTTATCAGCCAATGCAGGGATCGAACACTCGACTTCCAGGCTAGCAAGCCAGCACCTTTCCCACTTAACCACGTGATCCCCTAATTTTCAAAGAATCATTCCAGTCAGAAATTCTTGCCTACTTGTATAATAATGACTTTATTTTGAAACAGGTCAAAAATTAGGCCCAGTGTTTTCTTTCATTTAGCCCTTTTAAAACATCAAGGGAAAACACATGGCTAAGTGGGTAAGACGCTGGCTTGCTAGCCTGGAGGTCTCATGTTTAATCCCTGCATTGATCGAGAAATTTCATCTTGAGTTCCCAGTGGTGCAGGACGAAGGGCCTGACAAGGACAGCTGTTTAGTAGGACGAGAAACCAAAGTGCTGTGTACACAATGGCATGCACGTAAAAGATCTCTTGGCCATAGTGCTTATGCCCGGGCGTAATTTTACTCATAGCGCACTGTTAAACCTCATTTCATTTATCCAGCCTCTTGGTTTTCTCCGGGTCCTCCGGTTTCCTCCCACTGCTAAAGACCCCTATGCCCAAGCGAATTATTGAAATAAAATAAAACCATATGGTATTCCCGACATTACCTAGTTTGTGTCGAGTGAACCTTAAACTCCATATCTCTCCCTCTCTCTCTCTTATTTCATTTAAAACATCAAGCATGCCTAAACCATGACCAAAGTTATTATCTAACAATAATAAATGCATTAAAATGAGACTATTTGAAATGCATTATGCAAGAGCTAAATCTGCCTATTGCAGGTCTTTCTTTTGGCTGAAATGTTATATAAATTATTAATTAGACATTAATTAATTTACCAAGATCATAATCAACTCTTGATGCCATCGGTGGCTTCCGATATTAAGTAGATTTAAATACATTTTGCTGAATAAACATGAATAATCAAGACTTTGTTTATTATTGTAACAACGGTAGCAAATACAATCAAGGCTATACTGTTATTGTATCGCTGATATCTCAGCTCAGGTTGAGCAAGTGGACTGAAATTTTCAACATATTCCCATTTCATATTATAGCATTAAATATTATAGCATAAACTGTCACCTCATTATATAATCTGACCTAGCGATAATGCCAATTGGACTGAAATTTTCAACATATTCCCATTTCATTATCTATCTTTTAAATATTATAGCATAAACTGTCACCTGATTATATAATCTTACCTACTGGTAATGCCCCTTAAGGAGAGGTACATTAAATTCAAACGAGGTTAATGGTCACTCCAAGAGCCTGACTTTAATTCTAAAATTTTTAGGTTGTTCTGGATTTTCCTAAATGTCTTTTACCTACTGAATTTATATAAAATCTAAATTCTTGTCAGTGACAAGGAGTAAGGTCGAGCCGGTCGACTGTCCAACCTCGTGGGATTCCTCTGGGTCCTTTGGTTTCCTCCCACTACTAATCAAAGACCCCTACACACAATTGTTGAAATAAAATTAAACCATGTGTCAGTCTTAAGTTGACATAGTTTGTGTCGAGTGGATGTTAAACCCTATTTCTCTCTCTATGTATATATTTGTCAAGTCTTATTGCACATTTGTTGAGAATATGGTATTATTTATTTATTTTTTTAGTGTCAATTGAGCTGGTAAAGGGCCTATTAACTATCATAAGAGTAGGCTGTAGTGCCGCTGCCCGGGCAAAATTTCCCTCATAACACACTGTATGGAGAATGACCGTCTTCATTAGCACAATTCGGAGTAGGGCATTAAACCCCATTTCATTTCAATTAACTACAAACAGTTAATGATAATTTCATAAATGATTATTTGTATTTTTGTGTTTCCAGGTATTACAGTCAGATGGGGGTAATTATTGTGCCAGTGTAAACGCTGCTACTCTGGCCTTAATAGATGCTGGTATTCCATTAAAAGACTATGTTTGTGCGTGTTCAGCTGGGTTTGTTAATGACACACCTATTGTTGATATCAGTTATTTAGAGGAATCAGGAGGGGGACCAGAACTGATTGTCACAATCCTGCCTAAAACGGAACAAATTGTCTTTCTGGAGCAGAACTCGAGATTACACGAAGACAATTTAAGTAAAGTGTTAGATGTAGCCTCTAAAGGTTGTAAAGATATTTACGCTATTTTAGACCGAGCTGTTAGAGATCATGTTAGCAAAGTTTCAAATGTAGCTAATACAACCGAATAGACTTCTGTATATTGTATGGATATTACATCTTTGTAAATAATAAATGGAATTAAATCATGTTTTGACTGATATTTCCTTACAGAGAGAGAGAGAGAGAAATTGGGTTTAACGTCCACTCAACATAACTAGGTCATTTCGGGACTAACATATTGTTTAATTTTATTTTAATAATTCTCTTGCGCGTAGGGGTCTTTAGCAGTGGGAATAAACCGAAATGCCTGGAGGAAACCCACGAGGTTGAGAAGGTGCCCCTATATATATGCCACATACGCTCACACCAGGGCTCGAAACCACAGCCGGAAGCCAGAGGTAGCCGGCCAGCCAGAGGTCAAAGCGCAGCACTCTAGACCTCTAGGCCATCCCAACCCTCATTTTCTTACAGGGATTCGGGGGGTTGGATGGCTCATGGCTGAATGGTAAGCATGCGTGCGCTGTATCATAAAGCCTGTCAACGAGTCAACTAGCGGGGTTTCGTCGAATCCTCGGTTGTATGTGGTAAGGAGTAGGGTCGTCTGTCCAACCTCATGGTTTTACTGGGTCCTCTGGTTTCCTTCTACTGCTAAAGACCCCTACATGCAAGCAAATTATTGAAAAAAATTAAACCATACGGTATGTTAGTCCCAGAATGACCTAGTTTGTGTCGAGTAGACGTTAAACCCCATTTCTCTCCCCTCTTACAGAGATTCAACTTTCACAATATTGTAGTTTGCAAGGTGCAAGGGGTTAATAATTCCTCGGAGGGCTATTAGAGAACATTGTGGTTCAGTAAAAAAAAAAACACCTTGGGAAGAATATGCCGTAGTGCTGCTGTATATTGTATGCCTATCTTCATTAGCCAAGTGGGTGCAGAACAGTAGAGGGTAATATCTATTTTATTTTATTTCTCCGCAGGAATAAAGTAGAATAGAATATGATTTTATTGCATCTTCGGTGTTTCCATCAATAGCTTTGGCAGCAATCTTATTCAATGCCATATTTCCCGTTCTCTTACTATAGACACTAAATAAAATTGCATATTACATGATAGCTTGCGTACAAGGTAATAGAAGAAGAAGAAGAAGAGTTTATTCTGTAATATAGGTCCAAGACTAAATCATGAACTGGTGACCTGGTAAATGGATTAAATAAATAATATATAATGAAACAGATTTGTTATAACAAAGTTTTACGATAGTTTGTAACATTATAGATATACATAGAAATTGAAGACAAAATATGAGGATCACTGGAATTTGATAAGTTTAAATAATTTTGTCGATTTAAATAGAAAAAATCAATAGTATTAAAAGAAACCGATTTTATATGTTTTGTTTTACAACATTCAAACACAAGGTAATACAGTGTATAAGTGGGGTACAGAATTCGCAAAAAAAGCTTTGGATGGAATCTGCAGGATTTCTTTGGTGAACGCATGTTGTTATAACAAGCCTATTACATAAATAGTGTAAAAGACTATTTTCCCTCAAAGGAGCTAAATCGATACATTTTGGACCTAGAAATTGGCACAAATGGATCGCAACTCATATAATAATGTAATATGAATTTATATAAACTGTTTTACATTCAATCGTTTCCGTTCACTGTAAGGCAGTTTATAGCGTCTGGTTATTCCAGTCAACACTGATAGTATTTATTGCTCATGCTCTCAAAATAAGAATATGACATCACGTTTGGCATGACTCGTGGAAAATGTCTAGCCGCATTCTTTAATCAGCTTGTTACAAATTGCACCGAAACGCATTATGGTAGGCAACACAATTGGTGTACCAATGGTAATTTTTTTATTTTGTCTGAAATATTGGATATCTTTTCCCGGTAAGATCACAACACCAATGCTAATTTTAAATTGCAAAAAAAAGTGTTTTCAATGTAGGAGATTGTTGGTTATAATTATTACGACCCAGTAGGTAAACGGTGATATACGAGTGGAACCACGGCAGGGCGAATGGGCCGAAAACTAATACTATTTGTTGGGTTGGGACGTCATGGTAGATTAAGAATTTAATAGGAAAAGCCCACTCAAACATATTTCAAATAATGACAGATTAAACCAGAAATCAGGGTATATCAATCTCTGATTCAAATACCGATCTATATTTAGTTTTTTTTATACTTTCGATGGGAGATCGTATCGGCTAATCCCTTACATCAACCATGTGGGTTACAAAACAACTCTTCCAGATCCTTGTGTAGTAAAGGCAAGTAAAACGAAATTTGAACACCAAACAAAATGAGATCGCAGGGTCACAGGCACTTCGAGGTGTGTGGGGTATAATAGAAAATACAGGATAGAATGATGTAGGACAGAAAACATCACAAAATGGCGCAAGACACAAACCACCAAGAATGTCGCAGGACACAAATAACCCAGAATGGTGCAGGGCAGCAACCACACAGAACGGTGCAGGAAAGCAATCTTGAAAAGGCGACTCGCGCAAGAAGAATTGGGTGTAATGGAGTATGCGGATAGGCCTATACACAGACTAAATTACATACAACGCCAGTGTACTATATATAGTAACTTTACGTTATGTTATTAGTATGCTCATGCCTGGTTGCCGAAGGCTTCTCTGGCATGCGCACCGAGTATCCCACCATTGGATAACGCCTTATTGTACACGTCTGTTGAATATAAGTCTAATACTTTCATTTACGAGTTGTGTTGTGTTTGTGGTATTGTGAATGGTCTTTACTGACGTGGTGGCTGTGTCGGGAGACGAAGATACTCAAACCAGTGAGAAATCAACCGTACCTTACATCGTAAAAGTAAAACTAACGCTCACAACATCAACCTCAAGCAGACGACAAAATACAGGTCGTGAATAAGACACAACTCACCATTTAAGTGATAAGTATTGTCTCGTATTATTTTATAATGAGTGCGACATCAAGAGCCCCAAAACAGTGGTCACTCACAGAGAATGAAACACTTACGTCATTCGAAGCATGGCAGGCCAATTTGTTGTACATATTAGCTCTCGATGAACATTTCACACCATTTCTCTCTCCTAACACCACGTGGTACAAAAAGTCTGCGGCAAATCCTAACCGCGGCTTTCAAGATGACGGAGAAAACGTTAGAGCCGCCCATCGCAAAACTGCCACCCAGAAACTACATAGTTTAGAGCTCCTACTGGGGCAGATTGCCAATTACGCTCCCGTTATTTCACGTAACACAATCATACGTAATTTAACCTCATTACCCAGCATTTGGCAGGCCCTCAGACTCCATTACGGATTCCAGACCACAGGCGCCCACTTTCTGGACTTCAATGATATCCGCCCGAAACCCGAAGAAAGACCCGAAACCCTTTACCAACGCATTATGTCATTTGTAGAAGATAATCTACTCCGTCTGGACTCTGGCCTTAGTCACCATGGTGAAGCGATAACTATAGACGAAGAGCTTACGCCCACCTTAGAAAACTTTGTTGTGCTTATTTGGCTCAAGTTAATACATAACGGCTTACCCCGTTTAGTGAAACAAAAATATGGCACCGAACTCCGCTCACGCACTCTTGCCTCAATTAAACCTGAAATATCCCAGGCCCTAGACTCGTTAATAGATGAACTAACATACAACGATGACGTCCAAATAAACAGAGCGCGTCAAAAGATCAGCAACAGACCTATGTGGCCTTCAACCCCAAAAATATGTCCATTATGCAAACAAGCCGGCCGACCTAATTATACTCACTATCTGAGCTTATGTACCTATCTACCTGAAAGTGACCGTAAATTTCTATCCAGAGCTCGCTTAATTGCTGCCGAAGACGAAGAGGTTACACCGGACGTTACCCAGGAACCAGGTCAAATCTTACACATATCTACTACCGATACCATCATTCCACGGGCTACTATTTCCCGTGTTGGTGTCTTAAAGTCGCCTTACTTCACTGCATATTACCACCATTACACAGTTCGTCTAACTCTAGATTCAGGTGCTGAGATCAACATGGTTCGAACATCCTTAGCCAAACACATCCAAGCTCCTATTATTCAAAGTCAACAAAAAGCCCTTCAAGCAGATGGGAAAACTCCACTCTCCGTTTATGGCGAAACCCATTTAACACTTACCCGAAATGGCATCAATCTTACACTTGATGCTTTAGTTGTTGATGACCTCGAAGTCGATATCCTTGCTGGAACACCATTTCTATCACACAATGATATTGCCCTTCGACCTTCCAAAAACCAGATCGTACTAGGAAATGATATCCTTATTACGTATGAGACCAGTTCTTCAGTGCCATCATCATGCTCAACAAGACAATCAGTAGCCCATATACTCAGAGCCTCATCTAACACCACCATCTGGCCAAACGATTACGTAGAAATAAAGATACCCCCATCTTTAACTGATATTCCTTGCCTAGCAGTTGAACCACGCCTAGAGTTCAAACGCCCTCTTAACCCTTGGCCGCAAGCCTGTTTGATTGAACCAGTTGGCGACACAATTCGCTTAGTCAACTCTCATTCTGAGCCTGTCATCATAAAGAAACATGATCACATATGTCAAGTCCTGCCAACAATGTCACCGCCATTATCCGCACCTACCATTGACTCCTTACCTGCCCGTTCTACAACTCCACCTGTGTCTCACGTATACCTTCAAAACATCACCGTAGACCCTCACTGTTTGCTCCCCACTACCATACGCCAAGACTTCGTCCAACTACACAAAGACCTCCATAATGTCTTTAATCCTCTCATCGAAACATACAACAATGCTGTTGGACCCATTGAAGCTGTTGTTAATATGGGACCTGTACAACCACCACAGCGTAAAGGACGAATGTCCCTGTATCCTAAATCCAAACTCAATGACCTTCAACAAAAGTTCGATGAATTAGAACAACTTCATGTACTAGAAAAACCTGAAGACGTAGGAGTTGTTGTTGAGTACTTAATACCATCATTCCTCATCTCTAAACCAGGAGGTGGCCATCGACTAGTAACCGCGTTTGGTGAAGTGGGTCAATATAGTAAACCTCAACCATCACCTATGCCCAACGTACAATCAGCTCTTCAAGTAATAGGACAGTGGCATTACATTATCGTCTCTGATTTGACCAAAGCCTTCTACCAGATCCCACTATCCAAGCAGTCTATGAAGTATTGCGGCATCGTCACTCCTTATAAAGGTGTTCGCGTATATACCCGCACTGCAATGGGAATGCCTGGATCCGAAACTGCCCTAGAGGAACTTATGTGTCGTGTGTTAGGCCACTTATTAGAAGAGGGTATCGTCACAAAGCTAGCCGACGATCTATATTGTGGAGGAGACACCCCTGAACAACTTCTAAGTAACTGGGCTCGAATTCTAAAAGCTCTCCACCAGTCTAATCTGCGATTATCAGCCAGTAAAACCATTGTAGCTCCTCAAACCACAACTATACTCGGGTGGAAATGGAAGATGGGGACCATATCAGCCACACCTCATGTCGTCTCGACCCTTAGTACTGTATCCCGCCCTACCACGGTAAAGGGGCTTCGCTCCTTTATAGGTGCTTATAAGGTCTTGGCCAGAGTACTACCTGGGTGCTCCAACTTCCTTACTCCCCTTGAGAATGCCATTGCTGGAAAGGAATCTAAGGCAGCAATTCCATGGGATGAACCACTGCAAACTTTCTTTTCTACGGCACAGACTCACTTACTTTCCCACAAAACTATTCACCTCCCAAGGTACAACGACAAGCTATGGATTGTAACAGATGGGTGCGTCAGGGACCCTGGTATTGGAGCCACACTATATGCTCAACGCAGTGACAAACTATTGCTCGCTGGTTTCTTTAGCGCCAAACTAAAAAAACACCAAGTCACCTGGTTACCATGTGAGATAGAAGCCCTCTCTATCACAGCTGCCATTCGTCACTATGCGCCTTACATCATCCAATCCACTGTTCGTTCCACAATACTCACTGATAGCAAGCCATGTGTCCAAGCATACCACAAGTTATGCCGCGGACAGTTCTCTGCCAGCTCTAGAGTGACCACATTTCTTTCAACTGCTAGCCGTTATCAAGTCACCATACTTCACCTTTCTGGCAGTGCTAACACTTCTTCTGACTTCGCCAGCAGAAATGCACCTGAATGCTTAGAACCTTTATGCCAGATCTGTAGCTTCATCAACACCATCGACGACTCAGTGGTATGTAATATCTCCGCACAGGATGTCATCAGTGGCCAATGCTCCGTACCATATTCATCTCAGCATGCCTGGTTGTCCCTACAACACGACTGCCCTGATCTGCGACGGGTTCACGCCCATTTAACACAAGGCACTCGTCCATCGAAAAAAGCAACTGACATTAAGGACGTGAAAAGGTATCTACGACTAGTAAACATCGCCAAAGATGGTCTACTCATTGTGCCAAAAGAAGAACCATTATCTGCTACAACAGAACGAATCGTTGTTCCTCGATCTATTGTTCATGGGTTATTTACTTCTTTACATCTTAAGTTCGGTCACCCATCCGCACACCAGTTAAAACTTGTCTTCCTTCGTAAATTCTACGCCTTAGATCTAGACTCCGCCATTGACCATATTACACAAGGTTGTCACCTATGTGCTTCACTTCAAAAGGTACCAACCAATCTGGTCGAACAAAGTTCCTGTCCACCTCCTGGCACAATTGGTGTAAATTTCGCTGCCGATGTCATCAAACGATATCGTCAGTATGTCCTCTTATTACGAGAAACTGTTACATCCTACACCACAGCATGTCTTGTCGACAATGAACAAAAAGCAACTTTGAAGTCAGCTCTTGTCCAGTTATGTCTTAACTTTATACCCCTGAACAACCAGAAAATAACAATCCGTGTTGACCCGGCACCAGGCTTCGTTGGATTAGTAGACGACGCTCTGTTGCAAACATACAACATTCATCTTGATATTGGACGTCATAAAAACATAAACAAGAATCCTGTAGCAGAGAAGGCCATTTCGGAATTTACAGACGAACTACTCAAGTATGATCCACATTGCATGGCACTCACCCCTTTAAAGATATCCATCGTTTGTTCTCGTCTGAATTCTCGCATACGTCAACGTGGTCTTTCCTCGAGGGAGATGTTATGTTTGCGTGATCAGTTTTCTCATGAACCTATCACAGTTTCTAATCAACAACTTATCCATGACCCATCTCATCTACGCTCTATTAATCACCCTTACAGTTCAAAATCTAAGGCACATGGTAAAGGAACACTTCCGCTCGCTGAACTCAAAGTTGGAGATTTAGTATACCTCTACTCAGATTACAGCAAGAAAGCTGCTCGTGACCGCTACATTGTTGTTTCTATTACCAAAAACTGGTGTAACATTCAAAAGTTCACTAGCACTCAACTACGATCGAAGGTCTACACTGTTAAAGTGTCTGAATGTATTAAGGTTCCAGAACACCAATTTTGGCAAAATCCTCATGACGTTATCTATCCTGATGACGACAATGATAGTTCATGTAATGAGTTCCAGAATATACCTCCTGAAATTTTTGTCCCACCAGAACCGACAGACATACCACTCATAACGCCACCGAATGACACTACCAACAATATACCGAACTCCGGAACACCAGTTGTACAAGCAGACGATATTTTACGCCGGTCCACACGTCATAAAAACTTACCAGAACATTTAAAAGACTTTGTGGTTGAACTTTAATTTTAACATTTCATTTCATGTCTCAAATTGCCAACCATAATTTTGTATTTCTTATCACTTCCTTACTTAATATAAAAAAAGAAGAGAAAAGTGATTACGCCAGTGTACTATATATAGTAACTTTACGTTATGTTATTAGTATGCTCACGCCTGGTTGCCGAAGGATTCTCTGGCATGCGCACCGAGTATCCCGCCATTGGATAACGCCTTATTGTACACGTCTGTTGAATATAAGTCTAATACTTTCATTTACGAGTTGTGTTGTGTTTGTGGTATTGTGAATGGTCTTTACTGACGCAATGCATATGTAATATTTATTTTTACAGTAAATAGAGAGAAAGGGGGGTGGGAATTGGGGTTCATAATGTCCACTCGACACAAACTAGGTCATTTCTGGACTAACATGGTTAAATTTAATTTCAGTTATTCGCTCACGCGTAGGGGTTTTTAGAGCAGTGGGAGGAAATCGGAGAAACCCTACTAGGTTGGACAGACGACCCTACAACCGGGGATTCGAAACCATACCGGTTGACTCAATGACAGGCTTTATGATACAGCGCAAACGTGCTAACCATCGGTCATCCAACCCCCATACAGTAGGCTAAGTGAATATATTTGAACTGCTTTTCTTCATTAAACAGGAAGAGAGATAGGGTATACACGGATTAAAGTACCTGTAATCACACAAATTAATTCCATTGTTTAAGGGCCGTATAGGGTTTTAGACTGTTACGGTCATTAAAAATTAAAAACGACTTTATGCGAACTTTAGGCAGTAACAGATCTTAAAAACAACCGTATGCGAAATAACCACCTCCGTTACGGTTTTAGACTGTTACGGCCCTTAAAAACGATGATATGCGAATTAATGGTTATACTGAAAGCAATTTTATTACGGAGAACAAA
The DNA here is from genome assembly GCA_917208275.1 of Patella pellucida. Taxonomy (NCBI): domain Eukaryota; kingdom Metazoa; phylum Mollusca; class Gastropoda; family Patellidae; genus Patella; species Patella pellucida. Next base: position 13,531,513 of record OU795039.1, read on the forward strand.
GATGTTGGTAGACGTATATTATCGGTTATTACTTGTCAAAGTTACTGCGAAAATACTCAATGCGACCCCTTCACGAAAGAGAAACACACAATAATAGAAATAGACAAATTGAAAATTCAATAACTTCATGTTTTATTATTACTATGTGCCTTAATATTATTTTATTATTAATCATGTTTCACTATTATTATGTACTCGCGCCTTTGAGCACTTATGTGGATATTGTGCGCTATATCAAATATCATGATTGATTGATTTGATTGATTGATCATCAAGAATATCATTTTGATGAATTGTTTTACTATTATTCCAATTCTCGTAAATTAGACTTTTGTTGTTAAATTTGATATGTTTATTTCCCAATAATATTTGCTTTCTAATGTAGATACGAGTTTCGTGATTTTGGATTTGTCTAGCCTTCACCAAGCATGTTATTATATTTTGATAGAATTCTGGTATAGAATTAATATTTAGGATGTATTGTATACTGTCTATATTCATGTGAAAAATTAAAAGGTTCTTTTCAAGTTCATTATAACATTTTAATGGAATAATCTTCCAATAGCGCAATTTTGATCTAATAATCTTTTGACCCATATTGCTTTTAACGAAGTAACTTTCAATGTCAATCATATTTATACCACCATTTTCATATTTACTAATTAACGTAGCTCGCTTAATTTTCTCATATTTACTTTTCCACAAAAACCCAAAACAGCTCGTTTCTTTTTCCTTTAGATAATATTTTGGTACTACACAGGCGCTTGCCACAAACATGAATATTGGCATTATAATAGTTTTGATAATCCAAATTTTCGCTATCATAGTTAATTTTCGTTTTTTCTATTTTATTTTCCTAATTTAGCCTCTGGCATTCAAGCTGGTCTTGTCCAAAATATAAACCCAATACCTTGGTTGGTTTATCGGTCCAGTTTATTCCACTAATTTTATCTTTACAGTTCTTTAGTTTACCTATCCGTTTACCTTCTGTGTTATTTCGATTTAGTTTTAATGCTGAATATGATCCAAATATTTCTATTTCATTCATTGCTAAGGATATCTCTGATTTCGACCGTAGAAAAGGGGTTGTATCATCGGCCATTTGTTTAATTTTTATACTATGTGTTTGGTTATCTAGTTTTATCTGTATCCCTTTCATATTTTTATGGCCATTATTTCAGCCGAGATGACAAATGGGAGAGCTGACAAGGGGCATCCTTGCCTAATACCTCTTGAAATTTGAAACCTTTAAAACAGTCATTATTTAATGATGTTGATAGCAGTAAGGAGGTGTGCGAAACCAAAATTGTGGGTAGGGGAGTGAGAGAGAGAAATTATGAAGTCTAATATCTTAAACGAGAAATGAACAGCACCCGGGGGTGACATCGCAATCAAGAGACGGTAGGTAAAAACCGACATGATACGATGACGAAACATTAATCAGTAGACGGTAGATACCGAGTATCACATTCAAAAGATGGTAAGTAGAATAATCAGAAGGACATATTAAATATCACCATTCGAGCAGAGAGAGAGAGGGGGGAATGGGGTTTAACGTCCACTCAACACAGCTAGGTCATTTCGGGACTAACATATGGTTTAATTTTATTTCAACGATTCGCTTACGCGTAGGCGTCTTTAGCAGTGGGGGGGGGCGGAGTGTCTGGAGGAACCCACGAGGTTGAGAAGGCGCCCCTATCTCCATGCCACATACGCTCACACCTGGGCCCGGTTCCTAGAAATTTCTTAAAGTAAGCACAAAGTCATACTTCACTTTTACTTACGTAAGAATCTTATAAAAATACCGTTCCTAGAAAATTCTCAAGACCATTCTTACGTAAGCACAAGTCAAGTACAAGTCTAAGCACATTGTGACTGGTAAAGCTTAGCATACACTGAGACTACGATGCTCTTTAAGTATAGGATATTAACCTACCTGAGGTTGCTATATTATATAACCCGCGGGCGCAGCCCAAGGGTGATATAAAAATAGCAACTGAGGTATGATTGGTTAATATCTGACATATACAACGCCCACCCTTAAATTAAATGGACTCTTCCATTACAGGCCAACGACGATTGGGCTACCTACTCGGTACTTTCCGTCAAATAACGAATATTACCGAATTTATCACGTGAAATTACGTGGTTGTGTTTGTTTACAATTCGCCATTTTGAAGAATTGAAAAGCAAATGAACCAAAAAAAAATGGATAGGAATACGAAGTCAGACGAATAATCAACCCCTTTAACAAACAAATGGAATTAATGTGGATGCGACTATCGATGAGGATCTATTCAAACCTAAAGAAAATTTGGATCAAAAGGTGTAGTGTGTGGACGGAAAGATGATTCTGAAAGATATCTTAGACATGGTCGAGTATGGATAACCGATTTAAATATGCCGATAAGTACGCCGTTTATTTCTGTCTTGAATGTTACAAACTGTACCATAATACTTTTTTAATTGTTACAAGAATAAAAATTTATTTCTGTGTTTTTTTGTATTATTTCGATCATCAGCGGTTGATAGGAGTCGAATACATCGACCTGAGATGACGTCATTAGCGGTTGATATTTCATATCAACCTGTCACGACGTCATCAGCGGTTGATATGAACAGAATATCAACCTATGATGACGTCATGGCAGGTTGTTATGAGATATAACTGCTATGCACATCAAAGAGAAAACTACCGCCAGTTGTATATCGTCATAAAATAACTTTGGTATGCGAATTACGTCATACATTTGTCGTCTGCTTCATTGCGGTTGATTTTGATTGACATGTCCCCTGTATAGGCCTACATAATTATAAAATGTGCCAAAATATATTTTTAAAAAAACGCAGACACATAGGCCTACAAACTAACTGAATAATTGTTAGAGCGCCTGATCAGCCTGTGTGTTTGTAGCCTATTGTTTACTAATTGGCAAATACATAAATTGGTTTCAGGGTAGGCTTATAAGGCCCTAGATGCAAAATTTTCTATAGCATTCTTAATTTCTTTTTGAGAAGAATTTCCCTGTCTTGTAATTGTCTCTTTGGTATCAAAAGCTGTCGGAAATGCCGTCGAATAACTCCACGGCCAGCCAATAACGTTCTTGTGCTTACAATGAAGTCTACTAAAAATCGAAGCACAAGGCCGTTCTTCAGAATTTTCTGGGAACACAAAATAAGGTAAGTTTACTTAAATGCAAAGTCGACTAAAATCTAAGCATATGAACGTGCTTAAGAATTTTCTAGGAATCGGGCCCTGGGCTCGAAACCACAGCCGCAAGCCAGAGGTGGCCGGTCAGCTAGAGGTCGAAGCGCGGCACTCTAGACACATAGGCCTACAAACTAACTGAATAATTGTTAGAGCGCCTGATCAGCCTGTGTGTTTGTAGCCTATTGTTTACTAATTGGCAAATACATAAATTGGTTTCAGGGTAGGCTTATAAGGCCCTAGATGCAAAATTTTCTATAGCATTCTTAATTTCTTTTTGAGAAGAATTTCCCTGTCTTGTAATTGTCTCTTTGGTATCAAAAGCTGTCGGAAATGCCGTCGAATAACTCCACGGCCAGCCAATAACGTTCTTGTGCTTACAATGAAGTCTACTAAAAATCGAAGCACAAGGCCGTTCTTCAGAATTTTCTGGGAACACAAAATAAGGTAAGTTTACTTAAATGCAAAGTCGACTAAAATCTAAGCATATGAACGTGCTTAAGAATTTTCTAGGAATCGGGCCCTGGGCTCGAAACCACAGCCGCAAGCCAGAGGTGGCCGGTCAGCTAGAGGTCGAAGCGCGGCACTCTAGACCACTAGGCCACCCCACCCCCACCCCCACCCCCACAATTCGAGCAACATGGTGTTAAGAGAATCGACAGGGTGCTGTAAATAAGACCACCAGAACAGAGTGAGTATTGTCAGTCGATAAATATCAGGATATGGACGGATCATAAACCAAGAAACAATATATCAAATCAAATCGAATCAGGTGACGGTAAATAAAACATACCATGTGTAATAATTAATGAGGAGACGACAATTTAAACCAACAGGACACGGTAAGTGTCAATAAAAATTACACTTCCTTCAACGTTATATTGACCCGCATAATCAATTATATCTTGAATTGGTTAAAACCAATAAATCTAACTTTGATATATCCTGTTTGGTCGTCATGTATTATTTTTTTGGTAATACCACTTTTAAGACGTTGGGCTAGTACACGTGATAGTATCTTTTAATCTACGTTCAATAAAGATATTGGTCTCTAATTTTCAATTAATAGCGGATCACCGTTTTTAAATAGTAAGGATTTTACACTAGTTCTGTGTGATTGAGTAAGTAATTTTCCATAGCAGCACCTATTCAATATAAAAACTATTATCTCTTGAATATTGCCCCAAAATGTTCTATACAATTCTACAAACTAGGTCATTTCGGGACTAACATATGGTTTAATTTAAGTTCACTAATTCGCTTGCGCGTAGGGTCTTTAGCAGTGAGAGGAAATGGGAGGACCCGGAGAAAACCTACGAGGCTGGACAGGCGACCCTACTCCTTGACACGTACAACCTGGGATTGGAAACCACGCCAGTTGTCTCAATGACAGACTTTATGATACAGCGCGCGCACGCTAACCATTCAACCCTACTCCCCCGACTCGGTTTAGACTTTTCATACCTCTGGTTTGGTATATTAACAAATCAGTCATATCACTTGAGAAATTGTCACTTTTTATCAAAGCTTATTTCCTTTTCCTGTTTTATCTGTTGTTTGATTACCCCTTACTGTTGATTTTCTTGCTCTTGTTATTCTGGGGGCCCAATTCTCTGATTCGTCTGTTTCTTCTGCTATTGTTTTAATTCTGCATTTTGTTTTATTTCTGCTATTGTTCATTGTTTCTTCTGCTATTGTTTTAATTCTGCTTTTGTTTATTATATCTTCTGTTATTGTTTCTTCACTCTCAGAATTACCGCCACTGCCTTCCTTATCTTCATTGTCTGTATTATCTTTGTGCCTTCCTTTCAATACATTGTACATTCATTCTGTTTATGTCCAATTTCTTTACATTTCTTAAATCTGAAATCATTTGTACACAGGTTGGCTTTCTTTTTGTTGTATGAATGCGGTTCCTTCACAGTTGCGACCAATCATGTAAAGTGGCGCTGTGATCGTCAAATTTATTTGCTGGCTTCGCTCACGGTCAAAGAAAATTTGAAGAGACCGTCAAAGAATTTTGTCAAATTTTCTTTGCTCGTGTACGATGAGCTTTAATCGTATAGGTATGTAAGCGTTTATTATACTTAATATTTAAGACGTCTACAGGCTTTTTCGACCAACTATTTAGAACCGTAAAAAAATTTTTGAAGTGCTATTTTTATTATTATTATTATTATTAAAACATTTACAATCATATACCAATAAAACAGAAAATATATAAAACAACTACAAGATTACAAAAAGATGCAATATAATAAAATAATATATATCTAATTAAAAGCTTTTTTTAAATCAGTAAGTTTTAAGGGCACATTTAAAAGATTGTACTGAAGGGCTTGGACGAATATTAGTATCAGAACCAGATGGTTTTAAATTATTCCACAGGTTTTGGGCTAAAAATGAAAACGATTTTTCACCATATGTACCATTCTAACAGATCTTGGTTTGAGACGATAAATGTCATTTGAACTACGGGAACTGTGAGCATTTGTTTGTTTTTCGATTAGATGACATAAGTAAGATGGGACTAAGCCATGAAAACATTTATAAGCATTTAAAAGAAACTTAAATGGAATACGATATGGAATGGGAAGCCAGTGAAGTTGTTTAAGCATGGGAGTAATATGATCATGGCTATTCGTGAGGGTAATAAGTCGGGCAGCGGTGTTTTGAACTTTTTGCAATTTGTATATTAATTTATTGGGTATCACCATTTAAGCATAGAATATTTACAAACATCCATAATTTAATTTCATTGATACTACTCAATATTAGATTTGCTCAAAGCATGCTCATTCGCATTTAAAGGATTAGAACTTAAATACAGGTATGTATCATCATCATAAATATGATAGTCAAGACCATGTCTTTTAACAATTTTACCAACTGGAGCAGTATAAATAGTAAATAAAATGGGTCCAGGTACCGACCCTTGTGGTACTCCATATAAATTTTTATGGTAGTCTGACTCCACATTACCGATAACAACCCTCTGTTTTTATCAGTAAGATAGCTCCCAAGCAGCTGAAGTGCAGAGCCTTTGACACCAAAGCATGTCTGAAGTCTTTGTATTACCATTGTATCCGTTTAATCCAGACACAAGGTCAGTGCCCTTTTAAAATTATCGTAACGAAAAGAGAGCAGGATTAAGGTCAACCCGACACAAACTATGCCATTTCGGGACTAACATATGGTTCAATTATATTTTAATAATGCGCTTAGAGGTCTTTAGCAGTTCGAGGCAAGCGGGGGACCCGAAGAAAACCCACAAGGTTAAACAGACAACCCTACTCTTTGATGACCACACCAGTTCGAATGTTGTGAATTAACAGTTCTACGCTAAGCGAACACTAAACGAAAATGGTCTCGAATAATGCACGGGGTGTGTTCTCGTTAATATGAGTAAACATAGCCTAACGAACATCCAGTTATGTTCAAAACGGCGTAATATGGAATGGGGTTTAACGTCCTACTGCTTTACCCTAAACTGGGCTAATGAAGAAGGTCATGCGCCATACAGTATGGGGGAAATTTTGCCCGGGCAGTGGTGTTACGGCCTACTCTTATATATAATTCCAACATGCACGCCAATGTGTACAGAGGCCCTCGGTTTGTCATCCCATCCGAACGACTAGACAGTTGTCCTTGTTAGGCCCACCGTCCCGCATCACTGACAAGTGGGGTAAACCACGCCGAAAAATCTGGATGAACTTTCTCGGCCAATGCTGCGTAATATAATATGTCATCGACGATGGCAATTGGCTGTTGATATAGGCGTGTTATTGATTAGGTACAGGCTTCTTCAACGTTTAACCAAAATTAGGCCGCCTAGTATGGCCCTCTTAGCACGTCTTCACTAGCCTAGCTGGTGCAGAACATAAGAACCAATTTAATTTCTGACGTAGTATATTGTTATCTTAGCATGTTTATGCTAGCCTGGAGGTCGGGTGTTTGATCCCTGCATTGGCCGAGGAAGTTCATCTCGATTTTCCGGCGTGATTTCCCCTTGTCAGTGATGCAGAAGGAGGGCCTGATAAGGGCAGCTGCCTAGTCATTCGGATGGGACGATAAACCGAGGTCCCGTGTACACACTGGAGTGCACGTAAAAGATCCCTTGGCAGTTGGAAATCGATATAAGAGTAGGCCGTAGCGCCGCTGCCCGGGCAAAAATTTCCCCCATATCATACTGTATGGCGTATGCCCGTCTTCCATTAGCCCAGGTTAGGTGCATAATAGTGGGACGTTAAACCCCATTTCATTCATTCATTCATTGCATTCGTCTTTAACCGGTAATGACAGTCATTGTACAATGGCAAACTATTTTCCCCTTGAAGTGTCGAATGAAACAACAATATTATCGTTAACCAGATATTATTACATGGGACATCATAACATAGCTCTATGTGTGTCGTTGCATTTTAATCAGAATCCGACCACGGCTCTTTTCCTTTCAGGATGCAGCTCCTATACTTATCAAAAAGGGTCATTCGCGTGTTTTTTGTGCTGGTGTTGTTTTTCTGTCTGATTGTGTTATAGTCAGCTCCTAATAAACAAACAGGGCTGACGTGATATAATGGTACGCCAATATCTGTATTGTAACATCCTCGGTTACCCAGTGTACACATTCCGTTCTACTCCACTATACCCTGGGTTAATCCATAGGGATTCCACGATTTCAAAATATCAGAATGTAGTTAAACTGTACGAGCCAATCAAAGAACAGTTTACAAATAAGTCTTCCGACGCCCTTTAGCGACGTTTTTTACGTCATACAACTTGTTTACATATTTGTAAAGTGTGCAAGAACGAACTTCGGCAGCCATGTTGGGGTATTCTTTGTTGAAAAAAGATGAGAGTTACTTCCCTTTGTTTATTTCCCTTCCAAGTAACGCTTTCTGGGATTGGACGATACAAATATCACAATCAGCCAGGGCAGATAATTTGAAATCGTGGAATCCCTATGGATTAACCCAGGGTATAGTGGAGTAGAACGGAATGTGTACACTGGGTAACCGAGGATGGTATTGTAAGGGCTGTGATAAAGAGCAACATTACTTACTTTGATACTTCAAAAAAAAAAACCCAACCAAATAATGTAAGGGGAATAGAATTGAAAATTCCAGTCAAATTACTAGAAAACCTTATTTTAAAATCACTGTAGACTCGGTTGTTATTGTTACCGATGTAACGATAATTATCAAAGTCTCAATATCCATCTGTGCGGTTAATCATTATTGGGCGTTGAACAGCAGATCGCTTTCAAATCCAATGAAAATCGGACACATATAATGGCATCGTTGGTCAGGCCCACTGACAATATAGCTCCCAGAGTCAGCCGCGGGGCCGGAGGCCTTTGGGGCCAAAGACCGTCCATTATCTTCAAATTTTTTAACAGGTAATCCCCGCCCATTCTGACCTCTGATTGGTCAATCTTTTGTGGGTCTTTTTCTCGAAAACAAGATGTCGGGTCGTCGTTTTGTTTGTTGTGAAATGATTCTCGAGTCAAAGTCAACTCGCTGATATTTGGAATGTTTTTAACCCGCTCTATCACATATGTGATAATGACTGGAACCAATATTGTCCTTTAACTCTTCAAGGTGGAGACTATTGCCAAGCACCTGTATCTTTTAATTCTTGTATATAATTTAAAAGAATTTGTATTTTCCACATATTGATACCCAAACCATAATGATTACCATCAAAACTCATCATGTTTTCTGTCATGTTAAATGTATTAAATGTTGGTATTTTGTATTTCTGTAAAATGAAGTTCATCTGAGATATAAACCGCAGCACTCCTGGCTTAGATTGGGGTTCTGCTATACCAGTTTTTAATATACCCGGACAATGGGGCGTGGCCCATAATAACTTAGGCCACTTATTCTCTCCTTTCGTTTTCACTGCAGGCTCGATGTACTTTTTGTCTATGTTATTTGTATTAAAATGGTCATGTAGGGCAATACCAAAAACTACCAACGATTTCGGTACAGTTTTTATACTCTTCATCCTATTAACGAAGTGTGTACCAGAAGCAGATGAATAAAAGTAGTTAAACATTAGTTTAAACTTTCCACCACACAAATCTTTTAGGCGGGAGTCGGGTTCAAGATGCAGTCTACACACTTTCTCCGTAAACATATACATTCCTGTACACTGGTCATGTATAACTGAAAAATAAAATATACATAGTATAATTAATAAAATGCTTGGAAATATGTCAACACGACAGCTTTGTCTGTCAGAAACTGGTCTTAATAAACAGAGAATCTTGGAAAATTAGCCTCTATGGTTTTCACAAATATTTAGGGAAAGGGGAGGTGACCGTAGAATGGAAGGTTGCAGAACGATGATTATCGTTGCGTTCATGAACCCCATGCTTCCCATCAATTTCGAAATGTCGTCTATTCTATTACCAATTATCAGGAACGTCGTGCCGATGTATAATAAACAAGTATGTGTAATTCCATATTACTAGGGGGGTTGGGATGGCCTAGTGGACTAGAGTGCCGCGCTTCGACCTCTAACTGGCCGGCCACCTCTGGCTTGCGGCTGTGGTTTCGAGCCCTGGTGTGAGCGTATGTGGCATGGAGATAGGGGCGCCTTCTCAACTTTGTGGGTTTACTCCGAACACTCCGGTTTCCTCCCATTGCTAAAGACCCCTACGCGCAAGCGAATTTCAGAATAAAATTTTACCATATGTTAGTCACGAAATGACCTAGTTGAGTTGAGTTGACGTTAAACTCCATTTCCCGCTCCATCTGCCATATTACTATGTCAGTTGTGTAATGTTCAGTCCAGTGCAGCGTGGGAATAGTCCGACTCATCTGCTGTGTTTCTAGAGGGGGGGGGGGCTTAATTGTCGATCGATCCTTAACACCTTAAGGGATTTACTACTTGTATCGTGTTTACAACCCAATTAAATTATATATTGGTCAAAGTAAAACATACAATGGCTGCCCGTGTTCTACGAAAGTCAAAACACAATCATGTCCGTATAGAATAACTATTAAAGATACATTATGGTAGATTAGAAATGAAATAAAATGGGGTTCAACGTCCTACTGTTTTGCTCCAACTGGGCTAATGAAGACGGGTTGGGAGATTAGATCAAGAGTAGGCAGTTCTAGACAATGTAAAGGTAATTTGCTGAAAATTTCAGTCAATTTGATGGACTATGAACCGAGAGTTAAGCGATTGAAATTTCCGCCTAGCCTCGATCATCATTACTAAAGTCGATACGATAAAAGCATAGTCTCGATTATCCACTTCATGATTAAATCGTGAAGGAAAGTACTCAAAATTAGTAAATTATAACGGGTCGAAGACGAGAATATAACACACTCGTTGATATTTAAAATGACATGCGCATGTAATGTACACGTAAGTTTGTGTGACATAGCTTTATTCAATATCCGCTCCCACTGAAATGAAATGGTTGACATAAAGTAGATGCATATTGTCACAGCGGAGATTCTTCGCCGAGTAACACAGCGTAATAATATATTTACAATCTTTTGGCGCGTTTCTAACCACGTGACATGCCGTTAAGCGCCCCTTTGAGTGATTTACGATACTGTAGGTACGTGCTGTATGGATGATTGATTGAGATTAACCGAAGCTGCGAGCAAGGAAGTAATATGTAATAGCTCATCGTATATAATTAGGGTTGGGCATTCCGGTATCGACTATGGAAGCATATGTTTTTCTATGGCCATTTAGTGTGTTATAACCGAATCTAATGAGATCAGTTGTCAAAATTGGGTATTTTGATTAGATCATGCCATTGTTCCAAACTGGCGTCATAAAATACATATTTTTCGGAATTCTACCTCAATAACATATAAATAATGGCTTCTAATCTCTTGTTATATGTTTTTGGACACACTGAACACGATAGAGATATTTCTGCACCGATTGGACAATGTTTTATCGAATTTCCGTTTAAAAAAATCGTTAAAAAATTGCAAAAATTCGTGTTTTTGGTAATTTTGTTACGATTAAATGGTATTTTTCATGGTTTTCTTTTAGCTTCGGCGGTGTTAAAAAGCTGTTGAATGAATTTAAATGTTTATTTGCATCTAACTATTCAAGTTCTTCATGTACTGTCATATTTAATCGTATATACTATGTAACAGCAAACCATAGCCTCGAGTGAGATCGGCATAAAGAGGAGAAATAATGCGAGGAAAGATATTTTGGTGAAATTTACAAAGAGGAACACATGTTTGTTACAACGGGAAACTACAGACTGTTATATTCGTGATTGGTACGATACTTCATTTGTGCAGAGACGATGCTAGCAAAATCGTAGTACAGGAAATGCGAAACGACTGGTTACAAAATAATGTGTACCCTGTAAAAGAATTAGAAAAGAGAATAAAATGTTTTTTGGGTTTGAGAAAGAGTGAGGGGATGAATAGCGAACCAGAAGTTTAAGGTGGTAAGAAAATGTGAAAGATTTCAATGAGAAAATGACACAGTGCGCGTACGATATAAGAACCCATAATGCGAAATATCAGTAACAACTAGAGATAAATTTATTGTCAAGATGAATACAGAAGACGAAACGTGTTATGGGTATAACTGATGTGGCGCTTACTAAGCCATCTGCACTCCTACAGTGCCTAAAGTCTGGACCGAGAAATGGAAGAGAGAGACAGAGAGCTAACAACCAGTTCAGAAAGAATCAAATTGAAGAAATGTTGTAGAAACAAAGAAAAAAACAAGTAACAGAAGACTTTCTGAAACAACCAATCGATATAGACTATTCTGAAACAACTCCAGATCCTACATTTGAACCTTAATTGTCGATCGATCCTTAACACCTTAAGGGATTTACTACTTGTATCGTGTTTACAAACCTATTAAATTATATATTGGTCACAGTAAAACATAAAATGGTTGCCCGTGTTCTACGAAAGTCAAAACACAATCATGTCCGTATAGAATAACTATTAAAGATACCTTATGGTAGATTAGAAATGAAATGAAATGGGGTTCAACGTCCTACTGTTTTGCTCCAACTGGGCTAATGAACACGGGTTGGGAGATTAGATAAAGAGTAGGCAGTTCTAGACAATGTAAAGGTAATTTGCTGAAAATTTCAGTCAATTTGATGAACTATGAACCGTTAAGCGATTGAAATTTCCGCCTAGCCTCGATCATCATTACTAAAGTCGATACGATAAAAGCATAGTCTCGATTATCCACTTCATGATTAAATCGTGAAGGAAAGTACTCAAAATAAGTAAATTATAACGGGTCGAAGACGAGAATATAACACACTCGTTGATATTTATAATGACATGCGCATGTAATGTACACGTATGTTTGTGTGAAATAGCTTTATTCAATATCCGCTCCCACTGAAATGAAATGGTTGACATAAAGTAGATGCATATTGTCACAGCGGAGAATTTTCGCCGAGTAACACAGCGTAATAATATAGTCACAATCTTTTGGCGCGTTTCTAACCACGTGACATGCCGTTAAGCGCCCCTTTGAGTGATTTACGATACTGTAGGTACGTACTGTATGGATGATTGATTGAGATTAACCGAAGCTGCGAGCAAGGAAGTAATATGTAATAGCTCATCGTATATACTTAATAATTTAAAGTTTGGATTTGAAAGCAGCCAAAATTGACGGATACATCTAAATTTTAAGTTGGGGGAAAAAAATCCTAACCGATACAGAGTGCTGGTAAATGATTTCCCGAGGTTACCAAGCTCATTTTGTTGTTATTCAACATGTAGTACAAGTAGTTTTTATACCTTAATTGTCGGTATATTAAACACAATACATTTTTGAATTTAATCATCAATGAGTGCTGAGCCCCAGATCGGACTCAAATCTAGTGATAATCCGACCCATAAGATGACATCAATAGTTGTTTATGTTCTTTTTATGATAATAAATGTCTAATTAATAATTTATATAACATATCAGGTCTGAAGAAAGACCCGCAATAGGCAAATTTAGCTTTTTCATAATGTATGTTTAACTTATTGGTAGTTATCATATTCAATAAATTTATTGTCTCTCAGCATGCAATTTTACAGTATTTCATAGCAAAGAACCATTCCTAATAACTTATTAACCATAATATGGACAATCACATTTTGCAAAATTCGGTATATTGCATGTTATGTATATCTAATTTCAATTATTTATACGACCTATAACGTTTATTATAATTCATCGTACATTAATCTGGTTGTAAGTATGTTCATAAATTTATTTAAAAAAAAGTTTACGGCCCTAAAGCAATTTCAATGCCTGCAATAGACAGCAGTACCGTAAGCTTACATCTGAAAGCCTGGAACCACCGCAATCACTGACGAGCGGCGGCTACAACCCGTGTTGGCTTACATGAATAATCTTCCAAACAGGATTAGTTTTATGTTTTCGGGACACAACAACAAGTGGGGTTTTAAATTTAAGTCAATTGAGGTTTTCTTCTCTTACGAGGAAATTGTTTTTTACCTATAAAAAGGAAGTTACAGTCATTTTTGGTTTAACATTTGTATGTAATATTTCCATTACTGCATTTACGTAAAATTACATTTGGAAGTTAAAAAACAAACTGTCTGTAACTGTTCATTTACTGTGTTGTGGTGAATTTACAGGCTAAAGTTAAAAAAATTAGCTCATAGTTATTTTCTATTTACTATTTTCAGGTAAAGTTACACGCAAAGTTAAATTACAAAAACTATGTAATATTACAGCTGAATGTTTATTTACAGTAAAATTACTGGCAACTTTTGCTGCTAGTAAATTTACTGTAAATTTACCAGATTTTATCTAACAGTGTACGTTTTCACGGGAGCATTACTATATTACAACTCCTTCAATTTATTATAGACAATTCGAACCTAGCTTCAGGTAGGCTCTCGAAATCCTTGCGGGAAGAACGGCAAAACACGATGTATTCTTATCGAAACACGATGTATTCTTATCGAAACACGATGTATTCTTATCGAAACACGATGTATTCTTATCGAAACACGATGTATTCTTATCGAAACACGGTGAATTCCCAGAGAAACACGGTGAATTCCTAGCGAAAATTAGAGTAAGATCGCCGCAGATTCGAGCGAAATTTCACCGCGATGAGAAATCGATGAGATTTTGTTTCGCCGGAAATTTGTAGGAACTGTAGGGGACGGGGAATTGCCGCACAACGACTTCCAACTGTAAAGTGATATTCTACGTGCACGCCTATGTGTACACAAGACCTCGGGTTTTCATTCTTCATTTTCTCACAAAACCGTCGATTATGAAGAATTTTATGAACAAATAATTATATTTTTAAAAATATAATCCATGGTACATACCATTTGTACAAACGAATTTCAGATCTTACCTTTGGAAACGCCTTTTTGAAGAGCACCATCGAATGTATTATTTCTGAGAAATAACAGAAATGCCGTGTAGATATGTCGTATATAAGAATCCCCACTTAAATATAATGTAGCACCATCTAACAGTTGACACGCTTCTGTATAATTATATTTCCTTATTTTACATCTTGTATCGTAAGGTATAAAATCAGAATATTCACCATGTGGAGGTTGTCTCATGTCAAAACAATTGTTACATTTACACTGTTCAATTGGTCTTGAAGAACATTTGTTATTATAACAGCATGGCGTTTTACCAGAAGGATCACATAAAGCTCTAAACCAAGTTATTGTGGGGCTTAAATTGGGTGGAAAACCTACATTCCCACAGTTTAAATCAGCTCTTTGAAGTGAGCTAGGTAATCCATGCTGAGTTCTGGAATCGTTCAAAAACGCCCTCATTTCTAAAGACTGTTCTTTTGTTAAAGATTTAATATTCCAGTAACCGTAAACCATTTTATCCAAAACACTTGGACATATTTCATGATTGTCTAATTTGGAGATGATCGATATCGAATTTTTAATTACTTGATTTGTTGAATCGTTTACTTCCTTATGTAACGATTTTAAACGATTATTCATTTTGGAGAAGTTCGATATCGGTTCTTTAACTAATTGATGTGTTGAATCTTGTACTTCTTTATGTAATTTAGAGACTAACTGACTATAGTTGTCTTGTCCCAATAACACTAACATACAGACAAACAACACAAGAACAAAACCAACGACAATATCCTTTCTTGATATGGATGGGAGCTGCATCCTGAAAGGAAAAGAGACGTGAACAGATTTTGATTAAAATACAATGACATACATATAATATAATCAGATTAGATCTATGTCCCATTCATTAATTTGTGATTTTAATCGATAAAAAAACACCTGTTACTTTATGAGAATTTTTTTTTTATTAATCTGTGATTATCATTAATATTTTTGTTTCATTAGTAGACGAAACAAAAAAAAAACCCAGCTGTTACTTATTGAGAAAAACAATAACAGTGTCCGAGAACAGACTATGATGGAAAGAGATTGAGAGAGAAATGGGGTTTAACGACCACTCAACACAACTAGGTCATTTCGGGACTAACATATGGTTTAATTTTGTTTCAATAATTCGCTTGCGCGTAGGGGTCTTTAGCAGTGGGAGGAAACCGGATTGCCCGGAGGAAACCCACGAGGTTGAGAAGGCGCCCCTATCTCCATGCCACATACGCTCAGACCAGGGCTCGAACCCACAGCCGCATGCCAGAGGAAGACGGCCAGCTAGAGGTCGAAGGGCGGCACTCTCTACCACTAGGCCATCCCAACCCCCCTCTATGATGGAAAACACAAAATGAAATATAATGGGGATTAATATATGCCATTCAGTGTACTGTTGGGGATTATTGCCTCGATTCCAGCTGCCAAGGGTTCTTTTACGTGCATGACAATTTATTCACGGGACCTCGGATTTTCGGCTCATCAGAAAGACTAGACGGTATCCGTGTCTGACCACCCGTCATGCACCACTAACAAGGACGACCGTGACACTTTTCCTATAAAAGGTGTTCTTTTATAAAACATTTTTAGTGGGTGAACAAGTGAGGGGGGGGGTGCTTTTTGAGGGGGCTTTGATAGTGAAATAAATGCCATCATGTTAAACGGTGGCCCCATATTCTTATCTGGAGAGCATGCGCAATAAATATTACCATTGTAGACTAGAATAACCAGATGCTAGAGCTTGCCGCTCGATTGAGACTAATTGAGACATATTTCGGCGAACATGGAAATTAGAGTAAAATCGGAAACTATTGAATGAAAATCAGTTCATATACATTCATATTACATTATTATATGCGCTGCGACCCATGGCCATTTGTGTCAATTTCTAGATCCCAAATATGAGCGATTAAGCTCCTTTAAACTTACCTGTGTGTTTGAAATCAACTCCAGTTAAATAAAATCTATTCCACAATTAAGTATCCCAACAAATAAATAAACCGCTCTTGACAAATTTGACGTGATTGCTTACCTTCGACTAAGTGTAAGACAAGATGACGTTCGTCACGTGCTGGACGAAACCAATGGCAATGGAGCTGTTCACTTCTATAGGACTAGCTTAATAAAAAGGACTACATTTTGGATGTTTTGTGTTGTGTCCATTCAATGACATTTAATTGGGTATGCTGATCGAAACATGTCGGACTTGAGTGGACGTATTACCATGATATAAATGTTTTATTAGTTAAGAGCTGACAACTATAACCTTGCCTGCTATTGGGAGTATCAAGTGACAACATTTTGACTAATGAAATAAAAAGCTCTTTATTATAATTGGTAAAAATTCTGGAATGAACGAAATGGGGTTTAACGTCAAACTATTATGCACATAACCTGGGCTAATGGAAGACGGGCATACGCCATACAGTGTGCTATGAGGGAAATTTTGCCCGGGCAGCGGCGCTACGGATTACTCTTTTATCGAATTCCAACTGCCAAGGGATCTTTTACGTGCATTCCAATGTGTACACGGGACATCGGTTTTTCGTTCCATCCGAACGACTAGGCAGCTTTCCTTGTCAGGCCCTCCTTCTGCATCACTGACAAGGGGAAATTACGCCGGAAAATCGAGATGAACTTTCTCGGGCAATGCAGGCATCGAACACCCGACCTCCAGGCTTGCTTATTTCTTCTAAAATCCCAGTTTTATCATTAAAAATAATGATATTGGATGCCAGAATAAATAATTAACATCTTTAAATAAAGGTGAAACAGAACGTATGTATTATGTAGTGTAATCGGACAAAGATTTGCATGTTTAATAAACCCAAATCAGGTACATGCACTGTATTTTCGTACAGAATTTGCAAATATACTTAACTAGATAAAATTTAAATTGCGCATTTTTTCAATTAAAGTAACATTTCTAACCAACTCTATACATAACATATTCTTTTTTATTCTAGGAAGAACACGGATATCAGGTACAATTTTATGGATACACAATTACTGAGTTTGATACTAAGCGACGTTTCGACGAGGATGCTCTCATCTGTATCAAGCAAATGATACAAATATAAGAATTGTGGGCAAATATAATACAGAATATGCAACAAAGATATTAATTAAATGCAAATAAAGAGAGAGAGAGAGGGGGAGGGGGGAGAAAGAGAGAGAGAGAGAAATGGGGTATAACGTCCACTCAACACAAACTAGGGTCATTTTGGGACTATGGTTTTCAATTTTTATTTCAATAAGTCGCTTGCGCGTAGGGGTCTTTAGCAGTGGGGGAAAACCGGAAAGCCCGGAGGAAACCCACGAGGTTGAGAAGTCACCCCTATCTCCATGTCACAGCTTAACACTATTTTACATAAAAACTTATCTGTGTTGTTTTTTTAAAGGGCCAATCCCAATAAATGTTGGAGAATAAAACTGCTTAATTTTGTGTTAAAATCCCTAAAATTCTCTACCTATATAAGGGCCAAACAACCAACTTAATATATGTAATACGTTTTTAAACAACGTAAACCCGTCAGTCTTCATCTGGAAATGGAGACCGGTGTCCCAAGCTGTATTATGCAGTGTGTGGATAATACTAGACTTTTATTTTATAAAAAAATGTATAGGTGAAATTTACCTATCGTTATCAAGTACAGCACATGGGTCATTCGCTATATATAGCTCAGGGGGACGGCAATCGATTATAATGTTACCCAACAAAGAAATTGACCCGAAATCTTAATTAATAGGGCTACGTGTCCGGATAAACAGTTTTGACCTTCACATCCAAATAACTCACTATTTTGAGCTGAAATTTTGACACGGGGTAAATACACCATTCCTCTATATTTTGGCCCATTTATAATACGTACTCGGACTTTTAATTTTGAGACTGTTAAAAACGGGACAGTCCCTTTAATGTGTACGATAGAGACCTTGCTCAGAAGACATGATGTACTCCATGATTATTTTACTTATCATCGCCCATGTAATAAATATTAGTAGAATTTATGAAAGCCTAACCAATCAAAATAATAACTTAGATACAATTAAAGCTATATTCATTTTTTTTTCAATAGCGTTAAATAATACGGTCGTTAATATATTGTTGTTCAAACAAGTCTTTCATACGGTGTGTTATTGAGTCAACTGGCATGGTTTCGATTCCACGATAGTGCGTGACAAGGAGTAGGCTAGGGTCGCCTGTCGAACTGCGTGGGTTGGTTTCTCTGGGACCCTCCGCTGCTAAAGACCCCTATGCTAAGTGAATTATTTACATAAAATAGAACCAGTTGCTATTCCTCAACTAACCTAGTTTGTGTCGAGTGGATGTTACACCCCCCCCCCCCTCTCTCCATATTTCCACAAAATGGTTTTAACAGTATTTTTTTCAGGAGAACATTAGTAATTACATTTTATCATTTAAGAGATCACAAGTAAACAAGATGCAGTAACAAGCAAGACTGCTTATATAAAAGTATATTTCCACATAATAAGCCCATTGACAAACATAAAGCGAATCATTCAGTTTATAGAAATACGGGGATCACGGTGGCTAAGTAGATAAGGCGCTGGTTCGCTAGCCTGGAGGTCGAGTGTTTGATCACTGCATAGGCCGAGAAAATTCATCTCGATTTTTCGGCGTGATTTCCCCTTGTCAGTGATGCAGATGGAGGGCCTGACAAGGACAGCTGTCTAGTCGTTCGGATGGGACGAAAAACCGAGGTCCCGTGTACACATTGGAGTGCACATAAAAGATCCCTTGGCAGTTGGAATTCGATATAAGAGTAGGCCGTAGCGCCGCTGCCCGGGCAAAAATTTCCCTCATAGCACACTGTATGGCGTATGCCCGTCTTCAATTAGCCAAGGTTAGGTGCTTAAGCGTAGGACGTTAAACCCCATTTCATTCATTATAGAAATACTCCTTTTAGCTCAAACAACTAAATACCTTACCTGTAGAGGGTTCAGAATATCCAACACGCCTATAACCTTGTCCTTTACAAAATGTCATACAGGCTAGATGTAATAATTAATGTCTACATTTTGAAAATTGTAATTTATTGGGTTTACCTTGATTGACGGTTACCGACAAACTGACCTCAGGCCAAAACAATTGTTTGTATCATTACGGCTAGCCCCCGGATCCATTCATTCTTTTTTGAATTGTTTATTTGTTTGTTTGTTGTTTCGGAGTATGATGTCTTGTCGTTATATTTGTCCTTTATGTAAATCATATGTGGCGCAGCCCCCCTGCACTAACTATTACTGTCTGACCCTCCATGTTTTAAAAACGGATTTCGTCGATTATGGACAAACTACTTACCGTATTTCCTCTAATAAGCGCCCGGGCGCTTATTTTTTCAGCACCCCTTGACCCCCCGGCGCTTATTAGAGGCCCGGCGCTCTTTGGAGGCCCGGCGCTTATTTCTTTAATAGCAAATTGAATTTAGGGTAAAGCCGTCATTTACCATGGACATTGGGCCGGAGAATCTTTTGAATTACGGCATTTGATCAAAATCTAATGTCTATTTCATGTGCCGGCGCTTATTAGAGACCCGGCGCTTATTGGAGGCCCGGCGCTTATTGGAGGCCCGGCGCTTATTCTTTCAGCACCCCTTGACCCCCCGGCGCTTATTAGAGGCCCGGCGCTTATTGGAGACCCGGCGCTTATTAGAGGAAATACGGTAACTTTGGTCATTATAAATCCAACTTTTGTGTTTGAAATTACCCCCGGTCAAATAAAATCCATTGTACAGCTAAATATCCCAGCGAAGACAAAGTTATATCTTGTAAAATTGCATTCATCACAAAACTGAAACATAGAGAAATACAAACATGGAAGCTAATTACGTCACCTATCGGCGATACATCATTTCGTACAAGGGGCTCGCAGCAAGACTTGTTTAACGTAACGGTATTTGGCTCTTTTACGACAATTCAAATTTGTGTATGAATAAGCTATTGATCTCGGACATAGTAATGAGTTTGCACCATTATAAACAAAAATACGCCCACAGTCCTTTGTTTTGTTTCCGTCATGTATTAATCATTTGGTTAGAGGGTTGGGTGGGATTATTTCTTTTGAACACAAGTGCAGAAAAAAAGAACGACATTCGGGTCATTAATCTTTCTCCACACACAAGTCTCGCTAATCAGCATTCGACTCTGCCGTCTCGCGCACTACACCAGTTGACCTAGGGGTCATGGTTACGTGATAACTTGATGATGAAAATGGCATCTGTCAGAAAGGTTGCTCTCGTTATAAACACTTAATGCGTTTTACTCAAATTAAGGGGAAAATTCATTAATTACTACCCCTCCGAAAGAAAACCGTCTAATTTTACATGTTTCATGTGTAAATGTATTAGGCCTTACGATCGCGTTATAAAGGTAAACAGATCCACGTGTATTATTTCTAAAATTAGCACATGCGCAGTTCCTATTTAAGACCATTGGACCCCGTAATCTTACGCAAAATAGTTTCCTGTATATTTGTAAATATTTTATTATTTTGCAAAAAATATGACCCAATTTCTATTTTAAAATAGTAGTGGTAACAAATGTATTATTAGTGATTTGGTATTCATCGTATTCATCGTATTGTTTATCATTTTCCATCATCACGGGGGTTCACGTGACTAAGTGGGTAAGGCGCTGGCTCGCTGGTCTAACCAATAAAATTGCTTATCGCTCCTTAGCCTGTACAGAAAATTTTGAATCTATATTCTGAGTTACATTGCTATCACTTCATTACAACCGAAGTTATCGTGCCCCAAAGCATCAAGCATCAACCAATCATATTGCTTATCTCTGCTTACCCTCAGCAGACAATGTTCATCATCGAACTCCATCAAGTCATTCACATGATGACTGAGTTCTGCTCATGGTAAGCAGGGCGATAAGCATTTTTGATTGGTCGAGACTTTGGAACACAATAACTCTCATTCTAATTGAGTTAGAATGTTCACACTTGGCATCGGTGTCTATTAGGTGAATACCTTGATGGGGTTCGAAGATGAGCATTTTCTGCTTTCGGTGAGCAGAGATAAGCAATTTGATTGGTTGATGCTTATTCAGTTCTGATTAAGTGAGAGTGAGGACGCTTGGTGTATAGCTTTAGCTTTATTACACCGATACATTGACCAAGTTTGATAATCAACATTTTCTGCTGGGGGTAAGCAGAACGATAAGCAATTTGGTTGGTCGAGACTTTGGAACACAATAACTCTCCTTCACATTGCTACATGTACTTTTTTTGCCTTGACTCCCATTTTTTACTTTAAGTTCTGGAAATGCATTGAATTCATAATCACTCTTTCCATCTGATTTACTTTTACTTGGAATATATCCCAAGCCAGAACTAAGGCTGTTGAAGGGGGGGGGCTTGGCTTCTCTCTACTTCCACGTTTCTCAACCTGGGGTGAATTCACCCCCTAGGTAGGAATGACTCGCGTCCAGGGGGTGAATGACCACTCTCCCAGTAACTTCAAAAATGGTCATATAAGGGTTGTGGAGACCTATGAGAGGTTAAGTTGCATTTTAAGATTTCAGTTGACAACTTTTTTGCTGTCTATTTCCAGTGTTATGCCGTTCGTTACAACATACCTTTGTGAATCTGGATTTGCAATGCTGGTTGTGATAAAAAAAAGACTGAATTTCCGAAATGATATGAGATTACATGTAGCACTCTCAAACACTGCCCCGAGAATATAGAAAAAAATCGTTTCGCACTGAACTGGAAACAACGTATTTTCAATAAAATATAAATTTGGTGATTATTGAATCTCAACTTCGATTCATTCCATATTCAATGTCAATGTGGTCAGGGGGTGCAGGCCCGTGTAAGGATCCGGGTTTCAAGTCGGATGGCTTCTATAGAAACGCTTGGATGAGTGCCTCAAATGGCTGGAAATCACGTTTCCGGGCTCCAATTTCTAAAGCATTTCTGGGGGGAGAACACCCCAGACCCTCCACGACGGGCTTCGCGCCTACGTGGCCCCGCAGTCAGTAACCTCCTCAAAACTCTGGGGTTAAATGAGTGGTTGAAAATTCATTTAGGGATGAGCGGTGAGAAAAGTTTGAGAAACGTGGCCCTGGCAGTATAAAACATGTTCATGTAGCTCTATGTAACACACTTTGAATAGGTCACCAGATAACGGTAAAATAGTTCTGAATAAAACAGAAAAATTGCTAATAAATGATCTTTGACCTTTTCTGAAGTGGCCTTCCACCACAATTCCCATTCTTAGTTATATTTCTTAATTCATGGAACAATCCTCTGTCAAATGCCACTAAAGTGGAACTTGCACCTTCCATGTAAAATAAAACAATTTTGGGAGGTGCTATGCGTGGCTCCTCCTACCACACCCACCACTGCCGCAACTTAACTAAGTTTCTGGGGTCTCCTAACCAAGCCACACATCACTATAAGCACCCCAAACCTTCCATGTTGAACGAAACCCACCTAGCTCCCGGACTATGTAGGTCAGAACATCATAGTCTAAGTTTGCTATCTGTAGCTTCCGGTAGATGAATAGATGAAGACGGTAAAAATCTATACAAACAAAGGTTGTCATGGAAAGATATCTAGGTACGTTGAAGTCAAGATTGTATGTCTATCTTTGTCCCGTTGATAGGTTAATTGATTTAATTCAGTGTGCTAATTGCTTGCCTCTTAAACAGGGTAATATTTATCTTATAAATTACTTATAAAGTCAAAAATTGCAAACCTTTCTAGTTATTGGGCACGTTATTTTAGTTATCAAGTGCCTATTCTATGGAATAAATTACCTTTATCCCCGACCTCTGCCTCACAGCCCTGGCTTCAGATATCGAAATACAAAAATTTTTTTTTTTTCAGCACCCCTTTACCCCCCTGCGCTCTTTGGAGGCCCGGCGCTCTTTGGGCCGGCGCTTATTTCTTTAATAGCAAATTGAATTTAGGGTAAAGCCGTCATTTACCATGGACATTGGGCCGGAGAATCTTTTGAATTACGGCATTTTATCAAAAGCAATCTAATGTCTATTAGAGACCCGGCGCTTATTGGAGGGCCGGCGCTTATTTTCTCAACTACCCTTGACCCCCCGGCGCTTATTAGAGGCCCGGCGCTTATTGGAGACCCGGCGCTAATTACAGGAAATACGGTATGCTAAGATTATTCATCGGTAGTACAATGAATTAACCTATAATGAAACATATTGAACAGTACGCTATGGTGGATCGCATAAAATGTAACCAAGCGACGCACTTGGCAATGATCGATCGAAACCAAGCAAACATTGAATAACGGGATATATCTAGAGGATAGGTTATGAAAACCCTATCCGTAGAATTTTCAACACATAGTCTTTTTCATAATATAATATTATTAACGACATTATTCAAAGTTATCTTGTCCCAGAGCGTCGACCAATGAAATTTCGTCGTTCTGCTTCGCTTTATCTCGAATGGACATCTACACCAAGTTGAAACCTTCTAGCCCCATTATAAGCAGCAGGCCCGAGGCTAGTGGGGGAGCCGGAGGGGGGGGGGGGGGCGAGCCACCCCCCCCCCCCCCCATGACCGTTCCTGTTTGAATTTTTCTGTCTGCATCGGAAAAAAATCGCTGGTTAGCTATGCTCGCATTTTCGCCGGGAGAGAGTTTAAGTACGACATATCCTTTCTAATTCGGCCGAGAGATAGTTAATGTCGGACAGAAACTCTTAATTTTCCGACACATTCGCCACCTGCATGTCATTTCTTGGTAAACAAGAAACTCACTATTAAACCTAGGCTATATAGAGGCCTAAATTTACTCTCACAGCTTCTAACTTTCGTGCTCTCCCCTCCTCCTGCTTACGATAGTCGGTGATGACCTTCGTTCATGGATTTTTTGTTGTCGGAAATTTATCTTCCTCGCCCCCCTATGTCGGCTAAATTTTGGTTTCTGGCTTCGGGCCTGATAAGCAGGGTAGTTCCCTCATATTCCTAAATACCCACGCAGGAATGGTGGAATAAGAACGATATTATGCTAATTACGGAATGAGTCCACTTGCGATTCTTTAGGATATATCCCACGGTGATGAAATCAGGTAAACGTGGTATGAATTGTACTCAGCCTTACCGAGCTTACAAAATTAATGCTGAACGTGTGTCAAACCTGTATGGTTTACATGGTTATTAAAAGATGAGCTGCAGTCAATCAGATGACAAAATAGATTGATTACCAACTGACTTTTTAAGTTCAAAGTACAAAGGTCATTGATGTGTACTCGCTGTTCATCTTTATGCAGGAACATAGCCGAAACTCTTATTTAATCAAACATCCGAACAAAACCGCCTTTGTGTTAGACTGTCACCACTCTTAACGATTGTATTGAACTGGCCGAACCAAGGCGATAGTACATTTCATGTATAACGTACTACAATTATTCTGGGTTTGTTTGCCAAGGGACAGTGGATTGTCAAGTTTAGACGACCAACTCTATTCAACAAAATATATGGACTCGTATTAGACCATTCAGCCAGCCATACCGCCAACTAAAAAGAGAATGCCTTAAGCGTTTCCATTATAACTTAATGAACAAATACAGCTCATACATAACGTTTGTCGAGTTTACTAACTAATCACAATACCATGTGAACAGTACCATCTACAAATTGTTAATTGACTGATACTTACTGCTTTTTTGTGGATTTAGAACTAAGAGGTATTTGCAATGAATGTTATTTCATACAGAATGTCAGTGACACAAGTGACGCATATTCACAATTTTGTGATTATCACCAAAGGGTTTAAGGGTGCGTTTTAGAGAGAACCGTGCAGGGACCGGCACATGGTGGATGACGGATTTTGACCATTTTGTTAATGTATGATGGCTAACCCGTCAAACCACATTTTAAAACCGATAAAAGCCCCCAAATCATCATTTTTGGAACATGTTTCTATTATGGATTAATCTAGGGTGTAGTGGAGTAGAACTGAAGGAGATACCGGGGATGGTCAGGGTATTGATGTAATGGAACTACACACCAAGTTTTATCACTCTCACTTAATAAGAACTAAAGTTATTGTGTCCCAAATCATCTACCATTGTAACAAAGGGTGAAATCTCTGCAGTCCTTTTGACCAATCAGCTGTTCCCAACATCAATATAGTCGGGTCAATATATGGAAAATGCCCCCTCAACCCCCCACAATTGCAACTGATTCTGGTAAGGTTGAGTGTACTTTATAACATACTAAAAGTTTACCAAAGTAGGACCACCGGAAAAGTGTTTTCTCAAGATGGCGTCAAAACGTATTAAAATGATCATAACTATTAAACTATCAACTCAAATTTAATGATCTTAGTGTATTTATCTAGGGTGTTTTGGGGTAAAAAAAAACACATTAAAAACATAGGCATATAGACCAAGATCATCAAATTTGAGTTGATGGATACATAATTGTGATCATTAAGACGTTTCGGTGGCGATCGTTGACGCCACCTTGATAAAAAACTTTTCCGCCGGTCCTACTTACATATTATAAAGTACACTAAACCCTGCCAGAATCGGTTGAAAAACCTTTTGTTGCAATTTTGGGGGCGTTAAACTGCATTTTAACCGGACTCATATCATTGTGACACTTTGGACTACGGCTGTTTGGCCTTCGTGAACTGCACGCCATTCCTCTTAAGTAAGCTTGACACCATCCAATACAAAGCTCTGTGTATTGCGACTGGCGTAGGGCAAGGAGCTAAGAGAGAAGCACTACTGCAGGAAGCCGGGGAGTCGCCCCTATCCCTAAGAAGAAAAGAACTAGCGACAAAGTATTGGGCTAAGACCTCACAGCTGGGCGAAAGATCCCCAACCCTCGTCAGTCTACAAAAAACAAGATATGTGAGAGATCCCAGAAAGAAAAGCTTGGGCCAGGTATCGGGGAAACGATTAAGGAACTGCGACTGGGGGAGCTCGTGATAAATGAACACGACCCCCCCCCCCCCAGCGATCGCCCCTTGGACACTACCTATACCACCGGTCAACCTAGATCTACTACAGAAAACCGACAAGAAAACAATCCCACTGCTGCACGTGCTTTCTCTCTAGAACACCTGGAAGACAACTGGCCGTCTGATGACTGGGACCATGTGTACACGGATGGCTCAGGCAATCCTGAAAGGGGCACCAGCTCGTTTGGAATATATCTGCCAAGCGGGGAACAGGGAATAAGCAGGAAACTGACCAACAACTGTTCGGTGTACACTACAGAGCGTGTGACCATTCGTGACGCTATATCGTGGATTTCCCATCAGAAGACTAGTAAGTTCGTCATTCCAAGCGACTCTCTGAGCAGCCTGATTTCAACCAAGAATGACAACTCGGAATCAAGACCAGAAGTCATTTTGGAAATCAGGCAGCTGTACCAGAGAGTCATAGAGAAGGAAAGCAAAGTAGAGCTCGTGTGGATTCTATCACATGTCAATATTAGAGGAAACGAAGAAGCAGATCGACTCGCCAATGAAGGTCTCAAGGACACAGCACCACTCCGCACCATAGACTACAGCACCAAGGAAATCTACGGTATGGTTAAAAGACAAGTCAATTCAATCTGGGAATTAAATCTCGTTGAACTTGACACATACAGATTTCGGCTGCATGACAAGAACTACACAAAGACAGCACTCAATCACCCTAGAAGAGATATTTGTAGACTTATATCGAAACTAAGGGTGAAAGAGCGGCTGCGAGACTACAAACACCAAGTGATCGTCTGCGATTGCAGAGAAGAGTGCACCACCAACCATGTCCTGGTAGACTGCGAGGTTTACAAGGGGGAGAGAAGGGAACTAGTGAGAATAATGAAGACCAACAACATACCATTCACTACTAAGAACCTACTCTTCCCTAGACCAGATCTGAAACTGCAAATCTTCGAAGAAATCCACACCCTAATGAACACAGTTGGACTAAGTAGAATAGTAAAATAAGAGAGGGTCATGGCTAGACAAATTTTCAATACAACGTAGGATGGCTGAGTAAAAACGTCCCCTCGAAGAAAGCCCAGCCGTCCTACAAACCTATCCTTATCTTTTTTTTTCTTTCTTTATTTTTCACTTATTTTTTTTTTCTTAACTTATTTTTACAACGATTTTTATCTTCTTTTTTTTTCTTTATTTTTTACTTATTTTTATTTTCTTAACTTATTTTTACAACGTAGGGTGGCTGAGTAAAAACGTCCTCTCCAAAGAAGCCCAGCCATCCTACAAATTTCTTTTAATTTTACTTTTAATTTACCCATTTTTATTTATTGTTATTAATATCCCCAATTTAATTTATTTTCATCTATTTATTTTAATTTACTTATTTTAATTTATTTACTCTAGATAACTTATTTTAACGTAGGTTGGCCGAGAAAAAACGTCCTCTCAAAGGAAGCCCAACCACCCTACAAATTTATTTTATTCCTTTTATTTTAAATTATTTCCATTATTTTATTTATTTTTAACAATAATAACAATATAAATAACTTGCGGGATAGTGGAGTAAGAGGGAGTCATGATCAGACGGGCTCGGCATCTAAACACTATTCTGCCAAAAATCTACATAGTGGAGTAAGGGGAGGTCACGAGAAGACAGGCCTGGCACCTAAACACAAATCCCACAAAGATGACATCTACCAATCCAGAAGCAGAAGAGATCATCCACCAAACGATATGCTTATATTAAATAAAGGAAAAGAACTTTCCACAAAAACCTAATCCATGACCTAAGGTCTTAATGGAAAGATTGCAAAATCATATTCTAAAAAAACAGGAAGCAGCTTCGGCTCTCATATGTCTTGTCTACCATATCACTTAAAACTGAACGCTCTGAAACTTATTCCATGGACAGAGGTGTTTGTGCATTAAGTGATAGTCGACAGCTTAACGTCATATATTCAATTTCGTAATGATGGAACAGCTCCGTGACATCCACAGTTATCTTTATTATGTTCCTTGCCCCACAAAACCTGGTGATAGGCATCAAGATCATCAAATTTGGGTCAATAGTTAATGAAATAAAATGAAATGGGGTTAATCGTCCCACTGAAGAGAATTTAATGTCACAAAAATAATATAATCTGTCAATTCTAGATTGAAATGTTTTCTTCAGATACAATAATCGTTAAAGGTACATTAGTTACGAATTTAAAAAAAAAGTTGATCATTCTTGCTAAAGAACAAGCTAAAAAGAAAGTGATTTTTTCTACAATCAAGGGCCATAATTCTCGAAGTTACAATTCGTTATGCGCGAATATAGAAAGGAACCATGATCGTTGGGTTATAAACATGCATTTCAAGTTTCATCAAAATCGGATTAAAATTGTGATCTCTATAGGGTCCACAACCTTGATATACCATATTTGTTTACACTTTTTCGCGGACAAGCGGCGGCCATTTTGTCTGTCAATTTTGGTCCGATTGTCAGTCAAATTACTATATTCTAAACGAAGTTGTCCCTGTAGGCATTAACTATGTCCACACCGTCTACGATAATTGCGGATCGTTTGATTGACAGACGATACCCCCTCCCCCTATTCTCGATTATTAAGTAACATTTTCAATGGCTATGGTACCCTCGCTTGGTAGACCGTCCATCGGCTGTCTCTGGTTGTGACGTCGGTGAACTTTGGTTTGGTCGGCCATTTATTGATTTAATTTTAAATGGACGACTGTTTAAATCCAAGCCATCCAAGGGTCTATAGAGTTGAGTTTTAGCTTGTCATGTAAATAAAGGTCCAATTGAAGCCTAAATAAAGACTTGCAATAGACAGACGTAATGTATGGTTAACTCTTCAAAGTGGAGACTATTGCTAAGCACTATGATCTTGAAGTTCTTGTAGTATTCTAGGCCCTTTGTTGTTCCTTTGTTATGTTGTATATGTTCGTGCCAAGTAAATGAAAACATACAATCCTTGAGTGGCATTTAGTGATTGAGCACATTAAAAAACACAACACAATTTATATGGAAAACAATCACTGGTTTATACACAAAAAGCACGAGGTTTCGACAAGTATTCTCTCTTTTTTTTAACACATTACTCTTTTAATTAAAGCGGATTATTTTTTTTGTTTTTTTCCCCAATATATTAGTAACAATATATTATTATGTATAAACACCATAAATATATCATACTTTTGATAAATAATTATATACAATATTATACAATCAGATGTTATATATTATGTTATAGGAAATATATTATTTTATTTATTTTTATGTATAATAAATACTTTACTGTGACAGCAAGAAGGGCTTTAAGGACAAGCTTATATAAGTAACAATATAAAATATAAATCTACAATACATTTGATAAACAAGTGTTTGTAATATACTATTACAAAAAAGTAGGGGATATTTGATTTTTAAGTGTTAATAGAGTCACCTAATGAAACTGACGAAGAAACAAATGACAAAATGAAATGAAGTTCACATTTATCAGTAGCGTATCCTCTCCAGCGGATTTGTCGGTCTTTAAGGACTTGGTTGCGTCTGTGATTTCCTGCAGAGTGAATTAGTCATCGAGTTCCGTGTAGACGCATTCTATGTGTATTTCATTGTCATCTGGCAACTGATCATGACCTGGGTGATTTGCTAATTTACTAAAATGGTTATAGAAATCACCGACATTCAGAAGTCCTACAGTTTTTTGTTTTGGTTTCCTGAATTTTTTATAGAATTCTTTTGGGTTAGATTTTTTAAGCTCACATATTATCTGATCCTTCTTTTAAAATGTATCGTCGCTTCAGCTTTGTCATGTAAAATTTATAGTCGAGATTTGTATTCGACAGCTCTTGTCAATTTTGCTTAGATCTACAATTATTAAATACATTCAGAGCCTTTTTATATTTTGTATAAAGTTCAGAACACTAGTTGAACAACAGATAAGGGGCTACATGGGGTAATCTCCAATAGGGGTGGGGTGGGGGCTCAGCCTATTTGGCTGAAAGGTTTGTCATCCAAATTGTTTGAATGTATCGATCATTAACTATAATGGATTTTCCGCAAAGCTGTGATGTTTGGTTTTATTTTAATAATTACACAAATATACAATTATATTTCCATGAGATATGGTTGCATTCTCCATTCCCTGAAACTTGTGCCCGAAAAACTGAAATACACTGCCCGAAAAATTGACGGTTCAACGAATCTGGGCGGGATGGCGGGCATATAAACTCTCCAAAAACAGTTTTTCTACTAATATATATATGTAAATTTTTAGTTCAGATTAGATTTGGGGCTAAATTCCTAACAAATATTTGAAACAAAGCATCTACAGATAATTTTCTCACTAAATTAGATATATGGCAAAACCTTAATAATACTATAAGGGAGTGACAAATGTAATGTTCGAAGAGAAAAAAGAATCAAATGTCATAATGAGATGAACATACATTATGCTATAGGGGAAATTGGTCCAAACAGCAACGTTACAATTTACTCTTTATTTCGAATTTAAAGTTCTTTACGTCCACGTCAACGTGTGCACGGGACTTATATTCCATCCAAATAACTAGACGCTGCCAACACAGCTCCCCCCCCCACACACACACTTTCCTGTATCAAAACGCTGAAATGTTTGCGGAACTGTCTAGGTCAACACAGGGAACAAACCCCGGACCTCCTGATTAGTGAGTCAAGGACAAGGGGAATCCATGCCGGACTAGGATCAATCCCTTGGCCGCCCGCTTAGTGAGCCAGCCCTTAACTGAGTCACCGCAGTTCCCTGATGATGCCACTTGCACACTAGTTGTACACGTATGATGCCCCGCCCCCTCAATCAATAATGTATGACGTACGCCCATCTTCATTATACAGGTGGTTGGTACAGAACAGTAAGACATTAAACTCCATTTAATATGTGTTCTCTTCATTACAATATTGTCACCCCCATTACAGTATTATTTAGTTTGGCAATATCTAGTGTAGCGAGAAAACTAAATATCTGTAGATGCTATGTTTCAGGTTAAATATTTGTTAGACCTTTAGCCTCAAATCCCATCTAAAAATAATGTTGAACCTTTACAGGCCCTTGTCTGTAGTTAAATTAGGTTACTAATTATTGATATTTTCCATGAAGGGAGATAACTCCATTTTCTTTTTACCATAAATGGATTTCTGAAATTCTGTATATTTCCCCTGTCCATTATGTATTTTGCATTTAAATCACAATTTAACCAACAGCATTTTCTTTAATTAGGGGGAAGGCTTCGGGTTATTACGCCAATATTTAGTTTTATGCCAACTTCACAAATATTAGTATAAATATAGCATTTACATTGACAATTATCACACTTTTCATTTGGCCCTAAATCATGTTATATGCAGACTTTTTGCTTGGAACCCTCCGGATTCGTCTTCCTGGTGTTATAAGCTTTCCAGAAATGTCTAGTTTGTTTACAAGGGAGGACCATGTAGCGGAACTTCACGCTAGAAATTTTGCCTGCAGGCCTATTATACTAAGTAAGGCACAGACTGGCCATTATAAGGGTAAAATGATACCCGGGGTCAAACAGCAAACTTACCACAGCATCACAACAAAGTCATTAACGGGTAAATCCTTCTCTGTTTGCCAAACAAACATTGATCCGACAAGGCATACTCCTAATGAGACGCATAAGGTCATTTTGGTCCAGATTGTCCCATTCCTGTTGCAACGCAGCAGCAAGTTCTTGGACATTGGCAAGACGTTGTTGACGTTGACGTAACCTCTGTCCAAGCATGTCCCAGACATGCTCGATGGGGGAGAGGTCGGGACTCGGTGCTGGCCAATGTAATGTGGTGATGTTCTGTTGTTGGAGGTAACCTGTAACGATCCTGCCCTGTGACATCTTGCGTTGTCATCCTGGAAGATGAAACGGCGGCCATGACGTCGTGCGAACGGCACAACATGGACTACCAAGATGTTGTCACGGTAGTACTGGCCTGTAACACGCCCTGCAACAACATGTAAAGCCGTTCTTCCACCAACAGTGAGGCCTCCCCACACCATAACAGAACCACCCCCAAATCGATCATGTCTGATGACGTTAACGTCTTGGAAGCGCTCGTTTCGAGGACGCCACACCCTCCTACGTCTGTCTAAAAAATTAACAGTGAACCTGGACTCATCTGATAATATCACACTGCTACAGCGTCGATTATCCCAGTGTTGACGATCCCTACACCAACGACGTCTTGCCTGAATGTGGTGATCTCTCAAACAAGGGATCACGCGAGGACGTCGGACGCGAAGGTGACCTCTATGCAGTCGATTCCGAATCGTCTGGCCACTCACTCTCACACCAGTTTCTGTTTGAAGACAAACGCTGATCGGATTTGCTGTGATGACACGATTTCTCAAGGCCAAGGTACTGATAAATCGATCCTGGGCTTGAGTTGTCGCCCTTGGTCGACCTGAGCGTGGTCTTTCCCGTACAGATTGTGCATCACGGTATCTGGACCATAGCCTGCTCATGGCAGACTGAGAAACATTCATCGTCTGCGCCACAACCGCCTGTGTTGTGCTGATCTGTAGCATACCAAGGGCACGTAACCTTTCATTTTGGGTTAGCCGACGCATATCAAAATTTGTTTTCTGGTCACTAAAACAATTAAACTGATGTTTCCACCCTTGAATTCAATGCCACAATGACTGTAACATTCAAAGTCAGAGTCGTGCAAATCTTGGGTTGGACCCCCATGATGATCCCAAGCATCACTTGCATTCCATGCGGTACTTTTTTGTGCGTTTTGGCGTCACATGTAACTGAAAATGTTTCTTCTGTTAGGTTGTATAGTGACCCTTTTCGTAGTTATTTGCATATTTTAGTATTATGCCCCCAAAATCAAATATCCCCTACTTTTTTTGAATAGTATATTATGGAATTTGAACATATAAATTACACCAAATTAAAACATTTTTACATCTGTAGAAATCTGTAAAAATCTAGTATTACGAAGTAATATCATGATAAAATTGAAATATCAGGTCATCCGAATCTAAAAGTTTGTCTTTATTTCCTCATATATTATAAAAGTAATAGAAAAGTAATAATATAATTTCATTATTATAGGATGTCAAATTAAAGTATGGTTTAGGTAATTGGAAGGATTTATGACCAGATATATTTTGTATATGTGTCATTGTGAACTTACGATAATAATATAAATATGGCAGTTTTCAAGCAGGTGAGTAAGTGTCTTTAATTTTGCAGTAATTACAAGTGGTATTAATTCTATAGAAAGTACATGATTGTAAGAGTGACTTAGATTTAAGTGCAAAATGAACAATAAAATACAAAAAATCGCGTTGTCTACTTAGTAGAAGTTTGTTTTGTTGGAAATGAAATACGTTTTGAAGATTTATTCCCTTGTTATTGGAAATTACATTAGGTTTATGTAATGTCTTAAATAAAAGTTCTGTATAGATCGTCTTTGTTTCATTTTTTGATTTCCAGTTCATAAGCGTCGAGTGATTAATGAAGGTATCTTTTATTTCAGAGATAGTTAATGGTGAATTGATGTTATAAATACTTTAGATGGATGGTATGGAATATAGTTCCTTAATGTGATGCCAAACCAGTACAAACCTAGAGCTATCCAAGCATGCTGGGTTTTAGAGTATTCTTTTACGTGTCACAATATATCAGAAACTATTTTCCACATCATGCATTTTGTCCAACTCTACATTTGGTCATTTAATTAACTAGTCACTGCTAAATGATATAATATTTACTATCAAACATGTAATTCACATTTTAAAAAAATACCCTCTGATGTATTACTAAAAGAGAAAGATAAGACACTTTTCTGTTTACGTTTTTTTTTCTCTGAGAGGTACCTCTGTCGCCATTAACTTCAAAATCGTGAATAAAATTGGCTTACCATACAAATTAGCCACCCATATGTGTTTTTAGCGAAAGGAATATATATCGAAAGGAACCAAGTGGTTGATTTGTAAGGCAAGGCAATTTTATTTCACGATTTTTAATTAAATAGCGACAGGGGTATCTCACGAAGAAAAAAATCTCGACAGCAAAGTGTCTTACCTTTCTCTTTTATTAATACATCAGAGGGTATTTTTTTTAAAATATGAATTACATGTTTGATAGTAAATATAATATCATTAAGCATTAAATATAGAGAAAAATAAGATAATTTTTTTTGAAAATATGAAGAAAAAAAAAAGAAACTCAAAATTTTTGAAAAATCACATATTTATTTACTAGTAATATGAATAGATCAGGTGTAACATATTAATAATTCAAATTGCCTTCCTGTCCCCATGCACCTGTGGTCACATGAAGCTATTTAATGTACACAAATGGGTGAAGCCCTCGTAAGACAGAATTGTACGGTTTCAACTTAAGCTATTGTTGGTTTAGCATAACAACTTAATATGATTATTTAAGAGAAAGTGTAGGGGGATAACATAATAAATATTACCTTTTAGTTTATTAATTTATCATTTGTACTTTTTGTGTATAAACCAGTGATTGTTTTCCATATAAATTGTGTTGTGTTTTTTAATCTACCATACAGACCTATATCAATTAAATAGTATGTAATGACCAGACCATGCCCCATTTTCACTGCTGATGCTGGAGTCTCATGCAACCTTAATCCAGCCCTGTGTAAAAATGCTGGTCATTAAATAATAGTAAACATTTAAAGATGCATTATCTGGTCGAGGACAGGACATGAAGTAATATATTGATATTGCACGAGCGGCAGATTTAGCTGTACATATGTGAATTTAAGCGAACACAATAGTTATATGGATAACAATCTCTATAACATCCTACGTTTCAAAAAGTATTCAATAATAATAATAATAATCGCGTCATTTTGCAAGGGTAGCAAATTAGGCCTGGGGCCTTTTTCCAATTTGGCACAGATCGTGCGAATGATTTCGATCATTACTGCAGGAAGAAGCCGAAGAACTCGGAGGAAACCTGCCTGATCGGACGGGAGACCGAATATCCCTCTCACTTACAACGAAAAGATTGCTTGCCCTGAACCTGCCTGATCGGACGGGAGACCGAATATCCCTCTCACTTACAACGATAAATTGCTTGCCCTGAGCTGGGATTGAACCCTCGTTTCATTGGTGAGAAGCCGCCTCTCTATCGCCACGGCTATCCGACCAATCACAAACAACAAAACAACAAAAACACTTAAGTGATAATAAACATTTCATTAAATTTAAGTCATTAAAGTGAAGACTATTGCCAAGTACCTGCATCTTTTAATTCCTGTATATAATTTAAAAGAACTTGTATTTTCAAAATATTAATACCCAAACCATAATGATTACCATCAAAACTCATCATGTTTTCTGTCATGTTAAATGTATTAAATGTTGGTATTTTGTATTTCTGTAAAATGAAGTTCATCTGAGATATAAACCACAGCACTCCTGGCTTAGATTGAGCTTTGTCTCTACCGGATTTTAAAATACCTGGACAATGGGGCGTGGCCCATAATAATTTAGGCCACCTGTTCTCTCCTTTCGTTTTGACTGCAGGTTCGATGAATTTTTTGTCTATTTTATTTGTATTAAAAAGGTCATGGAGGGCAATACCAAAAACTACCAACGATTTCGGTGCATTGTTTATACTCTCTATCCTATTGGCAAAAGGTAGACCAGCATCGGATGAAATAAAATGGTCAAACATTAGCTTAAACTTTCCACCACACAAATCATTTAGGCGGGAATCTGATTCAAGATGGCGTCTACACACTTTCTCTGTTAGTATATACATTCCTGTACACTGGTCATGTATGTCTGAAATATAAAATACACATAATAAAATACTTAATAAAGGAGTAACCAAGATTTAAAAAATAGCCACGCAAAGCTTGGAAATATATCCACACACCGGTTTTGTCTATCAGAAACTGGCTTAAACAGAAGCTTAATTGGTAGGGGGATCTCAATTGTAAACCAAATTTGATGATGCCGCCACGAAATCTACTCTCTATTATGTGCCCAAAGCTTTAAACATCTGTTAAACTTTTAGCCTCTATGGCTTGGGGGGGGGGGGTCAAAAGAATGGGAGGTTAGAGAACGATGATTATCAGTAGCGTTCGTGACCGAAATGCTTCCCATCAATTTCTAAAACGTCGTTTCCATAACTTTGCTATTATCGGTTATCAAGAACGCCGTTCCGTTTTATGATAAACAATTGTCGATAGCGTTCGTGACCGAAATGCTTATCACCAATTTCGTAAATGTCGTTTCGGGATTAATATATCGTAAAATTCATATTCATATAACGATAGACCTCCTATTTACAAAACTATGGTTTATCCCAAAAACCAGGGGCCTCTTTACCGCCATGGTAACTAAGATAAAATTTGGATTTTATCTTTAGTTAAGATTTCGAGGAAACGGGCCCTGGTTTAGAGACTCTATCTGAACTGCAGGGTACATTATGTTTTAGAGACTACAGGGTAGATTATGGATTATAAATTCTATCGAAACTACAGGGTACATCTAACTACAAGATACACCATTGTTTAGAAACTATCCTACACGGTACATGATTTTTTTTAGAGGGACTCTATCGGAACCACTGGATACATCATGGTTTAGAGACTATATTTGAACGCAAAATTTGATGTTTGACAATCCTAACTGAAATTAAGTTTTGAACCCAACATTGAATTCAGTAACAATGAAAACCTTATTACAAACAATATCCACAAGGCTAGGAATCGCCATTTTGAATATTATTTGGATTGTCGTTCCATATTTACACCATCTTGACACCAAACCCCATACTCCGCGCAGCGTTTCGTTTGATTAGAGGTAATCCAACCACACACTGTTATTCTAAGTGGATATTGTTGTTTTAATTTTTGATTGGTCAGTAGTCCGTCTACCAACCAATCACTAGCTGCCATACGAAAGCTTTACATTTAAAACGGGTGCCAGTATTGGACCAAATATGTTTACATAACGTAACGTCATGGCTCACGATTTTATTATGACTAATTAACCCGTGCATAGCAGAATACTACATTAAAACTAATTATGTGACAAACGAGGCTATCAAGTCGAATGAAATGTAAACAATACTGTTTGGAAACAAACATACGTTCACCGTTTTTATACGCCAACATTTTCATGTGGACGTATTATGTCGTCGCCCCTGTCCGTCCGTCCGGACGTCTGTCCACAATTGTTTTTGGGCCCTCTACAGGTCACAATTCTTGTCCAATTTTGACGACACTTGAAATATAGCTTTATCACCAAAAGATCTCGGCTGCTTTCAATATTGGCATGTATCGGATTGAAACTTCATGGATTAAGGCCCCTAATTGTACGAAAAATCAAGTTTTTAGCTTGTGGACCCTATAGAGGTCACAATTTTGAGCAGATTTTGATGAAACTTGTCGTGCATGTTTATAACCCAAAGATCTTGGTTCCTTGCGATATTTGCGCCTATCGGAACATAACTTCCTGAATTATGGCCCCTGATTGTCCGAAAAATCACCTATTTTAGCTTGTGGTCCCTCTTGAGATGACAATTGTTATCCGATTTGAAAACCAGTTTGATTATATCACCATTATGCAAGGTTATAACCCAAAGATCTTGGTTCCTTTCCATATATGCGCATATCGGATCGTCACTTCCTGATTATACGCAAAATCGCCTTTGTTTAGCTTGTGGTCCCTTTGGAGGTCACAATTATTATCCGATTTAGAAAACCGTTTGATTATATCACCACTACACACTAAGGAAGGTTGAGTTCGAATTTCGGGCAAATCGAACCAAAATTGCCATACAAAATGGCCGCCGTTTGTACGCGAATATTGTTAAAAAATGGTATATCAAGGTTGTGGACCCTGTAGAGTTCACAATTTTAATTCGATTTCGATGAAACTAGAAATACATGGTTATAACCCAAACATCTTGGTTCCTTTCGATATTTGGGCATATCGAATCGTAACTTCCTGAATTATGGCCCCTGATTATACGCAAAATCGTCTTTGTTTAGTTTGTGGTCCCCATCAGTGCCGGACTGGGCCCACTTGCCCACTTGCCTCAAAGAAAAAAAGAAAAAAGTAAAAAAAAGTAAAAGAAAAGGTAGTAAAAGAGGGGAGGAGAGGAAACAGGGAAAGGAAAGGAAAGAAAAGCAGAAAGATAGATTTCGTTGGAAGAAACAAATTCTACCACCTGGTGAAATTATGCATAAATTCATGAGTTTAACCTCAAGATGGTGACAGCATTATAAACCGACAATCTGTGATTAAAGCGCTCGCAGGTCACCATATATCTCCATCCGCTGCTCTGGCCTGAGGTGCTTGGAAAATGGGTTTGCGACTGTTTAATTTTCAAAATTTTCCCCCCAGACCCCCTCGAGCTTCGCATCTGTGGCGCTCGTAGGCGGGCGAAGCCCGCCGTTTGCTCGTGGGCCTTGTCACAGGTATGGCAAGTTGGCCTTCGGCCCACCAGTCCGGCACTGGTCCCCATGGAGGTTACAATTATTATCCGATTTAAAAAGTCGTTTGATTATATATCACCGTTACACCCTAAGGAAGGTTGAGTTCGAATTTAGGGCAAATCGGACCAAAATTGCCATACAAAATGGCCGCCGTTTGTACGCGAATACTGTTAAAAAATGGTATATCAAGGTTGTGGACCCTGTAGAGGATACAATTTTGATTCAATTTTGATGAAATTTAAAAAATCGTTTGATTACATATCACCGTTACAAAATGGCCACCGCGTGTACGCGAATACCGTTATAAAATGGTATATCAAGGTTGTGGACCCAGTATAGGTTACAATTTTGATGAAACTTGAAATGCATGGTTATAACCCAAAGATCTTGGTTCCTTTCGATATTTGTGCATATCGGATCTTAACTCCTGAATTATGGCCCCTGATTGTCCGAAAAATCCCTCTATTGTCCCTCTGGAGGTCATGATAAACATCCAATTTAAAAAAAACCGCTTGACTCTATCACCGTTACACCATACGGAAGGTTGAGTTTGAATTTCAGGGTAATCGGACCATAATTGCCAGATGAAATGGCCGCCGTTTGTACGCTAATAGTGTTAAAATATAGTATGTCAAGGTTGTGGAGCCAGTATAGGTCACAATTATAATTCGATTTTCATGAAACTTGAAATGCATGTTTATAACCTAAAGATCTTGATTCTTTTCGATATTTGCGCATATCAAGTTGTAACTTAATGAATTATGACCTTTGATTGTAGGAAAAATCACTTTCGGTATTGCTTGTCCTCTATCCATCTCTCGAAAATGTGGGCGTATCCTGCCTGGCAGTGCCAGCTTACTATCTTTAATACCTTAAATCAATATCCAAAGTTTAAGGTAAGACCCAGAATAAACGAAGTACTGTCATGTTGCTGTACTTAAGTGATAGCTTTTATTGAACGGTAAGAATAGACACATTCACGCATAAGTTCAAGAAACAGACGCTATTCCAGCAATGGCCATAGAGGGATTTCTCGGGCCATTGCTTCAGGAATATGACCAAACCCATATATACGACATATTACAAGCCGGAAAAAAATGAAAATGAATTAAAATTCGACATTTTGGATTTCATTTTTCCCGCCATGTATTTGTGAGATAACCATGCCCTTTTATTACCATAACAAATCAATGTTGTTGTTTTGTGGGGGGGGGGGCAGTGGTATTATATTGTGAAAGATATGCGCGCCACCAAGTGAAAAAATACATTTTTTTAATTGGCCTTTTTTCAAATTAAATTGTTGGCATATAATTCCTTTGCATAACCACTCCATGTTTGAGGAATTTAAAATAGATTATTTATCCTCCCACCACTGAAGAACGTCAAATTGAATTATGTTAATTGTGTCATTTTGCCATTTTGAACAAAATAGCCCGTAAAATGTTATACAAATAAAATATAAAACGTTTTGTTAAGTAAGCTATATGACGTCATATTTTTTATGGCTCCATTGTAAAGTTGGGACCCAAAATAGGGCATTTAAATGAGTTGTCGTAACTTTCCCTATATATGGCTTTGGAAGGGCTGAGTTGTATCGAATGTCATGGTCAGTGGATAAACTGAAATGAAAGGGGGTTGAACGTTCTACTTTGCTGCTCCGACTGGGCTATTTAAGGCAGACATACGCGAAACGGTGTGCTAGCTCAAGGAAATTTTGCCCAGATGGCGGATCTGAGGCTAACTTTTATTACGAATTCCAATTGTAAAGATATATATATTTACGTGCAAGCCCGTGTGAAAGCGGGACTTCCCACACACCGTCGATTTTGAGAAACAATAAGAACAAATAATTATTTTTAAAGAAGCCAACAGTGAGGCTGATGTTCCCCCGCCGAAATCCCAAAATAAATAGATGACAGATATTAATTAATCGCACATTTATGTTTTTCACAAGTATTAAGCAATAAAACTATACACTAAGTTTCATACCTCTCTATCAGATAGAATCAAGATAATATTTGTCCCAAAAAAGCATCGACAAAATAAATTGATTACCTCGGCTTAGCTTTAGCTTGAAATGTTAATCATTGAACTCAGTCAAGACATTCACCTTATGAACGCCTACACTTAGTTTGAACATTCTACATAATTCTACACAGTTATTGTGTTCCAAAGTCTCGACCAATCAAATTGCTTATCGCTCTGCTTCCCCTAAGCAGAACATGCTCATTTTCGAACTTAGTCAAGGTATTGATGTAATGAAACTATACACGTCCAAGTTTCACCACTCTCACTTAATTAGAACTAAAGTTATCGTGTCCCAAAGCCCCAAGCAATCTAATTGCTTATAAAAAATTCGAAAACGAAATAGAGCACACAAACACGCCAAGAAAACAAATACTCCTAATCATTGGCTATTATTTAGGAAAATAAGAAATGAAGTAATAACACTAATTAGGGAAGCTAAAATAATTTAAAAAACAAATTAGAACAACAAATAAATAATAAAAACTTGCCTTTAAATTAATGGTATATATATAGAAAATAGCCAAATCTATTACAAATTTTGATAACGAAAAGGTACCCACCTCCATTATTATTTTAAAACTGCGTTTACACACATTCACTTGATAAGGCAAATATTCTAAACTCTGACTTTGCCTCTATTTCAAAATTAAATGATGTACCTGACCTTCCATACTTTGCTTCTCGCAGTAACAACGAACTACAGCATGTTATTGTAAGCGATCAAGAAGTGAAAGATAAGTTACTAATTCTCAACTGTTTAAAGCCTTCTGGTACAGATAATATTAGCCATGCTATATTGAAAAAGATAACTCCACCAATCACGATCCCTCTCACTAAATTTTTATACGCCCACATTTTCATGTGGACGTATTATGTCGTCGCCCCGGTCCGTTCGGACGTCCGTCCGTCCACAATTGTTTGTGAACTCTCTACAGGTCACAATTCTTGTCCGATTTTGACGAAACTTGAAATATAGGTTTATCCCCAAAAGATCTCGGCTGCTTTCGATATTGGCATGTATTGGATCAAAACTCCATGGTTTATGGCCCCTGATTGTACGAAAAATCACGGTTTTAGCTTGGGGACCCTATAGAGGTCACAATTTTGAGCCGATTTTGATGAAACTTGACATGCATGTTTATAACCCAAAGATCTTGGATCCTTTCGATATTTGCGTCTATCAGAACGTAATTTCCTGAATTATGGCCCCTGATTGTCCGAAAAATCACCTATTTTATCCGATTTGAAAAACCGTTTGATTATATTCCCGTTACACACTAAGGAAGGTTGCGTTCAAATTTCGGTAACATTGGACCAAAATTGCCATACAAAATGACCGCCATTCGTACGCGAATACTGTTAAAAATGGTATATCAAGGTTGTGGACCCTGTAGAGGTCACAATTTTAATTCGATTTTAATGAAACTTTAAATGCATGGTTAAAACCCAAAGATCTTGGTTCCTTTCGATATTTGCGCATATCGGATCGTAACTTTATGGAATATGGCCCCTGATTATACGCAAAATCGCCTTCGTTTAGCTTGTGGTCCCTCTGGAGGTCACAATTTGTATCTGATTTAAAAAATCGTTTAATTATATCATCGTTACGCCCTAAGGAAGGTTGAGTTCGAATTTCGGAAAAATTGGACCAAAATTGCTATACAAAATGGCCGTCATTAGTACGCGAATACTGTTAAAAAATGGTTTACATGTATCAAGGGTGTGGACCCTGTAGAGGTCACAATTTTAATTCGATTTTGATGAAACCTGAAATGCATGGTTATAACCCAAAGATCTTGGTTCCTTTCGATTTTTGGGTATATCGGATCGTAACTTCCTGAATTATGGCCCCTGATTATACGCAAAATCGTCTATGTTTAGTTTGTGGTCCCTCTGGAGGTCACAATTATTATCCGATTTAAAAATCGTTTGATTATATATCACCGTAACACCCTAGGGAAGGTTGACTTCGAATTTCTGAAAAATTCGGAACATAATTGCCATACAAAATGGCCGCCGCGTGTACGCGAATACTGTTATAAAATGGTATATCAAGGTTGTGGACCCAGTATAGGTCACAATTTTGATTCAATTTTGATAAAACTTGAAATGCATGGTTATAACCCAAAGATCTTGGTTCCTTTCGTTATTTGCACATATCAGATCATAACTTCCTGAATTATGGCCCCTGATTGTCCGAAAAATCGCCTTTGGTCCCTCTAGAGGTCACGGTTATTATCTGATTTTAAAAAAAAAACGGTTGACTCTATCACCGTTACACCATACGGAAGGTTGAGGTGAATTTCAGGGAAATCGGACCATAATTGCCAGATAAAATGGTCGCCATGTGTACGCTTATAGTGTTAAAATATGGTATGTCAAGGTTGGGAGCCAGTATAGGTCACAATTATAATTCGATTTTGATGAAACTTGAAATGCATGTTTATAACCTAAAGATCTTGATTCTTTTCGATATTTGCGCATATCAAATTGTAATTTAATAAATTATAGCCTTTGATTGTAGGAAAAATCACTTTCGGTTTTGCTTGTTCTCTATCCATCTCTCGAAAATGTGGGCG
Source organism: Patella pellucida (assembly GCA_917208275.1). Classification (NCBI taxonomy): domain Eukaryota; kingdom Metazoa; phylum Mollusca; class Gastropoda; family Patellidae; genus Patella; species Patella pellucida. Next base: position 13,575,153 of record OU795039.1, read on the forward strand.
TATCCTGCCTGGCAGTGCCAGCTTACTATCTTTTAATCATTCATTAGAACTCCAATTATTACCTGATATTTGGAAGACTTCACATATCATTGCAGCGTATAAAGGAAAGGGTGATCCGCAGTTCCCTGACAACTATAGACCAATTTCATTATTATTAATTAAATGGCGCGAAATCTATAACCGAAGATTTAAATATTATCTCATTTTAGGCTAAACAATGGTGCGTAACTTTTAACCCCAATAAAACTAAAAATATTGTTTTTATCAGGAAATCTACAATCCACCCAGACGTTATGTTTGAAAATACAAAAGTTGAGAGCGTGCTGTTAGAATAATAACTGGCCTTTGAAGAAATTCATCTATTGATAATTTATACTAAGAGCTTGGTTGGGAATCATTGTATAATCGGAGAATAAAACACAAATTAATTTATCTATATAAAATAAAGAATAACTTAAGTCCCATTTATCTGTCTTAAGTTTTTAAACAATTTTAACCGTCAATATCAAATTATAATCTACCATTTTGTAAAACCAGCTCATATTATAATAGTTTTCTCCCTGCACAATTAAACTTTGAAATAATTTACCTGAAAATATTAAAACCTTACAAACGTTAAGTAAATTTAAATTGGGCCTCTCACGTGTGTATCCTATATTTAGACCACCACTTTATTTTAATACTGGAAATAGAAAAGAAAATACTATCCATTGCCAATTAAGAAATAAAGCTAGTAACTGAAATAATCCCTTATTCGACCACTTTATTAGTGAAACAAAAGTGTGCCCTAAGTGTAATTCTGTAGATGAAGATAACAACCATTATTTTTTCACATGTCCAGCATACTTTATTCCAAGAACAATTCCCAAAAATAGTCTATACTACCTTAAACAAAATGTTACATTTGACCTGATCCTATATGGCAACCCTGCTCTCCCAGACAAGACTAATTCTAACATATATGAAATGATCCAAAAATACATTTAAGGCAGCATGCGATTTTGACAATTTAATATTTAAAACTTATAATTACACTCCAAAAAATGTATATATGTTTGTTACCCCCTACCTGTACCTATGTCTACCATTGAATTGTAAACATAAGATTTAACTATTTTATATGTCTGGAGAGAACTTATATAGACCTTTGGCTGGTGTTCAATCCAATTCATCTTATTGAATAAAATATTGTTTAAACTATATCTGCTTTCCCTAAATGCCCATCTTCGAATAAACACCTACACCAAGTTTTAAAAAAAAACGGTTGACTCTATCACCGTTACACCATACGGAAGGTTGAGGTGAATTTCAGGGAAATCGGACCATAATTGCCAGATAAAATGGTCGCCATGTGTACGCTTATAGTGTTAAAATATGGTATGTCAAGGTTGGGAGCCAGTATAGGTCACAATTATAATTCGATTTTGATGAAACTTGAAATGCATGTTTATAACCTAAAGATCTTGATTCTTTTCGATATTTGCGCATATCAAATTGTAATTTAATAAATTATAGCCTTTGATTGTAGGAAAAATCACTTTCGGTTTTGCTTGTTCTCTATCCATCTCTCGAAAATGTGGGCGTATCCTGCCTGGCAGTGCCAGCTTACTATCTTTTAATCATTCATTAGAACTCCAATTATTACCTGATATTTGGAAGACTTCACATATCATTGCAGCGTATAAAGGAAAGGGTGATCCGCAGTTCCCTGACAACTATAGACCAATTTCATTATTATTAATTAAATGGCGCGAAATCTATAACCGAAGATTTAAATATTATCTCATTTTAGGCTAAACAATGGTGCGTAACTTTTAACCCCAATAAAACTAAAAATATTGTTTTTACCAGGAAATCTACAATCCACCCAGACGTTATGTTTGAAAATACAAAAGTTGAGAGCGTGCTGTTAGAATAATAACTGGCCTTTGAAGAAATTCATCTATTGATAATTTATACTAAGAGCTTGGTTGGGAATCATTGTATAATCGGAGAATAAAACACAAATTAATTTATCTATATAAAATAAAGAATAACTTAAGTCCCATTTATCTGTCTTAAGTTTTTAAACAATTTTAACCGTCAATATCAAATTATAATCTACCATTTTGTAAAACCAGCTCATATTATAATAGTTTTCTCCCTGCACAATTAAACTTTGAAATAATTTACCTGAAAATATTAAAACCTTACAAACGTTAAGTAAATTTAAATTGGGCCTCTCACGTGTGTATCCTATATTTAGACCACCACTTTATTTTAATACTGGAAATAGAAAAGAAAATACTATCCATTGCCAATTAAGAAATAAAGCTAGTAACTGAAATAATCCCTTATTCGACCACTTTATTAGTGAAACAAAAGTGTGCCCTAAGTGTAATTCTGTAGATGAAGATAACAACCATTATTTTTTCACATGTCCAGCATACTTTATTCCAAGAACAATTCCCAAAAATAGTCTATACTACCTTAAACAAAATGTTACATTTGACCTGATCCTATATGGCAACCCTGCTCTCCCAGACAAGACTAATTCTAACATATATGAAATGATCCAAAAATACATTTAAGGCAGCATGCGATTTTGACAATTTAATATTTAAAACTTATAATTACACTCCAAAAAATGTATATATGTTTGTTACCCCCTACCTGTACCTATGTCTACCATTGAATTGTAAACATAAGATTTAACTATTTTATATGTCTGGAGAGAACTTATATAGACCTTTGCCTGGTGTTCAATCCAATTCATCTTATTGAATAAAATATTGTTTAAACTATATCTGCTTTCCCTAAATGCCCATCTTCGAATAAACACCTACACCAAGTTTGAATGTTCTGGCTCAAATAGAAGGAGAGTTATTGTATTCCAAAGTCTCGGAAAATCAAATTGCTTAAAGCTATGCTTACCCTGAGCAGAAAATGGCCATTATCGAACTTAGTCAAGGTATCGATGTAATACAACTATATACCAAGTTCATCACTTAATTAGAACTAAAGTTATCATGTCCCAAGCCCCGACAAATCAAATTGCTAATCTCTACTTAGGCCAACCCTAAGCAGAAATGCTCATCTTTAAACACCATCAGGGCATTGACCTAATAAACACCTACACCAAGGAGCGTTATTGTGTTCCAAAGTGTCGGCCAATCAAATTGCTTAAAGCTCTGCTTACCCTGAGCCGAAAATACTCATTATCAAACTGAAACAGGATATCGATGTAATAAAACTACATACCAAGTTTCATCATTCTCACTTAATTAGAACTAAAGTTATCGTGTCCCAAAGGCTCAACCAATCAAACTGCTTATCTCTACTTAGCCTTAGCAGACAATGCTCATCTTCGAACTCCATAAAGGTATTGGCCTAATAAACACCTACACAAAGTTTGAACATTCTAGCTCAATTAGGAAGAGCGTTATTGTGTCCCAAAAAGTGTGACAGACGGACGGACAGATAGACAGACAGACGAACGAACCTATTTTAATAGTCCCCTGCTTTCTTCGAAAGGCGGGGGACAAAAATATCATCCATGGGAGGCACAAACAAAATTCAGATCTTACCTTTCGAAACATTCTTTTGAAGAGCACCATCAAATGTATTATTTCTGAGAAATAAAAGTAGTACCGTGTAGATATGTCGTATATAAGAATCACCACTTAAATATAATGTAGCACCATCTAACAGTTGACAAGCTTCTGTATAATTATATTTTCTTATTTTACATCTTGTATCGTAAGGGATGAAATTAGAATATTCACCATGTGGAGGTTGTCTCATGTCAAAACAATTGTTACATTTACACTGTTCTATTGGTCTTGAAGAACATTTATTATTATAACAGCATGGTGTTTTACCATAAGGATCACATAAAGCTCTAAACCAATGTATTGAGGGACTTAAATGACGTGGAAAAGATACGTCCCCACAGTTTAAATCCTCTCTTTGAAGTGAACTAGGTAATCCATGCTGAGTTCTGGAATAGTTCAAAAACGTCCTCATTTCTAAAGACTGTTCTTTTGTCAAAGATTTAATAATCCAGTAACCGTAAACCATTTTATCCAAAACACTTGGACATTTCTCATTATTGTCCAATTTGGAGATGATCGATATCGAATTTTTAACTAATTGATTTGTTGAATATCGATTATCCACTTTGGAGAAGTTCCACATCCGTTTTTTTGTTGAATCGTATACTTCCTTATGTAACGATTTTAAACGATTATCCACTTTAGAGATGATCGATATCGGTTCTTTAACTAATTGATTTGTTGAATCCTGTACTGGTTTATGTAATTTAGAGAATAGTTGACTATAGTTCTCTTGTCCCAATAACACTAACATGCAGAAAAACAACACAAGAACAAAACCCACGATAATATCCTTTCTTGGTATGGATAGGAGCCGCATCCTGAAAGGAAAAGAGATGTGGCCAGATTCTGATTAAAATGCAACTACATTGTACATATCCACACATATATTAATTTGTCATTAAGGAATAACAAAAACAGCTGTTACGTAATGAGAAAAAAAATAATTTATGAATTTGTGATTAACGATAACATTTTTGTTTCATTAGTAGAGACTAACAAAAAAAAAACAGCTGTTACTTATTGAGAAAAAATAACAATGTCCAGGAACAAACTATGATGGAAAACACAAAATGAAATAAAATGGGGATAAATATACGCCATACAGTTGCCCCGATTTTCAGCTGTCGAAGGTTCTTTTACGTGCAATGTCTTCACGGGGCCTCGGATTTTCGTCCCATCCGCACCCCCCCCCCCCACCGTTAAAGACCCCTACGGGCAAGGGAATTATTGATAGAAAATTCAACCATATGTTAGTCCCGAAATGACCTAGCTGTTGACGTTAAACCCCATTTCTCTTTCTCTACGTATTTAGAGTTAGCACCAACATAACTTCTAAACTCCCTACTGTCTAAACCTTCCGATTCTTTTGTAACGGATACCCTCGATTATGAAATAAAAAGGGTGTTGAACGTCCTACTATTCTGCACCTAGCCTACTCTTATATCGAATTCCAACTTCCAAGGGATCTTTTACGTGCACGCCAATGTGTACACGGTACCTCGGGTTTTCTTCCCATCCGAGCGATTAGACAGCTGTCCTTGCCAGGCCCTTCGTTCTGCATTACTGATAAGGGGAAACCAAGCCGAAAAATCGAGATGAACTTTCTCGTCCAATGCAGGGATCGAGCACTCGACCTCCAGGCTAGCGAGTCAGCGCCTTACCCACTTAGCCAAGTTATCAATCTTCGATTATAAACAAAGTTTTTAACCTTGCAGTTATTTAAAAGACTTCGGCATAAAAAACACGGATTTTTGGACAATTTAAATCAACATTAATGTTGTTATGTTACTGGGAAAAGATGGGCTTCTGATATCCAATATTCAGGACAAAATAAATATTTTACCATTGGTACACCAACCATGTACTATACTGCATTGTAATAAGGGACTCGAAGAACGAGGCTAGACATATTCCATAAGTCATGTCAAACTGTGAGCTCAAATTCTTATCTGGAGAGCATGCGCAATAAATCATCATTTTCGGGCCATTTTTCTATTATGGGGTACAACTAAACTACGGCTAGTATATTTATGAAACTTTATAGCGTAGCAGATATGGTTAGTGAGTATACATTCTAAAAGTTTGATGCACTTTTATCGATAGGTTTTTATACCCCCACATTTTCATGTGGACGTATGTTGTCGTCGCCCCTGTCCGTCCGTCTAAAATTTGTGAACACTCTACAGGTCACAATTTTCATCCGATTTCTAAGAAACGTGAAATATAGGTTTATCACTATAAGATATCGATTCCTTGCGATATTGGCATGTATCGATCTGTACCTTTATGGATTATGGCCCCTGATTGCACGAAAAATCTCGTTTTTAACTTGTGAACACCGTAGACGTCACAATTTTGAACCGACATGCATGTTTATAACCCAATGATCTCGGTTCCTTTCAATATTTCCGCATATCGGATCGTAACTTCCCGAATTATGGCCCCTGGAGGTCACAATTATTATCCGATTTAATGTTGAAGGTTGCAGCCTATATTAGCGTTCACAGAAAAACTCCAGAATGGAAGGTCACAGAACGATAAAATTAACGGACGTCCGGGCATACAGGGGCGACGACAATATACGTCCACAAAAAATGTAATCGTATAAAAAGAGATGATAAAAAAGAAAACACTGAAAATGTCAGTCAAATTACTATATTCTAAACGGAGTTGTCACTGTTCACATCGTCTAGGATAATTGCCGATCGTTTGACTGACAGGCGATAACTCCGTCCTATTCTCGATTATTAAGTAACAATTTCAATGGTATGGTACCCTCGCTTGGCAGGCCTTCCATCGGCTGTCTCTAGTTGTGACGTCGGTGACTAACGGGAAACGTTAGCTTGGACGACCATTTATTGATTTAATTTTAAATGAATGACTGTTTAAGTCCAATCCGTTGGTAAAATAGAAGAAATAAAAACTTAATAAATTTAGTACTGTTAAACACCGGTGGTACTTTTCACGCCGACCAAATGCTTTTTACCGCCGACCAAATACTTTTTACCGCCGTCCGTCGTGAAATTACCGCCGACCAAATACGTTTTACCGCCGACCGCACTGTGATGACTTTCGAAGTGGGACATAAGAGAAAGAGTCGGTTTAAATGCTCAAATTGTCAACGAATTCTAAACGTCAATGAAATCGCTGCCTAAATTATTGCCCTGACCCCCCACAAGGTTAATTGGGCACTTCAACCATTTTACGGTTATTTTTTTTATATAAAAAAAGAATACAAAAGAAGTTGAACAATAATGTTATTCTTTTATTTGAGGTGTTATCCCGTACAACTGTCCAAAAACATATATATATATATATATATATATGGAAGGACAATAGTACAGTTTAGATATTGAAGGGCAAATATAATCAGCTTCTGCTTATTAGGCCCATCTTCTATTAGTGCGAACACTTCTACACATTTTTCGTTTTGCTCTTCGCTGAAACAACGCCACTTTTGTTCGGAAATAGAATATGCTTTATAGAGACCACAAAGTTCATAATCTAATTGGAGCCTTCTGGGGTTTCCAGTCAATTGCACATTGAAAATCACACCTTGCCATATTCGATTGTCGACCATATTTATATATAATAAAATCTATATTTGTTTTCATCAAACTCTCTGTATTTAACAAAATCTATTTATTTGTCACTAATAATTTAATTATTTTTATATGGTCGGCGGTAACAAGTAATCATTTGATCGGCGGTAACAAGTATTTGGTCGATGGTAATTATATTACGGTCGAAAGTCATTACAATGCGGTCGGCGGTAAAAAGTATTTGGTCGGTGGTAATATCACGACAGTCGGCGGTAAAAAGTACCACCCGTCAAACACTCCCCAATGAGAGCCGCCCCCAAAATGTAGCTTTGTCCCTTTTCGTTAGCCAAATACAATCTGACATAGTGAAATGCTGACATTTCAAAATCTAATCTAAACTATATGTTTATTGCATAGTATTAGCTATAATTACACTGGACAATATGCTGCGATATCTTTTTGGGTAATTTACATATGTGTAAGATATATACAAGAAGACGTGGCAATAATAATATGAAGAAGACAATAGTAACTTGGTGTAAAATAGAGCAATCAGTGAAGCGTGTGTAGAGAATACAAACCGAATGTGTACAGCTGGCCGACAAGAAATAAAATGGAAGTGAGATCGGCTAACCTTTCCACGTCAAATAAGCCTCGATGTCAGCCATATTTATTTCACAAATTGGAAAAGAGTGTGTGGGGGGCGTTGACTGCTTTTTATTAAATCATTTCGGTATTTTTATAAGCGGAGTTCAGCTGTTAACCCAATATTATCTCTCTGCAGTGTGGCTACTATTGCCAAGCACCTGCATCTTTTAATTCTTGAATATAATTTAAAATAATTTGTATTTTCCACATATTGATACCCAAACCATAATGATTACCATCAAAACTCATCATGTTTTCTGTCATGTTAAATGTATTAAATGTTGGTATTTTGTATTTCTGTAAAATGACGTTCATCTGCGATATAAACCTCAGCACTCCTGGCTTAGATTGAGCTTTGTCTCTACCGGATTTTAAAATACCTGGACAATGGGGCGTGGCCCATAATAATTTAGGCCACATGTTCTTTCCTTTCGTTTTCACTGCAGGTTCGATGTACTTTTTGCCTATGTTATTTGTATTAAAATGGTCATGGACGGCAATTCCAAAAACTACCAACGATTTCGGTGCATTGTTTATACTCTTTATCCTTTTGACGAAGGGTCGACCAAAAAAGGATGACAAAAAGTGGTTAAACATTAGCTTAAATTTTCCACCACACAAATCATTTACGTTGGAATCGTTCTCTAGGTGGACTCTACACACTTTCTCTGTAAACATATACATTCCTGTACACTGGTCATGTATGACTGAAATATAAAATATACATAATATATTTAATAAAAGGAATAACCCAGATTTAAAAGATCGCCACGTAACAATGACAATTACGCTTCCTACTTGGATCTGCGTCTCGAATGTGACAATTGCCATAAACTGAGTGTAAAATTGTACGATAAACGGGATGATTTTGACTTTCCGATTGTTAACTTTCCATTCATTAGTAGTAACATTCCAATATCACCAGCTTATGGAGTGTTTGTGTCTCAGCTAATTCGTTACACGAGAGCTTGTTCCTTTTATTCTGATTTTTTAAGTAGATCGAGGCATTTGTCATCTAAGCTTCAACTACAAGGATACTTGCGCACTAAACTGATTAAGGCCTTTAAAAAGTTTCATGGCCGTCATATTGATTTGATTGGTAAATATAACGTGTCTCTCTCGGCTATTATTCTGGATATTTTTAATTGAATCGTATACTGTTACTATCACCCTGATAATGTCTACTACATCATTAAGACAGTTCATCACGTGTATTTTGCATACTATAGTTCATTGGCCAATCGCGCTATTTGACTGACATTTCGCCTAATAGATTGGATGCAGCTATGGCGGGTGTGGCGCCAGGCAGGGTAAGCTTACTCTTCCGGACACCTGTTACCACTGCTTGTCGCGTATTTTTGTACACGAGGAGCAGTCCATTTGCTGATTACACTATTTTGCTTGAATACACTATTTTGCCTATAACGTTTTAAGGACTTCGAATTCTGTCTTATGATTTGGATTGTTCGTACTTGGTTTTTATTTTATTTGAAATATGCCCACACATCGTATCAGAAACCCGTCTTAAACAGGAGCGTAACAGAAGGGGTATCTCAATTGTGCACCAAATTTGATAATACCGTTACGAAATCTGATCTCTATCATGTGCCCAAAGCTTGTAAAACATCTGTTAAGCCTTTAGCCTGTATGGTCTGGGGGATGTGGCCCCAGAATTGAAGTTTAGAGAACGAATATAGAAATCATGTTAAGTGAAGTTCCACTTCAAGTAACGTAAATTGTATCGGCTCTGCTCTCTACTACGTTACTATCAGCCCCCATTGACAACTAGTATGTAAATAAGGCTTTTCTCGTATCCCAATTCTAAGGCAATTTTGGAATCCTGATCGTCTATTTTTCACAGTGATTCTTCTTTGGTCGCTAAAAGGAATCATTTCTTGCACATCTGACACAAATTTATAAACATCCTACACTATATTCATGTAAAATGACATTCCTAAATTTGGAATATTGGATGAGCGTTAGTTTGAACATGGCGGCCAAATTCAAATGAAAGTTGTTTATGTTTTTGTATCGCGTTATTCTACATGAAAATAGTGTTGTATTTTTATAAATTTGTGTTGAATGTGGCACGAAATGATTCCTTTTAGTGACCAAAGAAGAATCACGGTGAAAAATAGACGGTAAAGGTTCAAAAATAGCCCGAGAACCTAGGTGGGGAAAAGCCTTATTTTCATACTAGTTATCAATAACGTAGTAGAGAGCAGAGCCGATACAATTTTCGTTAATGAAATAACTATGTTAAGTGCTGTGTTAAATAAACTCCTATAGTACGTATTGGATGTAGAATTTATCAAGATGTCAATTTGCGCCTGACCGGGGTCACTGTTACTGGAACCAACGGCGTCATCCTGTACGGAGATCGTAGTGATTGGTGTTCTGCCGAATTTCTGCTTCGCCCAATCGTACAGTCTACCTGCCTTGATATGGCAGAGTAAATTTCCACGATGCACAAACTCGACACCGTCTGTGAGGTGAACAATTCCCTTCAAGGTAATACCTTTGACATTTCTCCGACCGGCTTCAACACGTATCACCTGACAGATGACTTGAACATATTGGTTATATTACCGTCATTATCCAGTTGTAAAATTGTGAATTCGTCTTTGAAAGGCCACTTATAAATAGTTTTCTGGTGCACAGTTTTAGGCTTTTTCGTAGCCATATTTGGCGGACTTCGCAAAACATAAAAAAACTTGATATTTCCTTGGTCACGTGTATTCCAGCTGGCCAATCAAACGCTTCAAAACTTACGGGTTACTCTGACTTCGGTATTGTAAACTCCGCGAAGCTCGTAATCACGAAAAATGTCCTTGCAAATACTATCTATGGAACGAACACGATTGGGCGAATTACTTTCAATCATACGTTCACAAAGATTGAGTGCTGAATGTTTCGAAAAACACAAGAATTGATGTAAAATAACGTGAACTATTCGTCACTACCAGTCATCATTGCTTGACAACGGTGAGAGTGTCCTCATTGAAACGTTGCAGTTAATAAACCCAGTGAATGCTATCCTTAAAGCAGTTTGTTATTACTACCAGTTAAGTATTTTTCCGTTCGCCTGCTGTTCATATCGTGATGGAAATTTTGGGCCCCTTTATTTGGAGTTTGGTGACCGGCAGGCGATCGACCAGTTCGATCTCCTCTTATGTCGAGGTTTGAGCCCGTAAAACGTTATACCATTCAAAAATAAGATGTTTTGTTAAGTAAAGCTATATGAGGCCATGTTTTTTATGGTTCCATAGTTGGGACCCAAAATGGCGATTTTAAATGAGTTGTCGTAACTTTCCATATACATAACTTTAGAAGGGTTGAGTTGTTTCGAATGTCATGGTCAGTGGATAAACTGAAATGAAATAGGGTTAAACGTCCTACTGTTCTGCTCCGACTTAGCTATTAAAGACGGCCATACGCCAAAGGTGTGCTTTGAGGGAAATTTTGCCCAGACAGCGGAGCTGAGCCTTACTCATATTACGAATTCTAATTGTAAAGGTATATAATTTACGTGCAAGCCCGTGTGAACACGGGACTTCCCACACAACCGTCGATTTTTAGGAACAATAAGAACAAATAATTAATTTAAAGAAATTTCGTCCATGGGAGGCACAAACGAATTTCAGATCTTACCTTTCGAAACGCCCCTTTTAAGAGCACCATCAAATGTATTATTTCTGAGAAATAAAAGCAGTGCCGTGTAGATATGTCGTATATAAGAATCTCCACTTAAATATAATGTAGCACCATCTAACAGTTGACAAGCTTCTGTATAATTATATTTCCTTATTTTACATCTTGTATCGTAAGGTATGAAATCAGAATATTCACCATGTGGAGGTTGTCTCATGTCAAAACAATTGTTACATTTGCACTGTTCTATTGGTCTTGAAGAACACGTATTCTTATAACAGCATGGCGTTTTCCCATAAGGATCACACAAAGCTCTAAACCAATGTATTGTAGGACTTAAATGACGTGGAAAAGATACGTTTCCACAGTTTAAATCATCTCTTTCAAGTGTGCTAGGTAATCCATGCTTAGTTCTGGAATCATTCAAAAACGCCCTCATTTCTAAAGACTGTTCTTTTGTCAAAGATTTAATATTCCAGTCACCATAAACCATTTTATCCAAAACACTTGGACATTTTGAATGATAAGCCAATTGGGAGATGATAGATGTCGGATTTTTAATTACTTGATTTGTTGAATCTTGCCCTTCCTTATGTAATTCAGAGAAGAGCTGGCTATAATTGCGTTGTCCTAATAATACTAGCATACAGAAAAACATCATCAGCACCAAAACCACGTGAATGACCTTTCTTGATAAGTATTTGAGCTGCATCCTGAAAGGAAAAGAGACGGGGCCAAAATGTAACGATATAGAAATATTAGAGCTATGTCCCGTTTATTAAGTTGTAATGTGTTTTTATCATTAACACACTAAGATTTTAAAAAAGATATGTTTAAAGACATGTGATACCAGCTGTTACTCAATGGGGACAAAATAACCAATGTCCGAGAACATTGCAGTGACATTACAAATTGAAATGAAATGAGGTTAAACCTCCCACTGTTCTTTACCGACTGGGCTAATGTAGAAACCTTTATCCCGATTTCCAACTGTCAAAGGTTTTTTTTACGTGCACGACAATGTATACACGAGATCTCGAATTTTTTGTCCCATCCGAAAGATTAGAAAGTATCCGGACCTTGCCCTCCGTGTTGCACGACCGACTTTCTCGTCCAACACCGTGATCGTGCTCTGGTTACGGGGCCCATACACGATCCAACATGTTGGATGAAACATGTTTGATAGCATGACGTTGACCATACACGTTCAAACTTGTTTGTCAAACATTAGTTTGTGCCAAGAGTTCGTAATGGATGGCGTTAGCCCTTGCTTTAGCCTTGCGAAAAAAAAAACAGAAAAAAATGTTTTTTGCAGCGCAAAAAGTTTGGCCATTCTCAAAAAGCCATGGTACACATCAATTAGCTCCATAATAAAAAAAAATTCATCTTTTGATGGCGCCATGACGATGTTTTCAGTCGATCTAAAGGGCCCCATACACGATTCAACATGTTTGATCAAACATATTGGATCAAACATGCTTGATGGGTATTTGATCGTGTATGTGTAAATTTGATGGCCAAAAATGTTTGACGTCAAATGTGTTTGATGGATCTGATTTCTGTTGATATTTTTCGTCAAACAGTCAAACATGTTGGATCGTGTATGGGCTTCATCAAACTTGTTTGTCCAACAAACAATATTGGACAAACAAGTTTGATGAAGCCTATACACGATCCAACATGTTTGACTGTTTGACGAAAAATATCAACAGAAATCAGATCCATCAAACATTTGACGTCAAATATTTTTGGCCATTAAATTTACACATACACGATCAAATATCCATCAAACATGTGTGATCAAACATTTTGGATCGTGTATGGGGCCTATTAGGCTTAATTGGATTCTGAAACACGATCAACGGATAATTGTAATAACAATGGAGACACAGGAATTAATCTCCATTTCAAGCACTGTTGCTACAATAATAGATAACTTCGCTAAAACCAAAGTGGTTTAAATGAAATTCTCAATATACCATTGAGTTTTTATGATCTATTTTTGAGTTGTATCAAGAATGCCCAGCTTTTGTATTTCTTTTCACAATTATGAACACTCAATACGTTTTTATACAACGATATACATGCATTATATAACCCGGCTAAACGCTAGCTGCCACGGCAAATACAACACTCGGGGGGGGGGGGGATCAGGAAAGAGACCATTTAGGTGTCAGGTACACATTTAATATGTACATGGCCAATCAATTTAATCTTCCTGGAAACCTGTTTCGCGTGCATGGGGTACTTAAATACGGGCAGATATAATATCAGATGGTAATTATATGATAGATCTTAGGAAAATAATATTCAATTTTAAGAAATAGAGAATCCCCTACTTCCCTAGAAGATTTCATTTATCGCCCAGCCCTCTCTTACAAGCACAAGTAAATATATATATATATACATAAATAAATAAAAAATACGTCCAGGTAAGAAAATCTTCCACTTTACTTCATTATGACATACATTAAATTATAAGCTAGCTATCTGCCTTCTAAATTTTAAATTCATGTAAAGCGATTTATCCACTGAAGATATCGCTCAATAGAATAAGAAACATTAAACTTTGACCATTCTTTTATTAGGCAAAAAAAATGTAGTTTATCAATTCCACGTGTTTTATGAAACCCCTAGATTTCAGCACCACAATATACATGTAGTATACTACCAACATAAGTATCAAAGGCATACATTAGAATGATTATCCCTATAAGTTTTAATAACTGAAAATGTGGACTTTCTTCCTTGTAATGCTAAATTTTTACGTGTAGTCAAAAATTAACCTTTAAAATTAAATAAGACGCCTAGATAAATAAATTCATTCACAACCTCTAATTTAGTACCGTTAAAATTTCCATCCGTTAAATCGAGCAAGTGAATCTTACAACTCTTACAACCCCTTTGGGGTTTCGGAAAATAAAACGTTACCATAGGCAAACATTATTAAAATAGATTGATGTAGGATCAGGTAAGTGCTTGACAAATATAGATTTTAAAGAGCTAAATCGCTAATATTTAGGACCTAGAAATTGACCCCAATGGGTCGCAAAACTTACAATGATGTAATCTGGTATATAAACTGATTTACATTCAATTGTTTCCGTTTTGACTCTTACTACGGCATGAGTCTCAACCGAATCACTATTTCTAGCGTCTGGTTATTCCAGTCTATTGCGCATGCTCTCTAAATAAACTATGGCGTTACCGTTTGACATATGTTTAGCCTCGTTCTTTCTGGTCACTTGTTACAAATGACAATATTTCTAGTATGCCGCTATGGTCAATAAAGGATAAATACGATTAGAATTTTAAGGATTTTTTTTTTGCCAAGTCTAAAAAAAGGATCGCCAGTACCCCAAAACTTTATCGCCAAGTAAAAAATTTAATCGCCACTTCTATAAATTTATGGCAAATTGCGACTGTGGCGACCGACAGTGTGAGCCCAGCAAATGACGCTGAGGCGCATTACTGTACACGATTCGTGTACCAATTGGAAAATATTTATTTTGTCTTAAATATTGGATATAAGAAGCCTACCTTTTCCCGGTGGGATCATAACATCAATGTTGAGTTGAATTGACAAATAATTCGTGTTTTCAACGTGTAAGAGTTAGAGACTATAAGCTAATTTAAGATGAGATAAAACATCACTAATATATAACGAAAACAACAAAAGTCAATAACTGCACCTTCGTGGGAATAATCCATGATTTTAAAACTAAAATAACTTTAGGCATATCAAAAATGACAGAATTTATATTTATAAATTAGTTCGAATTCATATTGATAAATTAGTTCCAAACAATTGGAAGTACATGTATATAGATTAGAATATAGGCCTCGTCCAACTGGTAGACGCCAAAAAGTAAGACGCTCAATCCCATTTCATCTATACTAGTATAAAGTTATGTACTATTGGCACGCTGCAATACATTATTTGCAATAATGCTACGCCAACATCACCGAAAGCCCGCATTAACAATTTAATTTGTTTCAAAATAAACTCATACCATTACTAATTATATACTGACAATGGCGAATACAAATAAAACGACAATATTGTTACAGATAATTGGTCTTGCTGCCCTGCAGTATTTCCAACATATTCAAAAGACTGGGTAAATATTAAAGACAAGGCAAGGGACGTTATGTCGTAACATTGGTGAGAGAGAGAAACGGGGTTTAACGTCCATTCAACAAAACTAGGTCATTTCGGGACTAACATATGGTTTAATTTTATTTCAATAATTCGCTTGCGGGTAGGGGTCTTTAGCAGAGGAAGGAAACCGGAGTGCCTGGAGGAACCCACGAGGTTGAGAAGGCGCCCCTATCTCCATGTCACATACGCTCACACTAGGGCTCGAAACCACAGCCGCAAGCCAGAGGTCACCGGCCAGCTAGATGTCGAAGCGCGGCACTCTTGACCACTAGGCCATCCCACCCCCCCTCCATATTTTTAGTTATGAACTTTAGATACAATAATTTGTTAATATAACCATATTGTTTCAACCATCATATTTCTCAATTCGTAGTCTTTAGAACCCATGTCATAAACAATTTAATTTGTGTTACAATAACTATTACATACTGACAACAGAATGAATGAATGAAATGGGGTTTAACGTCCTACGCTTAAGCACCTAACCTGGGCCAATTGAAGACGGGCATACGCCAACAGTGTGCTATGAGGGAAATTTTGTCGAAACGTCCTTGTCGAAACGTCGCTTAGTATCAAACTCAGTAATTGTGTACCCATAAAATTGTACCTTGTGTTATTATTAAATCTAATTTATTCAATATGTTCATTACAAGCTATACATGATCTGTGTACAAGATCCACGTGACTTCAAGGGAATAGGCATTGGTCAGTAGGCAGGCCGTGACGAGATAAAAGCGACAATTGCATGTATGACTATGCATGCAAGGGTATATATTGAGGAGTTCACTGACGGTTAGTAAGGGTGGGGGGGGGGGGGCTTGAACGAGTGTATGGACTCACTCGAGTTTAGTCGCTGCCTTGGCAGAGGGGCAGAAAAGTAGATTTATTATTGTTAGATGTGTTCCTGTAGAGGTATATTTTTTTAAACAATAATTTTATCCATTAAATCTGAAGTCTAGTTGTAGATTAGTTCGTGTTGTATGTATGTAACTGAAGCTGTTTTAGATACCTGATGTAAATAAATACTATATGTACGAAACTGATATCTATTATACACTAATAGTGTTACAGGTGTTAGACCATCCGACCAACCAAACCGTCACCATATAATAATGCTTGGGGCGTTTCCATTATGACTTAATGAAAAAATTCAGCTCGACATCACGTTTGTTGAGTTCACTTACTATTCAGAATACCATGTACCATGTGGACAGTAGAATCTACAAATTGTTAATTGACTAATACTTAGTTCTTATGTTGTGTATTTAAAACTAAAAAAGTATTTGCAATGACCCGTCTTCATTAGCCCAGTTTAAGAGCAGAATAGAAGGACGTTAAATCTCATTGTATTTCATTTGTATTTGCAATGAATATCATTTCATACAGAATTTGAGTGACACAAATATCGCATATTCGCAATTATTTATTTTGTATCGATTATCACATTAGTCCAATGTACGTTAACTGGTCAATATTTTGTCAATGCTTGAATAGCGGTATTTATAATTTCATTGTTTTAATTAACTGTTTTTGGTCATTAGCGTCGGAAGCATTGTGAACATATCAAAAATTGAAAAGATGTCAGAAAAAAAATTGAAATATTATGGATAGTCAAAATTTGACCAAATTGTTTTACTAATCATCGACAAGAGTGTTTATGTTTTATGAATTCAACTTACACATTATGATGCATATCTACAACATATCCTTTACCTGTCCTTCACGTTGTGCAATACTTTGGACGATATTGACTAAAATCGCCCTCGTTTGTGACTAGTAAGACCGCGTTGTTTTATTTTCATTTTAATGCACCCTTTCATTGTTTTTCATTATAACTCTATTGTATTTTACTTCATCAATGTTGGGAGGGGGGTGGCCGAATGGTAAGTACGTACACTCTGTATCATAAAGCCCGTCATTGAGACAACTGGCGTGGTTTCGAATCCTCGGTTGTACGTGACAAGGAGTAGGGTCGCCTTTCCAACCTGCTAAAGACCCATACGCGCAAGCGAATTATTGAAATACAATTAAACCATGTGTTAGTCCCTAAATTATCTAGTTTGTGTCGAGTGGACGTTAAACCCAATTTCTCTCTATCATCAATGTTGTAACCTTGATTAATGCCCCGTTTTTGGTTTTGTATAATGGACTGATTGTGTAACCCAATTACATGTGTCAGATTTTGCGCCTGGTTGATTCTTTGTGTGTAGTAGAGATGTGCTTCTGTAAATCCTAACAATTGTCAAAAACAATAACTGTCCGAAGGGCTTATCACTTATGTCAATATCCTTTCGGACCAGGGTACCCCGAAATTGGCATAAGTCACTTTCGGTTAAGAGGATGGTAGTACTTGGGCCGAATATCCAATGAATCAATCAAAACAAATTGTTTATTAAATACATTTTTGTTAACGTAATTATTTGAGTTAATCAAAACTTGCATTTTCCCTTGCTTAAACACTCTCATGTTATAGCCGAAGAAGTGTGTGGTTTTATTTACAACAGGATACAGGAAGGCAAAATCATATATAATTAACCATGTTGATCTTGTATATTGCAACATAATCAGGCACATTATGTAATGAAATGGGGTGTAACGTGTAACTGGTCTGCTCCTAAACTTGGCTAATGAAGACGGGCATACGCCATACAGTGTGCTATGGGTGAAATTTTGCCCGGGATGCTGCGATCGAATTCCAATTGCCAAGAGATATTTTACTTGCACGCCAATGTGTACACGAAACCTCGGTTTTTCGTACGATCAGAACGATAGACAGCTGTCCTTATCACGCCCTCCAACCTGCATCACTGACAAGGGGAAACCACGCCGAGAAATCTGGATGAACCTTCTCGGCTAATGCAGGGATCGAAAACCCGATATCCAGGCTAGCGTCTTACCCACATAGCCATGTGATCGACCAGGCACATTATGTAAAAGAAGTTAGTTGTATTTGAAATGGTATATTCTATATGTGTATTTGTCTTTTACTACACCACTTGTTTTGCATGCTGCTCTTTTTGAGCTTATTGGGGTGTGTGGATGGCCTAGTGGTCTAGGGTGCCGCGCTTCGACCTCTTGCTGACCGGCCCCCTCTGGCTTGCGGCTGTGGTTTCGAGCCCTCGTGTGAGCGTATGTGGCATGGAGATAGGAGTGCCTTCTCAATCTCGTGAGTTTCTTCCGAGCACTCGAGTTTCCTCCCACTGCTAAAGACCCCTACGCGCAAGCGAATTATAGAAGTAAAATTAAGCCATATGTTAGTCCCAAAATGACCTAGTTTGTGTCGAGTGGACGTTAAACCCCATTTCTCTCTCTGTCTTTTTGAGCTTATTGATGATGCAAAAATATCTTATCTTTTAATACAAAAATAGTTAATATCTGATTTTATTGCTCAGAAATAGCCAATGCAACAGCAGGACTCAATTTTGTGCTGATAATAAAAAAAATCCAAAACAAAAACAAGTGTGGGTTGTTTTTTAATGAAACGCCTGTCAAAATGGACTGGGCGATAATAGCAGTGGGTAATCAATCACACGGTTGAAATGTTCGTATAGTCAAGGGGTGTGACGTATTATACCTCGGTCCCAATACATATGAATTTCAAACAAAACAAAGGATCACGTTGTATTTGGGGAGAACGTTGTATTTGGGGAGAAGCTCTGAAATAATTAGATACGGATTGGAAATAGTTTTAATTTTTGTTGGTCTATAGTCTATAAGCTATTATCAAATTAACATGGTCGATTCATTGTCCTAAATAACGACACCAGATCAGAGTTTTCTCTGGGTCATGATACCGTCCCACCACCCACAAACGCTTAGTATCTTGCGTCAATACTTTTCAAAAATATGTTTTTAGTTTGTACAGTAGATACATGCTCTGAAGACTATAGTTTACTTACAGGTGCATTAGTAAAATAAATAATTTGAAAATTTCATTCAAATTACTCTAATGTGATCGACAATATTCGCCTTTGACAAGACGTGTGCGATAATTGCAACTATCGTAAATGTCGCTCGTCCATTTTAAATCAAACAAGATATGGCTAAACCGACTCTAATTTATTTAAAATCGGAGAAATCCAATGCACCAGGGAGTTAATTTGTGTTTCATTAATAATTTATTGGCCTAAGAAAGACCTAACATAGGCAGATTTAGCTCTTGCGTAATATATGTTTAATGATCTATACGACATATCGAAGACCAATGTAATGCATATTAATATTAATATGAAAGTTTAACAACTAACAAAAATGATTGAAGCACAATTAATTATTATATTACCGTTTAAAAGATTCTAATTTGTTTACCTTGAAACTATTTTAACGTTGGTTAAAATTGTGGTTCAAATTGTCCAAATTATTCAGCAAATACAAACTACAACTTCTTAATTTTGTGGTAGCATAACTAAGACCAATTGACTATTCTCAACAACACGTCACATGATGCGTGAATACTCAATTGATGTATGTATTAAATACTGCTCCAGATCATCTATAAAAATACAAATCTCTGAATTCTATGCAAGTTCCAGAAATAATAAACAGTGTAACAAAACCAAGAGATGTTCAATGTCAATAGAGGTGTTTTCATTTAAAATAATAATAAAATCCTTAAATTGTTCATCAAACTCAGTATTTGTACGTTGTATTTATTCAGGTGAACCTTAATAATAAAGCATGTTTGGTTCTAAACAGACTAATTGTTTCGGTTTTCTATTCTGCTAAATATTGTGCAATCAAGCAAGTAAAACTTTGTAGACGAGAATAACTTTACTTTCAATTCATACCAAGAACCCCCTTGTGTGTCAACCCTATTAGCTTTAATACAAAAAAGTAATAATTCGGCTAGAACAAATATTTTTCTTAATCGCCATGTACAGAGACTGAAAGCCTAACACTTCTATAGCCTCACCCTTTACTTTACAAAATGTCATATAATAATACTATAATAACTGTATTCGGTATTCAAAGCCTCCGGCCAGTAGTACAATATTATGCTCAAGAAAATATTTTACAATTTTATTTTTCAATTAATAGTATAATAACACAAATAGTGATCATTATAATTGACATTTAGGGCATAATTAAAATAACATTTCACACTATGACAATAATATAGAAATCTCAAATCATCTTTCATATATTTCAAATCTATTAATGTTTTATGATATATTGTAAATCTTAATCTCATTCCATTATAATATAAAAACTTAGCCAGTGTATTAACAATCACTGTTCATTAAACTAAAAAAATATTATTTTGGTCAACATTATTAAATTTAGACAATAATTCTAGCCTAAAATGAATATATAATGGAGAAACAGCTAGAAAATGAATTTCGTCTTAAACGTTATTTTTCTTTGATACAATTATACAATGTTTACATACTCGATCATTGTAATCCATGCTCTGCCATCTACCTGACTCAATATCTAAATTGTGATTATCACAACAAAATCTTGACAAGGCTATTGTTTGACAAGTATTTTTCAGGTTCTAAAAATGATTTGTACTGACAATAATTGACTCGTTCTGAATTGAATGCTATGTTACTAAACCATTCTTGTGATTTAAAATCTATTAAACGTTGTTTGAATTGGTCTGTGAAAGCTCTATAAGTACCAACCCATTGCAGTTCAAAAACAAATCCAGATCAATATTGTTATAAAAATGCTGGAATATTTGAAGCCCATGTTATTCCTCCAGCATTATCTAACGAAAATAACAAATTATAACATGGTCTTGGATATCTGCTTTGTGGCATTTTTATACGCCCACATTTTCATGTGGACGTATTATGTCGTCGCCCCTGTCCGTCTGTCCGTCCGTCCGTCCGTCCACAATTGTTTGTGGACCCTCTACAGGTCACAATTCTTGTCCGATTTTGACGAAACTTGAAATATAGGTTTATCCCAAAAAGATCTCGGCTGCTTTCGATATTGGCACGTATCGAATCAAAACTTCATGGATTATGGCCCCTGATTGTACGAAAAATCACGTTTTTAGCTTGTGGACCCTATAGAGGTCACAATTTTGAACCGATTTTGATGAAACTTGACATGCATGTTTATATCCCAAACATCTTAGTTCCTTTCGATATTTGCGCCTATCGGAACGTAATTTCCTGAATTATGGCCCCTGATTGTCCGAAAAATCACCTATTTTAGCTCGTGGTACCTCTGGAGGTCACAATTATTATTCGATTTGAAAAACCGTTCGATTACGTCACTGTTACACGCTAAGGAAGGTTGAGTTCAAATTTCGGGAAAATCGGACCAAAATGACCGCCGTTCGTACGCGAATACTGTTAAAAAATGGTATATCCAGGTTGTGGACCCTGTAGAAATCACAATTTTAATTTGATTTTGATGAAACTTGAAATGCATGGTTATAACCCAAAGATATTGGTTCCTTTCAATATTTGGGCATATCAGATTGTAACTTCCTGAATTATGGCCCCTAATTATACGCAAAATCGTCTTTGTTTAGCTTGTGGTCCCTCTGGAGGTTACAATTATTATCCGATTTAAAAAATCGTTTGATTATATCACCGTTACACCCTAAGAAAGGTTGAGTTCGAATTTCGGTAAAATTGGACCAAAATTGCCATACAAAATGGCCGCCATTCGTACGCGAATACTGTTAAAATATGGTATATCAAGGTTGTGGACCCTGTAGAGGTCACAATTTTAATTCGATTTTGATGAAATTTGAAATGCATGGTTATAACCCAAAGATCTTGGTTCATTTCGATATTTGGGCATATCGGATTGTAACTTCCTGAATTATGACCCCTGATTATACGCAAAATCGTCTTTGTTTAGCTTGTGGTCCCTCTGGAGGTCACAATTATTATCCGATTTAAAAAATCGTTTGATTATATCACCGTTACACCCTAAGGGAGGTTGACTTCGAATTTGGAAAAATTCGGAACAAAATTGCCATACAAAATGGCCGCCGCGTGTACACGATTACTGTTATAAAATGGAATATCAAGGTTGTGGACCCAGTATAGGTCACAATTTTGATTCAATTTTGATGAAACTTTAAATGCATGGTTATAACCCAAATATCTTGGTTCCTTTCGTTATTTGCACATATCAGATCATAACTTCCTGAATTATGGCCTCTGATTGTCCAAAAAATCGCCTATGGTCCCTCTGGAGGTCACGATTATTATCTGATTTTAAAAAAAGTTTGACTCTATCACCGTTACACCATATGGAAGGTTGAGTTTGAATTTCAGAGAAATCGGACCATAATTGCCAGACAAAATGGCCACCGTTTGTACGCTAATAGTGTTAAAATATGGTATGTCAAGGTTGTGGACAATGTGGACCCAGTACAGGTCACAATTTTAATTCGATTTTGATGAAACTTGAAATGCATGTTTATAACCTAAAGATCTTGATTCTTTTCGATATTTGCGCATATCAAATTGTAATTTAATGAATTATAGCCTTTGATTGTAGGAAAAATAACTTTCGGTTTTGCTTGTTCTCTATCCATCTCTCGAAAATGTGGGCGTATCCTGCCTGGCAGCCGCTGGTTATACCATATTTTCATGTCGACGTATTATGTCGTCGCCCCTGTCCGTCCGCCCGTCCACAATTGTTTGTGGACTCTCTACAGGTCACAATTCTTACCCGATTTTGACGAAACTTGAAAAATAGTTTTTTTCCCAAAAGATCTCGACTACTTTCGATATTGGCATGTATCGGATAAAAACCCCATGGATTATGGCCCCTGATTGTACGAAATATCACGTTTTTAGCTTGTGGACCCTATAGAGGTCACAGTTTTGAACCAATTTTGATGAAAGTTTGCATGCATGTTTCTAACCCAAAGATCTTGGTCTCTGTGGATATTGGCGCCTATCGGAACGTAATTTTCTGAATTATGGCCCCTGATTTTCCGCAAAATCACCTTTTTTTTTTAGCTTGTGGTCCTTCTGGAGGTCACAATTATTATCCGATTTTTAAAAAAAAAAACGTTTGATTATATCACCGTTATATCCCATGGTAGGTTGAGTTTGAATATCAGAAAAAATCGGACCAAAATTGCCATACAAAATGGCCGCCGTTTGTACGCGAATACTATTAAAAATCGTATATCAAGGCTGTGGACCCTGTAGAGGTCACAATTTTAATTCTATTTTGATGAAACTTGAAATG
The DNA here is from genome assembly GCA_917208275.1 of Patella pellucida. Taxonomy (NCBI): domain Eukaryota; kingdom Metazoa; phylum Mollusca; class Gastropoda; family Patellidae; genus Patella; species Patella pellucida. The sequence continues at coordinate 13,598,927 of OU795039.1, forward strand.
CATGGTTATAACCCAAAGGTCTCGATTCCTAATCGGATTGTAACCTAATTGTCCCCTGATTGTACGCAAAATTGTACAAGGGCTTATCAGCGAAATGGATGCATGAGATGTGTTGTTGACGTTTGGGAAAGTAGACGAGGGGAAATGTGTAGGGAGTGATAGTTAGATGTATTATGAATGGTAAGAGTGGCTGTGGTGTTACGGTTAAATACTATGCCGCCACCGTAACACCACAGCTTTATGATTTGTTAGACAGGAGTGATGTAATAAATCCGACAATAATAAATAACATACTTCTGATTTTATTGTCGTCTTTTCCAACTTGCACTGGTTGTACGCCATTTTGAAACTAACTGACGAAGACAGCTCGGGCGGCGATTGTTCGACTCCGGGCTGCTCTGTCAGTCGTATTATGTCACTCGATATTCACGCGGTACTTCACGGAATTCCACGATAAAAAACATCAAACCACCGCGTAGCGTGTACTGTATGTTTTAACCTTGACCTATTACTCACTGATAAGCTTCCGCTGCAAAAAGAGTTCTTGCCTTTTTATTATAAGTATAATGACTTCGTCATGTGCGGCAGGTTAGTTTGCTTCTAAAAACACTGTTTACCGTTCGAAAAAATACAAAAGTAATTTTCTACCAGACAACCATGGTTCTATTCACCGAGACTAGATACTTTCTCTCGGTGTAAGGATATTATCGCTATGAATATACGTTCATACACTGTTGATAAAATAATCCCGTTGGTTTGCTTAGCAACAATTTGAGCATGAATCAACACTGTACTAAAAAAAACGTGCGTAATAAATATGAACGGTCTTCAAACATTCGGTTTATAATTAGCGATACACAGGTACAGTGGCAAGTGTTATGCTAAACAGACCTAATACCTCAAAAGTACCTACGCGCGAAATCCCAGATTTTGGTACATGTTAAACAATAAAAATAGTGTCCGTGCGCGTGCCAGTAATAGAAAAACTAAGAGTTCGCGCATCAAAAATGCACGAACGTACCAGGCGCGATGTCATCCAGGTTTCTCATTTTTTAACAATAACGCCACGTCTAAATGCAACGACCTTGGTTTTACAAAAGTCGAAATGTAATTGATATATGCTACTGGAGACGTGAAACTGTGTCTGCGACACTTGTAGTGTCAGTATTAACAAATATACCTTGACAATCATACTGAATAAACATTTCATTGACATTGAGTTAAGTGCATAAAAGTAGGACGTTAAACCCCATTTCATTCATTCATTTATTGACATTGAGCTCGTTAAGAAATAAAACAAATATCATAGGGCTGAGCATGCAGCCTTGTCGAGTTTCTATTTTACAATCAAAGTATTCTATTAACTTGAGATTGGTACATTGGACACATGATTTGAGATTCTCGTACATAGTACATATTTTACCGAACGTTTGCTTCGTCGTCTCAAGCAGTCCCCATAGAGGCAGCTGATCGTCAAGTAGAGCAGGTAAGATTCATACACCATGTGGCCATGGCGGGGTTTCGATTTACCAGTTGACATATCTTGGCCCAGTATCTCTATGTCAATTCGAATGACATTTCACCTACTTCCTGCAAAGGACGTTCCCTTTTAGTGCCTAAAGAAGCTTTCGTTGCTATCTTTTTTGCCTGATATTGTAAAATGTCTAGTTTAGCAAGAGCTGTTTTATTTGCATTTGCAAAAGCGAAACAACCATAGCCACGTGTTGATCTTATCATGGACCTATATTGCTTCCCATCATATGCCCGTCATGCATCATATTAAGGTAGTATACAAGTTGCTTCTTGTGCACACACAAAATAATCAATATTTGTGTCGCTATCTTTGACTAGAATTTTAATTAAGATAAACCATAAATTGCCCATACGAATGGTAATAAATAAATCTTTATTGGCTACTATTGCCAAGCACCTGAATCTTTTAATTCTTGTATATAATTTAAAAGAATTTGTATTTTCCACATATTGATTCCCAAACCATAATGATTGCCATCAAAACTCATCATGTTTTCTGTCATGTTAAATGTATTAAATGTTGGTATTTTGTATTTCTGTAAAATGAAGTTCATCTGAGATATAAACCTCAGCACTCCCGGCTTAGATTGGGGTTCGGCTTTACCACTTTTTAATATACCAGGACTATGGGGCGTGGCCCATAATAACTTAGGCCACTTGTTCTCTCCTTTCGTTTTCACTGCAGGTCCGATGTACTTCTTGTCTATGTTACTTGTATTACAATGGTCATGGATGGCGATGCCAAAAACTACCAACGATTTCGGTACAGTTTTTATACTCTTCATCCTATTAGCGAAGTGTGCACCAGAAGCGGATGAATAAAAGTAGTTAAACATTAGCTTAAATTTTCCACCACACAAATCATTTAGTCGAGAATCTGATTCAAGATGGAGTCTACACACCTTCTCTGTAAACATATACATTCCTGTACACTGGTCATGTATGACTGAAATATAAAATACACGGGGAAAATCAGATTAAAAAGCTTGGAAAAATACCCAAACAGCAGCATTGTCTGGAAGAAAAAGGCATTGAACAACAGCTTATACGAAAACTCGATCAGGCACCCGTCAAATTCAAATTGGTCACAAAGGGCAATCGTTTAAGGCCGCAGTTAACTATTTTTGAAGAAATTATAAACCTATGGGTATCCAGGACTTTACCCCGCCCCGCAACGCTTCCAATTAGCCATGTGGCGTGAATTGAGGCACAGCGTACTGTTCAGTATGAGTAAATTTACGTGACGGCTTTGCGTACTAAACGTTAAAAAGCATAAATTCGTGTTTATGATATCCTAATAAACATGGGCATTTTAATAATCTCGATGACTTCCGTGAAGGTACGATCTTAATAAACGTCGAATTATTTTTAATGAGCTACATATGAACACTAGATAGAACTTCAAATAGAATGTGTTGGTGTATTCCTTGACCTGACAATGAATTTCAGAGAAATATGCAGTGTAATTACAAACACCATAATTCAATAATAAACAATATCATATATGATTAGCATTTATGTCCATCTCAGCTAATTGTTAGACGCTTTATACGCAGGCTTGCATTAAAAGTAAGTCAGCCTTGGAATAGAGCTTCTCAAGATATGTATGTTTTTTTTCATGTACTCAATAAACATTATGCCGATATTGAGTACATCTGTAAGATAGTGTTACATACAGCAGTAAACTTATGCCAAAGCTGTATGCTTACTATTAGCCCAGTGAGTGAGTTGAGCCAACTATGTCACTTCCGGTTTGTTTAAATAAAAATTAATTTCTCGCTTAAAAAAACTTTTTCACAGAGGGGATTATTTATCAATATATATTTAAGATTTATGGAAACCTTGTTGAAAATCCTTGGTCTTCCCCTTTAAGTATAATTTGTATTCCCTGTCTGTTAAAGAGTCCCTATGTATTCTTTTGCACAAAAAACCGTCGACCTTGAGGTATAAGAACAAATTAATATTTTTTACAATCATGTCGTCCATGGGTTATGGCTAAAAATTCATGGTACAAAGGAATTTCAGATCTTACCTTTGGAAACACCTTTTTGAAGAGCACCATCAATTGTATTATTTCTGAGAAATAAAAGTAGTGCCGTGTAGATATGTCGTATATAAGAATCACCACTTAAATATAATGTAGCACCACCTAACAGTTGACAAGCTTCTGTAAAATTATATTTTCTTATTTTACATCTTGTATCGTAAGGTATGAAATCAGAATATTCACCATGTGGAGGTTGTCTCATGTCAAAACAATTACTACATTTACACTGTTCAATTGGTCTTGAAGAACATTTGTTATTATAACAGCATGGCGTTTTACCATAAGGATCACATAAAGCTCTAAACCAGGTAATTGTGGGGCTTAAATGGGCTGGAAAAGATACGTTCCCACAGTTTAAATCGGCTCTTTGAAGTGAACTGGGTAATCCATGCTGATTTCTGGAATCGTCCAAAAACTTCCTCATTTCTAAAGACTGTTCTTTTGTCAAAGATTTAATATTCCAGTATCCGTAAAACATTTTATCCAAAACACTTGGACATTTTTCATGATTGTCCAATTTGGAGATTATCGATATCGGTTCTTTAACTAATTGATTTGTTGAATCTTGTACTTCTTTATGTAATTTAAAGAATAACTGACTGTAGTTGTCTTGTCCCAATAACACTAACATGCAAAAAAACAGCACCAGAACAAAAACCACGATAATGTCCTTTCTTGATATGGACAGAAGCTGCATCCTGAAAAGAAACGTGACCAGATGTAAAATCATATACATTGATCACAGCTATACACTACCAAATTATTGATTTGTAATTATTTTATGATATTGTTTGTTTCCTTAAACACTTGCAATAAAACACGTGTTTAAAGACGGATGACACATGTTACTCATTTGGGAAAGAATTAACAACAATATCCGAGAACAGATGGACAATACAAATTGAAATAAAATGGGTTTTAACATCCTACTGTTCTGCACCGACGGGGCTAATGCAACGGTCATACTATACGCCATGTGGTGTATTGTAAGGTAAATGTTTGCGCCGACCACACCCAACTCTTTATTTCGACTTTCAAAGGTTCATTTAGTGCACGCCAATGTACACACAGGGCCTGGATTTTAAGTCGCATTCAAACGACTATACACTATCCGGGCAAGCCTCCACTCCCACGTCTTGCACCATTGGGGATCGCTGCGGAAAATAGAGGAAACTTCTCGGAAACACCTGGAGCGATTTCAAGACTCCCTGGTTAGTTTAAACAATATTTTAATTTATAAGTGAGTCATATATATACAACATATTATATATGGATACAAAAACAAGCATTGCTGCTTCTGTAAAATCGCTTCCATTAATGATCATCATTGAAAATTAAAACGACTGGATTTACATTTTTTACATGGTTCTGGAGGTGAAGGAAACGATCCCTTAGAAAGAACGTTCAATAGTACATACAAGTAGATTATAGTGGTAGATATACAATAAGATAAAGATGAAGTCGATGCCAAGGCCCAAAATTAGTTCGCCAAGTTTTATGAATGCGCCTGCTTTAGGGGAGGGGTGGGTGATCTAGGTAGTTTTAAAGCGTTTGGTTAATTTGATAAAGTCATGCACGATTTCAACAATGAAGGAGTTGTTCTCAAAAGAAATAGATTTGTTTCCAGATAGAAATTGTTTGTATGTTTTTTGATGTCTAAAATCGAATTTATTTATTGTTATTTTTCGTTGAGAGTTGTATAGTGGACAGGTTAGGAAATAATGTTCACAGTCTTCGACACCTGACCACATAAACAAGAGGGATTTTCCGATATATGCATCAAACACTTGTAAAGGTTTAAATCGCTCTTTGAGTTTCGAAGTTTGCAATATATTTTCTGTATAGTAGTGGGCATTAGTTTTGATTACGTGCGTGCTTGATTTTAATTTAGTTTCGAATTCGGAAATAGTTTTAGAATGTTTTTTTGGGAGACTTAGATCATTCCACTGTTTAACAGAAGATGGAAAGAAAGAATTCTAGAAAATTAATGTTCTACAGTTTATTTGGTTTGAGTTTCGAAGACGGTAGGGTTGGTCAGCGGAGACAAGAGGTGGAACTATATCGGTTAGATATTTAGGAACTAGCCCATGTAAAGTTTTGTAGAAAAGTATCATTTTATGTTGGAAGCGTCTTAATTGAAGCTGACAGATTCCGGTTTCAGTGTAAAGTATATTATGAGAGGTGCCACGCGGAAGACCGGTTATAGTACGCAAAGCGTTGAGTTTAAGTTTTTCAAGTTGAGTTCATTTATCTTAAGAACAATTAATCCATACACAATCTGCATAGTCGAAAATTGGAAGAATGAATGACTTTAAATATATAGTTTCCAGCGTTTTTCGTTACAGACGGTATTTAAAACTTCGCAGATAATTTAAAAGTTTGCTTATTTTGGACGTAAGGTAATCTACATGTACATCCCAGGTACATGACTTACTGAAAAGAAGGTCCAAATGTTTATGACTTACTTCATCGTTTATATCTGAGTTATTTAGTGATAACTTGAAGATTGAGGGCGATAAGTTTCTTGAAAAAGTCAAACTTACAGTTTTTGATGGGTTAAAATCCACTTTCCATTTAATCGACCATTGAAATATGTTTTCAATATCTCTATTTAAAATGTCTTGAGCGTCTTTAGGATTTTTTTTATTAAAAAAAGAGAAGTGTCGTCAGCGAACAAGTGTATATTAGATTCAAAGTCATTTACAATATCATTTATGTAAATAACAAATAGTAACGGACCTAAAATTGAACCCTGGGGTAATATTTAGTAATATTGTGAACCCTGGGGTAATAAGAAGTAATATTTTGAAAAGAGGAACTCTGACCTCCAATTAGTTTTCGATTCGATAAATAATTTTTAATTAATTTTAAAGTTTTATTTTTAATACCCACTGAGTTAAGTTTATGCAATAGGCCCTCGTGCCAAACACGATCAAACGCATTACTTATACCAAAGAAGATGGATTTGACTTCATGTCCGTTGTCAATGGCTCTACATATATCATACATCTCAATCAATTGGTAAACGGAAGAATTATTTGGTTGAAAGCCCGCCTGTAAAGGGGTTATAAGGTTGTGGCGTTGGGTGAAATTAAAAATATGTTTGTAAATGATTTTTTTTAATACTTTTCCAATCAAGATGAGAAGAGATATAGGCCTATAATTAGAACAATCATGAATATCGCCTTTCTTTTATATCAGAACCATGTTAGCATCCTTCCAGCAGTTTGGGAAAATACAGTTTTCGATTAAAATGTTACAAAGTTTGGATAGAGGTTTACTAAAAGAATTGGCTACGTTTTTCAAAATAATATTATTGATGTTGTCAGGACCACTAGATATTTTGTTTTTTAAGGGAGAGGATCGTAAGTTTTACCTCATATCGATTCCCAGAGAGGTCGTTTATGATCGTGTTATAGGTTGTAACAAAAGGGAGAGCATTGTAAGATTTATTGTCTGTTACTGACTGGGACACAAAGTAGTCGTTCATGAGATTTGCCTTATCAACATTTTCGAAATAGACACTACCATTCGATTTAAGTGGTGCTAGTTGATATTCAAAATTTTCCTTAATAAAAGACGTTTTCTTTTATACAAAGACCACCATTTTGAGCTATTAAAACTATTTTCGTTTATGAATATGTCAATTTTACCTAAGAAGGCATTTTTTGGATTTTCGTTTTTTGTTTTTGTCTAAATAGGTACCAGTTGTTCGAATCATTTGATAGTTTAGCCTTTTTATGAATTCCATTTCTTTGTCTTATCAGTTTTTTGAGATGTGTATTTTGATGAATATCAAGATGGCGGATTTGAGAGGACGCTTGAACGTAAATTTTTATTTTATCCTCGTATGAAGAAACTACGTTCAAGTATGTTCTAATTTGACGGATCTATATGTTTCTGTGCAAAACCTAGATTATTATTTATGTTAATTTGAAACCTGTTGTCCCTAAATTTGTGTTAGTTTACATATCGGAGGACTTGTTGAGACCCTGTCACTGTCTAAATATGGCGGATGATCGACACACTGTGAATCAAAGAAAATAGGTTCAAATTATCATCTAGGACAAATGATTATGGTAAATATTATCGTCACAGTATTTCAAGTTCTTCTAGCCAGGAATCTCCACTTCAACCTAAAACTGCGAAAATAGGGAGTGAACCATCGGTTGAGTCAAAAAAACATTGACGCGTCACCACCAAATCAATCAGGTACAGTTGACGAAACTTTTTTTGATAGTAAAGCTTTTCACCATGTCATTGAACAAGCTGTACAAACTGCGGTTGCTGGAATAGAAAAAAAAGTCTTCTATCCTATGTCAAGGATCAGTTCCATGCATTCGACGAAAGACTATCTAAGGTTGAGCTTACACAAAGGGGCATAGGACTTGACGTAGATAATTTCAATGAACGATTTTGAGGTAATTGACGCTAGTATCAAGGCGAAAGAAAGCGAGTGTAAATTATTAGCAAACAAATTAAACAACTTAGAACAATATACACGAAAAGCCCATTTGCGAGTATTTGGGGTAAAAGAGACGCCAAATGAAGATTGTGTCAAAATTGTGTCCAAGTTAATAAAAGATAAGCTTAAGATTGATAAATCAATCTCTATTGAGGCGGCTCATCGTGTTGGTCCTTTTCACCATGTTTCAAGTGATGACACTACTCTAAAAACTGTGAAACCCAGGTCATGATCAGTTGCCAGATGACAATGAAATACACATAGAATGCGTCTACACGGAACTCGATGACTAATTCACTCTGCAGGAAATCACAGACGCAATCAAGTCCTTAAAGACCGACAAATCCGCTGGAGAGGATACGCTACTGAACGAATATTTCCTGAACTTAAAGGATTCCATCGCACCTATCTTACAGAAGTTATTTAACTTTATTCTAGGCTCGGGTTATTTCCCTTCATCTTGGTCAAAGGGAATAATAATTCCCCTTCATCGCAACGACGTCAATAATTATCGAGGGATAACCCTTCTCAGTCATCTGTCAAAATTATTTACGTCAATCGTCAATAACCGTTTGCTAATCTGGAGTAGAAACAATAATGTCGTAACAGATGCTCAGTTTGGTTTTAAACCAGGATATGGAACAAGAGATGTCATCTTCGCCCTTAACACTCTTATCTATAAATCCTTAAAGTCGCGAAAGCGGCTCTACTGTGGATTTGTTGACTACCGCCGAGCCTTCGACAGTACAACCTATCACAATCTCTGAAATAAATAAGTGAAATCAGGTCTTCGAGGAAAATTATTGGAGGTTATCAAATCTATGTACAGTGATATTTCGTCATGTGTCAGGTTACATAACTGTGCGAGTGAATCATTTCCAGGTAAAGTAGGTTTAATGCAGGGCGAAGCCCTGTCTCCAATGTTATTCTCACTGTTTGTCAATGATTTGGAAAACTATTTAATTAATTCGAACACCCAGAGCGTTGATTTAAAATTGTTAAATTTATGTATAATACTTTATGCAGATGACATGGTTCTTATATCTGAATCCGCTGAGGATTTACAATGTATGTTGGACACCCTGTATAATTACTGTTCAGACTGTGATCTCTTAGTAAATACAGATAAAACCAAAGTATTAGTTTTCAGGAACTGTAAACATTTGTTTGAGTATGAATCCTGGACTTATGGTGGTCAGGCTGATGAGACTGTCGATTCATTCACATATCTGGGCCTATGTTTTAACTATAACGGGAAATTCGCAAAGACCCAAATACTCTAGCAAATCAAGGTCGTAATGGCGTATTGTGCTCTCTGTAAGAACGAACCCATGCTATAAGTTACAGAATATCCAAAATAGGTTATCTCTCTTTGATTTCTATGTGACACCAATTCTTTGTTATTCCTCCGAAACACGGGGATTTCACAAAGCACCTGAGATAGAAAAGGTTCATCTAAAGTTTCTAAAAAATACAGTCGGCACACAAAGATCAACAGAAAAGGTTCATCTAAAGTTTCTAAAAAAATACAGTCGGCACACACAGATCAACTTCTAACTGTATGGTGTACCATGAACTAGGAAGGCTGGACCTTTCTACGAAACGGAAGATATTAATCTTCAAGTATTGGTTCCATATACTGAATAGTGAAATCTGTATTTTGCTGAACTGTTTAGAAACTTTGTTAGATTTCCATAATGACAGTAAAAAACATGATAGTCAGAACTGGTTAAGTTGTATTTATAATGAGCTAAATGTATCGGGTTTAAGTTATACTTTTACTGAGTACCACCAGTATAATGAAAAAAATGTAATTGCTATTATTAATAGAACTCTAACTGATAATTATATACAACAGCTGCAATCCACAATTTATGTAAGTAGGAAATGTGAACTGTATCGTAACATTGTTTCAACGTTTGGTTTACAATATTATCTAAGGAAACCTTTGTCAAATCAAAGTAAACAAGTATTATTTAAATTTCGAACGTCGTCTCACCTTCTAAATATTGAGAGTTGCCGATACTGTAAAATCCCAGCAGAGGAACGGATATGTCTACTTTGTGATAGTGACGACATTGAAGATGAATTCCATTTTGTCCTGAGGTGTCCTGTTTATAATTCGATCAGAGAACATTATCTTAAACAGTATTATTTTGTAAGGCCTTCGGTATTCAAACTCACACAGTTGTTCTCATCAAACAATGTAAAGGTGTTGAATAATCTATGTAAATTTGAAAAAAAAAAATCTATGTAAATTTTTTAAAAAAGGCTATGTGTTTAAGAGAAAGTTTAATTTCGGTTCGGTAGTTGACTAATGATTTATTTATAATTGTTGTTCTCAATGACTGTATAACTGTGACATCAATGTATGTAAATTTTTGTATCTATATGCCGTAAGGCATTTGATCTTGAATATGCACATATATTGCAGTATCTGTTGTTTAATCAGATTCAGTTAGTTGAATCAAATATTGTTTAAACTATTGTCCTTCCAGCCCACTCCCGTCCCGTACCACTGACAGGGTGACACCACACCGGGGTTGTGTTGTACATGTAGTAAATGTGAAAATGAAACAGCCTGTTAAAGAAACCGAGCTTGATGTTTATACGTGTAGTCTAAATTTGATGAGATTTTACTAAATAAATATTTATGTCTTAAATCTATATTTTTTAGCAAATTACATAATTATGGATACAGTTTGAGTTTAAATGTTTGTAATTTGGCCTTAAATATCTGAACTAGAGGTTTACAGCTACCCGAAGTAAAAAAAAACTTAGGGTCTAATTGGAAGTGTATGTTGGTGTGGGTTTATGTTTAAGTGGTTCCAATGTGATTTATAAAACTATAGACATAACCTCTATTACTCCATAGACACATTTCTCAACCAATGTCATACATACATGCATCTCCTTGTTCATCAGACTAGGGCGTTCCGCCTTAATTTTTGGGTAAACATCCGCTCACCAACTTTTGCAGTCCCCTGTGACCCCATTAACGAAATAAGCAAGAGGTTATCATTGACAGCATAAGATCTAAGCCAAAATGTCTTCGCTACGGCGTCACACAGGGATCAGTACTCGGCCCACTGCTATTTACTTCCTATACCACATCAGTTGCCGACATAATGCGACGTCATGATCTTGACCACCACATGTACGCAGATGACACCCAACTTTATGTAGAGGTAGATACTGACAACAAAAACCTGGCGAAACTAGAGGTGTGCATAGAAGACCTTCGTAACTGGATGAAGTCAAACTTCCTTAAGCTAAATGATGACAAAACACAAGCGATCTTTTTTTTCAAAAACAAAACTGTCTTTGCACACCTCTGTGCTGGTTTGTGATTCAAAAACAAAACTGTCTTTGCACAACTCTGTGCTCGTTGGTGATGTCCACATCGAAACTACAGACTATGTCAATAATCTTGGGAGTGCTCTTCGATGAAAATTTGAAAATGAAACGACATGTTTCTACCATCTGCAAGAAAGCGAACTTTCATCTTTATAGGATCGACAGAATCAGAAACTTTTTGGACACTGACACCACAAAATTGCTCATCAATGCCTTTGTAACATCTGCGCTAGACTACTCAAATTCACTTCTTTATGGTTTACCGTCATATCTCATCCGCCAACTACAGTCTATTCAAAATAAAGCAGCCCGAATTATCACAAGAACCAATATTAGAAAACACATAAACCCAATCCTTGCAGATCTACACTGGTTACCTATAAATTACAGAATATGCTTCAAAATCAACACCCTCACCTACAACTGCCTCAACAATCCAGATTCGCCAGCCTATCTTAATGAATTTATTCATCTTTATATTCCCCAACGTTCCCTCAGGTCATCAAATCAACTACAACTCAAGGTACACAAAACAAACACAAAATTTGGAGAAAGAGCCTTCTGTTTCGCCTCCCCCCAAGAATGGAATAAATTGCCCCTTTCCATTAAACAAAGTTGTTCTGCCTCAAGTTTTAAGAAGAATCTTAAAACACACTATTTTAATATGGCTTTTAATCCGTGATTTAATTGTGTTTACAGTGTTTTTAATTATTAACTTTTAAAACTTTCAAATTTTAAGGAGTGTTTTATCAAGTGATTTTAAACATTTATTTGTGCGCCACTGAGCAGTTTTACTGAATGTACCAGCGCTATACAAGATGGATTATTATTATTATTATTGTTATTATTATAAATATAAGGCCTGTGTGTTCACACATGGTCTTGTGCGTCATACAGTATCAGCAGTCAACACGCACCTGAAGTAGGCCTACATGTACTGTTACAAATGGGAGACATTTGACAGAAAGGGAGATAACTCTCTATTTACCGTTAATGGATTTCCAAAATTCTGTATATTCCATTGCCCATTATGTTTTCTGCATTTTAGTTTAAATCAAAATTTAACCAATAGCATATTCTTTGCATAGGATTAGGACATCGTGTATTTTCGCCAATATTTAATAATGTGTCAACTTCAAAATTATTAGTATAAAGATAGCATTTACTTGACAATTATCACAATTTTCATCTGGCCGTAAATCGAGTAAGCGCAGACTTTTTGCTTGAAACTATATGGGTTTGTGTTCTTTGTGTTATAAGCTTTCCAAAAATGTGAAGTTTGTTTAAAAGGGAGGACCATGTAGCGGAATTGTGTTTCTAAGCAAGCTAGAAATTTTGGCTGCAGGCCTATATCTAACGTCAAAAACCAGTAAATTGATCAACTGTTTTAGATCCCTCAAATATAAGTTAAATCGCCAAACCTTAGAAATTATATACAAATCATTCATTTTATCGATCTTTGATTATGCCGACATTTTATGGGATAACTGTTCGCTTGAGCTAGCTACAAAGTTAGAAAAACTATATTTAGATGCCTTAAGAACCATAACTGGGCTCCCAAGGGGTACCTCACATAGCATCCTGTTTAAAGAGACTGGACTTTGTTCACTGAAATCCCACGAACACAACATAAACTCATAACGTTTCATAAGATTGGCCATGACGAAGTTCCCAATTTGCTATCAGCTAAGAAACCCCATAGAGTATCAGCAAACCAGCCGTACAATCTTCGAAACGGCAACTCTTTTAATAACGTACAATGTAAAACAAATCTTTACCAAAATTCATTTTTTCCTTCATCAATTAAATTATGGAATAGTCTAGATGCTGATATATCTGATTCCCACTCATTGTCCCTTTTCAAACACAAAATTCGGTTACAGTTTTCAAGTCCTTCTAAACCCATTTTTTACCTTGGCGACCGAACTTTTCAAGTTATACATTGTAAACTTCGAAATTGTAAGAGTGATCTCAATTTACACAAATGGTTAATGCACGTGAGTAAAAACCCTTTGTGTAGCTGTGGCGAATCTGTTGAAAACTGCGATCATTTTATAGTTTCATTGTCAACTCTTCAGCGCTCAGAGATCAGTAACTATCGATACTCTGGACCCTATTTTGAGAAATTCAAAGGCGTTACTAAATGGGATCGACGATGCACCTGCTAATCTAAACCATGCTGCTTTTGATAAACTGCGTAGGTACATTGAGTTAACTCATCGGTTTAAAAGGTTAGTCTCTCATCGGTTTAAAAGGTTAGTCTCTGTCACTTGATTTCATTTTATTCTACGATGTGCCCAATTTTGACCTTTATTTTTGTATCTCGGAACTTAGGATATCCAGTCGGATATAAATAAAAAATTACCGGATGTCAATACCATACCCCATTCCTTTATTCCCTGGATAACATAGGTAAATTTTCGGATGTTGAAACTGCCAATATTAAAACTATTCACCCTTTTTTTGATGACTGACAACTCACTTTTTTTCTTCTTTTCTTTTTTCTTCTTTTTCTTTATTGTTATAGTTCTTTGTATTTATTTAACATAAATGTACTCTCACTTTCACCAAAAATAAATAACTACTATGTCAGGAAGCGATATTCATAAGCATGCTGCTTGTTTTAGAATCCTTTAAACAACAATTGTATAACTATATGAAATTATATTGAATAAAATATTGTTTTAATCAACTTTTTGTTTTTAAAATGCACTTCAACCCAAATCGCCTCGAGTTGTTTAATGATAAGACCATAACTTGGTTTAAAATAGAGGTTAGATTTAATATAGATCGCAACCCCTCCACCCCTACCGTCTCCGCGATTTAATAATACGGGTCGGTGATATCCGTGAATGCTCAAACTATCTAAAGGTGTGTTATTATTTAGCCATGTTGCAGAGAAAGTAAGTATATCGAAATCATTTAATTCTACTGTTATTTAATCAATTTTGTTTTTAATGCTTCGCACATTTAAGTGTAGGATAGAAATTTTATCAGGTCCCGGGTTTGGGTGGATATCGCCGCACAATGTTAATGTCCGTAAGACTAAGAATGTTAAGGCTGTTAAAAATAATTAAACATCTGTAAGAAATACAAACTATATCGTTTAGCGTAACATATTTAATTATTATGTGATAATGTTTGAATTAAAAAAACAAGTTATCGATATGGTTGTATTTCCTAAAGATAAAATAAATTTACAATGTGTAGGCCTAATGTAGGCCTGGCATCGACACCGATAATAATGTGACAGATCATCAATACGACTATAACAATAAGTTAAGATGAAGTAAAACTTTACCAAGAGATGCGTTACCTTCAGGAAATAAAATATGCAATGCGTTTTACATTTAGAAGAAAAAATTACAAAATAAAGGAAAAAGACAAAAAATGTTAACACAAATTTACAAGGGTGCTGGGAGATAATAAGAGAAATGTGGAGTACTTTAAACAGAAAACAACTATTGATCAATATAAAGGTAAAATTCGATTTGGTTGGATGGAATCAGTTTATGACAACAAATAGTAAAGGTTTTATAAGTGACAAAACGTTGATTGGATATGTAAGGAGTGGTCGGGATGTGGGGAGATCAGAGTCAAGTCATTAATCGGGTTATGACGTTGCCTAATATATACTAGTTATATACTGTAGAATTTATAAATGCATATAATAGTTGTGGATTTTGATAATGGATACAATTATCGAATACCTGGGTTTATTTAAAAGACCATGTTACCAATATCATATCATAAAATTAAATTTTTGTCCAATCTTTTCGGGCGTGGGATTTTGCTGTTGTTTTGAAGGCAAGACGACATTATAAATGGATTAAATATAATTTACAAATGGCGAAACGATCCTTAGTCTCAATTGTCAAATACCTTTGCTACAACAATATACAATCTATGCCAACTCTTATCAAAGCTTCGCTAAGAATAAAGTAATTTGGATATTATTTTCAATATTCTATTCATTTTGCATTCTTAACTTTTGAACTATTATAGCAAATAAGTTCAACTCTTGTATTTCTTTTCATGGCGACAAGGTACGCGTTGAATTGAGCTAAATAGTTTTTTACACGACGATGTACACTAAAAACTGGATAAAAGACCACTTAAAGAAAACCTCTTGTAAAGCGAACAATTAAGAGTAAATTACATGTATGTAACAATCTTACTTTCTTAATACCATGCAAACTTACATATTAAGTTAGGTTTCCTTCAAGATAGTTAGATGACCTGTATGACTGCTTTCCTATATCACACCGTATCACTTTCAAAAACTGGATAAACACCCACTTAAAATAAACCTCTTGTAAAGCGAACAATTAAGAGTAAATTACATGTATGAAACAATATTACTTTCTTAATACGATGCAGTCCTCCTGCACTTACTATTAGTCTCAGTAAACTCCTGCTTTTGAAGCCTTCAACACTGAGCTGAGATGATAATCATATATGATATTGTTATCTATATGTTACAGAAAACGAAAGGAAGGCATAGTGTATATATAAGACCGTTATTGAGTACATGAAAAAAGACATACATCGGACGGGAGCCCTATTTCAAGTCTGCTTTGGTCTCAGTAAACTCCTGCTTATAAAGCCTTCAAAAATGAGCTGAGATTATAATCATATATGATATTGTTACCATTAAATTATTGTGTTTGTAATTACACTGCTTATTTCTCTGACAGTCAATGTCGGGTCATGGTATACACCAACACATTCACTTTGAAGTTATATCCAGTAGACACGGTACAAGGGTTAATCAGCGAAATGGATGTATGAGATGTGTTGTTGACGTTTGGGAAAGTAGACGAGGGGGAATGTGTAGGGAGTGATAGTTAGATGTATTATGAATGGTTAGGGTGGCTGTGGTGTTACGGTGAAATACCATGCCGCCACCGTAACACCACAGCCTTATGATTTGTTAGACAGCAGTGATGTAATAAGTCCGACAATAATAAATAACATATTTCTGATTTTATTGTCGTCTTTTCCCACTTGCACTGGTTGTACGCCATTTTGAAACTAGCTGACGAAGACAGCTCGCGCGGCGATTGTTCGACTCCGCGCTGCTCTGTCAGTCGTATCATGTCACTCGATATTCACTCGGTAATCCACGGAATTCCACGATAAAAAACACGGTAATATCGTGTTTCATCAAACCTCCGCGATGCGCGTACTGTATGTTTTAACCTTGACCTATTACTCAGTGATAAGCCTCTGCTGCAAAAAGAGTTCTCGCCTTTTTATTTTTAGTTTAATGACTTCGTCATGTGAGGCAGGCTAGTTTGCTTCTAAAAACACCGTTTACCGTTCCAAAAAATACAAAAGTAATTTCTACCAGACAACCATGGTTCTATTCACCGAGACTAGATACTTTCTCTCGGTGTAAGGATATTATCTCTATGAATAAGTTCATACACTGTTGAGAAAATAATCCCGTTGGTTTGCTTAGCAACAATTTGAGCATGAATCAACACTGTACTGAAAATTCTGTGCGTAATAAATATGAACGGTCTTCAAACATTCGGTTTATAATTAGCGATACACAGGTACAGTGGCAAGTGTTATGCTTAACAGACATAATACCTCAAAAGTACCTACGCGCGAAATCCCAGATTTTGGTACATGTAAAACAAAAAAAATAGTGCCTGTGCGCGTGCCAGTAATAGAAAAACTAAGAGTTCGCGCATAAAAATGCACGAACGTACCAGGCGCGATGTCGTCTAGTGTTCGTATGCAGCTTATTAATGATAATTGAATAACTAGAAGTTTATCAAAATCGTGTCTTCATACGAGTTTCAAAGAGTTTAAACGTCAACATCACTTAAATTCACTTTGTCATACTATTCCCGTATACTCAGATCTTAAAATAGCAACCTGTTTGCACCTATTTATCCTCTTTTCTGTGGAATACCTTATTTCTAAATATAAAACTATCTGATAGCATTAAAAGTTTTAAACGCAATTTAAAAACACACCTTTTTGTTGACTGTACTATGACTTTTAATGAAGGTAACAGAGTTCATTGTATACTGTTTTAGGCGCTGTTCTATTTTTATTCTTCATTAGTTTTAGCTATTTTTATTTGTTATTATAATGTCATATTTTATTCTAATCTTTATATGCCATTTTAATTTCTGTTATCATCCATTTAATTTTTTTCCATGTGTGATGTTCTCAAAATTTTAACTGCGCCATTCGGCAGTATTTATAGGTAATGGGCGCGTTATAAATAAATTATTATTATTCTTAGCAGTTGGCCAGCATTAACCAAATGCTGTTTTTTTACAGGTATAATTGTCTCGTTATATTATATCTTTTCTCGATAAAAACTAAAGACACCTGGTCAAAACGGCGCTCGATAATAAGTAGAAATTGTATTCCATAGATTTGTAACCTGTACAGTTGTATTCAATTAATCATTAAATTTTTGTGAAGTCAATCTTTCTAGACACCTGTTACATTGGCAGACATATTTGATGATGATTATTTGATGATAGATTTACCGTCATACTAGTTTTGAAGATGGCATAATCGATATGTGAACCCCAAGTTCCGTTCGGATTAAAAATGACACCAAGTGTAACAAAGGGATATCATTTATGATTTAGGTGTATTGAACTTATTGAACTCTGCTAGTTTTGACAATAGATGATTTTGACTTTCACCTCATATTAAACTGTTGTCCAGTCCCGATCTTTATTAAATCTAATCAATTCAATATGTCCATTACAAGCTATACATGATCTGTGTACAAGATCCACGCGACTTCAAATGTTTATGCACATGCCATGACGAGATAAAAGAAACAATTGCAGATATGACTATCTGCCTTATCTATGTCCTGTTGGTATATAATTGAGTTGTTCACCGACAGTTAGAAAGCGAGGAGCCGGGCGAGAAGAGAGGCTTGGACGAGTGTATGGACTCACCCGAGTCCAGCCGCGTAGGAAATGTAACAAAGGGATATCATTAATGATTTAGGTGTATTGAACTTATTGAACTCTGCTAGTTTTGACAATAGATGATTTTGACTTTCACCTCATATTAAACTGTTGTCCAGTCCCGATCTTATGAAATCTAATTAATTCAATATGTCCATTACAAGCTATACATGATCTGTGTACAAGATCCACACGACTTCAAATGTTTATGCACATGCCACGACGAGATAAAAGAAACAATTGAAGATTTGACTATCTGCCTTATCTATGTCCTGTTGGTATATAATTTAGTTGTTCACCGACAGTTAGAAAGCGAGGAGCCGGGTGAGAAGAGAGGCTTGGACGTATGTATGGACTCACCCGAGTCCAGCCGCTGCCTTGGCAGAGGGGCAGAATAGTAAATGTATTATGTAGATGTGTTCCTGTAGAAGACTAGTAGATTTTATATCATGTAGATGTGTTCGTGTCGTAGCCTAGATCTTATAGGTTAAGTACCTGTATTACCGTATTATGTAGATGTGCTCCTGATGTAAATAAATCTTTTATATTTACTAAACCGATCTCCTGTTTTACACTAATACTAATAGTGTTACACAAGGTGTTTATGTATTTCGGAATCTAAAATACATGTAGTTGTGCTATGAAAAGCAAGGTTGAAACATGTCGGATTTTTGTTTCCTGGAAAATGTTAAACTAATAGTCTTTGACGGATTAAAAACTACCTTCCATTTTTATGACCAATTAAAAATGCTAGCTATATCATTATTTAAAATATTTTGTGTAGTTTGGGGAGATTCAATAATCATAAAGAGGGAGGTATCATCCGCAAATAATCGCACGTTACTTTCTAGACCTGTGGTAATATCGTTAATAAAAAATAAACAGTAGGGGTCCTAAGATTGAACCCTGTGGAACGCCAGAAATAATATTCTTTTCACTAATAGAGCTACCACCAACAATAACTTTCTGTCGACAATCAGACAGATAGTTCTTTAAAGGTTCAAGAGTGTTTCCACGAATTCCAGTCGCGTTTAATTTGACAATAAGACCGTCGTGCCAAACCTTGTCAAATAAAAAAAAAACCAAGTACGAACAATCCAAGCCATAAGACAGAATTCGAAGTCCTAAAAACGGTATAGGCAAAATAGTGTATTCAAGCAAAATATCGAAAAAAAAGCCTTTATTTCGTTTCCACTATCAAGACTCTTGCAGATATAGTCGTACATTTCAATAAGTTGGTATGTAGCACCGTTACCCCTCTGGAAACCAGACTGATACCGAGTTATATACTTTTGAGTTAATAAAAAGATAGTAAGCTGGCACTGCCAGGCAGGATACGCCCACATTTTCGAGAGATGGATAGAGAACAAGCAAAACTGAAAGTGATTTTTCCTACAATCAAAGGCCATAATTCATTAAGTTACAATTTGATATGCGCAAATTTCGAAAAGAATCAAGATCTTTAGGTTATAAACATGCAATTCATATTTCATCAAAATCAAAATTAAAATTGTGGCCTCTACAGGGTCCACAACTTTGATATACCATATTTTTACACTATTCTCGTACAAACGGTGGCCATTGTGTCAGGCAATTATGGTCTGATTTTCTAGAAATTCGAACTTTTTAAATCGGATAATAATTGTGACCTCCAGAGGGACCACAAGCTAAACAAAGGCGATTTTGCGTATAATCAGGGGCATTAATTCAGGAAGTTACGATCCGATATGCGCAAATATCAAAAGGACCCAAGATCTTTGGGTAATATCCATGCAATTCAAGTTTCGTCAAATTGAATTAAAATTGGGACCTCTACAGGGTCGACGAGCTTGATATACCATTTTTCAACAGTATTCGCATACGAACGGCGGCCATTTTGTATGGTAATTTTGGTCCAATTTTTCCGAAATTTGAGCTCACCCTTCCTTAGGGTGTTACGGTGATATATTCAAACGATTTTTTTAATCAGATAATAATTGTGACCTCCAGAGGGACCACAAGCTAAACAAAGGCGATTTTGCGTATAATCAGGGGCCATAATTCAGGAAGTTACTATCCGATATCCGCAAATATCGAAAGGAACCAAGATCTATGAGTTATAACCATGCATTTTAAGTTTCATCAAAATTGAATTAAAATTGTGACCTCTACAGGGTCCACAACCTTCATATACCATTTTTTTAACAGTATTCGCGTACGAACGGCGGCCATTTTGTATGGTAATTTTGGCCCGATTTTTCCAAAATTTGAACTCGACCTTCCTTAGGGTGTAACGGTGATATATTCGAACGTTTTTTTAAATCGGATAATAATTGTGACCTCCAGAGGTACCACAAGCTAAAATAGGTGATTTTTCGGACAATAAGGGGCCATATATCAGGAAGTTACGATCCGATATGCGCAAATATCGAAAGGAACCAAGATCTTTGGGTTATAACCATGCATTTCAAGTTTCATCAAAATCGAATTAAAATTGTGATCTCTACAGGGTCCACAACCTTGATATACCATTTTTTAACAGTATTCGCGTACGAATGGCGGCCATTTTGTATGGTAATTTTGGTCCGATTGTCCCGAAATTTGAACTCAACCCTCCTTAGGGTGTAACGGTGACATAATCGAACGGTTTTTTAAATCGGATAATAATTGTGACCTTCAGAGGTACCACGAGCTAAAATAGGTGATTTTTCGGACAATCAGGGGCCATAATTCAGGAAATTACGTTCCGATAGGCGCAAATATCGAAAGGAACCAAGATCTTTGGGTTATAAACATGCATGTCAAGTTTCATCAAAATCTGTTCAAAATTGTGACCTCTATAGGGTCCACAAGCTAAAAACGTGATTTTTCGTACAATCAGGGGCCATAATCCATGAAGTTTTGATCCGATACATGCCAATATCGAAAGCAGCCGAGATCTTTTGGGGATAAACCTATATTTCAAGTTTCGTTAAAATCCGACAAGAATTGTGACCTGTAGAGAGTCCACAAACAATTGTGGACGGACGGACGGACGTCCGGACGGACGGACGGACAGGGGCGACGACATAATACGTCCACATGAAAATGTGGGCGTATAAAAATGTATATGTGATTGTATACGAGCCTGTCAAAATCTTTGCCTAATGAGAATAGGAGCGAGATAGGCCGGTAGTTTGAACATAAATGTGTGTCACCCTTTTTAAAAACTGGTACTACATTAGCAGACTCCTGTAATTTAGAAAAAAACGTTTTGAGCTATGAGTAGGTCGAAGAGTCGCTTGAGTGGTTGGCTAAGTGGTTGCGATATTATTTTAAGAATAAAGTTATTGACATTGTCCGGACCGCTTGATTTTTTGTCTTAAAGGACGATAACAAATAATGTTCTATTTGGATGTCGCTTGTGGAGAGATCAGAAATTGAAATGTCATTATAAGGAATATCTGGTAGTTTCTCGCATTTTCCTGAAACTGAACATTGAGAAATGAAAAAAGTTTAACATTTCTTATAAGTATATAACCATCGTTTAATGCGTCGGCCTTTTCGTGGTTTTCACAGTAGATAGTATTTTTATGAATTAAAGATGGGATGGTTTTCCACGTTTATAAGAGAGATAACCTTAATTAATGACCACCATTGTGATTCGTTGAATTTATTAGAATTTACTGCATTATCAATTTTATCAAAATATGATTTTATGCTCTTGCGGATTGCATCTGTTAAAATATTTCGGAAGGACCGAAAATCTTGCCAATGATTAGTATTGCTAGTCTTTTTAGCTTTTTTGTGGATTCGTTTTTTCTTTCCTAGCATTCGTCTTATATGATTATTTAACCATTTTGGGTAATTTGTTCTAATTGTAACTTCTCTATGCCTCTCAGGATAATATTTGATAGTTCGATTGCGCATAATTGAGGATTAAGATTTGTACTAAAAAAGGTATTCCAATCAAAATTTGAAATGTAGTTGTTTAGACCCTCAGCATCAACTTGGTCATATTTCCAAATTGTTCTGGTATAAGAATATATTTGGGGTTTGGCGGTATTCATAAAAATAACAATAGGATTATGATCGTTTATAATGCAGCCTAACACTTTGGTATCATAGACTAAATTAGGACAATTGACTATACATAGAATTTCCTTGTACACAAGTAGGAGATTTTATTACTTGAGTAAAATTTGAAGTAAAGATAATGTCGTGAAGTTTAAAATTTACTGATTTTTGAAAAATCAATATTAAAGTATAATAATTTTAAAATAAAAGATACCTATTAAAAATTTGTTAAGTTTGTGAACTTCTATCCAGATTGCCTCGAGTGATTTAGCTGAAAGATCCGGTCGTATTTTGAAATAATTTGTTTTTTTTACGTAAACTGAAACCCCACCTCCCCTACCAGTTCCGCGATTACGCAGGAAGGGGCTGTGGTAGCCTTTAATACAGAGTTGGTCAGTAGGTATTAAGTCATCTAGCCATGTTTTTTGAAAATGATATATCATAGTTAGTTAAAGCTGAACTCCGATTACAAAAATACCGAAAAAATTAAATAAAAAAATAGTTAACGCCCCCAGCCGCCATACTTGTGTCCTAAATTCAAAAACAAGATGGCGGATTTGGAGGCACATGACGTGGAAAGGTAAGTCGCTCCCACATCCTGTGTGTTTGTTGCCAGCCAGTTGCAAACATCCGGTTTACTCTTACACATCTTCACTGACAGTGTCAACTGATTGCTTTATTTTTCCGAACAGTATACGAAATTATTGAAGATTGCAAAATGTCTGATGAGGTAAGCCTGTAAATAACTATATGAACTACGTCTCTACAATATAGCCTAATCTTTACTCTAAAACAAAAGATGCAAAACATGAACTTACCACAACTTGAAATTTTCAACCATAACAATGATAACAAATCACCTAGAGTACACAAACTATTGCCTTCTTCATACTATTATCGCCACGTCTGCCTGTAAATATCTTACACATATATGTAAATCACCCCAAAAGTTATCGCAGCAAATGCCCAGTGTAATTATAATTAATACTATGCAATAAACATACAGTTTAGATTTTCACATGTCAGTATGATGTCACAATGCTCAATTGTATTTGGCTAACGAAAAGGGACATAACTGCATTTTGGGGCGGCTCTCATTTTGGGGAGTGTTTGCCAGTGCAAAATTCCAAGTTGTTGGTATAACTACGGTTTACGGACTGATCTGTAAATGAGGGGGAGATTTGATAATAAAAAAAAATATACACCATGTTATAATGATATTATTTGGTCTATATTTACAAGATGGAGGACATTGGTATTTCACAGTTCCTTACAGACCCTACGATTTTTGTTTTTTTTGCATAATCAAAGCAACAACAAAACTGTTGTTCCCTCCGTCGGATATGTATATTTTCATTTCAAAATTCAATGTCTTTGTATTACGCTTTATTTGTATTTCTATCGCATACCTATTTTGTACATTTCAAGGTGTTTTGCTGCCCATGTGACAGAAGAGGAAAGTGTGGAAGCTGCGTGTGTGGAAAATCTAAAAAAAACTGCAAAAATATTACTTGCAAAAACAAATCCACAACTCAGAAGGTGATAAATATTTTATTATTCGAAGTAGCAGTTTATTATCTGTTCGAATATTGATAATAATATAGTAAAATGCAACAGTTGTTGAATATATAGGTGTAATAGTAATACGGGTATGTGTTTTGTTCCACACCAGTAAAGAGATGTCAATCATATGCAGCTAGTAGCTCCATAAATACCATGGTTACCGACGAGCCAACAAGAAATGAACTGCTACAAGCAAACTGTGAGGAGCTGGAAAGACAAAAAGAAGCATTGGCCACTACACTCTGCGTAAAAGTTTATTGTATACTCAATGCGAGATATATTCAATTTCTTGATTATAATAAATTGTGTTATTTTTGCACAATTCTCGATGGGAATCCTATAGTGTAAGGCAATTTATTTTAGCTACATTTTTATATTATTTCAATAGGAACAGGTCGAAAATTTACCAGGCGCCAGCACCAAAAGCATCATGAAACAAATGATAAAAGACGATCCACAATATGTCAAGAATTTCATAATGTCAGAGCCTGCCGCACCTCATATAACTGAAAAAACTCAATTTTGTATATGCGGCAAATGCAAAGAGTTGGAAGATAACAGAATGAACATTTGTTGTAATGATCCTAAATGTATCACATCAAATCAAACATTTTTGAATGTGTGTTTGAGGAAAGATGTTCTCGAGGTGGCAAACATCCTCAACTGGTCGTTTCAAAACTAATCTAGAACCAGATTTTAGAAATAATATATTTCGAAACCAAGCCTACAGAAACTTTATATTGTGGCAGCACGGTAGACTTGGTCAAGGACAACGACGACCCCTTCCATCCTGTGCATGTGTGGCTATACGTGCCACGTTTCCGGATAAAAATGGTGTGTATTATGGGTATCATTCTGCCAATACAGATTCAGAATAAAAAATTGAATTGTACCTCATTGTTTTCTTTTTTTCATTTTTGAAAATAACTCTGACGCGTTGGTGTGCCTTTGACCGGATAAATTTGGTGCGATATCATCGAACTCTAAACTTTGTTTACCACGACAATAGCTTGTTTCTACCGCAATGTAAAGCTCATGCATACATTCGGTAATTAGTTCTGAAAAATACAAAATAACACATGTATGTTTTCTATGAAACTTATTATTTGAAGCCTACATGTAAACATAAAGAATATTTTTTACCTGGTATATATGGATATTCTTTTTGTTCCAACTTTTCATAGGCTACCCATTGTTTGGTTTTTCTTGAAAACTGGCCTCCAACAATTAATTTACCAAGTCTATTTTTCTGGTTGGTCTTAAGACGTGAGTATTGTGATCTATGATGGCTAACTGGTTTCTAATGGTATATCAATCGTAGGTAAATGGCAATCGTTTTGTACAATATCGCAAGAGTTTATGTGAATAAAGATTTTCAATAGCCCAGGTCTGGCGACATCGTGTATAAAAGGACATTGATCCTATAAACACCTTATCCTCAATTATTTGTCTAAAAAAAACAAACCAGCGGCTGCCAGGCAGGGTACGCCCACATTTTCGACAGATGGATAGAAAGCAAGCAAAACCGAAAGTTATTTTTCCTACAATCAAAGGCTATAATTCATTAAATTACAATTTGATATGCGCAAATATCGAAAAGAATCAAGATCTTTAGGTTATAAACATGCATTTCAAGTTTCATCAAAATCGAATTAAAATTGTGACCTATACTGGGTCCACAACCTTAACATACCATATTTTAACACTATTAGCGTACAAACGGTGGCCATTTTGTCTGGCAATTATGGTCCGATTTCTCTTAAATTCAAACTCAACCTTCCATATGGTGTAACAGTGATAGAGTCAAACGTTTTTTTAAATCAGATAATAATCGTGACCTCCAGAGGGACCATAGGCGATTTTTCGGACAATCAGGGGCCATAATTCAGGAAGTTATGATCTGATCTGTGCAAATAACGAAAGGAACCAAGATCTTTGGGTTATAACCATGCATTTCAAGTTTCATCAAAATTGAATCAAAATTGTGACCTATACTGGGTCCACAACCTTGATATACCCTTTTATAACAGTAATCGTGTACACGCGGCGGCCATTTTGTATGGCAATTTTGTTCCGAATTTTTCCAAATTCGAAGTCAACCTTCCTTAGGGTGTAATGGTGATATAATCAAACGATTTTTTAAATCGGATAATAATTGTGACCTCCAGAGGGACCACAAGCTAAACAAAGACGATTTTGCGTATAATCAGGAGCCATAATTCAGGAAGTTACAATCCGATATGCCCAAATATCGAAAGGAACCAAGATCTTTGGGTTATAACCATGCATGTCAAGTTTCATCAAAATCGAATTAAAATTGTGACCTCTACAGGGTCCACAACCTTGATATACCATATTTTAACAGTATTCGAGTACGAATGGCGGCCATTTTGTATGGCAATTTTGGTCCAATTTTACCGAAATTCGAACTCAACCTTTCTTAGGGTGTAACGGTGATATAATTAAACGATTTTTTAAATCGGATAATTATTGTAACCTCCAGAGGGACCACAAGCTAAACAAAGACGATTTTGCGTATAATTAGGGGCCATAATTCAGGAAGTTACGATCCGATATGCGCAAATATTGAAAGGAATCAAGATCTTTGGGTTATAACCATGCATTTCAAGTTTCATCAAAATCAAATTAAAATTGTGATCTCTACAGGTTCCACAACCTGGATATACCATTTTTTAACAGTATTCGCGTACGAACGGCGGCCATTTTGTATGGTAATTTTGGTCCGATTTTTCCGAAATTCGAACTCAACCTTCCTTAGGGTGTAACGGTGATATAATCGAACGGTTTTTTAAATTGGATAATAATTGTGACCTCCAGAGGTACCACGAGCTAAAATAGGTGATTTTTCGAACAATCAGGGGCCATAATTCAGGAAATTACGTTCCGATAAACGCAAATATCGAAAGGAACCAAGATCTTTGGGATATAAACATGCATGTCAAGTTTCATCAAAATCGGTTCAAAATTGTGACCTCTATAGGGTCCACAAGCTAAAAACGTGATTTTTCTTACAATAAGGGGCCATAATCCATGAAGTTTTGATTCGATACGTGCCAATATCGAAAGCAGCCGAGATCTTTTGGGGATAAACCTATAATTCAAGTTTCGTCAAAATCGGACAAGAATTGTGACCTGTAGAGAGTCCACAAACAATTGTGGACGGACGGACGGACAGACGGACAGGGGCGACGACATAATACGTCCACATGAAAATGTGGGCGTATAAAAATCTAGATAATTGATATAAAGTTATATAATGTAAAAACATTTTCAAATAGAAATACACGTGAATGTTCTAAATACCTAAGGTTTTTATAGGCTGTACTTGAAATCTCTTAACCATTTCTTCCCCTCTGGCGTCGGTGTAATATTACCATGTCTGCACCAATATGTAAGCCAGAGTAAAAGTAACAATGTGGTCGGAATATAATACATGTACAGTAGAATTGCCAATATCTTTCTGATTTGAAAGAAATCAACTGTCCGTTCCTGTTATCATCGTTGCCAAATAACATCATGCATTACAAAATCGTGCTAATGAAAAACACCTTTTCAAAAAAGAATACTATCCATAAATATGTTATGGCCAATTAGCCAATCATGTCGGTTAGTAATATGATGCAGCAAGCCAAACCATTTCCTTACTAATCTGTTTGCGTCCCCGTGTGCTTTTGAACAGCAGTACCAAAAGTGGTTTATTATGAGGCTTATCCATGATATGATGTCTCTGTGTGATGCCTTTTTAGCAATTTCAGCGATTCTTTTTGTAAGAGACTTTGCCTTGTGCCAGATATCAAGACTGTGGTGTATATGTCGAAATTCGACGGAGTCTAAAATAGAAATAAACGTTCTTATTCATGTATACATCTTTATGTATCCATAGCAACAAATAGTGTCTAAGGGGCTCTACATTTGCAATAATTCAACCTTACCTAATATTTTTATGATAGTTGAACTTGCATCCGAAACAAGTTCTACAATATTGAATCTGCCATTCACAATGTATCTTAGGCCTTTGGTGACGAGCTATCTTTCCATGCGAGGGCTCTTTCTTTCAACTTCTCTTGAGTCGCTTTT
Organism: Patella pellucida; assembly: GCA_917208275.1. NCBI lineage: Eukaryota > Metazoa > Mollusca > Gastropoda > Patellidae > Patella > Patella pellucida. The sequence continues at coordinate 13,626,981 of OU795039.1, forward strand.
TCCATGTGAATAATTTTTCGATTTTCTATTTCCATAAAAACTGCAGTTGCTTTGTTGGCACAAAATCCTGTAACAGAAACTAATACCCCATTCAGACGCTTATAACTTATCCGGCGATTTTTATCCGGCGATATTTATCCGGCAATTTTTGCGTTCATACGTGTTTTAAGATACTGGCACTATACTGGATTAACATTCCTAGCCATGTTCCTGACCTCGTCGGTCAAGCGTCAGAGGTCAACGCGCATGAGCACTGATAGCCGCCACTTGTCTAAGATTGTTATTTACTACGCACTGCGCATGTTCAGAGGGAAAATATCCGGATATTTTAATCCTACCCGTTCAGACGCCGAAAGTTAAACCAGATAAAAAAAAAGCTGAATTCAATTCACCTACGGAGGTGGATATTTTAAACTAGTTAAAAATCTCCACATATGCGTTCAGACGACGAAAATTGCTGAATTAACTATCGCCGGATAAAGTTAAACTAGTTTAACTTGCGCGTCTGAACGGGCTAATACTGTTTAGATTCTGGCAACGATATCTACGTATCGTTTACAGCAAAGGCCATACATTTATCATAATTCATTCTTACATAATATATGATTTAGTTTTTATCAACTTCTCCGCGCATTTATAGATCCGGCCCTAAAACTGTAGTTGTGTCCCTTGATTGATAGAAGCCATACAAAATACATGAAATTACATAATTTATATTCATAAGGGCTTTGCTTTGTAACCCTACCTGGTGAATCACATCTCACATCAACAGCCACAACTACATCCGTCCCCCTAAATGATGCTGTGATACCCTCCATGTGTCTATTAAAAAAATTCTGGATAGCCTCCCTGAAAACCCTTTGGTTCTTGTAGAATTGGGATCTGCCGTCAATACCAAGTCTGATGAAGGAGCACGCAGTGTGTACTGGTTCCCATGTCAACCCAGATAAAAGTATCATCGGCTGTATCAATATGGCAGTAGCACTTTTACTGGCATAATATTCTGTGGAGACCCTGTGGTTATCATGACCATTCTGTGAATATAAACATCAACATTATTTTATGCAATAAAATGGTTTTCTACAAATGTTGAAGAAATTAGCTTACAATGTGGTTGTGCCTACCTCACATTGGTAATTATACATTAGGGTGTTTCACTTTTCACTTTTTTTGGAATTTTAAAGGTTTCTACCCGTCACCGAAGTCCACTATTTTTGTGATTTTCGGACGTTTTGAGCTTGACAGATCACTTAGAAGGGTCAGTTATGGCTTGTTATGTGTCTATTTCATGCTTTGCTGATATGTAGAGTCTATTCTTAAATGAGATTGTCAGAATCCAAGATGGCGGAAATCAAAGATGGCGCCCAAAATCATCTATTTTCATGACATGAAAAAGCATTTGTCAAAGACTATGTCATTCCGGACATCAATTTAGCCCGATAATACATTTTGCACTTAAAAAATTCATTATCATAGCCAAAATGATGTTCAGAAAGACACTGATCTACCTTTGGTTGAAAATGACAGAAGGTAATGAGTGAAGGTGAAGCTCCGATGGAGTATATTCACCACCCTATTAGTCTGGCAGAACCTGGGAATTGTGTTATGATTGATTTTATAGTAATCTAGGGTGTCCTCTTTCAGAATGTGCCGGAAGAACTTAAGTCACCCTTAAGCTTTTGAGAAATCCAAGGTGGCGTCCTATATTTGTGGGGTCAAGGAATACACCGAGATCGTTCATCGTGTTGTGAGGTGATTAGATTGTAGTAAAATCCAAAATGCCTGACAATATGGTCCTTAAACTCGTAAGCGGCGGTTGGGGACGATTATTTCACCAAACCAAACTATATCTAGAGACAAATCATATAAAATGTCTGGATATAGTCCATATGGATTGGCCCTGGAAAGGGGGGCACAAGTTGTTTTTGAATATTTAAAAAAGAAATTATCACTTCAAATAACAAGGTAGTATTCAGTTTAATCCTCTAGTCTCCTTTCTGGCTGCGGCCTGTGACCGTACAAACGCAAAATATTGTATATCATAAGCCATCCCAACTGCCGCTAAAAGCACGCGTACTATATGTACATGTCAATCTTGCATCGCATCCAAATCTAATTAGCCACGTGACAGACTCCGGGGCATGGTAACCGGTTGTGGTGTTCTCAATTTAGTGTCCTTGACCCAACAATATAGTTCCTGTGGATTACGATCTATCTTCCAGTCAATGCTACACAATAACTTGGTGGTGACATCTTTTTACGTTATCTACACCGGCATCATTCTTCGGAGCAAGACTACATGGTTTAGGTGGGGGTTATAACGACAGATTTCCGATTTTGTATGCCTATACCCTCCAACGTGTTTCAGGCAGCGATTTGCAAGAGCACTGTCCATTGTCCATAACAATCTTGTTTCAATGGAATCAACAATCGAGAAAAGAACAACCGTTGACATTGGTTCATCTTCTAAGAAATACATGTCCATTTGTCTAGTACCATTGAAATCCTGCCAGTTCATGCTCTTACTGTGTGTGACACGGTGTGCTGTTACTTCGTCAGGAAAGGAATAGTTTTGAAAGTGGTGAGAACTTGATTGTATTCTCTCTCCAGGCGCTCTTATACAATCACTGCTTACACAGACCACTGTTATGTAGGCTACTTATGGACAAGGTTCTAGCAAATCAATGTCTGAAACACGCTAGAGGGAACGGACATCTAAAACTGGAAATGTATGGTCAGCATCCCCACCAAAACCATGTAGTCTTGTTCAGCAAATGATACATTTACAGGGAACTTGATCCGGAACTGTTTTGCTGGGTAAAGGACAAAGGTTGCTAAATTGAGAATATTACACACGGCCAAATTGGCCCGTCATGTGGCACTTGAGCTCCTGACAGGCACGTAGATGGTGTTAGCATATAACCCCTTGGTCCAGAAATATAAGTCGGTTTGGTGAAATAATCGCCTTCTACTGCCACTAACGAGTTAAAGGGCCATATTATCTGGCATTTTGGACTTTACTATCATCTAATCATCCAACAACATAATGGACGATTTTAGTGTATTTGGTGAAATGCCGGCCGTCAAGGATGCCATCTTGAATTTCTGAAAACGCTCAAAGGTTACCGAGGTTCACCTGGCACATGCTGAATGAGGACACCTTAGGCTACTAAAATAAATCATAAAAAAAACCTTTGTAAACAATTTCCAGGTTCCGCCATGGTTCTGCCAGACTAATAGTGTGGTGAATATACTCCATCGGAGCTTCACCTTCACTCATAACCTTCTGTCATTTCCACCAAAGCTAGATCAGTGTCTTTCTGAACATCATTTTGGCCCTGATAATGAATTTTATAAGTGCAAAATGTATTATCAGGGCCAAATTGATGTCCAGAATGACATAGTCTTTGGCAAATGCTTTTTCATGTCAAGAATATAGATGATTTTGGGCGCCATCTTTGATTTCCGCCATCTTGGATTCTGACAATCTCATTTAAGATAGTGGGAATAGACTCTACAAACCAGCAAAGCATGAAATAGACACATTACAAGCCATAACTGACCATTCTAAATGATCTGTCAAGCTCAAAGCGTCCGAAAATCACTAAAATAGTCGTAATTTTGGAAAAAATGGCCGCCATCAGCCATTTTTGACAGGAAAATTCTGAAAATATTACAGTGTACATTTGACCCCTAGTGGACTTCGGTGACGGGTAGAAACCTTTAAAATTCCAAAAAAAGTGAAAAGTGAAACACCCTATTATACATGATACCAGCATAAACGCTTTTCTTGCTTTCACTAATAGATGAACTGTCAATCTTGCTATTACAATCCAGACTATTACAACGAGTTCTACTGATGAGATCCTTTATCTTGTTTTCGGAGACATTAAATCTTTTTACATTCAGGATATTCTTCTCTTGTAACCGCATATCACTTCTAAAAGAGAAATTATTATTATTATTATTTTGAAACGGGCATATATAATGTATTTTCTAAAACTTATAGGCGTGCACAACTTACATATTATCATAATCCAAATCTTCGTGATCGGAGACATATGCATCTATATCATCATCTGTGGCATGGCCAACAGCAGAATTATCATAAGGCATCGTAGGGTCTGAAAGGAACTGTGAAATATCAATGTCCTCCACCTTAGTTGTAAAAATAGACCAAATAATATCATTATATCATGGTGTATATTTTTTTTTATTATCAAATCCCCCCCCCCCCCCGATTTACAGATCAGTCCGTAAACCGTAGTTATGCCAACAACTTGGAATTTTGCACTGGCAAACACTCCCCAAAATGAGAGCCGCCCCAAAATGCAGTTATGTCCCTTTTCGTTAGCCAAATACAATTGAGCATGGTGACATCATCTAAACTGTATGTTTATTGCATAGTATAAGTTATAATTACACTGGGCATTTGCTGCGATAATTTTTGGGGTGATTTACATATATGTGTAAGTTATTTACAGGAAGACGTGGCGATAATAGTATGAAGAAGACAATAGTTTGTGTACTCTAGGTGATTTGTTATCATTGTTATGGTTGAAAATTTTAAGTTGTGGTAAGTTCATGTTTTGCATCTTTTGTTTTAGAGTAAAGATTAGGCTATATTGTAGAAGACGTAGTTCATATAGTTATTTACAGGCTTACATCATCAGACATTTTGCAATCTTCAATAATTTCGTATACTGTTTGGAAAAATAAAGCAATCAGTTGACAGTCAGTGAAGATGTGTAGAAGTAAACCGGATGTTTGCAACTGGCTGGCAACAAACACACAAGAAGTGGGAGCGACTTACCTTTCCACGTCATGTTCTTCCAAATCCGCCATCTTGTTATTGAAACTAGGAAACAAGTATGGCGGCTGGGGGCGTTAACTTTTTTTTTATTTAATTATTTCGGTATTTTGGTAATCGGAGTTCAGCTTTAATTCTAAACTAATTTCATCTTATTTATTTAAAATTCTTCTTACGTTTAGGTGAAGTAATGACAACATTGACGGACCAGGGTTTGGATATATGTCTCCACATAGTAGCGATACAATTATAACTATATTAAATGGTGGCCTATGTGTTTGTGGGTTTAGTCTCACTTTCTCCACATTTGAATGTTTTGATAAAGGATTAAGAGGTTATAGTAGACCGCGGGTGTAGGGCTATAGTCTGTTTTAATTAATTATAGTGTTAACTGGTGTAAACTTCTCACTCTAATTATTGTTAATGTTGAACACTTCCCACCATAAGCAGATTGGGGAAATAAGTGAAATCAGTTTACTAAGAAATTTACATTGTGAGCTGTTTTGATGTAATAATTAATTCGAAATAAAACCAATTAAACTGCTGATATTTAATCACAGCTTATCAGATGATATATATAGCTCCCCTGAATCACAAATGGTTATTCCAAAATGGCGAACGCTCTGGTTAACTTTAAATACATTGCTAATACTAAAGTTGGTCAGAATTTAGTGTTGGATGGTTTTAAATTCATATCATATACTGGGAATGTTGCAAAAAGTACTGTACAGCTAGGGCTACCATTCGCGATGGTATTCTAGCATCTCCTCTTCCTCAACATTATCCTAGAGGTTGTAGAGAAGATGAAGGTCAGAGCTGACTGCAGAGCTATACAATTTATATATCTATTTTATTTAGTTAACATATGTATCTGTTCATTATATATGTACTTATTATATATCAAACTTTATAAATATTTATACTATAAAAAGGTATTATTTACTATGTTGAAGTGCCACAGACTATACTTGAAATCCCCTTAAACCCCCTTTGTTGTTTAATTAGTCATGGCCTAGTGGACCTTGACTCTAAACAATAGATGTGGGGAAAGTGAGACGTCCCCGTGTTTGTGTTGTATCTGTTGAGTGAAAAGTTTTTGACTTAAAAACAATTAAGTATTTTTTAGGTTTTGGTTCGATACACCATTATAATGTGTACGTTGTTAGGATACGTGTATGTGAAATAGTTACCAGTATTGATGACGCGAGTTGTGAGTGCAATATTAATTGAATACATAAGGACAAAACATATATACAATGACATACAATAAACGAGAATTTTTTTATACAATACATTAAACAATATTGAGAGTGGTTTCCTTGCTAAAAACCCAGCTGTTGTTTATTTATAAGCTAACTATGACCGGAATTGTAATAAAGCATTGGTTGATATAGTAAATGATTAAGTAATTTTTGTATGGAGGAGTATAACACAGATAAGGCTAAGAGTATATACAGATAAGGCTAAGAGTATATACAGATAAGGCTAAAACTAATTTCGCAATTCAAATGAATATAAGCGACCATTTTAATGAAAATTGACTAAACATTTAACAAGGTACTGAAGTACTGAACTAGGATCAGGTAAATTTCATCGGAATTGTCATAAAATGCATGATAAAATCCTGGCAGAACAGCCTTTAATTCTTGAAGGTGGTGATACTTCGATGACCTAATCTTCAAGGGTCTCGAGTTCTTCTCCGTACTTTAATTTATATTCAATACTGCAATCGTCGCCAGATATATATTTTAACACACGTAGTTCCGTGACGACTGGTTCTTCAACATTGATTGCAGGGCGAATGGACGTATAATATAATTTTAGTTTACTGTTGTCATCTTTAAAGAAATCATTCGAGATACATTTTACAGCATACAGCGTGGGAATATTTCGAGAAACTTTAATGAAGTCGACGTAATTCTGTGGACAATAGATGGGTTTATTACGCAGCTGATGTTCGATTGTACTGTGGGTACTATCAGCCTCGAGATCACCACCCCCTCATGGTAAATAGCAAGTCACACCCCTGGGCCCGGTTCCTAGAAAATTCTTACAGTAAGCACAAAGTCATACTTCACTTTTACTTACGTAAGAATCTTATAAAAATACCGTCCCTAGAAAATTCTCAAGACCATTCTTACGTAAGCACAAGTCAAGTACAAGTCTTAGCACATTGTGACTGGTAAAGCTTACCATACACTGAGACTACGATGCTCTTTAACGTCATAAAATAACTTTGGTATGCGAATTACGTCATAAATTTGTCGTCTGCTTCATTGTTGTTGATTTTGATTGACATGTCCCCTGTATAGGCCTACACAATTATAAAATGTGCCAAAATATATTTTAAAAAAACGCAGACACATAGGCCTACAAACTAACTGAATAATTGTGAGAGCGCCTGATCAGCCTGTGTGTTTGTAGCCTATTGTTTACTAATTGGCAAATACATAAATTGGTTTCAGCGTAGGCCTATAAGGCCCTAGATGCAAAATTTTCTATAGCATTCTTAATTTCTTTTTGAGAAGAATTTTCCCTGTCTTGTAATTGTCTCTTTGGTATCAAAAGGTGTCGGAAATGCCGTCGAATAACTCTACGGTCAGCCATCTTTTTGAAGCAGAAACAGACTTAAGGTTGGTAAGCAAGCCCTATACCTTGCTTGGGACTTGTGCTTAGACTGGCTATGTTTAAGAACGAAGTTGTGCTTAAGTTTTTTCTTGGAACGCATAATAACGTTCTTGTGCTTACAATGAAGTCTACTTAAAATCGAAGCACAAGGCCGTTCTTAAGAATTTTCTGGGAACACAAAATAAGGCAAGTTTACTTAAATGCAAAGTCGACTAAAATCTAAGCATAAGAACGTGCTTAAGAATTTTCTAGGAATCGGGCCCAGGTGGTGAGATTAAATATAGTAAAATTGTTGCATGCCAGTTTTGTTTTATAATACATTGCACTGGCTTTTAAAAGATGGCTTGCAAATCGAGAGAGAGAAAAATGGGGTTTAACGTCCACTCGACACAAACTAGGTCATTTTGGGACTAATATATGTTTTTCAATTTTTAGTTCAATAATTCGCTTGCGCGTAGGGGTCTTTAGCAGTGGGAGGTTAAGAAGGCGCCCCTATCTCCATGTCACATAAGGGCTCGAAAACACAGGATCGTCAGTTGACGCAGCATCCCTGTCTTTTGATTTTTCGTCTGTGGCCGAGTTTTTCCTTTCAATATGAGTATTATATTCATCTTCAGTAATGTTACCTGCCTGAAACGAACAACATGTACCACATTGGTTCTTTTTAGTCTTAAACAGCGAAATGTTTAACGACAATTTTGAATCGGAGGCGATTTTAAATAAAAACTTAAGTAAAAGATATCCGTTGTATAAATATAATAATATTTTCAAGAGTACAACAAAAGAAATAGTAATTTTTATCTCAGCTTGAGGGATAATAAGGATGAGGGGATTATTACAAATCAAACTCGTATGACAAACGTAATTTTATTTATCTCCAATAAAACAAAGTAACGATAAACCAGAACTTGTTGATTTGTACGTATCACTTTGCAAACATTTAAATAAATCGGTGGAGGTATTGTCTCAGTCCAGTTTTAACCTATTGTTTGTTTTTCGCAACCACGCTTCTACACCTTAATGAAATGGACATTTTCAGCCATCTGGACCCACAATTACAATGCGCATTATCGCATCTAGTATGGTTTCGCTCATTCTATTGCGTATGCTAGATTTGATTATTTTCATCTGTGAAAAGTCACGCTCACAGTCAGCAGTGTGGGATGGCAACACTCGATAGCAACATGCTATATATGATATAACTGGGAAACCCCAGTAACGTAAGACCTAAATATTTCCACTCAGTTGTACCTTGTTCAGCAGAAAAACCACCAATTATATCAAGCAATAATTGTACTGAGTTCTATTGATTGGCAGATGAATTAGTTTGTTAAAGGCTCCTAAAATGGCAATCAGAGCCTTCGGATAAGGGTCTTTTATCGAAGTATCAAATCGTTGTTTTGCTAGTTCTTGTGTGGTATCATTACTTCTTAAACCATGTTAGAATATAGTGTCAATGCTAGATTTTCATTTTTCATAAATTGATTATGTAATCATCAAATCTGACCCATCATAAATAGTAAATTTTTCAATTTCCTTGACAATTTTTTGCTGAACCACTTTAACCTTAGCAAAATCAACTTTAGTTGTTTGAAAACTTTTGATAGGATATTTATTTTTTGGGAGTAGTACATCTGAGAGAAAACGAATTGCTGCAATGTCCTGATAATTACTTAAAAAATAGATACAAGTAAGATACTGTTGGCTCCCCACGTTCCTCAGATTCCCTGCCAAGGGATATTATGACTTTGGGCAAAATAACTTTTAATCTCACGACTGTCTTGGCCATATAAACTTATCCAGCGGGTGGAACTGGGCTGAGGTATTTTTCTCTGGGCCATTAAGTAACTTTATAATAATTGTCTATAAAGTCGAAGATTTGTCTTTTATTTTGTGCATGTACGCAACCAAATTTCCCGCCTGTTCCGATGCTAAGTTCAGTTTGTGAGCACTACAGTGACAACCAACTGCTTCACATTTCAGAGTTGCAGATTGCCGTGCCTCTAATTGATGATCAGTTATTCGCCGTACAGACCCTGAGACGTGAATATTTTAGATATTGTTTTTTTTTCAATATATCCAAAAAATGTCCAGAGTTATTTACAGCTGGAAGTATAATGACATTATTTTGAATTTTTGCGCCACCGACTGGTAAACAATCAATTATCTTTAATAATTTAAAGGGCTAATCCCGATATTTGTTTTGGGAATAAAACTGCTTAATTTTGTGTTATTTAAAAAAACAAACAAAAATAACATACGGGTACATCACATCATACAGTATATTAAATTTTGGGTTCATCATTACATTATCTGCACATATAATTATATATCATACAATTTCAAATACCGTCCTATTTGTATAAAAACAAAGATGCATTTCCCTTAGACTGGGTCGATAAACAATAACTTAACACTTACCAACAACACAAATAACTGGGGCTTTATCGTTTTGGCCTCTTAGGACAGATTGAATATATGCAGTATCACTTGTTTCCAGAAATTATGAGTTCAATGCAAAATATGGTTAATGAATACAATATTAATATTTCGATAATAAAAGAGCCTGTTGAAATTAAAGGTATTATAGCATTTAAAATGTGATTGCAAAACCAAGAAGCACAAACCAATTCCGGATTATTGCTCTGCAACATTTTTCAGGTTTTTTTGTGTGTTTGGTTGGGTTTTTTTTTGTTCGTGACCGTCCTATTTCGCTTCACTTGTGCTAACAATAAACTTTCCGAGACTAAAATTTATGAATTCCATTTCACGGCTAGATAGCAATCAGCAGTAGCCTCATTTACGGATGCATTTTTTGGCAAAGAACTATGGGTTAAAGAATGCGTGTCGAATTATAAAGTCAACTTAAGACAAAGAGTCAGAAACAGCTTTGGGACAATTCAGCAGGAAAGTGAATAAAAGAAAAATACAATGAAATGGCACATAACATCCTAATTTTCTACAAGCTATGCAGTGTATAAATTTTTCAAGGACAGGAGTGTTGTGGCCTACTATTACTTTGATTTCCAGCTGTCCGGGAATTTTAACATGTTTCTAATGACATGCAAGGGTCTCAGTTTTGCAGACAATCTGATCAACTATCCTGTTTGTCACTGTCTGACCTGTACCATACACTTTAAATCAGAAGGAGGCTTGGGAATTCTTGTAGGAAGTTTCTCAGCTAACACTAATAACAAACATCAGCCCCAAAAAAGAAGAAACAAGTTGTGCTTACCGGAAAAAGTTGTATAAAATCTGACTCATATGATGTCATTAAAAGCAATGGAACACATTGCGACAGATACACACCTCCCTCTACATCTGCTGTAGAATTAAGTTATTTGAATAGATTTTTCAAACTATCAGATTTCACATCACACAAATACTTCAAAAAAATTTCTTTCATTGTTTTTGATTCAATAACATAGTTTTTTTTCCAAATCAACACCAGTCAAACATTTCAAGTGAAGGAGGGCATTTTTAACAAAAACGATACGGGTACTCTTCTTTTACCGCACCCACACTTAGTGTGTCATTAATTATGTGTCGTTGGTGGGCGTATGTTTCTTGCATCAATTGTTTAACCTTTTCAAGGTTTTGTTGGTTGATGTGTTTCGGGTATTCATTTTTCATGAATTCATTCTTAATGCAAAAATCCTCATTTTCTGTTTCACCGTAAACTAAAGGTTTCCAAAACGTTTCTAGGCAGCCATACTTATTGTGTGGGCCTTCATCTTTTCTTCCGGATTTTGTAGCTTGACCTTCGGTGCGTTTTCGATAATTGTTATTCACCTTTTCTAAAAGCTGCTTATACAGACTGATATGACCCTGCCCGATAACTCGACCATTACTTTTGTCACAGAAAGAGGCTTCGTGACGTTCTGCCATTTTCATTACAATTATGCTCAGATCTCTACTTGACGGTTTGCGACAAACACTTTGTACACTGTCGACGAGGATTCTCACCATTTCTCTTCTTTCGGAATTTGAATGAATGAATGAATGAAATGGGGTTTAACGTCCTACCTGGGCTAATTGAAGACGGGCATACGCCACAGTGTGCAATGAGGGAAATTTTGCCCGGGCAGCGGCGCTACGGCCTACTCTTATATCGAATTCCAACTGCCAAGGGATCTTTTACGTGCACTCCAATTTGTACACGGGACCTCGGTTTTTCGTCCCATCCGAACGACTAGGCAGCTGTCCTTGTCAGGCCCTCCTTCTGCATCACTGACAAGGGGAAATCACGCCGGAAAATCGAGATGAACTTTCTCGGCCAATGCAGGGATCGAACACTCAACCTCCAGACTAGCGAACCAGCGCCTTATCCACTTAGCCACCGTGATCCCCCTTCGGAATTTGAAGGACGGGTGTTTAATTGCAGGCGCACTTGAAGTGAACAGAAAAATTTATGATAAGGTACTTCAAAACTCCTAAGCCAATCAGACTTTGGCGTGTCACTATTATTACTAAGCTCGGAATCGGTACTAACAGCACTTGAGAATGATTCTTGGGAAGCTGACGAACAAGGTAGTGGACTTGCACTTTCAGAGGAAGTGGAGGCCCCAATAGATGAAAAAGATCCGCCACTTTCAACAGATGAATAAGGACCTGTTAAGAAAAAGAGATAAAGAAAATTAAATGCTGATTTAACATCACTACAATTACTGCTGGGAAAATAAGTAGGTAGTTGGAATTATTAATTATATTTTCTGTCTAGTCAGTTCAGTAATACATGTATCTATATTTCTAAAGCAGTTTTTAGACAGAAAGTGAATCTCCAGCAACAGATTTTTCCATACTTTATTCAAGGACTCGAATTCAACAATTTCTAGTTTATTGTTATTACAAATAAAATAAAAAACCAAGTACGAACAATCCAAACCATAAGACAGAACTCGAAGTCCTAACGACGTTATAGGCAAAATAGTGTATTCAAGCAAAATAGTGTAATCAGCAAATGGACTGGTCCTCGTGTACAAAATACACGACAAGCAGTGGAAACAGGTGACCGGAAGATTAAGCTTACCCTGCCTGGCGCCACACCCGCCATAGCTGCATCAAAACTATTTGACGAAATCTCGGTAATATAGCGTGATATACCAATGGACTATCAATGACAGCCTACACGGTTGTGCTACGAAAACAAACGGTGTAGGCAAAATTCAACAATTTCTAGTATATTGTTATTACAAACTAGTCTTTTTTAAATCTTTATGCGCCCATATTGAATTGTGGTCGTATATTGCTGTTACCCCCATCCACAAATCCTTGTGGACATTCTAGGGGCCAAAGTTAATATATTTACGGCTTTAAATTCATACAATTTGTTGTTTTTTTAAGGCGTATAATTGCTCTCGACCACTGCAACGTACATGAAAGTCGATCGTGAAGAAGGTTTTCTCACTCCCTTTAAAATTGAAAATCATTCTCCTGGACAAAGGTATGGCGGTTTATTATCATTTATGAAATCAGGAATGACCCCATTACATGCAGTTTCCTTTAGAAACATTTCCCATACACACAACTAATCACTCTCCTAAACATAAGGTCATTCTTCATAATTTCTTAATCACTCTTCTATTGCAACAGGGGGAGCTTTTTAAGGGAGCGATTTTGTTAATTAAATGGGAGTTTTTTCGGTTCTCCTCTAAAAATACAACAGTAACCCGACCAACCCATTACAAAAAAACTCTTTAATTTTTTGTTTGTGTCAAGAGAAATAAAAAAAAGTTTTGTTCACCAAGGGATCCTTCCGAATACTCTATAAACCTACCGGATTTGTGAAATGTCATCGTTCTTTGAATCTGCATTTAATGATTGGAAAAGGCGGGTGCAGGGAACATTTATTAAGATTGCTAACTGACATGAACCAGCGACTGCCAGGCAGGATACGCCCATATTTTCGAGAGATGGATAGAGAACAAGCTAAAAAGGAAATTGATTTTTCCTACAATCAAGGGCCATAATTCACGAAGTAACAATTCGATATGCGCAAATATCAAAAGGAACCAAGATCTTTGGGTAATAAACATGTATTTTAAGTTTTATCAAAATTGTGACCTCTGCTGAGTCTATAGTGTCCACAATATAGATATAAAAGCGGCGGCCATTTAGTCTGGAAGCTTTGGCCCGATTTTCACGAAATTTCTAACTCAATCATCATTACTGTGTAACAGATTTTTAAATCGGATTATATTGTGACTTCAAGAGGGACCATAAGCTAAAATTTGCGACTTTTTGAAAAATCAGGGGCTATAATTTAGGAAGTCACAATTTGATATGCACAAATATGGAAAGGAACCAATACCTTTGTGTTATAAACATGCATTTTAAGTTTCATCAAAATCAGGTTAAAATTGACTATCCATAATATACCATATTTTTCACTATTCACTCATTGTGGTGTATCGGTGATAAACTTAAAAGCAGTTTTTTTAAAATCGAATAAACAAAAACACGATTTCTCGTACAATCTGGAGCCATAATTCAGGAAGTTACAATCAATTCCATGCTCGAATATCGAAACAAACCAAAGTCTTTGGGTTGTGGTAAACTACTTGACACCGACACTACCAACTTCCGGTGTATGTTATATACTTCACTTTATGTCAAGACCCCAACGAAGCAATTACTCTTAATTTAGTAACAGTGTTGATTTATCAAGTCGTTCACTACATTTGGCGTTGCCGTACAAAGGTTTAATTATATGAAGTCATTAATGACTGATATAATGGATAAGGAACTACCTAAGTGGCAGAAAACAGCAGGTGTCAGTCAATGGAGAAATGGCATGATGTCACTTTCGGCATACCCCAAGGATCGGTACTAGGTCCGATCATGTTTGTCATCTTTATTAACGACTTACCAGACATAGTAGACTCATCTGTATACCTCTTTGCTGATGACACAAAGATATTTCACGTCATACAGGAAAGAAAGGACAAAGAAATACCACAAAGTGACTTGTAGAAGCTCACAGACTGGAGTAATACCTGGCTCCTGCGTTTTTATCCAGAGAAGTGCAAACACATGCATATTGGTAAGAGAGATCCTGAACCATATTTCAGATACGAACTATTAGGCCGCACACTAGAAAACGTACAAGAAGAAAAGGATATAGGGGTTACAATAGACGATCAGCTGAGCTTCGATACCCATATTAGGATAAAGGTGAAAAAAGCTAACTCAATGTTCGCACTATTAAGAAGAATTTTTCAACATCTAGATGAAAATCTGTTCATTCCACTTTACAAGACCCTAGTAAGGACCCATCTTGACTATGTCAGCTCTGTGTGGTTCCCATACAAGTCTAAGCATGTAGAGATGATAGATGGAGTACAGAGGCGAGCAACAAAGCAGATTCCAGGGTTGTTAAATCTTACATACGAAGAACGTCTGAGAAGATTAAAGCTGCCAACGCTGAAATATAGACGACACCGAGGAGATATGATTGAAGTATATAAGATTGTAAGTGGCAAATATGACCCTCGAGCTTCTAGCTTTATCAAACTACGTAAAGACCATGTATACAGAGATCAGGGAAGGGGTAACTCAAAAAAACTTCTTGTACAGAGAACGAAAACGAACATCAGGAAGTACAGTTTTAGTGTGAGAGCAGCAAACCTATGGAATAGTCTCCCGGAAGAAGTTGTGTGTGCCAAGTCATTAAACTCCTTTAAAAATAGGCTGGACAAATATTGGAATACACAAGATGTTCTATATGACTACAAAGCGGAAATCAAAACCGAAACCGGTAGAATTACATTAAGAATTGAGGAGTCTGACGAAGAGGACCTAACAGGACCTGTGTTGGAAAATCACCATAAGTAAGTAACCATAAGTATGATAAATTGTTTTATATATAATTTACTGTGATATTTTGCTGATCAACATATAAGGTTTATCAGCGTTTACAAGAGATAGTGAGTGCTAGATAGAGTAAATAGTCCATATTGTTTGCTATTTGTCGTGGTCGAAATTTGTATTAAATTATTTATTTCGTATATAAAAAAACCGTACAGTTTGCTTGCAATATAAAACAGGGTATTATTTATTGATAATTTGAATATATTGAGATCGTACATCGCTAGGTCCATAGGATTGTATTACTACGCCAACCCCATCGTCTGCTGTTTATATGCTCGGTACCGTTTAACATCTTTGGGATGTCATGCTTTTTGATTGTCTGAATGTTCACACCGAGTGCAGCATAGTGGAAATTAGTAATACATTTGTATTGAAGTGATAGCAATGTTACTCAGAATATAGATTCATTATATCATTACCTTGACGAAGTTCGATGGAGCAAATTTTATGCTTAGGCTAAGCTATTTTATTGGTCAAGACTTTGGAACATAACTCTGCTTTTAATTGAGGTAGAATTTTGAACTTGATGTAGATGATCATTAGGCGAATGTCTTGACTGAGTTCAATAATTAATATTTTGAGCTAAAGCTAAGCATGCAGAGCCAATCAATTTCATTGTTCGATGCTTTGGGACGAGATAGTCTGGATTCTATCTAATTTCGTGGCGTAACTCTGAACATAAGGCGTCGCGTAAAAATGTAGTATTTCCGGTTAAAATGTCGGGTTGCCGTGGTGTCGGGTTATCGGCCATATTCCTCTCAACACTGAAAGTTCCCCTGGATTTTGCAGCGAGATTCCTTCATGTCCGTAGTGCAGAACAAATGATTGTGTAGATGGGACATTGGCGTGCACATAAACAAATCCTTCTCAGACGAATTTCGATGAAGAAATGCCACGGTCCATTGAAAATGTCCGTCACAGCACTTTGCATAGCGTTTGTCCATCTTCAAAAGCCCAATTGGTACGGAATAGTAAACATTGAATAAAATGAAATTGTGTTTAACGTCCTGGTGTTCCTCTCTGATGAATACGGGCATACGCTATACAGTGTACCGAGGCAGAACCGCGGGACGTTAATCCCCATTTCATTTCATTTTCCTACTTTTCCAAACCAATCATTAACCAATTGTTACGGCGTTTAATTAATCAATTCCTGACGACATAGGGTTAAAAGCCGCTCTTACTACCCCTGACGCGACCTTCCAGTACAGGGCCCTGTTTCACAAAAACTTAAATCTCCTTAAAATCATTGTAAACTAAAATTTCATCCTAACTTACAATAGAAGCGTTTCACGAAACGATTTTAAGCATTGTAGCTAAAATCCACTAAAATAATATTGTAAGTTACAATTGTATCCTAACTTAAAATAGATGCGTTTCACAAAACTATTTTAAGGACAATTTTAACTAAAATCGATTGTAACTTAGGATAGCTGTCACCCTCTCCTAACTTACAATCACGACATTAACAAACATTGATTAGAGCTACATTGTTTGATTTATTGCGACATACAGATATAATTGGCACATAATTTTAACATACAATCATTCACAACAACAATTTGCATTCAATTTCTTTTCATAGTAGGCCTATGGGATATACAGCTACGATCCACCCGTTTATTTTATTGTAAGGCAATTTAAGCATTGGATGGCGCCCCATATTAGAACTCCAAGAAAAAACCCACTAAAACGCCAGTAAACTACACACTAAAAGAAAATTTATATCCAATGTCATGGAAAGAAGAGCCCTCTTATTTATAAAGAAAATATCTTCGTGTTTAATATGGCCAATTTCTTGGTATTAGAAGGCCTAAAGGCCTATAATACTAGACATGCCATAATATGTAGTATTTACTCATGTTTTTGGGGTTATGATGATTAGTATAAAGATAAATCAATAAAAACAAATGTGTTTATTCAAAAATGTTATAGGCCTATTTGAAATTAAATTTGAATATCATAAATTTATTATAATCTCTTAATGAAGTTACGTTAATAAAACAACATCAATAAAAAAAATAGGCTCCAAAACTATTTTATCTTGGGAAAAACTCATTTAATTGAGTAAGATAGATAGACTCTTTTCCATTTTTAAAGTATCATTGAAATGGTCTATTAGAATGACATTTATAATCTAGGCATCGGAACATTGCCTATTTGGCGTATTAATTTCAAAGTTGATAAATACTTTTAAACTTTGAGTGACACATCAAAATATGTTTGTGAAAATTCTCAAAAGTTTCTCTTGTCCAAATTACTATAAAAATTCGAAATTCAAGCGCTTTAGTTTATCGATACACATTACTTCTATTGAAGCCTGCGAGGAAATCAAATGCCAAGTTCAAGGTCAACCCACCAATACATTTCGAAACTAATAATACGCAATTAACTCATTTATTTCATCTCTCTACGACTTTCTGACCACGTGCAGACATTTCTACAACGTATGAAACTCTCCCTATTGATAATGTAACAGTTAATTCAGTTTGTCAACAGTTTTCAGTTTCGAAGCGTATTTGCTTTCACCGTAAGTACCCACAGCGGAAATCTGCACTGCGCGGGCGCAAGCGATTTTAACTAAAATCTATTAAAATTGCATTTTAAGTTACAATCGATCTTCGTGAAACGCATAAAATTTAAAATCTCATTTTGATTTTAGTTAAAATCGATTTTAAGGATTTTAGTTTAAGTTTTCGTGAAACAGGGCCCTGCTGGTCAGAAATTCATCTGGCCATCAAAGTCGAAAAAAACGAAACAAAATATAGATCTATATTTTAATCATATTACATAAAACTCCAAAACAATGCTCTTCACCCACGTCATGGCGTCATATAAATTTGTATAGTAAAGCTATATGACGCCATGACGTCATAGTATTTATAGCGTCATAGTTGGGACCCAAAATGGCGCCTGTAAATCAGTTGTCGTAACTTTCCCTATACAGGGCTTTGATATAGCTGTACTATACAAATTTATTTCTAATGGATTACATTCTTCACGCCCAGGCTTTTCAGAGCAAAACAGTTATCTAACAAATTGATAATAATGTTTGCATGTGCAATTTATTTTAAAGAAATATAAATCCCATGTCTGAGTTTTGTGAAGCGCCATTGAGCAGCCATCCGATGAGTTTTGTTGCGTTGTTTCAATTAAAATTATGATTATTATTTAATATTCCATATTATGATACAGAACTATTGATGTCCAAATTCCTAAACGTTTTGTAAAATGTATTGTGTCTGTTGTAAACAGTAAAAGCAAATGTACGCAAATATGTGGACTACTTGCACTAAATGGTAGTCAATCAAAATTAATGCAAGTGATAATATTAATCTTTTTTATTTAACTCAAAATCCTCCAAAATCGTCGACATCGAAAACACGAATTATTGGTCAATTTAAATCAACATTGCTGATGTAAACTTACCGGGAAAAGATGAGCTTCTGATATCCGATATTTAAGAAAAAATATTTTTTTAACATTGGTACACGAATCGTGTACCATAATGCGCTTCAGCTCCAGTTGTATTGAGAGACTCGAGGGACGAGGCTAGACACAATGCAATAAGTCAGACGGAGTTAGTAGACTGGAATAACTAGACGCTCGACTTTTGCACATGATTGACGTTGCGTGCTTATTTCGCCAAACATAACTGATTTGAAATTGGAGTAAACACGGAAACCATTGAATGTAAATCAGTTTATATACATTCATATTACAGTATTATATGCGTTGCGAACCACTTTTATGAATTTCTAGGCTCCAAATGTTAGCGATTTAGCTCCTTTAATTAAACACACTATAAACTACTGAAATGCCACAATGATGATATCACTTTAATGATTTCACTAAAGAATGCATTGTCATAGATAGTCTTGCTTCCGTATTCTCCCTTATTTTTCAAATCTTTTCGTCCTCTATTCAGTTTCATATTTGAATAAAGACGTAATCGTAAAGAACAATAATTATTCAATAGTTTATCAATAATAAGGTGGCAATTTGGTATATTCTTTAATTTATCTTCATGATTTTCCATAAACTTTTCGCTTAATGACTTTCCAGTTTTAGTACTTGTATCATAATCAAATCCAGATGTTATCGACATAGCCATTTCATCTAAAGTGAAACAACAGTCTCGTTCTTCCAGTTTCATAGAATTAACTTTAAACTTCATAAATGCAAAAACATCTTCTAACGACCCCGGCCGGAAGTCCATCTTCTCTGCTCGTCGCTGTAAGGTTCGTATGGACGGAAAAGGGTAACCCGTTGAAAACAACAGCTCGTATCCAGTGGTACCACAAGCAAACCGAAGCGATAGAGCCTTTCTTACAGTGTCAGACGACCATTCCACACCTTTTTGTGTGTACATATTTCTTCTTCTCCTTGGCATACAGTCGATCGCTTTGTGAGAGGTTTTCTTACGATAATGGGTTTAGAGAAACTAAATATGCTGGGCCAGCTGGGGACAGCGTTAGGTTTCAGCTTTCTGCAAGAAAATATATATGTTAACTTCAGATTTTCTAGTTATTCTATAATAGATCTATATTAAAATTATACGTGTATCACAGCTGGGGTTTCCTGTTGGATGATGAAAACACCATATCGTAAACCCCGGTTTTACGTCCCATCCGAATTACTTTACAAGACAGCATTTCTTTTTTATGCACCACAGACAAGAGTCAACCACGCCATAATAAGCGAACCCTTGATTTAGTCTATTTACTGAGATACCTCACATCATGAATGATAAAGATAAAGACACTTTTGTGCGCGTTTTGCGGTCTTTTCGCCGGTTACGTATAAATAAACGGTCCAATTACATCTGCATCGGACCGGCGAAAAAACCCGCGCACATTGAATATGTGCATTAGGAGCTGATATACCACCAATGTAGAAGATACATATTTCTTATTATTTTGTTAAAATATCAGGAAAACCTACTTTAACTTACTACTTACCTCACATAAATATGATACATCTGTCGCTTTCCAGGAAAGACGAGGGACTTGCACTTCCAATTGTCGTCTTCTTGAAGGATCTCGCGGAAATTTGTGGAATTTTAATCCGCGCCCACTTCTATTGGAACAGCCAGCCAGCCGCGACACAACGATAAAATAAAAACCAAGTACAAGCAATCCAAAACATAAGACAGAATTCGAAGTCCTAAAAACGTTATAGGCAAAAAAGTGTATTCAAGCACAATAGTGTAGGCTTATAGTGCCCATTGGGATGCCAACCACTTGCTAATATATTTCCCCTCCAATTCAACAAAGATGTTATTAATTTGAATTGTCTTGATGGCCGTGTATTTGTTTTTTGAATCACTGTAATACTTAACGAAATATGTAGAATTATAATTACAACTAAATAGGCTATTGATATCTAGCAGTAGCCTACCCGATTTAGACGAAAAGACACTGTGAATAATGTCTTTCAATCGAGCTTTTAATTTACTATGGGGAATTTTGTGTACAAAGTAGAAAAGTCAAACGTTTGAATAGATGAGACTGAAGCAAGGGATCTAGATTTCAAACCATCAAGTAATTCTTTGGAATTTTTTAATATCCACATTTGATTTATACCACTTCGAGAGTATACTTTGTCACAGTATTTTTGAATACCCTCTTTAACAGCTGTTGGTATAGATGTCAATACCTTCTTGTGGAACAACGGAATGAACCTGCTATAAAACGTTGCTTGTAAGGATTTTTATGTAATTTAGGTATCCAATACAACAAGGGCAAATCTGTATAGGTATTTCATATGTATGCTACATTTTACCAAAAATGGCGTCTTTTTACGTATGACGTCATGTGAATTTTCTGGCTTCACAGTTGTCGCAACTTTTATATACGGCTTTGCCCATGACGTTAGTGCAGAAAAAGTAGGACTTAAATCCCACTTCATTGTCATCTATTTATGAAACTTATCGTTTTTGCCATATATTATTCAGGAACGCCGTTTCACTAAGATTTTGCGATCTGATAATAATATAATATTTCGTCCAGGCTATTTATGCTAATCAAGTGCGCCCGTTTCCTGTCACTATATGGCCACAGGTCACTAATTATTTCCCCATTGACTTTAATGTTAATTCTCGTCTATTAGACCGGCTCTTACTTTTTCCCACATTTTCATTGGGTAAAACGCTTTCTGCCACAGATGGAGCATCTTCCTGAAGAAACGGCCGCGAGTTTAACAACATCTAACCCTTGCTTCAACACTTGGCTATTCCTAACATTTTACGCTGGTTGTGTTTACAGGTGACTAATTAGCATTCAAATCGTTGTCCAATCAGAGGTCGTGGCACATAACATACTCACATTGTAGCACGTGACTGTAGTAAACAAATATGGCAGCCTCCACAGAAAAAGAACGAGACAAGTTTACAGCCGTTGAAAGTTTTTTTTTTCAATTGAGAAACTCACAGAAAACCTAAAAAGGCAATTGAAGCAGTTTTAGGACTTTGACATTAATCGAACCTTGACCTTTGCATCTCGATTGTCACATAGGCATTTTATTTTAGAAGCATGAGACTTGATAATCGTGACGATTTTTTTCAGGAAGGATAAATAAAATAAATTGAAAGTAGTCTTATTTTTAGTAAATCATTTAACGAAGGAATCTGATTGGATCACGGTTGGGGCCGGTATCCAATCAAATTTAGTGCCGAAAAATGTAGAGTGTTGAGTGAAGGGCTTGATAAGCTGTAGTTAAGGCGAGATCTAGCCTTCTATTGAAGATGCAGATGAAGCAACAAGTAGCAAACTCTTGCCCAAAAGCATAGGTTGACCATGAATACAATGATATACACAAGCTGGAAGTAGAGACAATTAAACATGCACTTTCCGGCCCTACATTTCAACGTAGCCAACCTCACAACTATTGTATCGTTCCGCTTCAAATCATAAATATTCACCAAAACCGGGCAACAAAAAGTGAACGAAAATCGCAATGAAAAAGAGGGAGAGAGAGACTAAAAATAACGTTCGCCCTACATTCGTGGATGACGGCCCAGGAATATTTGGTTACCTGTGTCCATGTAGAGTCTGGAATTGCTTTTAATGATATTTGAACTCTTTCGTTTATCTTTAGATATACACGAGATATATTTTCATATACAAAGTTTATTCATATTGTAACGTTACAGCAATTCATATTAAAATATTACGGAGGAGGTATATTGTTATGATGGACGGTAGGAAACGTAACGCAGATGCTCCAGACGTATCGGTACGAGTAGAACCTTCGATTGTATGTAGTTTTCTGTCGTGTAACAAAACATGATCAAATGTTGTCACTGGTAGATCATCGTGTTTGGATGCTTGGCCAGTGGCTGAAACATGGAAAATACAAAACAGAGTTAATTAATGCAATCCAATTAAAATACATATCTATATTATGTTTGATTTTTATACTTTCGATGGCCTACAGCAAATCTAGATCTAACAAGTTATAGTGTGAGTTCATGTTAGGTGTCAAGTAAGCGACATATGACCCTATTACGTCGATTAACCAATCGATGTTGCCAGTGGCTATGCTTTGATTTATTTTGATTTCTATCGCTTCTAATGTCTATCCACAGTTCCGCGCAAAAACGATCAAGCACTTGATTCGACAAACTATTTGATTGGTTGGCCCTTCATTTCAAGCAGAACACGATTTAAATAACAACTCTTCCATTTTGAACTATAAAAATAGAACCTGTGTTTTAATCAATTTGTAATTAATGATACATTATGTAAGATTTAGATAAAGGACGAGAACTGGTGTTTTCAACGTGGTATGGCCGTAGACTAAAGGGGTGGTCGTTCTTGCTAAATAGTTCAATAATAGATCATACAAACTGAACATTATATTCTACTTTATTCTAAGCGAAGATATTAGCCTGTGAAGATTTGACAAGATGTGTGTACTGATTGTAACCATCGCATTGGTTGTTCGAGTAGTAGCCTCGCTCCGCCATTTTAAATTAAGTCATAAAACGGTCGAATCGTTGCAGG
Organism: Patella pellucida; assembly: GCA_917208275.1. Classification (NCBI taxonomy): domain Eukaryota; kingdom Metazoa; phylum Mollusca; class Gastropoda; family Patellidae; genus Patella; species Patella pellucida. Next base: position 13,650,294 of record OU795039.1, read on the forward strand.
TTTAGCTCTTGCATAATGCCTGTTTAGTAAATTGTAAAAAATAGGCCTAAAAGAATACATGTGTTTACGATAATCCGATCGACCATACATTTTTAGCCCAAATCGCAGAATCAGACCTTTTGTTTCTCATTTCTTTAGTCCTATCATTCGGTCTTAGCGTAAATATCCACACAAATTACAACATCCCGAATCGACACTATTTTCCAAGATATAACTCAAGACATTATTCAGTATTTAAACTAGAAATGCTAGGAACTAAAACATAAACACGTAATTAAATGGCAGCGGTTTCAGATTACTTTATTAGTTCTGTTACCAAAAAATGACATTTTGGGTGACCAAGTAACCGTAAGCACAGTTATTTGTTTCGCTTTACCAAGATGTAGATAATGGATATGCATACACCTAATTGGTTGTGAAGTTTTTTAATCGTTGGGGACTATTTAGAAAAATGAATGGAAACCATCGACTTTGTGCAAGTCTTTCACAGATAGGCTTAAAACTTTTCAGTCAGACCACGAAGCATGTTAAATCCCATTAATTTTGTTTAACGAGAATTTTTTCGTGCATTTAGGTCAGGCCTGGCGAGTTGGGGGCCGCAAGTAATCATTTCTACAGGTTATAAGAACATATGATGGAAGACCCCGCCCCCCCCCACTCAAATCAAGAATTGCTTCCGCCGGCCCTGTAGGTAGATAAGAATGTTGATTGTGTAAGAAGAATAAATGAAAACCTACTCGGAAAAGTTTTGCCCCACGCCATGTGAAGGTAATACACCTTAGAAAGGTCAAAGTGAAGGCTTGGTTTTTGGTACAGGTTCGATTTCTTGTGTCTGGTAAATCGACAATAAATATTACCATTCACGTTGCTGGTTTGAACATTGGTAAATCCGCTCTGAAAACATGATAATTGATTTATGAGGATTTAAATGCTTTAATTTGATTTTCTAGATTTAAAAACATAGCTCACAAGAAGTTTTACTTTAATATTTAACCAGTGAATCGCTAGTATGTACTTACATATGAACATTTAAACAGAACATATCATAATACTAATGTTTGTAATTTGGCCAGTTGGGGGAGGGGGGTACAGAAAATTCAATTCATAACTCGCGTTATATAAGCCAACATTGCCCGTCATTTATTCATAGATCATCAGGTATGACAAGGACAGCGTCTAGTCGATCGGATGGTACAAAAAGCCATCATCCCGTGTAAACGTGTACATGTAACTTAAAGAACATTTAACAGTCGGAATTCGAGATAAGGGTAGGCCGTATAGACATGTGGTATGTTACGCCCAATTTTATTTTGTGGATATACAACACACTTATTCGTCTGCTTGAAAAGGGGCGAGGTATAACAATTTATATCGAAGTATTACAGATCTCTGAAAGACACCATCTGCAGTTAAATGGATGAAATGGGGTTTAACGTCCTACGCTCCTGCCCCTAACCTGGGCTAATTTAAGACGGGCATGCGGTTTTTGGCCCATCCGAACGACTAGACAGCTGTCCTTGCCAGACCTCCATCTGCATCACTGACAAGGGGAATCTGCAGTTAAAACAGTCATACAAATATTTCATGTTGCGTAATGCTTACTTACCGTGAAATCCATGACAGTAAAATATTCAGGATTATAATAATGATGAACATTAACTTGATCTGTACCGATAGAACACAAATATACGTCATCATCACCCTATAAAAGAATACAAGTATACGTCATCATCACCCTATAAAATACACTCAAGTATACTGCGTCATTATCCTATAAAAATACATACAAGTACTGTCATTGCGATTGTTCTTATACAATTTACCTAATACTACCCAATATCACCCCGATATCACCCAGTAGTGGCATTGCAAATTCAATATAAACTTCTCTTAGGTAAAACAGGGGGGGGGATGTCTGAATGGTTAGCTTGCGCGCGCTGTATCATAAAGCCGGTCACTGAGTCAGCTGGCGTGGTTTCGAATCACCGGTTGAACGTGGCAAGGAGTAGGGTCGTCTTTCCAACCTCATGGGTTTTCTCCGGGTCCTCCGGTTTCCTCCAACTGCCAAAGACCGAGACGCGCAAGCGAATAATTGAAATAAAATTAAACCATATGTTAGTCCCGAAATGACATAGTTTGTGTCGAGTGGACCTAGTTTGTGTCAAATTCTCACGAACACTTTCTTCTTACGAACAGTAACATAAATGCTCACACTCTGTTACAAATGCATTGTTGTTCCCATTTAAAAATTTTGTTCTTATACTAATTTCAGTGTTGCTCCCATTTTATTGTTATGCTAATGGCATTGTTGTTACCATTTTGTTATTATTCTAATTTCATCGTTGTTCCCATTTTGTTTTCATATTAACTTAATTATTGCACCCAATTTGTTATTATAATAATTACATGGCTGTTGCCTGGCATGGTGTTTTATCACATTAGATCAAAAGGCCTTTCATTGAACCAATGCCGTAGTTTCGAAGGCGTAAGGTCGATCCCTTACACCGTGCCATTTTTTTCGGTACTTCTAATTTCTCCCACAAGCTAATTATCGAAATAAAAAATGTCATGAAACGTCGACCTCTAACACCGTAGTATTTCTTCCGGTACTTCTATTTTCTCCCACAAGCTAATTATCGAAATAAAAAAAGTCATGAATTGACAAAATTGTCTTAAGAGGAATCTTATTAAATTGAAGGATGCTTACCATCTTTTTATCTTTAGACAGAGCAGTAGCAATATAACCAGCACCATTCGTTGATTTCCCAAACATCTCAAAGCTGTAAGTACCATCTTCATCATCTTCATATGTTACAGCCATGATGCAGTCATCACCGGTACAAGATTTGGGATGAAAGAAACAACCTTTGGTTGTACCACATGTGTCGTAGTTAATTGGTGTAAACACTGCTGGTATATTCGGTAGCTGGAATAATAGTTGAAACATTCTAAAGATACTATGAAATGAAATGGGTGTGCTATGAGGGAAAGTTTTCCCCTTGCAGCGGCGATACGGCCTACTTTTATATCGAATTCCAACTGCCAAGAGAGACTTGACAGCCGCCATTGTCAGGCTCGCCTCCTGCATCACCGACAAAGCGAAGCCACGCCGGAAAATCTGGATGAACTTTCTCGGCAAATGTAGCGATCGAACACCCGACCTCCAAGCTAACGAGCAAGTGTCTTACCCACTTATCTAGTTCCTTCTGCCAAGGGTTCCTTTACATGCACGCCGCTGTATACACGGAACCTCCATATTTCGTCCAATCTCAATCATTGTTGTTCTTTGCGAGGTCGTCTCTCTTTAGAAATTGACAGGGGTAGGGGGCTTACCGGACAATCCAGAAAAAAATCCTCAGTCAGCCTCGGGTAATTGAGGCACCCTACAGTATATGGATTTATGAAAGGTCATTGGAAACGTTTATCACGGTCTCAAATTAATTCTATGGTATCTTTTCAGTGAATAAGATATGTGCAGCGTGTTTGGCGACTATGGTTCGACGAGTTATCCGTCCTAGATCCAGATAAGACGGAGGTAAAAAAGATGCAGCGGAAATAGTGACTGTTCTTTCAAAGAAAAATATTCATCAACAATAATCTATATATTTATTTCTAATTTTGAAATAATTACGTGTTTGGAAAGTTATGGACAGGGTCGAATAAGTTTTGAAATAGGACCCGAGAGGAATATTTATCAAGTGTTGGTTTTTCTCTCTCTCTCTCTCTCTTCTCTCTCTCTTTCTCTCTCTCTCTCTCTCTCACTTTGTTTGGAATATGGCGCTTGCTGCCTGTGGAGTTTCGGGTTTGGTCCATGTCTTGACCGAGAAAGTTCTTTAGGATTGTCCAGTCTGGGTTAATCTTGTAAGTGGTGACGGGACGCCTGGGTTACGAATTGGGGTACACGTAAACTAACCCTTCGGGTTAGAGTTGAAATTAGACGAAGACTAGCCGAAACCACCGCTGTCCAGGCAAATTCCACCGAAAGCATTAATTACAATGCATAGTGCATGCATTCTTTAATAGTCGGTTGCTGCAAAATAGTAAGACGTTAAACCACATTCCATTTCATCTTTCTCTTTTTAGTAACTGTGAACCAATTTCACAAAGAATTGACTATAAATATATATATGATGTGTTATTACGAGCCGAATTAAACCTACCTCAAATACGGGATGAACAATACTAGCATTAGAACCAGCTTGTACTATAGCACTCACGTTAAACCAAAAAACGCTGAAACTTTCAACGATTGTTGCTCTGTAATAGAAAAAAAGATCGCCACATAAAATATAGACACGTGATAATCTAAAACTGATCGTAATAATAACTTACAGTGAGAACCTTATTACGGGAAAAGATTTATAAAAAATTTAAATAATGTTTTATTGGTGAAAAGTTACGATTATCGACGGCTTGTTGTTTAAATAAAGATCTAATTGATAATTTCTATAACATCTGAAGCCTAAATTAAGACTTGCAATAATCAGATTTAGCTCTTGCATAATGTATCTTTGAAGAAAGACCTGCTATAGGCAGATTTAGCTTTTGTATAATGTATGTTTAAATTACAATGTATATAACTTGATTAACATACGTAAATTGTATATCTCCAGCATTATAGTGAGGTGCTTGCCATTTGATGGCCAAAGAAGTTACTTGTTCACTGTTTCGGTGCGTTATGAGATTCTGAAAAAAAAATCATTTATTATGATACTGTCTTTTACAGCAAAGGTTTTCGGGCCGCAGCCATTAGCTATACGTATAACCCTGTTTGTGAGCAGTGCTATAGAATTCAGACTTTTTAACCATTCGAACAATCTCTCAATATTTGAACAAAATATTATATGATTTTTGGTGAAAAGGGTAGAAACTCTCTCAAAAAGCAATGATTGTCGAAGGTATTCCTCTTTAGAGTCATCCGTCAATTCTTAGAATCATGAGAAAATCGCACAGACTTTAATGGAGCTCTCACACTCTGCCGTGTAAGTCTACCGTCCACCTGCCGGGCTATTACAAAAACAGAGTCCAGAACGTTGGGTTTTCACAGTTCATCACCGTTCTGTAACGGTTTGTGAACGTGTTCATACAGTGGGACCGTTTTCATAACGCATTCATACCGTTCAACACCGTCCTCTTGCCACTGCACCGGCCAAAGTTTTTAACATGCTTAAAACTTTCGCCGGGTCCCACCGGGTGTAAATAGGCGCCAACGCCCTATTAACGTGTTGCCCGCTTTGATAAAGAACCACCGTGTGCCCTCGCCGTTCTCCACCGTCCGCAGACATTTTTGGGCACGGTGGCACACGGTAGGCCTACAAGACAGAGAGTGAGAGTCACATTACATTATGTGCGTTTACAATTATTTGAATGACAGGGCCGGTAACTATGACAGGAAACTCGATAGAGTTAATTCTAACGTTTACAGGGATAGATGTCAGGCACAGTTGTTCAGACTTAAGTTTAGAATTGACTCAACTTTATGAGAAATATCTTATCCAGAAACACAACACTTTGCAAATAGCTTCTTATTGATGTATTTGATACATTAAAAACCTTTAGCGCCGTCGGTATCAGATTTGATACCACTAATTAACATAAGTGACCTATAAAGTAAATTTGAACAAATAATCTATCACCCGGTTTTTTATGAAGAGAACGCCCATGGTATCTAATATAGTACCATACAGTGCTGCTATATTGCCTATTATGAGGTTCACCTGTGCTTTCAAATTTGAGTTTTTTGACCCAGGAAAATTAGAATTTTATTCAACAAAATAGTTTGAGTTTACCCAAAATAAATATATTATTCATGTATATAAGAATACAGAGAAACTTAATAACCGTTCACAATATATTTATTTGCTAACTTAATCGCTCGGTGTGGGGTAAAAACATGTGCTATTAAATTTTCTACCGCGGCAGATGATGATGACGTGCCATTGGACAAGTGGCAGAAAAAGCTGTTAAAATCACCACATAAATTGTTTTTAGCTTAACATTTATAAGTATGATATCAAACCCGAGTTTTCTGATATATTTATTAGTTGTCGATATAGTCTCTAAAGCCTATGGTATCAAATTTGATACCTGTCTAAAATTTTGGAAATGATTTCTGATGATTTTTTTTTTGTGGATTAGGTTTGTTCACACCCCAGGCATCATCAAAACACAATTTGTGAATCTCTAAAGACCTTCATCATGGTTTAGGCTCCAAGGGGAATTAAAACAACGAAAGTTTTATGAAGGGCTATATTTTAGTTAAGACAAGGAAAACAATTTTCGGTAAATTCTTAACTTAAGACTATAAGAATGCTTTGTGAGCTCGGGGCCGGGTGAAATGTTGGTGTATGAAAAGTTTATTAAATTAACAATTTGATTTTGTAATAACTATAATCTTACCGCGTGTCGCCCAAAACAGCTGAGTGTTTGAAGTTTGTCTGTTGGAAAATCTATGAATGTTCCTTCTAGAATCTCTGTGTTACCATGGCATCTGTGAACTTTCATCTCAATTCCCTTGAACATGGTTTTGGTTGGAGATGTTATTATGACTGAAATAAAATCGTTTTTTGGCTTATCATTTGCGAATTGAATTTGGAATAGATTAGGAAAATAAGACCTATATGATATGAGTTAATAGGACCTGTGTGAATTGGGTAAAAAGAACCTGTGTGATTTGGGTAAATATAGGACCTGAGTTTTAAGTCGGATACCCTCAGTTCCGGTGCCATGAACCGCCTCAACAGACCGTTTCATTGGCTAGTCCATCATATCAACCAGAATGCGGGTTACATTACAACTCTTCCAGGCCCTTGCTTGTTGAAGACAAGTTAAACTAAATTTTGAACTATAAAAAAGGAAACGAAATAGAATCTGTGTTTGCCTTACTGTGTTTATTTGTTTTGCTACCTCTCAATGTTTAATTCTAGAATGACATATACATGGAATGGGGTTTACCATCCTACTTTTCTGCACCGACACGGCTAATGAAGACGAGCTTTCGCAATACACTGTTCTTTTGGACATTGCACCTGAACAGCGGCACCACGGTCTACTTTTATATTGAATTCCAACAGTCAATGATTCCTTTACGTGCACATCAATATGTACCCGGGACCAAGGTTATTTCTTCCTACCAGAACCACTAGAAGCTGCAATTATCGAGTCGTCTGTCCTGCATTAGTGACAATGGGGGAAACTAAGCTAAACAAATCCCTGGGATATTTCTTGGCCAACACCGGGAGGTACATGTATCTTGATCGTCAGTTATAGTAAAGTTGTGTCTTACCTGTAAGTTCATCATCGGGCTGATAGGTGGGTTTATCAACAGTTATAGTAAACGGTGTTTCTGTTGTTTGATGTAAAGCTGATCCATGATGGGGATACATTGTTAAACACGAATCATCAGGCGCACCTCTCTGGTAGCAAAATCCTGAAAGTATTTTAAAAAAAGTGTTAAAGTTAAAAACATTTCCTTCATCATGAGAAAGCTCTCCAAAAATGTGGCTGATGTGGTTTCCCCTTGTCAGTGGTACAGGACGAAGGGGCCTGACATGATCAGCTGTCTAGTCGTTCGGGTGAGAAGAAAACCCGAGGTCCCGTGTACACATTGGCGTGCACGTAAAAGATTCCGGACACAATTTCCCTTATAGCTCACTATATGGCGTATGCCCGTCTTCATTAGCCCAGGTTAAGAGCAGACCAGTAGGACGTTAAACCCCATTTCATTTCTTTTCAAGGATAAAATAGTTACTACCATCATTGACATATTATTTATGGCCACCGAGATATTATTAGGTAATATATAAACATTTTGCCCCTTAAAAAATCTCGTTCCCAGAGGCAGCCGCGTGGTCGGAGGCCTCCGGTTCCTTTTACCGGCCATTATTTCCACTTTTTTCCAAATCCTAAGTCCCGCCCATTCTGACCTCTGATTGGTCAATCTTTTTGGGTCGATTTCTCGAAAACTAGAGATCGCATCGTCGTTTCGTTTCTTGTAAAATGATCCTTGAGTGAAAGACAACGTATAAATTCAAGATCTATTTTTCTACGCGTAGGTATTTTTTTAAAGGATTTGGTCGTCCAGGCACGTAAAATAACTACGCATGGGTATATTTTTAAGTGATTCACTCAGCCAGGCTGTAAAAAATAAATACATGTCACGTGACAGTCGTGTGATTCGTAGCTTCCAGGAAAATGGCTACCCCGGGTCACAAGAGAAATTTCTCCCAAAAAAATTCTGGTTTCGAGATCGGCCCTTAAAAGACAATTTTTGCCGAGTTAATTGAATTAACGCGCTGTGTTATAATTTCGTTCTATTCTATTATCTAGTATTCTTTTTCTGGCGTTTTTCTTATCTGGATACACTTTATGCACTCGATTAAAACAAATGTATTCACTGTTCCAATTCTTGGGGTTCATTGAGCAATTCTTAGACTAGAACGCTCCCAACCATGGCATAACGAGTTGCAACCAGCGAGTTGAGACATTCGTAGATAATTATCTGAATATTATTTATTTTAAAATGTACATACATGTATAAAGATAAGTATATTATCTACAGTTGTTTTATCTTTCTATCTATGGCGTCACAGTTTATAACCGCTATTGACTCTTTTAACCTAAATGTTATGCTTTGTCGAATATTCTGGCCCCAGATGTAAAAGATATTACCAATAGCTCATTCTACAGTAGATTTCGCTTGGGTGATAAATTTCGTGATCTATCGCTTTACATGAATTTGATTGGTCAGTTAAAATGGAACTACTTTTTTTTATTTTCAAACATTTTACTATTTTAACCATTTTTATTTAATTGACTTTGATGGAAACACTGTTACAGTATAAAGGTCTTTGAAATGGTTGAATTTCTGTTCAAATCAGTACTTCGTAATGTAATCAGGTTCAGTAAAAGTTAAATCTATAGCAAATAATTATATTTTTTTGTGTGCATGTAAGAGAGGTTTGAGTGATAAGTAAAATCTCCCACTCCTCTATTTTGATATCCAAAAATAACACTCGTTGATAAAGTTAATAAAACTCGGCGAAGCGTCGTTTTGCTATCACAAAAAAAGACTCGTAGGCGATATTCTACTTATCCCATTTGTTTCGTCCTCTTTGCTTTTTTCATTTTATTTTTTTTAAATATAATATAAATCGTTTAGATATTTTAAAAGGAGTGGGGGATATCAATGGGGTGCTTCACAGTTTTCCGGTGTTTGAGGTGTGGTAATTAATATGTCCTACCGTTCTGGTCCGACTGGGCTAATGAAGACGGTTATACGCCATACAGGGTGGTATGGGTGTAATCTTGCCCGGCTAACCTTGAGCCGAATACCGACGGTCAGAGGATCTTTAACGTGCCGATTTCGTATGCCTGAGCGAAGTCTTTAACTTAATATTTTCCATAATATTCGAAATTAAAAACACGAATTCACTATTGACCAATTTCAATCAATATTGATTTTGTTATCTTACCGTGCAACTTTTGGATCCTAATAGCCAATATTTAAGACACAATTAAAATTCTATAATGAGAAATAAAATAAAATGAAATGGGGTTTAACGTTTTACTGCCCTGCTCCTATACAGGGCTAATGAAGCCGGGCATATGCCAATGGATCTTTTACGTGCATGGCAAAATGTTAACACGGGTCCTCGGTTTACCATACTATTCGAACGACTAGAAATAACGAGTCAGCGTCTTACCAACTTAGCCACCGTGGCGCCCTTGAGAACAAGAGTCGCGTATCCTATGTCATTTTGTAATAAACAAATACAAACATAATATGTGGAAGTAATTAGTAAAGGCCGATTCACAAAGGAAAAATAATAATTTAAAAAAACGCGTAGGATGCAATAATAAGGCTTTAAACAACTGCCGCTCAATTTAAACTATTCACGTATATTCATCTAACGATAGGAAATTCCAATTTTTTTTTTAAAAAATAGAGACAAAGAGAGAAAAAGAGGGTTTAACGTCCCCTCGACACAAACTAGGTCATTTTGGGACTAACGTAGGGTTTTCAATTTTTATTTCAATAATTTGCTTGCGCTAAGGGGTCTTTAGCAGTGGGGGGAAACCGGAGTGCTCGGAGGAAACCCATGAGGTTCAGAAGGCGCCCCTTTCCCCATGTCACATACGCTCACACTAGGACTCGCAGCCACAGCCGCAAGCCAGAGGTGACCGGCCAGCTAGAGGTCGAAGCGCGGCACTCTAGACCACTAGGCCATCCCAACCCCCCTTTAAAAATAGAATATAAATCACTTTACACACATTCATATAACATTATTAAGTGCTGTTAGAGCCATTTTTGTCTATTTCAAGGTTAAAAAACCCCATTTCATACAACATCAAAAAAAAAATTAATATGCAAACCCAATGTATCTATTCTATATTATTGGATGACAGCGTCAAACGCTGAATATTTTTTTCTTACATTTTAACTCATAACTAGCTTAAAGATACATTATTGGAGATGAGATAACGAGTTGGCAGTTCTCACTATAATAGTTAAAAACTACATAATGTAAAGGCAATTTGCTGAAAATGTCAATCAAATTGATCGACTATGAACCGTGAACCATCATTACTGAAGTCGGTTAGGCGAAACTAATAGTCTCGATTATCCATTTATTTGTTTAATCACGAAGGAAAATTTTTCTTGCAAATCGGACAACAATCCAACAAATATCGCAGTCTAGCCTTACCATAGAGAGCTTATTATGGTCTGAAAGAGTTAGTTAATGTATAATTTATAATTTCTATAACATCTAAAGCCTAAATTAAGACTTGTAGTAATCAGATTTAGCTCTTGAATAATGTAACTTTAAAATATAAGACTATAGTTACCTGTGGATGGAAAAACGGCTAAAATAAACCACAAAATAAAACACAGCTTCATCTTCTCTTTAATGTCAGCTAAATGTCAATTATCACGATGAGTATAATACACGGCTTAAAATTACTTAACCTACTGCTGTACAAACAATACCACCATCGTTTTAAAAACTCAAACTGATTAATAATTTCTTTATGAAACCTTAATTCGGATATATCCAACAACTTTCAACGGATCACGTAAAAAAAAATAGATAAACCTAAGTGTTTGTTTGCATAAAACCTTCTTGAACTGTCAACTGTGTTGGTATTTCTGAATTTTCGCTGTTGTGTAGACTTGATTTATATATGGTCGAAACAATCGTTAATTTTAACCGTGTGAATTAATTATTATATGTAAAAAGTGTGTAAATAGATTTCCTGGTATAAATATGTAAATTTAGATTTTTTTAAATCGAGTTCGTGTTCTGTTGTATCGCTATATATACATGTTTCCGGCAAGAAAAATATTAAATACATTGGAAAATAAACGTTTATTTGTGACTTAAACATCTCTAACTAGTATTCTGCCATTGAACTATTTTACCCGTTTCTTCACAGCAAGTCAATAGAACAATAATGAAAAATAGGGTTATTTTCAACGTAAAGACTGATGTTAGTATGCAATAAAGAGTAATTGAATATAATAATATAAACAAACCTAGTTTGTATACGGACATGGCGATGTTAATTTAGAATTGATCAATGGAACATTTAAATAACCACAGCGGCGTGCATAGAGTGAGAGGGGGTGGTGACCCTGAGCATCCATTTAAGAGTGACGCCGGGGAAGGGGGCTAATCAAAGATCGCAATTAAAATTAAGTGTTTTGAAATTTGAAATTATCGCTATAAACTTTGGTGAACACGCTGCGCTATTACATTTGAATAAGAAAAATTCACCAAATTGTACATATTTTAAATAATTACCTCCCTTTCTTACATGTCAGACTACATGGTCCCACAGGGCCGGCGGAAGCAATTCTTGATTGGGGGCGGGGGGTCCATACTAAATGCCTATAGGCGAGGGTCCAGGGGCCACAATAACCTGCAGAAAAGTGTACTTGCGGCCAAATTATTTGGGAGGGGGGCTAAAGCCCCCTTCCCCCAGCCCCCCTACTCCGCCGGGCCTGCCCTATACTTGAGTCATGTAGGGCGGGGGGGTGGGGGCATATAATCAGGAAGATAACCCCGGGCATCACCAAACCATGTTCGCCACTCAATGATCGATTTTGATAACTTTAGGATTCAACCCCCTATTTCAACGTAAGTTTTTAAAAATCTATCCGGATCCCCACCCCCTCCGTTTGCCCCTAATATATATCACAATAGTCAGTCCAACGCAAATGATTTTTCCCGTGTCGTTTTCGCAGGATACAGTTGACAGACAAAATGTGAACGTAAAGATAACTACATTCACAAACCTTGTTCCAAAATTACTACGAACAATGCCAACGATTATTATTAACTGTTGAGCCCAGGATGGGAGCGGGACAGAGGTGGGGACGGAGTTAGAATTCTGATACAGCTCCATCTGAAAAATTTTGAACTCATCTGCTTCCATCCTACCCGTTTTACAAAATTATTGTGTAGCACGTTCGCAATTTTTAAAAGTCGAATATGACGGAAAATATAGATCTGCAAAAGGCGTTCGAAATTGACTATCTGAAAAGTTCGAAAACGACACATAACAAGCCTAACGAACAATCTCGCCGATTGTTAAAACATTGCATATAAAGAACTGTTCGTTCGGGTGTCGCAATGGTTCAGTGAGTAGGGAGATGGTTCGTAAACCAGGCGTCTCAGGTTCGTTCCCGGTTTTGGCCGAGTAAGCTCATGGGTATTTTTTTTAGAGTGCCCCCCCCCCCTCGTAAATAGTACAGGGCATGACAATGCCTCTTCGTTTAGGCGGTGGCATACACGTAAAAGAACCGTAATGCCGCTGCCGGGCAAAATTTCCCACATAGCACATTGTATGGCTGTCTTAATTAGCCAAGACGGTGCACAACAGAAGGACGCTAAACCTCATTCCATTTCTTCATTTGGTGGATGGCCGAAGGGTTAGCACGTTCGCGCTGCATCATAAAGCCTGTCATTGAGTCAATTGGCGTGGTTTCGAAACCCCGGTTGTACGTGAGGAGTAGGGTCGTTTGTCCAACCTCGTGGGTTTTCTCCGGATCCTCCGGTTTCCCCCACTCATAAAGACCCCTACGCGCAAGCGAATTTTTGAAGTAAAATTAAACATATGTAAGTCACGAAATAACCTAGTTTGTATAGAGTGGATGTTAATCCCCATTTCTCTCCACTCTCAAATTTCAAAAGTTCCAATTAAAACTCATAAAAAGCGCATGTCTTAAGTCTTCAGTAATTGTTTTTAAAAAAAATATGCGGTTAAGATGACATGACGAAAAGCGTTATAAGTCAATTAATTGTTATCCATATAAAGAAAATATTATTTTACATTAATTTTTTTCTTTAAGTAGACGGTATACGTGTCATTTTTTAAATAAAAAGGTAGAGCAAAAAGGAGGGGCAAGACATACGATATACTTTGTTTATACAGGATATAGAAAATCACGTGAAAGATTACTTCAAAGGGTCTCTTATAAAGAAAATATATTGTCATCTTATTTTTTTAATAAATATAATTAACCGTAATCATAAGCTTGCGCCAAGTTTTATAAATGGATGAAAATGAAGTGGGATTTTAGTCCTACTTTATCTGCTCTAACATTATGTGCCATGTCTGCCTACTCTTCATCACCAAATCTTTTTAGTGACAAATTGAACACGGGAATTCGTTTTTTCATCCAATCTAAACGTATAGATAAACATTTTTCCCTATTATATAGAAAATATATTGTCATCTTATTTTTTAAAAAGAGAGAGAGGGGGAGAGAGAGAGACTTAACGTTCGACACAAACTAGGCCATTTCGGGACGTACATTCTTAAATACATATTTTTAATTTGCTGTATTGATCTGGGTTTTTGTCCGTGTAAACTTTAGAAAGAATAGCGATACAATTTGATTTCAATTTGTCGCATGCGTGTAGGGGCCATTAGGAGGGGAGTGGGGGAAACCAGAAGATCCGATGACAATTGACGAGGTTGGACAAAAGACCCTTCTCGTTGCCACGTTCGAACGAGGAATCGAAATCACATCACGCGATTCACCAACAACCCCACAGACCAGTGTGTAATCGAAGTACAGGGAATGTACATATAAATTGAATGCCCGTGTAAGTAATAACAATAAAAAAAATTATGTGTAACTTTTTTATTTCACTGTTGGATTGATAAGAAACGAGAAGGCAAGGGATAAACAACATGATTAATTAAGTGCACTTCGAGAGAGAGAGAGAGAGAGAGAGAGGGGGGAGGGGAGAGAGAGAGAGAGCGCGCGAGAGAGAGAGGGGGGGAGAAAGGAGACCTGAGGTCTGATGATACAAGGCACACGCGCTAACTATTCTTCGGCCACCCAACCCCCAGGTAAGAGGAGAAAACAATTAAATGTCTACCATTAGATATGGTGTATTGCAAATTTCAAAATGGTTTCTCGTTCAACGTGGAAAGTGAGTAGCATACTGCGATGAACTATAGAAATTACATATATTTTGACTCAAAAGATGGGAATCAACATTAAATATGATGCCTTGTTTCTTTTGTTGTAAACTCCATAATGGTTACTTTCTAAAAGTAGAAAGTCGGTTTCATATAGAGCAGTTAACCTATATTATATGTTACATCTATATATAATATTACTATGTATTCTCTCCCCTTATAAGCATATAAATAGTAGAGACATAATGATAATTGTTGATTGAATACATTGTAGTGGTCTAGCTCCAGACACAGGGCCGTTTACTGTCAGTACATTGGTGTCCTTTAGATACACTAAATCCTTGGTGACAACTGGAGCAGCCTGGTGCTTTTCCCCTTGGCCAGTATCTGAATGAGAAAATTGTGTAAGTCATTGCTTGTTATAACCTGCGTGACAAACATATTGCGCTTATTAAAAACAATTTTTTGAAGTAACAATCAATGGTGTATTTATTTCGAGTTTCTAGAAAGATGTCGACAACCTCTGATACAATTAACCTTACCTCACTCGAACTTTTGTTACTAAAGATTCAAACCGAAGTCTAGACACTCGCTGTTTATAAGATGATTAAATCACCAAGGTATAATTTGTATAAATTTGGGGCTATGAGGGAAATTATATCCGAATGACTACATATTGTTCCTTGCGAGGTCATCCGTCCTGCACAACTGACAACCACACCGAAAAATCGGAGGAACTTTCTCGATTTACACTTGAAGCCGGTGTGGATGGACGACTGATCCCACGTGAAAATTGGGGTATTAGGCACTTGAACTATCTTGTTGATTGTTAAAGCCCAGCTTATGTCGCCCTTACGACGCAATAAAACTATCGGCGACTGGAAATCGGCGACTGGTCTACGATCAAGTGGAAAGAATCAGTCGTAATTACTTGGGCGACATAAGCGCTCTTACGACTGGTGTGAGTCGGACGCAAGCCAGTCGCCGTCGAGTTGTCTCTAGTTTCTCCGAGTCGCACATGTTCTACTCTTACGACTGGATACAACTAGTTGTCTCTAGTCGCAAGCGACATAAGCGCCCTTACAACTGGCGCCAAGCCGACGTAGCCAACAGGATTATGTTATTTAGTCACGTGGTACCAAGGGGGCGGTAGCAACCATGTTATGAGGCCATTTTGAAGGTCATCACGTGTCAGTCATGAGGTCAGTTGTGGCTCCAAATCTTCAACTGATGCCGGGCGACATAAGCGCCCTTACGACTGCGATCTCGCGGTTGCTGCCAGTCGTGGATAAATTCAGTCGTAGCGACATAAGCTGCCAGTTTCCGCTCTAAATATCTTATAAAAGAACAGGCTTTCTTAATGGAATTTTACGAAACTCGGAGTTTTATAAGTATACGGTGGGGTATCTAAAAATAATTAGTATTATATACAGCGTTATGGTAAGGAAAGTCGGAGTCGCATGAAGTACCTCGCTTACAAACTTCCCTGAATGTAAATCATCTAGATAAGACTGTCGACGGTTAATGAAACACAATAATCAAAATTACTTACTACTATAAGTACCACCATATGCCATTTGAAGATAAAATGACTCAGAAAGGTCCCAATTCAGGTTTGGTCCTTGATACAGTGTTGTGTTTGCATTTCTGGTAAATCGACAGAAGATGTTGCCATTCTCGTAACGAGTTTCAACACCAGTGAAACCTCTCTGTAAAGATTTATTTATAAGGTATCATTTCAGGATAAGAAGCAGCTTTTACAATTTTGTTCATTTGAAGGGGATTGAAATAAACCCGCTAACAAAAGCGTGGTTTCGATTCGCCGGTTGTACGCGTGGCCTCTCCAACCACCGTGGGGTTTGTCCAGGTCATCTGGTTTTATCCCACTGTTAAATACCACTATGTACAAGCGAGTTATTGAAATAATTTCTCTCTCTCTCAACGGGGTTGAACAGGCGACCCTAATTTGTGTCACGTAGGAGGGAGGAATTCAAACTAAACCGCTCGACTAAATAACGAACAGTCTGATCAAACGCAAACACGTTAACCTTTCGGCCACCCAATCCCCCAGTCGGTACAAACAAGTACACAATTATACCCCATGCCATGCAATGGTATGCCTGTCTCTAACGTGAATAGTCTTAAATATGCTCCAGTCACTTCATTTGTAAACCAAACAGTTCGTTTTCTTTTGTTGTTTATTTTTTTAATGATATTATACTAACCGTTAAGTCTAATATTGTATAATGACGTGGGTTATGATATTATACTAACCGTATAGTCTAACACTGTATAATGACGTTGGTTATATAGAGAATCTCCTATGAGTGTTTTTTGATATCAAAAAATATCAACACAAGTTGATAAAGTAAAAAAAAAACGAGGCTCTGCCGACATGAGTTGGAGATTTTATTTATCACCCAATCCTTTCTTACATGCACAAATAAATAAATATAATTCTTTGGTATAGATTTCACTTTTATAGAACCTTGTTACATTACAGCGTAGTGATACATCATTTTTTGAAAGCAGTTTAGCTATTGTATAGTCCTATATACTGACCCAGTTTTTTCCTTCAAGGTCAATTAAATAAAAGCAGTTTCCTTTTTTTTTATAAAAAAGTCACTCTTTACTTAAACAAAGTGGTTTCTTTAAAATAAAAGAAAGTAGTTCCTTTTTGATTGACCAATCAAATTTATGTAAAGCGATATCACCACTGTGTATATATCACAGTAGATTATGTAATTTATCACACAAGCGATATCTACTGTCAAATGTATTATTGGGTGATAAAATATTATACTAACCGTATAGTCTAATATTGTATAATGACGTGGGTTATTATACTTACTGTATAGTCTACCACTGTATAATGACGTGGGCTATAATATTTTACTAACCTTATAGTCTAATATTGTATAATGACGTGGGTTATGATATTATACCTACTGTATAATCTAGTACTGTATAATGACGTGGGTTATAATACTATACTTGTATAATGACGTGGGTTATAATACTATACTAACCGTATAGTCTAATACTGTATAATGACGTGGGTTATAATACTTACTGTATAGTCTATCACTGTATAATGACGTGGGTTATAATATTATACTAACCGTATAGTCTAATATTGTATAATGACGTGGGTTATAATATTATACTAACTGTAAAGTCTAATATTGTATAATGACGTGGGTTATAATATTATACCTTCTGTAAAGTCTAATATTGTATAATGACGTGGGTTATAATATTATACTTACTGTTTAGTCTAATACTGTATAATGACGTAATAATATCACACTTACTGTAAAGTCTATCACTGTATAATGATGGGGGTTATAATATTATACTAACCGTATAGTATATCACTGTATAATGATGGGGGTTATAATATCATACTAACCGTATAGTATATCACTGTATAATGATGGGGGTTATAATATCATACTAACCGTATAGTATATCACTGTATAATGATGGGGGTTATAATATCATACTAACCGTATAGTATATCACTGTATAATGATGGGGGTTATAATATCATACTAACCGTATAGTATATCACTGTATAATGATGGGGGTTATAATATCATACTAACCGTATAGTATATCACTGTATAATGATGGGGGTTATAATATCATACTAACCGTATAGTATATCACTGTATAATGACGTAATAATATCACACTTACTGTATAGTCTATCACTGTATAATGATGAGGGTTATAATATTATACTAACCGTATAGTCTATCACTGTATAATGATGGGGGTTATAAGCAAAACGCACCACAACGTTATCAGTTTCAATTGAACATACAAATGCAGGATCTTCTCCCTGAAATGAAAGCATATTTCGTATTTAAAACAACGACTGAGCAGCTCAGTAACAGGGGGGTCCGGGATTCGATCCCGGTTTTTGCCGTAATTTACATCGGGATTTTCCAGTGTGAATTACCTGTTTCAAATAAAGCTGCATTTCCTTTAGTACGGATCCGGTCCGGCTCCTGTCCGGTTGCGGATACGGAAAACAACACTTTCATTGAATTTTAGTAAGAGTGCTTCCTTTTGTCCGGGTGCGGATACGGTTTTCTATGCGGCGTCCGGTACGTTTTTTCGAAACGGAACATGTAGCGTTCGGTACGGAAACGCATGCGGAACCGTGTCCGTAACGCACACAAGGAAACACAGTTTGGGTAGCCCGTACGGCAAAAAGATAAAATTAGGTAGGGAAATTCAAATTTTCGCCCTTTCTTGGACACGTGTTCATGGAAACAGAAAAAGAAAAGATCGAAATGCGCTTGAAAAGCCGCATATAAGGATACACGGAGCCGGACCGGAGCCGTACTAAAGGAAATGCAGCTTTAGCCTCTAATATCGTGGGTTTTCTCTGGATCCCTCGATTTCCTCCCACTGCTAAAGACCTATACACACAAGCGAATTATTAATTGAAATAAAATTGAATCATTAGTCGCAGACCATATGGTTCGTGTCGATTGGACGTTAAACTTCATTTCTCTCTCTCTATCTCTTCATTAGCCCATTCGGTTCAGAAAAGCAGAACGCAGAACGTTAAATCCTGTTCCATTCCAATTCATTTCCTTTGTGAAGGGCCATAAAATTTGTTTAATATAACATACAAGAACATACAATCTTTTTTACTTATTGGTTGTTTTTTTTACTTATTGGTTGTTTGGTTGAATAGGGGATCACGGTGGCTAAGTGGATAAGGCGCTGGTTCGCTAGCCTGGAGGCCGGGTGTTCGATCCCTGCATTGGCCGAGAAAGTTCATCTCGATTTTCCGGCGTGTTTCCCCTTGTCAGTGATGCAGAACGAGGGTCTGACAAGGACAGCTGCCTAATCGTTCGGATGGAACGAAAAACCGAGGTCCAGTGTACACATTGGAGTGCACGTAAAAGATCCCTTGGCAGTTGGAATTCGATATAAGAGTAGGCCATAGCGCCGCTGCCCGGGCAAAATTTCCCTCATAGCACACTGTATGGCGTATGCCCGTCTTCAATTAGCCCAGGTTAGGTGCTTAAGCGTAGGACGTTAAACCCCATTTCATTCATTCATTCATTCACACGTTAAAACATTCGGTCATCCAACCCACATCAAAATAATAATATATACCATTATTTTATCTTTAGACAGAGCAGTACCAATATAACCAGCACCATTAGTCGATTTTCCAAACATCTCAAAGCTGTAAGTAGCGTCACCATTATCTTCATAGGTTATCACCATTGTACAGTCATCCCCAGAACAGGTGTGTGGGTGAAAGAAACAACCTTTAGTTTGACCACAATCATTAAAGTTAATTGGTGTAAACCCTGCTGGTATATTCGGTAGCTGCAACAAAAAACAAATAACAGATTATTATATTATAAGATAAATATAGAAAGCTAGCGATTTGCCCGGCATTGCGTGGGGGGGGGGCTGGGTGGCAGGGCAGAGGACCTATCAAGGACAGTATCTAGTCGTTTGAAAAAGGGGGATGGGGTGAAAAATTGTGATCCCGTGTACACATTGTAAAATATCCCTTGACAGTAGAAATTCGAATTAAGAATAAGCTATAGCGCCTCTGTCCGGACAAAATCTCCCTCATAGCACATTATATGGCGTAAGGCTGTCTTCATTGGCCCGTTCGGTTTAGAAAGGTATGTAGTTTAGTTCCGAAACCGAAATTAGTAGGGCACGATATTAGGACAATGTCACACCCGGCTCCAGCTGTCCTTATGCTCCAAATGTCAGCCTCTATGCAGCGTCAGTATACCTGTGAACACGAACAGACAAACTGACAGCCACAAATATAGAGGAGTGGCAGAGAGAGAGAAAGAGAGAGAGAGAGAGAGAGAATGAGAGAGAGATAAAACAAATGGGGTTTAACGTCCACTCGACACTAACTAGGTGATAGGTCATTTCGGTACTAACATATGGTTTAATTTTGATTCAACAATTCGCTTGCGCGTGTGGGTTTTTAGCAGTGGGAGGAAACCAGAGGACCCGGAGAAAACCCAAGAGGCTGAACAGGCAACCCTACTCCTTGTCACGTACAACCATACCAGTTGACTCAATGACCGACTGTATGACGCAGCATGCACGTGCTAACCATTCGGCCATCCAATCCCCCAAATATAGGTTAGACGGTAAAACAGATATTCATATAGCGTAACACTACCATAGTCTGACTATTAGCTTAAATTCGCTTGACTTGTTTTCACACAGGTTCTCGGTTCAATTTTATCTACTAACGCAACGTCCATGTTAACTTAACTGGAAAGATACTTAATTAGCCTTAATATGACCAGTAGAAAATAGTTCAAGCAGAACTCGTCGAAAAAAATGACAGGTAATTTGTTCTATATACAAAGAGTCCTATGGATACTGGGAGATGCTAATTGTAGGTCGGTTGGGGAGGTTCGGGTGTTTTCGGAGTCCATAATGGCCGCTTTATATAAATGAGAATTTTGGAGAATACTAACCCGAACCCTAACCCTTTTTAGAAGACTGATCCTGGGTCTAATTTACTTTATTAGGGTTCGGGTTAGTATTCACCAAAATACTCATTTGTATAAAGCCGCCATTTTGGGCTTCGGTTTTTCCGAACCTCCCCAACCGGCCTCAAATTAGCTTCTCCCAATGGATAATCCATCGACGGATACAGGTTGGCACAGCAAAACCACATAGTATGACCAGAATACAATTATATATACGTAAAATCATGCGTTTATTATATACACTTACACCAATTTCATTCAAATCTATTCATAATTAATTGAGATATGAGTCACAAATATAGACCTCCCCTAAAAATGACTTTGTGAATGACTGAAGAGTAAAAGCAGTCTTAATCTCACCACACCCCAGTGATATCATGGTGATGGATTGCATATTAGTCGTGTTTATTCTTTAAATACGAGTTGGCTGCATCTTTTTTGTCCCATTTGTACGGCCATTCTTGGTGATGTTTTGGACTAGAATCGAGGAAGATTGTTCGGATTTACATGATCTGTAAGATATTGGTGTATTTCATAATTTGAGGCTGAAGGATCGGGAAATGGCTGGGAAAATACGACACAGCCAATAGATAAATCCTTTAACCAGGCGTAGAAAATATTCGACACAGACAACTGCCTGTCATTCGGCAAACCTCGACAGATTCCGGTACCCTCCGTAACCCTACATCTAGACTCGGATGTATAACAGTAAGTGATATGTCCCTACGACAAAGCGATGCGGCTTTTACACAGATTGTTTTTAGTTTGTTGATATAATCTCCATGTGGGAAGCCATTTTATATCCGGGTCCTTTAAAATAGTTCCTAAATGGCGGAATTCGTCATACGTCCGAGTCTAGATGTAGGGTGCCGGAATATATCCAGAGTTGCCGAGTGAACTGCCTGTAATATCAGATTATGACATACTGGCACCAAGTTCCCAAAGCATTCTCAGACTTAAGTTGAGAATTTACTCAACTTTTAATCACTGTTTATGAAAAATGCCTTTGATCCAGGAACACAATATTTTGCACATAGTATCTTATTGGTGTATTTAATATATTAAAACAACATTTTTTATAAAGGGTTTTATCTTAGTTAAAATAAGGCGAACAATTTTGAGTAAATTCTTAACTTAAGTCTGAGAATGCTTTGTGAACTCGGGGCAAGGTCTCTGGGTAATTATACCGAATAATATATTGTCATATTTCAAGAAAATGTATAAGATGGTTTAAACAATATTTATTTGCAATGTTTACAATTATTATAGCTGAATTACAGTATATAAGATATGAAAAAAGCACAACGATGCTTATATATATCGCTTCCTGAATGTATAAGATCACCGGACAGTCATAAATTAGTCTTTATCCTTGTGGTTGTACAGCAGTAGTTTCCCCTGATTAAACAATTTTACGATATCCAACACTGTAGTCACTGAGAGAAAGAGAGAAATGGGGTTTAACGTCCACTCGACACAAACTAGGTCATTTCGGGACTAACACATGGTTTGATTTTATTTCAATAATTCGCTTACGCGCATTGGGTCTTTAGTAGTGGGAGGAACCAGGGAACCCGGAGAAAACCCACGAGGTTTGACAGGCGACCCTACACCTTGTCATGTACAACCAGGGATTCAAAACCACGCCAGTTTACTCAATGACAGGCTTTATGATACAGCGCGCACTTGCTAACCGTTAGGCCATCCAATCCCCTAATTTACTAAAGCTACGTTCACACTACATGCGCGTTCGATGCGAATTCCGGAAACAAGCCTCCGGAATTCGGATCGTTTTTTCCCGTATTAAAAATGGTGCGTCACATTACAGTTTGTTCGGTTTGAAATCATGTCATTGGGTAAACGGAAAATCTGTCTTTCGTCCAATCTGAACGACTACAGCTATCAGGCCCTCGGCCTTACAACAGCAACACTGAAAAATCACGTTGACTGCCAATTAACCGTTCAGAATAATTGTTCCGGGTTGAATTCGGACAAATATACGGATTCGTTAATTCAGATTCAGTTCGGTTTTTATCGAATTAAGTGTGACGCCAAAGTCCGGAATAAGACTTTATTCTGAATTGAATGCAGGTTAAAGCCCTAGTGTGAACGCAACTTAAGAAATAACCCACATCAATAGCGTGGGACATCTGAATTTAAACAGTCAAACTTTTATCTTAAAGTAAATAGTGTGACCTCGTCTTTTGAAAAACACTGACATAATTTGCACAGTCATGATCGATGAACCGTAACAAAAGTTCAAACTAAAATAAGTTGAATATAGTTTTCTTGAGTCGATGTCGAAATGAAAGGTGAATCATTTCTTATAATATTATAGCAATCGTCTCACGTCGACGCATATACAAAAAAAATATAAAGACTGCAAGTCATCTTTGTGTGTCTACCTCAAATACTGTCATTATCTCTCTAATGTCCCTATGGTTTTCTTTCAGACACCCACACACTAATCTTACGTACACGAGTCACGCATGGTGGTGATAATAAAGAACATAGAATACCCATGGGGAAATATAATAACTTAATATCTGTAATCCATAGGAAAGTATACATAACTGCTTATTACATGTTAACATCATTTCATCAGTACGACTGGCCCCGGATCCATTCACTTGATTTGATAATTGTTATTTTATGCAATGTCTATTCTCTGTCTTTTCCGCAGGTTTATCTTGTATATTTTTTTGCGTGTAGTGCAGTCCTCCTGCACTTACTATTAGGGTTATCCGATCGGTAGTTTTGGCTTCTGAAATACGGTACGGGTCTAAACCTCTTCGCGTGTTCGCCATAACCAACGCTGATTGTCGAACACGGGGTGGTATGTTTCTGCTTCGAGGAAAATACCTTATGACTACTTTCATTTGATTGGAAGAGTAATGAAAATTGTAACGTAAAATCAAGGGTCATTCATATTTTTAAGGAAGAGCCGATGGTCATCCATTCGCACATTGGCGTGCAAATAAAAAAAATTCCTTGGCAGTTAGAATTCAAAAATGAGTACAGGGCCGCAATAACCCTATTGGTGAGGGTCCAGGGGCAGCAATAACCTGAAGAAAAGAGTACTTGCGGCCAAATTATTGGGGGGAGGGGGCTAAAGTTACACCCGCCAGCCCCCCTACTTCATCGGGCCTAGAGTAAGACTAGACGAGAACACGACAGCCATTGTTCGCGTATTCGTTATAATGAAAATTGCCATAAGTTAGTCTCAAAATAACTAAAACAGATTACCTGAAATACAGGATTAACAATATTATTAGCAGAAGCAGCTTGAACTACAGCTTTCACATTAAACCAAAAGACGCTGAAATTTTCAACAACTGTTGCCCTGTGTTTAATGAAATAAAAACATATTGGTCTAGTTCTTTGGATTATACAAGGTATAGATGAAACATATACATATCAAAGACTGATTGAGTATATATATTGTTGGTCTGTGGTAGAAAATATCAGTATGCTTTTACTCAATATGTTAGAGCATGTTTCTTTTATGCCCGTTTAATGCTAATATTTATATTGTTATCCTTATGACTATTGTAGTTGCTTGAACTGACGGTCATCACTAACTTTTGTTTTTTACAGAGAAGTGATTATCATAACTGTTATCATTTTAGACAAAAAGTTCAAATGTGTTACTAACAAAGGGCCGCGGTGACCCAGCGAGTAGGCACCGGAAGGCTAACACAATTTCTCTCATAGCTCTCTCAGGCCCGTTTTCAGAAACTGTGGATCACGTGGCTAAGTAGGTAAGACGCTGGCTCGCTAGCCTGGAGGTCGGGTGTTCGATCCCTGCATTTACTGAGAAAGTTCATTTCGGCGTGGTTTCCCCTTGTCGTTCGGATGGGACGAAAACCCGAGGTCCCGTGTACAAATTCCCGTGCACGTAAAAGATACCTTGGCAGTTGAAATTCGATATAAGAGTAGGCCGTAGCGTTGCTGCCCCGGCAATATTTTTTTATCATAGCACACTGTGTGGCGAATGTCTGTCGGCCTTAGCCCAGACTAGGAGCAGAACAGTAGGACGTTATGAAACCCTTTTTCATTTCTTCAGAAACTTTAATAGATGCATATAAATGTAATGTAAAATCTGAGTATACATACGTAAACTGTATATCTCCTATATTCTGACTGGGTGCTCGCCATGTTATGTTCAGTGACGTCACTGTGTTGTTGTTTGTGTGTGTTATTAAATTCTGGAAATATGAAGAAAATAGATATAAATGTTATATTATACTATAACCCATTTAAAAAAAAGAAACCTAAGATACGTAACGTAGACAAGGCTCAGAGTTTACAAAGCGAGAAAGAGAGAGAGCGAGAGAGAGAGAGCGAGAGAGAGAGAGCGAGAGAGAGAGCGAGAGAGAGAGAGCGAAAGCGAGAGAGAGAGGGGGAGGAGGGAGGGGGGACGGTTAGCGTATACTTGACACAAACTAGGTGATTTCTGGACTAACATATGGTTTAATTTTATTCCATTAATTCGCTTGCGCGTAGGGATCTTTAGCAGCGGGGGAAAACCGGAGGACCCGGAGAAAACCCACGAGGTTAGACAGGCGATCCTACACCTTGCCACGTACAACCGGGGATTCGAAACCACGCCATTTGACTGAGTGACAGGCTTGTATGCATCAATGCAAATACATCAATAAGAAACTTTGTACAAAGTTTTGTGTTTCTGGATCAAAGACATTTCTCATAAACAGTGATTGAAAGTTGAGTAAATTATTAACTTTATACTTTATACTTTAGGTGCAAAGAATGACGTCACCGCATCCATCTTGGAATTGTTACGTTATACTAAAAATCGGAGTCCATCGATCGATTAGACATTGTCCAAGACACACACGTGCCAGGTGTATTGACTGAGCCTTAGGCTTTATTCGAAGAACGTCGTTCCCCAAGAACAATATAAAAAACAGTAAGATTCAGGCCCGGATCCAGGTTTTTTTCGAGGGGGGGGGGAGCATACATTGTAATAAATGGAAATCATTCGAGTGCCGCATGTATTAGTGGTTTGGTGTAGTTCCCAGAGCCTTCATCGCATTGCCAGGGCAGAGACAATGCAAAAATCAGTTTATATCATCAATTAAAAAGTGGATACGCCAGTCTCGATGGGGCTGAGGGGGGGGGGGGCACGGCCCCTCCTGCCCCCCCTACCCCACCCCCAGGATCCGCGCCTGGATTGGTAACTGAGCGGGACCGGTTAATTTTTTTATCCATTATATAAAACACACTCCCATACCTTTTCGCCTCCAAAACAGTCCTGTGTTTTGAGTTTAGTCTCATTGAACTGTGTAAATTGTCCTTCTAGAACTTCTTGGTTTCCAGTCAATCTGTGAACTTTCAACTCTAGGCCTTTAAATGTTATATTATCGTTTACCGACCCAATAACAACTAAAAGAATATAAATTTAAAACATATATTGGCAGGCTATTAAAGTGTGGCGCGCCAGTAAGACAAAATACATAAGTAAATAAAAATGAAATGGGGTTAAACGTCGTAGGCTAATACTGCTCCGCTCCTGTACTGGCCTAATGAAGACGGGCTAAAGCCATACATACAGTGTGCTATGAGGGACATTTTGCCTTCTCTTATATCGAATTCAAACTTCCAAGGGATCGTTTACGTGTACGCCAATGTATAAACGGGACCTCGGTTTTTCGTTCTATCTGAACGACTAGATAGCTTCCGTCCTGAACAACTGATAAAAGGAAATCAAAACCATGAAGTAACTTTATGAATCAATTCCCGGCTGTTAGAATACAGGTTCAATAATACAATGTGGGACGAAACAGACCTGTAACTGATGCAATGTTGCTCGACCCTCCCGTCAACACGGAATCAAGCCGTACCAGGTACCGGGGTAGCCATTTACAATTAAACTATTATAATGTCTGATTGTGCAGTTCGGTCAGTAAAGCCCCAATACCACTCTTCTAGGCAACAAATTGTACTATTTTACAATATTCCAATTAATTGATGACAAAAATTTCATCTTAACACACCGAATTTAAAAAATTGGAAAAATTCAACTACATGGTGACAACATGGTTTGAAAAGCTTTACATAAACACTTTCAAATGCAACTTGGATTTAAATATATTTTCAAACCCTCTGGAAGTAAAATAGGATGTAATGGATAATTTACACAACAGGTATGACACTTAAACATCTAGTAGTTAGAATAAGGCTATTTTTTTCTGGACCTGTCAAGCCAGCAAGAGTGTTATATTGTCCCTTCAATATTACTCGCAACAATGAAAAATTACCTTCCAAATATCACCACAACCATCGAGAGTTTAGTAAATTACCTATTGCAACAATTTTCGTGCACTTTTTGATATAAGTGAATTGAAATGAAATAGGATTTAACGGCCCACTGTGTTACTCAGACTGGGCTAATGAAGACGGTCATACGGCATACTGTATGCTTTTTAAAAAAACTTTCTCGGGCAGCGCACTATGGCCTACTCCTATATCGAATTCCAACTGCCAAGAGATCTTCAACGTGCATGCCAATATATACAAGAGACCTCATTTTTTCGTCCCATCGGAACGACTAGACAGTTGTCCTTGTCAGGACAATTTGATATAAATGGTAGTAGTTTTTTTTTTAACAAACTGTTATAAGGTGTGTAGATACCAGTGAATACGCAATTGGAATCATGTGGCTTTTACGCATTTTCTTAGTGTACAATTCAAGTTCCGCGGTAGGCTATACTGTTGAGAATCACTGATATAAACCGACTATGTACTTTAGTGT
Organism: Patella pellucida; assembly: GCA_917208275.1. Classification (NCBI taxonomy): domain Eukaryota; kingdom Metazoa; phylum Mollusca; class Gastropoda; family Patellidae; genus Patella; species Patella pellucida. The sequence continues at coordinate 13,678,014 of OU795039.1, forward strand.
GGTATATTTTCATCTATTTGTTGCTTATATAGTCAACAATAGCAGCGTTACAGTGTAGATAGCTTTATCAACAGCCACTGTAATGGGAGTGTCATAAGGCTGATAGTATAGCTTTATCAACAGAAACAGTAATGGGGGTATTATAAGGCTGATAGTAGAGAGGTTTCGCACCAGTACGTATACAGTTAGTGGGACGGATACGTCAGCAATCCGTGTGTTCTTGTGACGTCACAGCAACTTTCCTTATCCGTAATGCGTACTAAAGGACGGTTAGTCGGGTCACTGCACGTGATTGAAACTAATTTGTGATCTTAGTGGAACGGATATGTCATCAGTTTGTGTGTTCCTGTGACGTCACAGCAAGTTTTCATATCTGCTAATCGTACAGAAGGACGGCTAGTCAGCTTACTACACGTGGTCGAAAAACGAGTAAGTAATCCTCATTTTTTTCATAATTTTGGATATAAACAAATTATTTCATGAATTACAAATCTATGTCAATACCATGTAGTCCACAGAATTAATGATTATTTGTGTTTTGAACATCAAACACCTGCCCAAAAGGCGCTTTGAAGAGACCCCTATACTAGGACAAAAATTTTGTTTTGTTTCTTCATTTATTAATTTTCTATTTTTTTTTATAGAAATGGCGATGGCAACAGCAGCAAAAAAGCCGACACGCTTTTATCCTGCAATGGATATTAACCTGTTAAAAGAAGTATTAGCACAGTGGTCCCCTGTCCAAATTAAACTAGAGGTTTTGAACGTGCAAATTGTTATGTTTACTGTTACAAATCATTAGTGGTCTGATTCCAAACTTCGTCCTATGGTTGTTATTGCACGTGCTTTTTTCTGCGGCCTGTGTGTCACTTACCATTTTGTGTAAAACCGTTCTCTAAGCAAGAGCGAGCAGTCCCGCCATAGAAGTAACTATTTTACGGAATTCTTATTTATTTACATATTTTGTATATCTGATTTTAAGTGTAACGCATTCAAGCCACCACCAACTGTCCTTTTTTCGCAGACGAATCTCTCGAGAAGTTTGCAATACCAATACTCTTTAATAAATATTTATCAATCTAAATAAATCCACGGACTGATCATCGCTGATATTATCCATATATAAATCAACATCTGGATCGTATGTTACAATGCCATTGCGTCGTGCATCAGCATTTTCCAATTGATGAAGAATCATGTTTTCGTCGTCATTCTCGATCGCCATAATCAAAATGTTTCATTAAAGCCCCCCCCCCCCTTTTGACAAGACATACACGAGCGACAGATATCCGCTATACGTTAAAAATGCGAAACCTCCAAAAGCCGTCTAACCGTTAACGGATAGCTATGTGTAACCGTACTTGTTTACGTTCAGGTGCGAAATGTCTCTAGTATAGCTTTATCAACAGTTATAGTAAAGGGTGTATCATAAGGCTAATAGGTAGCTTTATCAACAGTTGTAGTAAAGGGTGTACCATAAGGCTGATAGTATAGCTTTATCAACAGCTACAGTAATGGGAGTATCATAAGGCTGATAGGTAGCTTTATCAACAGTTATGGTAAAGGGTGTATCATAAGGCTGATAGAATAGCTTTATCAACAGTTATAGTAAACGGTGTTTCTTACCTGTAAGTTCATCACCAGGCTGATAGGTAGCTTTATCAACAGTTATAGTAAAAGGTGTTGCTGTTGTTTGGTGAACAGCTGATCCATGATGGGGATACATTGTTAAACATGTTCCAAAAGGGGCACCGGTCTGGTAGCAGGTCCCTGAAGTGGAAAGATATAAAGACTTACGGTGGCAATGGCATCCAGTTATTTCTAGTATTAGCAAGAAAATGAGTATAAAGTTCACGCGGCCAATTCTACTACATGCATTAGCGAAGGATGGGTATAAAGTACGGTGGGGATAACACCCGGTCAATTCTATTTTAAGCCAAGAGCGGAGTATATAGTATGACATATTCCTGAAGCAACGGCCCGAGAAATCCCTCTCTGGCCATTGCTGGATTCGGTTCGGATTCTTGAACTTTTAAGTAACTGTGTCTATTCTTCTCGTTCAATCAAATCTACCACTTACGTACAGTAACATGACAGTCCGTCGTTTAATCTTAGGTCTTCCTTAATATTTTGGACAAAGATTTAAGCTACTAAAAACGTTGAAAGTCTGTTCGTTACCATACAGTATTGTTTACTTTACGTCAATACCGATAGCCTCGTTTGTCACGCAATTAGTTTTGCTGCAATATCCTGCTATGCGCTGGTTAATATAGCATAAAAAAAACATGCAGCCATGACGTAACGTTATGTAAACACAGTTGCCCTACTTAAACGTTCTGTTTTAAAGGTAATACCTTTGTAACGAAGTCAGTGATTGGTCAGTAAAAGGACCACTGACCAGTCATAATTAGTGACAATAATACCCACTCAGTCCAGCAGGGAGTAGTAGGATTAGCTCTAATCAAACGGAACACTGCGAGGAGGATGATAGTATGATGGTAATAACACCTATGGCAAAGTGAAGTTAAGTGATATTGACTATAGACTCTTGATAACTCCTATGAAGGAACGATTTTGATAAACTTCTAATTATCCAAATATTATTAATGAGCTACATATAAATTCTTGATAACTCCTATGAAGACACGATTTTGATAAACTTCTAATTATCCAAATATTATTAATAAGCTACATATAAATTCTTGATAACTCCTATGAAGACACGATTTTGGTAAACTTCTAATTATCCAATTATTATTAATAAGCTACATAATATGAACACTAGATATAACTTCAAAGAGAATGTGTTGATGTATACCATGACCGGGCAGTGACATTCAGAGAAATATGCAGTGTAATTACAAACACCATAATTTAATAATAAACAATATCATATATGATTATCATCTCAGCTAATTGTTGAAGCCTTTATAAGCAGGAGTTCACTGAGACTAAATCAGACTTGAAATAGGGCTCCCTTCCGATGTATGTCTTATTTCATGTACTCAATAAAGGTCTTATATACACTATGCCTTCATACTATTATCTGTAACATATAGTGTTACACACCCAACCAATGCGGTTATTTGTAAGGAGAGGGTATAATAACAAGAGGGTTGGTATTACTAAGTATGATATCAGTAAAACCCGGCTCAAGGTGGATACCATAGTAGTAACAGCAATCCAAGTTTTCATAGGAGGAGTATGAGTACGGTGGTATTACTACCAGCTATGTCTATCAGAGATTGGGTATAAGTACGGACTGTACGGTGGTATTAACTCCAGCCATATCTATCAGAGGGGGCATGAGTACTATGGTAATACTAGTAACTTTAGCCAAATCTATCAATAGGAAGAGGAGTGTAAGAACGTCGATGAAAGCAATCAGTATATCTATATCCACTAAACGCAATGTTTCAAAACCACCTCTTCTAATGAACTAAATTAGAATAAAGGAAGTAACTGAACATAAACACCTCGGACTTATCTTTCAAAGCAATTGCAAATGGAACAGCCATATTGATAGTATAATTAAAAAAGTATCAAAATTAGTAAACAGTCTTCGCTCCCTAAAATACCGTTATCTGGGACGGATGCACTGACTACCTCGGTAATAATCTTAAATGCCTTCAGCTTGACGCACTTCGCACTATTTGCGGGGCAGTTAAGGGTACTAGTCATGCTTCCCTTTACGCAGAAACTGGGTTTATTCCACTCAAAGAAAGACGAAATCGACATAAATTAAAATTACTTTACACAATTATCAATAACCTAACCCCTCCTTATCTTAAGAATCTCATAAACCTTGAACCGACAAATAAATATTCCCTTCGTAATGAAGATAAATTAAAAGAATTTCGATGCCGTACTGAAATATTTGCTAAATCATCTATCCCATCCAGTATAAGAGAGTGGAATAAACTCAGTACCCCAGCGAGGAATTGCAAAACTCTGAAAACATTTTCCGATCATTTATCTAAATCCAATATCAAAGTTCCTTCATTTTATTATAACGGTCACCGGAAACCCCAAATAATTCATTGTAAATTACGACTTCGATGCTCTGACCTGCAGGGTCACAAATTCCTAAGACATATTGCTGACAGCCCCGCGTGCCTCTGTTGTCACATATTTGAAGATCCTGACCATTACCTTCTACGATGTACCTAACATTCAAATGCACGAACAGCAACCATAGACACATTACAGCATAATTTTAGAAATATAAACTGTCTTTTATTCGGCTCCACAACCTATAGTCTTGATGTTAACACTAATATTTTTAATCGGGTCCATTAGTTTATAGATATGACAAACAGATTTTAATCTCGATCAAATAATATTGTATCCTCTATATATCTTATGTACAATAATTATAGCTAGCCTTTTTAAAGTTGTTTATTAATATTGATATAAAAATGCCTACTATGCTTGTATATGTATAATTATTATATATTATATATTTTCATCCATTTTACTGTATTTATATAATATGTATGTGTTTGTCACTATAACTATGTATATACACCCTTTTTGCATTTATAATATGTATACAAATTATTTAGGGAGAGGGGTTTTACATAGGCTAAGCCTGTTCCCCGATCCCATTCAGAAAACTTGAATAAAATATTGTTTAAAAAAAAAACGTCTTGGTACAGGATGTTCTTTAAACGCATTTAACCCACTGCTAGTATTGTCAAGAGCATGTCTTATATAACTGACTTTATCATGAAATAAGTCACTGAAGCATTTAGCTAGCTCAACATATATGTATTACCTAATAGTAACCCAATACTACCAAATAGGTTATTAACTCACTTAATATTATCACATATTATTGTTAAAAAAATCTATTCTCAGTATTAATAAAAAATTTAAAAAACGCGAGCTGACAATATTGTTTTGTAACACATGGTATCTATCGCCATGTTGGCGTATATCTGGGGTAACCAGAGATCACTTTGACAAAAAATCTTTTATGTAGCTGACGCTACATCTAAGAAAAATGAAACTTTTTGCTACTCACAATGTTGTCGATCGCTAAAGCTTGGCCCAGGAAAACAACAAAATCACACCAATTTTGAAATAGACCCCCAACTTGTTCATAAAATATATATTCTACATGATATAGCCCCATTATAAAAGCTATATATTTTTGGTAAAAAAAATGGACATCTTACTTACCTTTGTTTACATAAACTGTCAAGCAAAACCCTAAAACAAGCAAGATCTCCATCATCAACAATAATATCTTTAAATTATCTGAAATATACGAAATATCAGCTCTATTGTCCGTTGAGGATATAATTAAAGCTAACAAATGTTTTTTTCTGTATATATAACGCCCTCTCTTACGGGGTGGGGCGTAAACAATGCGACAAAACAGCACAATTAAAACAAGGGAATTTAAGTGAAGGTACGTTTAGTAACCAAGTAAGGCCTTATAAACTATTATAGTGACGTGAAGTTAGCTTGTGGTTCGTTGCTCGATATTCGATAATAACGAACAACACGCCAGTTTCTTGTTCCGTAATCGCCAGATGTGGAATAAAAACACTTTTATAGGGAATAAGTTAGGAGTGGTTTGTTTTGACCTAATTGGTTAATAACTAAAAAGTTTTCTTTCAACTCGAACAACGAACTGTTTCATATTGGCGAATATCGAAAACCGAGGCAGTTTGTTGTTCTGAAGGGACAAAAAAAAACGTGTATATTATTTGCAGCAGGTTAACGATCCTCCGATATTTAGAAATGTAAGAGTAAATAAACATGTGTGTGACACCACAATTATTGTAGGGGTCTTTATCATGGGGAGGAAACTGGGGGTTCTACAGGCGATCTTACACCTTGTTACGCCCAAGCGGGGAATCGAAACCACGCCACTTGACTTATTTAAATACACAAACAGCGAATGATCATAACATCCAGAATAAAAAAATGTACTTACTTAAGAGGATTCCAAACGATTTGTCAACCTCTGAAGAAATAAACAGTTTGAATTTCTGGACTGTCCTTTTTATCCTCTAATAGTGTACGACACTAAACTCAATTTCCTTCCACTTGCGTATCTTTATTTATGCTAAGTAGAAACAAAACACAAATGATTATACGATCTGAAAAAAATTGCGTTGTCACGAAGGAGTGGTCAAGGTGATGTGTGGTATTGTGATGACAGTTTATACCTCAAATATAAATGAATGGTCACGGTCCATAGCTGCACGTATAGACGACCGATGTTCACAGTACATGTATATAATAGACGATGTACTTTGTGAATAGTGTTCAACTAAGTTTCGGGGCCTTGAAAATGTATTAACGAATATTATTTTGTACTTTGACGAATGTCATCGATCAACAAACCGACTTCATTGGATCTTATCTTATTAAAAATGTCCCTTCACTTAAGTGGTCTAACGCTCTCCATGTAGACATTTTAATACCTGGGTTCGTCCCCGGTCCATTACTACTCTGGTTTGCTCTTAGTTGAAATACAAATATACCTGAATACAGCGAACTTTGAAAATAGATCTCTGTCCCGAATGGTCGCCGCCCATACTCAAACAGTAACAGTTGTATTATTTTTGTTTATCTTTGTTACACACAAAGTCTAAATAAACATTTTCAATTTCATTAAAGGGCTAATCCCGATATTTGTTTTGGGAATAAACCTGCTTAATTTTGTGTTAAAATGCCTTAAAATATTCGAGTCAAGGGCCGAGCAATTACTTCAGTATTTATGATACGTTTTCAAACGACTTAAATCCGTCAGTCTTTATCTGGAATTTGAGACCGGTGCCCCAAGGTGTATTTGTGGTATCTGGAAAAAACCAAACATTTTTTTTATATAAAAATTTGCCTTTCTTTATCAAGTATAGCACATGGGTTATTCACTGCATAAGCCTCTAAAGTAACCGTAATCGGTTATAAGGTCACCCAACGAAACAGTTGACCCGATATCTCCAAAGGGTTACGTGTCCGAAAAAGCAGTTTTAGCGTTCACGTCCAAACGACTCAATATTTTGAGTTGAAATTTTGAAACAAGGTAAATACACCATTCCCCTATATTTTGGCGTTTTGTTTTCAAACATTCTCCGACTTTTATTTTTGAGCCTCTGTTTAATTTAAGATTGTCCCTTTCAAGGGTAGCGGAATACATAGATCGACTTTTTCGAAGTATACTACAATTGTCGATGTAGGACTTAAATGGCGGTCAAACAGAGAGAGAGAAATGGGGTTTAACGTTCACTCGACACAAACTAGGTCATTTTGGGACTAACGTATGGTTTTCAATTTTTATTTCAATAATTCGCTTGCGCGTAAGGGGTCTTAAGCAGTGGGAGGAAACCGGAGTGCTCGAAGTAAACCCACGAGGTTGAGAAGGCGCCCCTATCTCCATGTCACATACGCTCACACTAGGGCTTGAAAGCAATGCCGCAAGCCAGAGGTGACCGGTAAGCTAGAGGTCGAAGCGCGGCACTCTAGACCACTAGGTCACCCCCCCCCCACCTGGCGGTCAAACAGCTTTTTATCTATTCTGAAGCTTTGCTAACCGATAGAGTAACTTTCGTATATAACCCTATTTTAGGGTAACCGGCAGCTGGGTGGGCAGGGCGCTGTTTTCGGGAGTTTCCAGGGTGTTTTTCTATTGTCTGTGATGCAGGAAGGAGGTCTTACATGAAAAGTATCTAGTCATTCGTATGGGACAAAAAACCCGAAGTCCTGTGTTCATGGTGACATGTTTGTAAAAGAACCCCCTGGGCAGATGCAATTCGAAATAAGGCCCATTTAACCCTCTACGCCTTAGTACATGGACAATAGTTAACAGTCAGACTATTGACATTTTAAATCATAAATTTGTGCACCTTTTCATAACAACCATTCTTAACCTGTCTGCTTCGGATCACTAGGTCTGTCACTGAATCAAAGGGGTGTGGTCTAGTGTTCAGGTGTTCAAAACTTGATACTGACCAGGAATTGTGACTTGTCTTTCGGATGGGACGAAAACCCGCGTTCGTGTTTAGATTGACTTGCACGTAAATGGACCGTTGGCTGTGATATATCAAAGACCGCTATCCGAGCGAAAATTCTTCTCAATAGAATTGGACATACAAATAAACACTGCCATATGTTGTCGATATACATGTATTAAAGGAGCTATGTATATATTGGGGACATAGAAATGAACACAAATGATTCGCAATGTAACATTTAATGTACATAAAATGATTTATACTAAATAGTTTCTGCTTTTACTGTAATTTCTTATCAGTATTCTGGCACGGGATTCGTGTGCCAATTTTAAAATAAATATTTTGTCTTGAGATAAATTGACCAATAAGTCGTGTTTGCAATGTCAAAGACTGTGGATGATATTGAGTTAGAGACTTGCTTCCATTTTTTTATATTCCACTGAGCCAAATGGCTTTTGTAAAATTAATTTACAAAATATCTTTTTTTTTTACAAAATTAAAAATTAATTTACAAAATTAAAAATTAATTTACAAAATTAAAAATTAATTTACAAAATTAAAAATTAATTTACAAAATTAAAAATTAATTTACAAAATTAAAAATTAATTTACAAAATTAAAAATTAATTTACAAAATTAAAAATTAATTTACAAAATTAAAAATTAATTTACAAAATTAAAAATTAATTTACAAAATTAAAAATTAATTTAAAAATTAATTTACAAAATTAAAAATTAATTTACAAAATTAAAAATTAATTTACAAAATTAAAAATTAATTTAGTAAATTAATTCTAATTTAGTAAATTAATTCTAATTTAGTAAATTAATTCTAATTTAGTAAATTAATTCTAATTTAGTAAATTAATTCTAATTGAGTAAATTAATTCTAATTGAGTAAATTAATTCTAATTGAGTAAATTAATTCTAATTGAGTAAATTAATTCTAATTTAGTAAATTAATTCTAATTGAGTAAATTAATTCTAATTGAGTAAATTAAGTCTAATTGAGTAAATTAATTCTAATTTAGTAAATTAATTCTAATTTAGTTAATTAATTCTAATTTAGTAAATTAATTCTAATTTAGTAAATTAATTCTAATTTTAATTTAGTAAATTAATTTTAATTTAGTAAATTAATTCTAATTTAGTAAATTAATTCTAATTTAGTAAATTAATTCTAATTTAGTAAATTAATTCTAATTTAGTAAATTAATTCTAATTTAGTAAATTAATTCTAATTTAGTAAATTAATTCTAATTTTAATTTAGTAAATTAATTCTAATTTAGTAAATTAATTCTAATTTAGTAAATTAATTCTAATTTAGTAAATTAATTCTAATTTAGTAAATTAATTTTAATTTAGTAAATTAATTCTAATTTAGTAAATTAATTCTAATTTAGTAAATTAATTCTAATTTAGTAAATTAATTCTAATTTAGTAAATTAATTCTAATTTAGTAAATTAATTCTAATTTAGTAAATTAATTCTAATTTAGTAAATTAATTCTAATTTAGTAAATTAATTCTAATTTAGTAAATTAATTCTAATTTAGTAAATTAATTCTAATTTAGTAAATTAATTCTAATTTAGTAAATTAATTCTAATTTAGTAAATTAATTCTAATTTAGTAAATTAATTCTAATTTAGTAAATTAATTCTAATTTAGTAAATTAATTCTAATTTAGTAAATTAATTCTAATTTAGTAAATTAATTCTAATTTAGTAAATTAATTCTAATTTAGTAAATTAATTCTAATTTAGTAAATTAATTCTAATTTAGTAAATTAATTCTAATTTAGTAAATTAATTCTAATTTTAATTTTGTAAATTAATTTTTTAATTTTGTAAATTGATTTTTAATTTTGTAAATTAATTTTTAATTTTGTAAATTAATTTTTAATTTTGTAAATTAATTTTTAATTTTGTAAATTAATTTTTAATTTTGTAAATTAATTTTTAATTTTGTAAATTAATTTTTAATTTTGTAAATTAATTTTTAATTTTGTAAATTAATTTTTAATTTTGTAAATTAATTTTTAATTTTGTAAATTAATTTTAAATTTTGTAAATTAATTTTTAATTTTGTAAATTAAAATTAATTCACAAAATAAAATTAAATTTACAAAAAAAAAAATATAAAATTAATTTAAAAAATTAAAATTATTCTACAAAATTAAAATTAATGTACAAAATTAAAATTATTCTACAAAATTAAAATTATTCTACAAAATTAAAATTATTCTACAAAATTAAAATTATTCTTCAAAATTAAAAATTAAAAATTAATTTACAAAATAATTTTTTTTCGACAAAATCAATTATACATGTATTTTGTCCATTTATGAAAATCAGTCAATACCGTACTTTAAAAAAAACGTATATAATAGAATATCATTTTATTAGTGAAAGTATGAAATTCATGATAATAAATTAAGCTTAGAAAACGAATCTACGTGATAATGTTTACTAATTTACAATTTTGTTTGAAAATAATTATGATAAATGAACATACTAATTACATGTGTTGGTAACTATCAATTATGGAAATTATGTGTGTTTCATAGCATTGTATATTAAAGTAGAATAAGTGCAAGTACTTCTTTGTTTACGGTAGATAAATGCATAAATACGTCCGGGTAAGGCATCTTGGAATATTAATACTGTATGTATGTACATGTATATTATACATTATTAATATCTGAAGATGCTTATATTATCGTTGTGCCCCATAGAGTGGCAAACATTGTAAATCAAAGCTCTGTGTGTTTAATTCCATTATCATCAACAAAATGTAAGGAGTCTTTATTGTCTGCATTTGTACTTGTATCATTTAATGGCACCACGTGTAAGTCAGGACATGATTGACAGGTTGAACTTCCAGGAAATGAATGAGATAATTCAGGAATAATATATTCTGGTTCTTCTTCTATAGTCGACACAGGTCGGGTTTTAAGGTCTTGGGATTCCATGGGATCTGTTCTCATACTGTAGAGTCTATCTGCATTTTCATTTCTTCTTATTACTATATTTCTTTGTTCTTTTATTTGTTTTAAATCTGAAATGAAATGAGGTTTAACGTCCTGCTATGTTTTAAATTTGAAAGGAAATATAAATTATTGAATCAATTAAATAAATCTTGACTGGGACAACCTTTGGAACATTTCCAGGGTATTTAGAACACGGCCCATTTAGGTCATTCAGCTCTCAGCGGCTATGTTTAGCCGGTAATGACCGAAACTGCTATCGAAGCTTTATTCTCAGATATTGTTATTGCATAATTCATGATGTTAGAGATGTAGACCGCGCTGGTTGTGTTTATAATAATCTCACACCCGCCGTGCACGTGCAATCTACTGGTCAAATTCTAGTAAATCCTTGCGTGAGTATTGCGCGTCACTTGCATGAATTCGACACCGTAGAAGATCGCAAACTGGCCGTAGAAGTTTTTGGTCCTGCACAAAGCCTACGACCCTACGACCCGTACGTACTGCGCGTTGCAAAGCCGGCTTTATATTTCATGTAAAAGATCCCTGGCCAGATGTCATGTAGGGAAGCGCGAGCGGGTCGTTCGAATAGAACAAAAAGCCGAGGTCCTGTGCACCCATTGGCGTGCACGTAAAAGATTCCTTGACACTTCGAATTCGAAAAAAAAGTATGTCAGTCGGCTTTCCTAGTCCAGTAGCTGCAATAAAATAGGGCGTTAAATCCCATTTCATTTCAACTTGAGCGTAAGATTTAACAGCATATAACTGATGCGGAGTGTCAATATGTCTTTAAAAGAGAGAAGGGAGGGGGTATCGTCCACTGTACACAAACTAGGTCATTTCGGGACTAACATAATATAGTTAAATTTTATTTCAATAATTCGCTTGCGGGTAGGGGCCTTTAGCAGTGGGGGGAAACCGGAGGACACGGAAAAACAAACGAGGTTTAAATTGTAACCCTACTCCGGGAAGTCCCCCCCCCCCCCCACACCAATATTCCTTTAAACTCGCGGTCGTAAACAGATAAAATTGATGATACTCAGTACACTTACGAATTCTGAGAGCCAAAAAGGATCCAACAACCACCAGAACTATAGAACAGCCTACTATACCATAAGATATAGAACTGATTTTAAACGGTGTCACTGTAAAAATACAGAAATGCAATAGTATTAGTAAAACATCATTACGTTCAAACATAGTATAGGTCGAGATTGGTGAAATTTCAATATTCTAAATTCAACGAATATACTTTTGAAGTCTGATTAAAACACAGATCCAATTTTGTTTGGTTTTCTATAGTTCAAAATATCGTTTTACTTGTCTTTACTTATACACTACGATCCGGAAGAGTTGTTATATTATTACCCTTATTCTGGTTGCCGTGGGGGGACTAGTCAATGAAACGGTCTGTTACTGTAAGTTCTTGGTGTGCGGTGCACGGGACTGTGGGTATCCTACTAGGAACATTTTGTCAATCAAATATCTGACGTTGTAGGGTCAAAGGCCGCTCATAATTATGACCTTCCACTATAACTGGTCAGATCTTCATATTATAGTGGAAGCCATCAAAAGCACAAACAAAAACGAAACGAAATATAGATCTGTATTTGAATCAGTTTGACACGTTTGGAAAGTTTAATTTCTAACTACGAAGTACTAACAGAATTTAACAACATCGTAATATAAAGATAATACAGGGACTGTGTTCAACTGCCTAGCTGAGAGATGTCGATAAAGCTGCATTTCCTTTAGTACGGACCCGGTCCGGCTCCGGTGCGGTTGCGGATACGGAAAAAAACACTTTCATAGAATTTTAGTAAAAGTGTTTCCCTATGTCCGGGTGCGGGTACGGTTCTCTATGCGGAGTCCGGTACGGTTTTTTGAAACGGACCATGTACCGTTCGGTACGGAAACGCATGCGGAACCGTGTCCGTAACGCACACAGTTTGGGTAGCCCGTACGGCAAAAAGCTAAAAAAGGTAAGGAAATTCTAAATTTCGCCCTTTCTTGGTCACGTGTTTATGGAATCAGAAAAAGAACAGATCGAAATCCGCTTGAAAAACCGCATAAAGGAAACACAACCTGTCGTGTGACATGCCTGCTCCCGGATCGGAGCCGGACCGGATCCGTACTTTAGAAAATGCAGCTTTAGCCTTGTTTTTAAAAGATTTTGGGGCCAAAAACTGTTGGACTAGGAACTGGTCGTTGATGTCTTGTTCTTGGTTTTGGGGTGACGCACTTCTGAAAAGCCTAATATACCGTCAATTCAGGTCCGATTGACATGCTTCTTCTTTAGACAATTGCGCATCGATATGCTGAATTCGATTTTTGAACTTCATTCAACAACAAGGTCAGTTCCTGGTGCTAAGTTCGATCGTATACATTAGTCAACTAGATATACATTTCCGTCGAAATGTCTTCAGCCCTCATGGCGATACTTATGTTCAAAAGACTACTCAGCGTAATCGATAATAATTGATCATTTTGTGGACAGAAGTTGCGACAGAGAACTCCTATATATTTTATCAAATGTTACAGATAAAAAAAACATAACTTTATATCTCTATCACCCCAAGGCTGTTGGGTAAGGGGTCATTTATCTCAAACTAGGTGCATTCTAAATTCAGATGTCATTTTGTCTTGATGTTAAATAAGAGGGTGTCTGGATCAACTTTCATTATTATTTTTTTTATAACAAGAAAAAAAGCAGAGACACTCTCTTATCTCGATCAATTTATAGGTAATTTAAGATCTCAAAACTGTTGTTTTACGTGAAAACCAGACCCGAAGTCCCGGGGGCGCGTCGCACATCATTCGGTACATTGCTCCTGAGATAAACATATATGACAGGTATTTCCAACTAGGTAGATTTTAGGATCAACATTCTTGTGGTGGCCTTGGTGAAGCCACAGCGGCTTGCATTTAAGTATAACTTTGGATACAAATCGTTTAAAACATGACGCCACTTACGGTGACTTTGTTGACACATTTCCTTTGATTCGTCAGATCCATCTATACAATCGATCTTTCCGTCACATTTAACAGTGTTCCACATGAGGACGGCGGTATTATTATTTGATGGAACACCATTCGGAACACATGAAAACATGGATGCTACACGACTTTTAACACGGTAACAGATATCTATAAAAAATAAGAAAATATTAATCAAATAAATACAGTCTTATAATGGTATACAGTACACAAAAACATAAAATTTAATGTAAATTTAATAAGCTCAAAGTTTCCTGTGCACATAATTGCGTCATTTGAGGTTGGATTTACCAGACTTCTCCTTTCTCGTACAGACCCATAGTAAAAAAATATGAACTGGATAACGTGACATGCCTATTGTGACGACATAATGACATGACGTCATAGCTACAACCAAACTGTGGAAATAAGCTGTATGTTACAACTATTGCTAAAAACTTCAAATTTAACCAGATTTTACCGAGAAAAACACGATTATATTCCTAGGTAAGATGCAAATGTTACTCTTTACAAAAATTTACAACTTATTTTAAAACTTTTAGCGACATCTTATGATGACAAAAGAGTAAATTCGAGGTTAAAGTAGATCTATGCCTATTACAAGTTAAAAATATTTATATGCTTTACAGTGGATATTTTTGTATTATTATTATTATTAAAACATTTATTAGCGCTAATTCCACCAATGATGTTCAGAAGCGCTTTACAATCATATACCAGTAAAACAGAAAATATATAAAACAACTAAAAGACTACAAAAAGATGCAATATAATAAAATAAATAACTAATTAAAAGCCTTTTTAAATAAGTAGGTTTTAAGAGCACATTTAAAAGATTGTACTGAAGGGCTGGAACGAATATCAGTATCAGAACCAGATGGTTTTAAATCATTCCACAGGTTTGGGGCTAGAAATGAAAACGATCTTTCACCACATGTAACCATTCTAGCAGATCCTGGTTTGAGACGATAAATGTCATTTAAACTACGGAGACTGCGAGCATTTGTTTGTTTTTAATTAGATGACATAAATAAGATGGGGCTAAGCCATGAAAACATTTATAAGCAGTTAAAAGAATCTTAAATTGAATACGATATGGAATGGGAAGCCAGTGAAGTTGTTTAAGTATGGGAGTAATATGATCATGTCTTTTCGTAAGAGTAATAAGTCATGCAGCGGTGTTTTGAATTTTTGCAATTTGTATATTAATTTATTGGGGAAGTCGGATAAAAGTGAGTTAAAAGTATCAAGTAATAAAAGCATGAACAAGCGTTTTAGTTGAATCCGGGGAAAGAAATTTACGAATTTTGCCAATATTACGGATATGAAAGTAGCAGGATTTACAAATATTGTTCACGTGATTAGACATGGTCATTTTCTATCAAAATAAGCTCCAATATTATACAACCAAACCAAAGTCGTAAATCTATGTTAAAACTTTTTTTTGTATAGCTTACAGATAATATTTTATAACACGATTCATGAGAAAATCTTTAAGAAAAGAAGTTATGAAGCAGCATAAAGGTATTCAACATTTCTTTCAATTCTTAAGCATGAGTCGAATTCTAATGTTTCAGTGATGTTTCCGTACGGTGTGAAATTATATGGAGAGCACTAATTGTTTAGATTCTCAGCCGATTTGGCAGTTAATAGGATAAGAGATAAAGTTTAACGTCCTACTGTTCTGCTTCGACTGGGTTGCTGAAGACGGATATAGATATATATATATAGAGAGAAATGGGGTTCAACGTCCACTCGACACAAACTAGGTCATTTCGGGACTAACATAAGGTTTAATTTTATTTCAATAATTCGCTTGCGCGTAGTGGTTTTTATGAGGTGTTTTGTTTTAATCTTATAAAGTACGCTATATATAACACTATTAATTCAGGTCTTATTCCCGTTTAATTCAAATAATAACATATCATATTACCCATCTCAAAGCTTTTTTTAAAATTTCATCTTTTGATGCTAAACCTTTTAGTTTTACTGAAAATATCTGGGTTTTGGGTGGCACAGGGATATTCTATGTTTTAACTGGCTCCAATTTGCACGGTTTTAAAGATATTTTGTGATCCCTTTTAATAGTATTTCTACAATTAAACAAATTACATTAATCGAGATTACATTTCTTAATTTTTCATTTCATGTTTGTATTAAATAATAATTAAAGGTGCATTATGAAAGAATTATATCAATAGCTGGTTCTTCTTGCTATACAATAGTTCAAAAAAAAAGATGATGAAAAATGAATATATAATTATACTTTATTCTGTGCAAAGTTGTGAGTGTTTGAAGTTTTGACAAAATGTAGCGTCGATTGTTTATTATCATAGCAACGGTACTTTACTCTCGATTATCTATTTTATCGGTAAACTTATCACGGTCGTGATGTTCTAATCTACTTAAATTAAAATCGAAACCATTCCATGATTTAGAAAGTTCATTATGAGCTTATCATGTTAATATATGTTTAAAATAATCTACATTATGCAAGAGCTAAATCTGGTTATTGCAAGTCTTAATTAAGACTTCGGGTGTAATATAAATAAAATCTTTATTTAAACATCAAGCCAAGATTAACTCTGTAGACCCACGGATGGCTCGGCTACAGCTTGAATTTAAATAAGAATTCATTGATTGATTTAATCAAATATGGAGGTTCGTGATGAGATTATTAACTGTTATGTTTACGCCATTAGTTAGATCGAGGCTAAATGATAGAGTGTACTTAGCAAGGCCGCTGTTGAGCGATATTCCGCGTGCCATTGAACACTTCACTTGGTAATCGAGATTATGTAGGTGGGGTTAATGCCTGTCTATCAAACAATCGGCCAAGATGAAGCCACATTTGGCACCCATTTCTAGTCAAATATTAGAATAAAGTAATTTTTAATATATTCTTCTTTCATCGTCAACTTTTGAACTGTCATGGCCAACCCTCTATAAAACTCTACCATAGTGTATCTTTAACTTATAAATTAAAATTGTTGCTTTATGAATCAAGTAGTGACAAGGCACAATATAATAAACGACATCCGTCCATCTTTTCTACTGTTTAATTACGTATTTTTTATTTTCTAAACATTCTGGCAGGGGCGCCGGAACCCGGGTACCAGGGTATTCAAATAGTACCCTGACCTTTTCTGGGGTAAACATGTATACCCATGCCCTAATAATGAAAGTGTTCAACCTTTTAGTCTATTCATTTTTAAATGATAGATATGTCATTGCTCTCAATATCATGTATTTTAAAGGGTTTTATGTTGGAATTTGGAATGCTAGAGGCGCTCTAAACAGCGTTCTCGGAATTGACATATTTCAAAGTATTCTAGAGGGACCAACACCCCCTATCTTATGGTACGCTGGCCTTCGTGCCGTCCCTGCGCCCCTGCATGCTGGTAATTTAGCTTTAAAAAAAAGAAAATGAATTAAATCCACAGCATGGTACAGCACAGTGGACGCTTACGGCTAGCCCCCGGATCCATTCACTCTTTTTTGAATTGTTTATTTATTTGTTTGTTGTTTCGGAGTATGATGTCTTGTCGTTAAATTTGTCCTTTATGTAAATCATATGTGGCGCAGTCCCCTGCACTAACTATTATGTATATTTTATTTTCTAAACGTGCTGGTAATTTAGCTTTAAAAAAAGAAAATTAATTAAATTCACAGCATGGTACGTGTACATGTATAATATACGCCATGGGTCTATTTCCATTTAACATTTGATCATATTTAATGATATCTTTTGTTTCATGGACACTGCATTTATATATTTAATTTTATCAGACAATGTGTAATAAAAATAAATTTAGAAAGCGTTTTTATTTGTTTATTAAAAATATAATTATTATTGCGTGGTGATAGTGCCGGGAGTATGGAAGGATAAGGTTGCCAATATTATTCCAATGTTAACGGTGCAAACTGCAAATGTCAGGAGTTGGAAATACGTATAATTTTAGTTTTACAATTTGTAAATACCATTGCTCCAAAATACAAATATCACAGTGGTAAAATCCAGAATACACTTTTTAATAATACAAAATAATAATAATAATAATAATAGTCTATTTATATTGCGCAATATCCATGCATGAGCATGCTCAAAGCGCAGCCAAAATGATCACAACTGTCATAAAGTGAATGCTTTCTTAAACAAAAAGGTTTTAAGTCTGGATCTAAACACAGCAATATTTGGAGAGTTCTTTATTTCCAGTGGCAGATCATTCCACTCAGTTGGGGCGGAGTAGGAAAAAGTCCTTTGTCCAAAAACGGACCGTTTTAGGCTTAGGCACTACAAGCAGTTTCTTATCTTCAGATCTTAAGGTCCTTGCAGGAGTATATAATTGTAAGAGATCACTCAGGTATTTTGGGGCAGTGCCATTTAAACATCGAAATGTAAAACACAGAATTTTAAATTTGATTCGGTAACTAACAGGAAGAAAATGGAGTTCTTTAAGAATTGGAGTTATATGACTGTAGTGAGGAGCCAGAGATATTATTCTAGCTGCTGTGTTTTGGATCTTTTGGAGTCGCGAAACAAGAGAAGTAGGAGAACCAGCCAGTAAACTATTACAGTAATCTATTCTGGAAAGAATCAACGAGGACACCAGTATCTTTGTAGAATCAGCATTAAGATACTTCCTGATGCACCCAATGTTCCGTAGAATGAGATAGCACACTTTAGATATATGGTTGATATGGGTTTCCATGTTAAGGTTACTATCAAACATCGCTCCAAGATTTCTTATACTATTTGAAATAGGAACAGACAGGTTGCCAACATGGACCTGGGTTATACCGCAAAGATCACGTCTAGATACAGGACCAAGAAGTAAAGCTTCAGTTTTCTCATCATTAAGTTTTAGTTTATTTGCTGTCATCCACAACTTAATTTGTTCATAACATTTTGAAAGTTGTGATATGGTTGATGCAGCTGACAGTATAATTTTTATTTTGCACATTATACTTCTCCATTCTGCATTTTGCATAATAGACAAATATATTATATAACTTGACATACATTATAAGAGCATATAATATGGGATCTACGACGAAGCTCATTACTATTCTGTCGAATTCTAACTGCCAAGGGATCGTTTAGACGTTTACGTGCACGTCCTGCATCACTGACACCCGATCTCCGGGCTAGCGAGCCAATTCTTACCCATTTAGCTATGTTGGCTTTCAGTAGAGCGATGGGTGGGATGTTTACAATATTATCACATAAATTGTATTTTAAACTGTCTACATGGGTGACTGCTCCTCGTACAAGAATTGTCATTTTGCACTCTTGTAGCATTACAGTTGAAGGTTCCGGAAATCTAAATCCAAAATGAACCGCGACTGTTTATGCGGAGCAAACCCTTAACAAATGTTAAAAATAAAATATAGAGATAAATGGGGTTTAACGTCCACTCGACAAAAACTAGGTCATTTCGGGACTCACGTATGGTTTGATTTTTTCTCTATCATTCGCTTGCGCGTAGGGGTCTTTAGCAGTGGGAGGAAACCGTAGGACCCGGAGAAGACCCACTAGGTTGGATAAATATAATAGAGATGGGGACAATTAAGTCCTATAGACTCAATAGAGGGAGCCAGGCAAGACAGTAGGTAGGTAGGTGGGTCAGGGGTTTGACGTCCACCTCCACCTACGGTAACGCCCGGGCCTTTTAACTGACGGTTAAGCAAGTCAAGCCTAGACCGAACGGTTGGGTCAGGTGAAAATAAAACCATTAGAAATGGGTGGTTGCAGGGAAAACCTAGTGGTCTAGAGTGTCGCGATTCGACCTCTAGCTGACCTGTCACCTCTGGCTTGTGGTTGTAGTTTCGATCCCTGGTGTTAGCGTATGTATAGCTTGAAGATAATGGTTTACCCCCACAGAAAAGACCCATGTACGTGTGTTAGGATATTAAAAATAATAAAAAAAATCACAACGGAATTGTCTTCCATATCACCTTTGCTGGAAGCTGACGGTAAAAACTAAGAACAACAACAACTATCAGAAATGCTATTTCCTTTCGACAGAAATTGAAAATATAAAAAATATGTAAATATGGATAGTAAAGGTATTTTAAAACAAACACAAATTTGACCGTTCTAATTTTACACTTTAGCACACCATTGATTGCAGAATTAGACTTGAAATATCACAAAAATCGAAACTCAGAACAAATGTTTCAAAACATGTAAATACTAGTCATATAGATAGCAGAAGTATTTAAACAAACCCTAATATACAATTTCATGATAACGGTAATATTACATATTGTCAGAGACTGCGTTCATCTTCCTCCCACTGCTGTTAACCCCTACGCGCAAGCGAATTATTGAAATAAAAATTGAAAACCATACGTTAGTCCCAAAATGACATAGTTTGTGTCGAGTGGACATTAAACCCCATCTCTCTCTCTCTCTCCTCTCTCTCTCTCTCTGCGTTCATCTGTTGGTGCCAGGCTTCACACTGTCGGTCCCCAAAGTCACAATTTTCGATAAGAATATGAAAGCGGTGATTAAAATTGGATTTTGGCGATAATGTTTTGCGGTACTGGCGATTCTTTTAGAAAAATGTCGGGAAACAATCTTAAAATTCTAATCGTATTCATCCTGGATTGACCATAATTGAGAATCAATCACGTGACTATACACTATAATTTATTAATCTGATAACCCGGGTCGCGTCGATGAGGATTACTAATCAGTTGACTTGGATTAATTAGTTGATTCCCAATGATATATATTAACTCTTATCCCAAGTCATTAGCGGTGATTATTTGATGTTTGTTTCATCTTAAAACAACAAATATTATTATTATTATTACAAAATTTATATAGCGCCCCTTTTACAGGTATGTTCAAGGGCACTATATAAGTGTAAGTGTAACAAAAAACATACATTCAAAACATTAATAACACCAAGAGTGTTAGAAATACATTAAATAATCAGTTATTTCTAAAAAAAAAAAGGTGTTACAATTTGTTATAATTATAAGCCTTTAAAAGTAATAAAGTTTTAGTCTGTTTTTTAAAAGTAACTAGTGATGATGAAATTCGAATATTTAAAGGTAATTGATTCCATATAGAACAGGCGCTTGATAACTAAAAGAACGTGCACCATAACCAGAAGGGTTTACAATTTTTTGCTTTAAAAGTAATTTATCAGATGAACGTAGGGTTCTGTCTGGGGTATACAATTCTAAAAGTTCAGATACATACTTTGGTGCTAAATTATTAAGGCATTTGAAAGTTAAAAGTAAAATCTTAAAATCTATTCTATATTTAATGGGCAACCAGTGCAGCTGAAAGAGAACATGGGTCATACTTGTATATTGATTCGTCAAGGTTATTAATCTAGCAGCAGTATTTTGTATTCGTTGGAGTTTGTTAATAAGTTTAAGGGGTAATCCAACTAATAGAGGGTTGAAATTGTTGAGTCTTGACGTCACAAGGGAGTTAATAAGAGATTTTGTTGCATCTCTTGATAAAAAGTTTCGTATTTGACCAATATTACGAATATTAAAATAACAAACTTTAGATATATGATTAACCCGTGCCTCCATATTCATAAAATTATCAAACATCGCACCAATATTTTGACTAAAAGCAGTAGGGTTAATCTCACGATTACCTATAACAATGGATAAGTTAGAACGTACATGTTTATTTAATTGATATTTCGATCCCAAAAGAAGAGATTTTGTTTTATCATCGTTTAATTTAAGAAAATTCTTAGACATCCATAGTCTTAATTCACTAACACAGTCTTCAAGTTTTTGTTTAGATAGGTTAAAAGAAGATGGATATTAGGGATTAAAAGAAATATATAACTGGGTATCATCAGCATATAAGTGAAATTTAAGGTTAAATATATCTACAATATTGCTAATAGGTGATGAGTATAATATAAAAAGTATCGGACCTAAAACTGATCCTTGCGGAACACCAAAAGATAAAACAGTTTCTTTTGATAATTTGCCATCTAATAACATAGATTGTGTCCTACCCACTAAATGTATACCAAACCTATAACGTAATCTATGAAGAAGGATACAATGGTCAACAGTGTCAAATGCTGCAGATAGGTCCAATAAAAGCAAAAAGACACACTTTTTATCATCTAATTCAAGAAGTATATCATTGGATACCCTTGTTAGGGCAGTTTCAGTACTATGGAATTGCTTATATGCACTTTGAAATGGCTCATCTAAGCAGTTGTCTTCGGTAAAACATATAATCAAAACACATTAGCATCTCTTACTAATATAATTGAAATATAATATATCATTCTATCAGGGATTCATATTCTGATACCTTTACGGTACCGGAAAAAAAACAATAGGTCTATTGTACACGCAACACATAAATTTACAGAAAATTCGCAATCCTTGGATGAGATTTGACGTGTAAATACTGAATATATAGTGCAGGACGACGATATGTTCCCAAAATAAAATCTGATCTTATTAAATCCATATTTAAGTTAAAATAAGGCAAACAATTTTGAGTAAATTCGGAAATTAAGTCTGAGAATACTTTGCGAACTCAGGGCCTTACAAGTTACACGGCTTTCGTCCACTCCGCATCATGGCGTCATTTAACGTTGGATTTACCAGACTTCTTCTTCTACATGCCAAATTAAAAGAAAAATAAGTACTGGATAACGTAAAATGCCGATTGTGACGACATAATGATATGACGCCATAGCTGCGACCAAACTCTGGAAATAAGCTGTATATTACGAATATTTACTATAAAAACATCAAATTTAACCTGATTTAACCTAGAAAACAGTGATTATATTCTCAGGTGAGTTGAAAATATCATTATTCACAAAATTTACAACATATTTGACAATTATATCTAAATAATTACAATAAGAATAGATTAAAAACCTGTTCAAAGTATGCCTATATTTGAACTTCATGTTAAGGTATGCCTATACTTTATGTTAAAAGGTATGTCTATTGTACGTTACAACTATTTATTGTATGTTTTACAGTAGATACTAGATACAACAACACAAACATATTTATAGGTCACTGGAAAAGGTTCATACATTTTTTAAATAATGCAAGTAATTGTGTCAACATATCCTTTCCATAAGTAGAACACGAACCCGAATGTCAATATTACTTGCAGCGGGTAAATTTCAACATTAGTAATTTCCGCCATTCTCCGTGGGTAGTCGTAATTTTCCGTAAATATGCAATCCGTGACGTCATTTTAGTCTACATGCCTATAGAAATATGAGTAAAAGGACTAAAATGATGTTTATTTTCGGAAAGTAATATTGACATTCGGGTTCGTGTTATACTTATGGAAAGGATGTGTTGACATAATGACTTGCATTATTTAAAAAATGTATGAACCTTTTCCGGTGACCTTTAAGAGAAGAGGTCATGAGCCAGCGTAAAGGTAATTATTATCTCATTCCTACATATATTTTTGTATTCTAATAAAAATAAACCAATAAAACAAAATTGGAGCTTTATAAAACAATCGCCTGTCCAACATAAGCTGTGTTTACACTAGGGGGGTTTAATCTGAATTGAATTCAGAAAAATGTCTTAATCCTGACTTTGGCGTCACACTCAATGCGACAAAACAAACTGAATTTGAATTAAAGGAATCCGTATATTTTTCCTAATTCAACCAGGAACTATTATTCCGAATCGGGTTATTCGCAGTCAAGATAAACAGTTCCCGTGCACACTTTGACGTGGACGTAAAATATCCCTTGAACTGTCCGTATTTATAAGCCCAGTCAGAGCAGAACAGTAGGAAGTTCAACACCAATTTATTACGTTTCAATTGTGAACTGTATCTTCAAGATACTGAGTCAAGAATAAAGTACATGTATATACATGTACGAGTTAATGTACAGCAAACACTAAAGGTACGTTCACACTACATGCGCATTCGATGCGAATTCCGGAGACCGGCCTCCGGAATTCGGATTGGTTTTTCCCGCATTAAAAGTGGTGCGTCACATTACAGTTTACTCGGATTAAATTCAGAATGAAAAGCGCCACACCGAATGCGCAGTGAAGGTCATTCATATCCGAGATGGATGCGCCAGACAATCGTATACAGTATGTAGGTGATGTTATGTTGCTTATATTTAATTTCCTGAGACAAGCAAGGCTTCACCAGCGACGCCGGGTCTTACATCTTCGACACCTTGCTGTGCAGCGCCGGTACAATTTCGTTGGCACCAAAATCAAATGCAAATGAGGATGATTACTCTTTTGGTAGCGTTGGCTATACATCAACACGTATGCACATGTATTTCACTACTTAATTGAAATGTAATGAATTGGGGATAAACTTCCTACTGGCGTGCACGTGTACATACTGGCGTGCACGTAAAAGATCCCCTGGCAATTGGATTTCTATATAAGAGCAGACCGTAGTGCCGCTGCCCGGGCAAAATTTCCCCTAATAGAACACTGTATGGTATATTCCCGTCTTCATTAGCCCAGGTTAGGTGCAGAACAGTAGGACGTTAAACTCCATGTCATTTCATTTCATTTCCTACTGTCTGGTCCGACTAGGCTTATAAAGACGGCTATAGACCATTTTTCAAGGATAGCAACGCAACGTCCTCGAATTCCATCTATCCAGAGATTTTGTTTATGCCAACGTAATTGTGTACACGGAAAATCTGTCTTTCGTCCCATCTGAGCGACTAGACAGCTAACAGGCCCTCCGCCTTGCAACAGCAACACGGGAATGGGGAGACCAGGCTGGAAAATCACGGTGAACGTATTCGGTCAACACAGGGATCGAATCCTCGACCAGCAGACTAGGGAGTCAGCTCCTTACTCACTGAACCATCGTAGCTCCCATTTCATAATCCACTAGACTCGAAACCAGTAAATCTTACCCGCATGCCCTGTCGCCAGCGTCTACACCGTGAATGGTCAGCCAGCTGAACACAGCTATCTTTGTATTTGGAATTTGATATGCCCTCATTGAAATGTGGTCGTATATTGTCGTCGCCCCCGTCCGACGCGCTAGAGGCTAATGTTAATATCTGATTGACTTTAAATATATGCACAGTATTTAAGGTCATACTGCATTACTGACAAAAGTAGAAGTGAACATGTACGCAGAGTTATTGTTCCTGGTAAAACTGTTGATCGGAATCAAGCGTTTCACACTCATATCTTGGCTGCGAATAACTCGATTCAGAATAATTGTTCCGGGTTGTATTCGGAAAAATATACGAATTCTATAATTCAGATTCAATTCGGTTTTTATCGAAATGAGTGTGACGCCAAAATCCGTAATAAGACTTAATTCTGAATTCAATGCAGGTTAAAGCCCTAGTGTGAACGCAGCTTAATAAAATAGTAATCATCCTTATTCGCATTTTATTTTGGTGCCCGGCGCTGCATCACAAGGTGCCGAAGATGTAAATTCAACATAAGCAATATAATATCACCGATACGAATGTATGGTGCATCCATCTTCGATATGAATGACCTTCACTGCGCATTCGGTGTGGCGCTTTTTATTCTGGATTTAATCCGAATAAGCTGAAATGTGACGCACCGCTTTTAATCCTGGAAAAAACAATCCGAATTCTGGAGGCCGGAATTCGCATTAAATGCGCATGAAGTGTGAACGCAGCTATAGTGGATTCCTCGCAAGCGAATTATTGAAATAAAATTGAACCATATATGTTAGGCTTTCTCCCCCTGTTTATCATAAAAAAAAAAGAACAGTATTAGACCCGACTGTTTCTAAGACATCCATCCTGTTGTTGAATTATGTACATTTTATTTTTTAAGGTTGGCTGGTAATTTAGCTTTAGAATTTTTTTATTGTTTTTAATAATTCATTGCAAACAATTACAAAGGCTCATGTAGAATTTCCATTAACTATAAATTATTTTTTGCATCCATGCACAGTATGGTTTGTTGATTTGAACAATGCTTCAAACTTATTTCAGGACATTTTGTCTCTGCTATACTGCAGTTTAAGTATAGGATATTAACCTACCTGAGGTTCATATGTTAGAGAACCCGTGTCATAACAATCCGAGGGAGAGTAGGTTTATATCCTGCATATATAACGAATGAATGAAATGGGGTTTAACGTCCTACGCTTAAGCACCGTACCTGGGCTAATTGAAGACGGGCATACGCCACAGTGTGCAATGAGGGAAATTTTGCCCGGGCAGCGGCGCTACGGCCTACTCTTATATCGAATTCCAACTGCCAAGGGATCTTTTACGTGCACTCCAATTTGTACACGGGACCTCGGTTTTTCGTCCCATCCGAACGACTAGGCAGCTGTCCTTGTCAGGCCCTCCTTCTGCATCACTGACAAGGGGAAATCACGCCGGAAAATCGAGATGAACTTTCTCGGCCAATGCAGGGATCGAACACTCAACCTCCAGGCTAGCGAACCAGCGCCTTATCCACTTAGCTGCATATATAACGCCTTACCCTAAAATTAAATGGACTCTTTCATTAAAAGGACTCTTCCATTAAAAGCCAACAATGATTGAATACCTGCTCGATAGTTTCCGTCAAATAACGAAACTTACCAATTTAATCACGCGAAGGCGTTGTTTATAGCTTCGCCATTTTGGATTATATGAAAGTGCGGAGAAGGATTTGACCACCTGTGTTCAGTGGATTGCACCCTAAAAAACTTTACAAAGGAACTCTTGGGCTATAAATACTTTCAAGTCTTGTAGTGTGTGGAGAAATAATCGAAATTTAGACGAAAAGATAATTTAGAAAGATATCTTAGACATGGATAACCCATCTAAATATGCCGTGTGTCTGTTTTGGTGCTGAATGCTACAAACTGTACCATAAAAAAAATTAATTGTCAAAAGAATAAAAATGTATTTCTGTGTTCTTTGTATTATTTCGATCATCAACGTCATCAGCGGTTGTTATGAGCCGAATATATCGATCTGAGATGACGTATTTAGCGGTTGATATGATCAACCTGTCTTCATATCAACCTGTCATGACGTCATCAGCGGTGAATATGAACCGAATATACCAAGATGTGATGACGTCATGACAGGTTGTTATGAGATATAACTGTTATGTACATCAAAGAAAAAACTACCGCCAGTTGTATATAATGAAATAGAATGAAATGGGCTCATGAACTTGATGAAGACCGACACACGTTAAACAGTGAGCTATGGGGATCTTTATCGTGCATGTCAATTTATACACGGGACCTCGTTTTTTCGACCCATATAAACAACTATACGTTGTCCATTACCATCCCCTTCGTCCCACTCACCAGGAGGAACTACGCCGGAAAATCCCCATGAACTTTCTAGGCCAACACGAACATGGGACCTCCAGGTTTAACGAGTCAACGTCCTACTCACTGAACCATTATGGCTCCTTGTGTAGGGTTTTTCAATGACACAAGTATATGACAAGATGTCATGACAGTGGTGCACTAGTCCGCAGGTTCACTAGTCCGCCGCAATAAGAAATACTATCAATATGGGTATCAATAAACCCAACCCTAAACCTAATCCAACCCTAACCCTAATAATAGTTATCGGTGGACTAATGAACCCTAACTTAACTCTAATAATTAGATATACCAGCGCCGTATGTAGGAGTTAAAAAGTAGGGGTGCAGCAGAGTAGTGGGCGTCAATATAATGTCCAAGTTACTGAAATCAAGTGTATTTTTTTGTTATCGAAAGGTCTTCAATTTGTTTGGGGGGGGGGGGAGGGGGATGGCGACGTTTCTCGGGGCGCCTTATTTTTCTGGGGGTGCAATGTATCCCCAGCACCCCGTTAGATACGGCCCTGAGGTGGACTAATGAACCCGCAGACTAGTCAACCCGCAAACCAGTGAGCATTCCCCAGATATCAAAGAGAGAGAGAGAGGGAGAAATGGGGCTTAACGTCCACTCAACACAACAAGGTCATTTCGCGACTAACAAAATATGGTTTAATTTTATTTCAATAGTTCGCTTGCGCGTAGGGGTCTTCACGAGTGGGAGGAAACCGGAGTGCCCGGAGGAAACCCACGAGGTTGAGAAGGCGCCCCTATCTCCATGCCACATACGCTCAAACCAGGGCTCGAAACCACAGTCGCAAGCACTCTAGACCACTAGGCCATCCCAACCCCCCTCAGATATCAAAGTCATCTACGATAAATAAAATAGAGCTAGCTGAATATTACCTTTTCTCTCATCCGTTCCATCCGGACAATGTTGAAATTCATCACATAAATACCACATTTCTTTACCCCAGTCCTCACTATAGCGGGGAAGGACAGGCTGGATACAGGTTCCATCAAAGCAATGGAAGCAGGAATTATTTGCAAAGTTCTTCTGACAAAATTCATCTCGGTTATTGTGACAGTCTGCTATTCCGTCACATAAAACATCCATTGATACACATTGTATTGGTGAACACTCGAATTCATCTGTCTTGCATCTTACTTCCAGAAATAGAAATAAATTGATTTATTAGATTTACATTTTAAAAAAATATAATGAAATGGATTATAAATTAACTCAGAGAGAGAGAGAGAGAGGGAGAGAGAGAGGGAGAGAAATGGGGTTTAACGTCCACTCGACACAAACAAGGTCATTTCGGGACGAACAGTGTTTACAGGATAGTCGTCATATGGTCTAACGCAAAGGCGTACGGGGACATTTTAGACTGGTGGTGGTTAGTGCCCCAAAAAATATAAATTTTACCAAAATAAAATATAGGCCTGTGGCTGTCAGACAGGATACGGGCACATTTTCGAGAGATGGATAGAGAACAAGCAAAACAGAAAGTTATCTTTCCTTCAATCAAAGGCTATAATTCAATAAGTTACAATTTGATATGCGGAAATATCGAAAGGAATCAAGATCTTTAGGTTATAAACATAAAGGCGATATTTCGGGATTTTTTCGGGTATTTCGGGTTCTCCATATTATAAGCATGTACACAGTGTACATTTGTTGATATACATGATATATCTATTATTTAAACTGTCTGTTTTATTAACTCGCATATATATACTTCAATTAATCTGATTTATTTTCTTTTATTGCAAATTATTGTGGTATGTTATTTAATGCATCAGTGTATATCTTTTGTAGTATATTTTTCTATGAAGGACAGGATGTTAGAAAGGCTATTATAGCCTAATCTTCAACCCTTCTCAAATAGTCATTATTATTATTATTATTATTATTCCCCCCCCCCCCCTAACTCTCGTCGAGCCCGCACGCCTATGCAAACAAATCTCAAAGAAACTCGATATTGAATATAGCTGTTGGGGTTACTGAGAATGGAGATACATTATACAGGAGAACTGGTGCTTAATCAACATGTAATTATTGATTATTGTTGGTCGATCACGATTATCAATCATTTCAAGCAGGCCTGGTCTGTAGGGCTGACAAGGGAGTGTATCTGATTGTTCCATGGACCTTATATAATACAATCATACGGGTCATGGCCGTTCGAACAGCACGATATACACAGCTAAAGGCGAATAGCCATTGGCTTATGCTTTCACATCTCTGGTTATTAGGATTTCCAGGATGAATAAGTGGAAATGCAGCTGCAGATATTGGAGTGTTATAGAGGATTTCAAATTGATTTCAGTGTAAATTAAATCACATTAAGAACTCTTACCTTTCGGTTGCGATCGTGCATCTATTTTAAAAGTTGCTGGTTTATTTGAGGTCCGCAGTACTATCCATAAATAGTTATCCCGCGATACAATATTCTCTCGAGTCAATTCTTCACAAAATTTATAAGATGTCATCAGTTCATGGTCGATTCTGGTATTATCATTGCCCACACGAAGATAATCTGTGGAGCAGTTAACCACAGCAGTGGCATGACGGGGTCTATAGTTCAAATTAACGTTTATAAGATGATGTGGACGGGATTTGATTTCTAAGACACAATACTCCTCTTCCCTGCCACCAGTATTTAAGTTTTGATCGGTAAAACTAATGATCTTATCACTGTGAGCTGTTATCTGGTGGTGACAATGATATTTACAATCTGCAATAAAAGCTTAATAATATGGTTGTTAAAGCTGAACTCCGGTTACAAAACTACAGAAATAATTAAATAAAACGTTTAACAATCGCCATATTTGTGTACAAGCCACACCCAAACTTGTCTACAAGAGAGAGAGAGAGAGAGAGAGAGAGAGAGAGAGAGAGATGGGATTTAACGTCCTGTCGACACAAACTAGGTCATTTTGGGACTTACATATGGTTTTCAATTTTTATTTCAATAATTCGCTTGCGCGTGGGGTCTTTAGCAGTGGGAGGAAACCAGAGTGCCCGGGAGAAACCCACGAGGTTGAGAAGGCGCCCCAATCTCCATGTCACTAGGGCTTGAAACCACAGCCGCAAGCCAGAGGTGACCGACCAGCTAGAGGTCGAAGCGCGGCACTCTAGACCACTAGGCCATCCCAACCGCCCACTTGTCTACGATATCACCCTTGGTGCAAATGGACGTAAAACTCCAGGAACCATCGAACCAACGCCCACATCCAGCATATGCCTTGTCAAGAACAGTGTCCACATCTGGCTAGCTAGTCAACTACTAATTACCTCCTAATAGTAAATGCAGGAGGACTTCACTACACGCAAAACAAAAAATCTACAAGATAAACCTGCGGACAAGACAGAAAAAAGACATTGCAAAAACCAAACAACCATCAAATTAAGTGAATGGATCCGGGGGCCAGCCGTAAGCGTCCACTGCGCTGTACAGTCCCGGGCCTGTCTTGGTACAGGCTTCACTAAAATGATATACATCGCCATTTTTTTTTCACTATTAGCTTATTGAAAATATTATTGCTACACAACAATTATGTCTGATGAGGTACATATTATTTTACAATAAACATTCTCCTACTACTCTTCGAAACACGGGGCGCCACGGTGGCTAGGTGCGTAAGGTGCTGGCTCGTTGGACTAGAGGTCGCGGTTTCGCTCTCGGTGTTGGTCGAGAAACTTCATCCAGGAGATGTGTCGGCCTTTTTCCTCTGTCAGTGATGCCGGACGGAGGACCTGACAAGGACAACTGTCTAGTCGTTCGAATGGAACGATAAACCGGACCCACTGTAAACATTGGCGTACACGTAAAGATCCCTTGGAGGGAGAGATAAATGGGGTTTAACGTCCACTCGACACAAACTAGGTAATTTCGGGACTAACATACGGTGTAATTTTTTTCAATAATTCGCTTGTGCGTAGGGGTCTTTAGCAGTGGGAAAACCGGAAGGCAACTCTACTCCTTGTCACGTACAACCGGGGATTCGAAACCACGCCAGTTGACTCAATGACAGCAATAAGATTCAGCGCGAACGTGCTAACCATTTGGCCATCCAACCCCCCAAAAGATCCCTTGGAAGTTGGAACTCGATATAAGAGTAGGCCGAAGCGCCGTTGTCCTGGCAAATTTTTCCTAATAGCACATGTAGGTAGGACGTATGTCCGTCTTCATTGTCCCAGTGACAGTAGAACAAGTTATAGACTTACATTACAAGGGTCTCAGGGAAGCAAAGCAAAAACAGTATGCAGAAAATATGTTTAGGAATTCAAATTTTTTATATAATAAAATATCAGATTAAATAGTAATTACTTTATGAAACATTATAGCAAGAAAATGACATACCTGCGCTGGATAAAACGAGATATAAAAAAACGGGAATCTCTGAAATATACATTTTTAGAAACTAAAAATATATTCAAAAAGTGTCAATATTTATCTTAGTAAACTTAAATAACTGATTCATTTGAATGTAATCCCTGAATGGTATTTTATTGATTGAGTACAGTAAAGAGCACAACACAATTACACGGCGTTTCAACAAGTATCACCATGTGCACAAACGATTCATATATATAGAAGTTTCATTGTAGATTAAATGAATACTGACTGAAGAGCATTTTCTGAGACATGTTCCCACTCGATTGTATTATAAAAAGCAACCATAAAACGCTCGTTTGTTTATTAAAATATCGTGTATATGTTGTGGATGTATATAGTATCTTTGCTACTGTGGACTATGTACATGTATTGTTATCTATTGCTATATAGACTATAGGCAATGATTTATCTATTTATTTACTGTTGATAAACAAGATAGTGATAATGATTAGGTCGTTCATAATACAATGTTCAGATTAATTGGCTGTACATGTAATAACGCAAACAATATAGGGTTTTGTGGCTTGAACATAAAAGAGAAATGAAATGAGGTTTATCGTCCTACTCTTCTGCACCTAACCTTGGCTTGGGCTTATTGAATACAGGCATACACCATACAGTGTGCTATGAGGGGAATTTTTTCCCGGGCAGGGGCGCTACGGCCTACTCTTATATCGAAATCCAACTGTCAAGGGATCTTTTACGTGCACGCCAATGTGTACACGGGATATCGGTTTTTCGTCCTATTCGAACGACTAGGCAGCTGTCCTTGTCAGGTCCTCCGATCTGCATCACTGACAAGGTTAGGGCTTTTTGAATACAGGTATACGCCATGCAGTGTGCAAGAGGGAAATTTTGCCCGGGCAGCGGCGCTACGGCCGACTCTTATATCGAATTCCAACTACCAGGGGATCTTTTACGTGCACGCCAATGTGTTCACGGGATATCGGTTTTTCGTACCATCCGAACGACTAGGCAGCTGTCCTTGTCAGGCCCTCCGATCTGCATCACTGACAAGGAGAAACAACGCCGGAAAATCGAGATGAACTTTCTCGGCCAATGCAGGGATCGAACACCCGACCTCCAGACTAGCGAAACAAGCGCCTTACCCACTTAGCCATGTGATACCCCTAGAGCTTAAAGAGCATCCAACAGGAGCACAACAAAACAGTTTATTTACAATACACAAACATGATCAAATATACAGAATGAAGACGTGTCCCGAAATAATAAAAGAACGACATTATCTTATTTATACAAAAGGAGCAAAGTTAAAGCGCGAATTTCATATTTTCAAAGAAATTCAAAACATAACTATTTCTATGTCTTTTGCTCACAATTATGTCAACTCCCTATTATACGATCATAGGTGTCATTCTCACACTTAAAACTCATTTACACCGGAAATAATAACACAATTACCCCCCCCCCCTTGTTTTCTATTCCCCACCATTGAATAGCTATCTTCAAACGTTTGAATTTGAAGTTGAAAAATATATTTTTGCCAGTTTCTCAACTGGCAATAGTGAATGATAGGATTAATAGGATAAGTATTAACAAAGTAGGGCTGTTTATAATATACCATTTTTTTTAGGACTTTATTCTAATACATTTTATAAACATAACTTAAAACTATGAAATTGTGATATACACGTAGCTCCTAATGACTACTAAATAACTAGTTATAGTCCGGTGGCTGAAGTGGTGAATCGCCAGCCGAGCTGTGAATTTATGAGACCAAGTTTTTCAAGACCATTTTTTCTGTATAGAGTCCGAATCTGGGTGGTGATCATGCGTTTAAGGGGGGGGGGGGGACGTTTTCGAGATATAGGGGGTCAAATGTCTACAATGGGTGTGTGTAGGGGGATTAGGGGTTGTCATTATGTTGAAATATTATATTAATAAAACAAAAATGTCTAGGACTTCTCATCTTTAAAAATGTGTTTATGATGTCCCTGGACAACTGTTTTAATTTGTGGGGAAGTGGGGTGGGGTAGTAGATGTAGATGTGCGTGTCTGGAGGGGGTCATCTTCCTGTAGCAACGGCCGCGAGTTTTACAACATCTAACTCTTGCTCCAACACTGGGCAATTCTTGAACTTTTACGTTTGCCGTGTTTACAAATGACTAATTAGCATTGTCCAATCAGAGGTCGTGACACATAAAACACTCTGTCGCCGAGATCGAGCTGGCACGCAATAAGATCACTCACTACACAATAAAGGACAATCAACTCAACATGCAACAAGGAATTCGCTGATCACGTGCTCTGTATGGGCTAATCCGAGCATGAGATGAATAAAATGAAATGAAAGTAGTCTATTTTTAGTAACCCATTTAACGAAGGAATCTGATTGGATCACGGATTGTTGAGTGAAGGGCTTGATAAGCTGTATGTAGTTAAGCCGAGATCAAGCCTTATATTGAAGATGGGAGGGGTGGGGTAATTATATTAACATAAATAATGACCATGTTCTACATTAATAAAACCTAAATGTTTTTAGGACTGCACATCTGTTTATAACTGTTCATTGTGCCTCTGGACAACTTTTTATTTGTGGGGTGGGGTAGCAGGTGTGCATAAGTGGAAGCGGGGGCCGTAAAAAAGGCTGGAAATGATATGTTTAGCTATTAATATATTCTTAGTCTTCATCAGAAGATTCAAAATTAATTATCATATGAGCGAGATAAATATTTTTTTTGTTTCTGGCCAACAGCTCGCCTATTTTCACCCAGAAAATCTTTTTACTGGCGTCATCTACCGATGTAAGTTCATATTAGCGAGATAAATATTTTCTATGTTGCTGGCCAACAGCTCGCATATTTTCCCCTAGAAAAAAAAAATCTTTTTACTAGCGTCATCTACCGATGTAAGTTACCTTTCGAGATATTTTGTACCTTTGCCAGTCTCATTATCGATCAGGATTTGTATATTTGGATCATCGTTTGAGAGGAGAATGACTTGGATGTCTATTTCGCCCGAGCAAGAACGCAAAATACAATAAGTTTCAGCACCTCTAATACTTTGAAATGCGAACAGTGCCGGGCTGGGCCTAAGCCTCAAAGAAAAAAAGAAAAGAAAAAGAAAAGGTTGTAAAAGAGGGGAGAAAAAGAAACAGGGAAAGGAAAGGAAAGGAAAGAAAAGCAGAAAGATAGATTTGGTTAAAAGAAACAAATTCTACCACCTGGTGAAATTATGCATAAATTCATGAGTTTAACCTCAAGATGGTGACAGCATTATAAACTGACAACCTTTCTTCAGTCACTCCCAGCTCTTGATACGACATTAACACCTGATAAATTAATGGCCAAAAACTGGAATATATCTCCATCCGCTGCTCTTGCCTCAGGTGCTTGGAAAATGGGTTTGCGGCTGTCTATTTTTCAAAATTTTCTGGGGGAGAACCCACCCAGACCCCCCTCGAGCGCTTGCGCCTCGCGCCAGCGGCGCTCGTAGGCGGGCTTCGCCCACCATTTGCTCATGGGCCTTGTCACAGGTATGGCAAGTGGGCTTTCGGCCCACCAGTCCGGCACTGAATGCGAAGAGAAGCAGTTAAGATATTGCGTGTCCTCTTGGTTGGTTATCAGTTCTAGGATATTCTCGACACTATTTTTTGATCCAATCAAGATTAGTATTAAAAGTTTCGAGAACTACTCGGCCTGTGTTAATTACTACCTGTCAAATAAATTACTATTTATGTTCCAATTACTAAATGACATTCAAAGAATAATTACTATATGTCATTCTTTTTCAAGAAAATCCCAACTTTCTTACAATGTGTAAAGAGAGAGAGAGAGAGAGAGAGAGAGAGAGAGAGAGAGAGAGAGAGAGAAATGGGGTTTAACGTCCACTCAACACAACTAGGTCATTTCGGGACCATCACATGGTTCAACTCTACTTCAACCATTCGCCTGCACTTAGGGGTCTTAAGCAGTGGGAGGAAACCGGATTTGTGGCGTTTTATGTTGATGGCTTCCAAAATCTTCCTTTTCTTTGTGTGTTTTTGGTGGATAGCTAATTTCTTGTCTTTTCCCATAGTATTTTGTGTCTCGGATTTTGTTGGATGTGGTCTGCTACAGCTGAAGTCTGGTTAGAAGGTTTTGGTTGGTGTTGACCCAGTCTTACCTCTAATGGTTGCCTAGTTTCTCGAATTTAGCTGCTTTTACAGGTGCAGAAGACTTGGTAAACGCATCTTTTAGGTTATGGGGGTTAAGTTGCCTTACATTTACCATTAGCTTGGAGGATGTCTTTGATGGTGTCAGTGCCGTGTACAAAATATACGACAAACAGTGGTAACAGGTAGTTGGGTGTTCTCGGTTTACACTACTAAAGGCTAGTTGCCACCCGATTTGGTGTAAACTACCTTATTATTTTTAACTGTGTGATGAGTAATGTGAGTGTTATCGACTAACACAACGAGGTTCAAGTTAGATGAACACCCGAGGTCGTGCAAAGCTGTACACTGAGAACGCAAGTGTTCAAATGTGCGAGCTCTGGTGTTCATCTAAAGCCCAGCTTATGTCGCCCTACGACGCGATAAAACTATCGGTGACTGGGAATCGGCAACTGGTCTACGATCAAGTGGAACTAATCAGTCGTGACTATTTGGGCGACCTAAGCGCTCTTACGACTGGTGTGGGTCGGACGCAAACCAGACGTCGTCTCCAGTTTCACCGAATCGCACATGTTCTACTACTACTGGAGACAACTAGTTGTCCCTACTCGTAGACGACAACAGCGCTCTTACGGCTGGAACCAACTGGTTTCTCGTGGTTGCGTTTCGTTTATAAATTCAGTCGTAGCGACATAAGCTGTCAGCTGCCGCTAGTTGCCGACAGTTTTATCGGGTCGTATTAGGGCGAAATAAGTTGGGCTTTACTTGACCCCGGGGGTCGATAACTAACTTACACGCTGGATTCTTTGTTTGTGTAAGAAGGTGGGCCCGTTTGAAATGAAGTAAAGGCATAGGCATGCCTTAACAAGAAGTTCAAGCATAATGAAAATTTGAATCGGTTTTAAATCTATTTTTAGAGTAATATGATACAGTAATATTTACATTAACATACAAGTTCATAATGTTGTAGACACATTCAACATTACAATCAGTTCGTGATATTTGTAAATTTAACAATCGCTACAAGTGCGAGGGAGATCAGTGACTTAAAAGAAATTTTCACTTTTCTAAATT
The DNA here is from genome assembly GCA_917208275.1 of Patella pellucida. NCBI lineage: Eukaryota > Metazoa > Mollusca > Gastropoda > Patellidae > Patella > Patella pellucida. The sequence continues at coordinate 13,714,841 of OU795039.1, forward strand.
GACCTCATCTAATTGTGAGTCTATCTTTGAGTTTGAATGTGGCAAGGCGATGTACACTTCTTTAGCTGGTTGGTTGATTGCAAATTTTGCCTTGTAAATATAATAATTGGTTAATATTATTTCATGGTTCACAAAGGAAAGCTCATGTTGGTGTTTGAAATTGCCGATGTTTTCGGGCCCATTATAGTATGCAAATTGGATGACAGGAGACGTCAGGTTACTATAGATACCGATTTTTTTTGCAAAATTTCATTCAATGAAGCCCATAGATTCTGGGAGTATATTGACAGTGTATAAACAAATGGTCGATCGTTTCAATATTTGACTGACAAAAGTCACATAAGGGGAGACCTTTCCAATTTTAAAACAGTTTAAAGTTGGTGTAGATTATTTTGTGAATATATTTGAATTGAAATGTTTGAGTTTTTATGTCTGTGCATGTATGTTTTATTTATTAAATTAAATATTGACTTCATTTTAAGTTCGTTGATTGTTTTACCAAGTTCCTCTTCCCATTTAGTAATGGCGCTTGGAATAATTGTTTTGAGCCTTGAGGTGAATTCTTCTTTTGTAAATGTTTTTTTTTGTTTTAAGTTTTGTGTTTGTATGCCATAATATGACATTAAAATTGTCAAAATATTATAATTTAGTACACGAATTGGTTTGTGGTCGCTTATAGGTTTATAGTCATCGTACAATTTTTTCACATTTTCTTTTGATAAATTTATAGATTGGTCTTGGCACAATTTGTTTGTTAAATTATTATAAGATTGAAATATAAATAGATCAATGGAGACATTGAAAGTACAAGGTTAGGGTAAAGGTTTAAATTTATCTGAAACAAAGTATATATTTTTATGAAATAATTCCGTCGTTTTATATTTTGTAATATTCGGATTTTTGTTCATGAATAATAATATGTTCGGTTATTTCTAATTTATCGAAATTCACGTTATAAATTTTATGCCAATTTGCAAATAATTGTTTGTAGAAGCATGATGAGATTTAAATCTGCTTTGGATCGTAATTTGCAGACATCAAGATTATCGGATTGTAAGGATGTACACTTTGGGTCATTAATTTTCTTTATCCAAAACACATTATATATTCGTGAATATTAACCATGTATTTCGCTATAATTGTAAAAAATGTTGTAAATGTCGTAGATTGTAATATTTTCAACTCACCTGAGAGTTTTATCACTGTTTTCTAGGTGAAATCAGGTTAAATTTGAAGTTTTTATTGTAAATAGTCATAATACACAGCTTATTTCCAGTTTAAGGTTATAGCTATGACGTCATGTCATTATGTCGTCACAATGGGTATTTCACGTTATCCAGTACATATTTTTTCTTTTACTTTGGCACGTGGAAGAAGAGGTCTGGTAAATCCAATGTTAAATGACGCGATGCCATAGACATACTAATAATTTGGGTTTACAATGATTTACACAAAAATCGTTTCAATTTATTAACTTCTGTTATATCGAACGTATGACTGGCTTCAACGGAGTACATAGTTTGATTCTCTGTAGGATTTCACTTCTGGTCAAATTTGGATTTAAAAATAGCCAGATGTTCTATGTATGAGATTGAAACCTTTTTTAGAAAAACGTATCAACCCACGTCAAACCGCCTTAGTACCGGGGCGACATATTTATGAAAATATAAGACTTTTAGATGATTGTTTTAGCCTGGCTCAGCAACGAAAAATTACAGGCTTTCTCTTGGCTATTGACTCCACTAAAACATTCGATTCCTTAACACACTCATATGTTTTGCGCTATTTAGGCTTCAAGCGAAATTTCATTCGATGGATTAAAACATTGTACAAAAACATAAAATGTGCAGTTATAAATCAATGCTACACAACTAACTATTTCTCGATAGAGTGTGGTGTTAGACAAATTTTAAGTATCACATTTGGTAATTCAACAATACAAATTATCGCTTTTGCAGACGATGTCACATGTTTATAACGTGGCTATAAATCAGCACGACATTTAATAGAAGTTTTAAATCAATGTAAACTCATTTTAGGTTTATCGGTATACCTTTCAATAAGTGAAGCATTCGATCTAAACTCGAAAATCCCCGACCTTTAACAGCAAATACAAAAAATAGGTTTGACACTATATAGCTCCTCGAATTAAAATCCTAGGCATTCATTTCTCATTTGACACCAAAATCCGTTCCCAGTTAAACTTTGAAAAAAAACTTAATGAATTAAAAAAACATATTAAATAACTGTAAATTACGAAATTTGAAATTGATGGGTAAAATAGTTGTAATAAAAGCTTTTTGTCTTCCTACACTTTCCGACTAACTACAGTCACTTTATGTTCCAAATTATATTGCCGATAAATTAAACAAACTTTTATACAATTTTCTGTTGGAAGGGCAAGATAAAATAAAAATGGATTTGATTTGTAAGGACTACGCTCATGGTGGTGAAAAAATGGTAGATATTCATGGATAATTAACAAGACAATACTAGTCCATGGTTTAAAATATTTTCATTTTGCATTTTACCAAATTACCCTTTACTTTCATCCAATCAAGATTAGTATTAAAAGTTTCGAGAACTACTCGGCCTGTGTTAATTACTACCTGTCAAATAAATTACTATTTATGTTCCAATTACTAAATGACATTCAAAGAATAATTACTATATGTCATTCTTTTTCAAGAAAATCCCAACTTTCTTACAATGTGTAAAGAGAGAGAGAGAGAGAGAGAGAGAGAGAGAGAAATGGGGTTTAACGTCCACTCAACACAACTAGGTCATTTCGGGACCATCACATGGTTCAACTCTACTTCAACCATTCGCCTGCACTTGAGGGTCTTAAGCAGTGGGAGGAAACCGGATTTGTGGCGTTTTATGTTGATGGCTTCCAAAATCTTCCTTTTCTTTGTGTGTTTTTGGTGGATAGCTAATTTCTTGTCTTTTCCCATAGTATTTTGTGTCTCGGATTTTGTTGGATGTGGTCTGCTACAGCTGAAGTCTGGTTAGAAGGTTTTGGTTGGTGTTGACCCAGTCTTACCTCTAATGGTTGCCTAGTTTCTCGAATTTAGCTGCTTTTACAGGTGCAGAAGACTTGGTAAACGCATCTTTTAGGTTATGGGGGTTAAGTTGCCTTACATTTACCATTAGCTTGGAGGATGTCTTTGATGGTGTCAGTGCCGTGTACAAAATATACGACAAACAGTGGTAACAGGTAGTTGGGTGTTCTCGGTTTACACTACTAAAGGCTAGTTGCCACCCGAATTGGTGTAAACTACCTTATTATTTTTAACTGTGTAGTGAGTAATGAGTAATGTGAGTGTTATCGACTGAGACAACGAGGTTCAAGTTAGATGAACACCCGAGGTCGTGCAAAGCTGTACACTGAGAACGCAAGTGTTCAAATGTGCGAGCTCTGGTGTTCATCTAAAGCCCAGCTTATGTCGCCCTACGACGCGATAAAACTATCGGTGACTGGGAATCGGCAACTGGTCTACGATCAAGTGGAACTAATCAGTCGTGACTATTTGGGCGACCTAAGCGCTCTTACGACTGGTGTGGGTCGGACGCAAACCAGACGTCGTCTCCAGTTTCACCGAATCGCACATGTTCTACTACTACTGGAGACAACTAGTTGTCCCTACTCGTAGACGACAACAGCGCTCTTACGGCTGGAACCAACTGGTTTCTCGTGGTTGCGTTTCGTTTATAAATTCAGTCGTAGCGACATAAGCTGTCAGCTGCCGCTAGTTGCCGACAGTTTTATCGGGTCGTATTAGGGCGAAATAAGTTGGGCTTTACTTGACCCCGGGGGTCGATAACTAACTTACACGCTGGATTCTTTGTTTGTGTAAGAAGGTGGGCCCGTTTGAAATGAAGTAAAGGCATAGGCATGCCTTAACAAGAGGTTCAAGCATAATGAAAATTTGAATCGGTTTTAAATCTATTTTTAGAGTAATATGATACAGTAATATTTACATTAACATACAAGTTCATAATGTTGTAGACACATTCAACATTACAATCAGTTCGTGATATTTGTAAATTTAACAATCGCTACAAGTGCGAGGGAGATCAGTGACTTAAAAGAAATTTTCACTTTTCTAAATTGACCTCATCTAATTGTGAGTCTATCTTTGAGTTTGAATGTGGCAAGGCGATGTACACTTCTTTAGCTGGTTGGTTGATTGCAAATTTTGCCTTGTAAATATAATAATTGGTTAATATTATTTCATGGTTCACAAAGGAAAGCTCATGTTGGTGTTTGAAATTGCCGATGTTTTCGGGCCCATTATAGTATGCAAATTGGATGACAGGAGACGTCAGGTTACTATAGATACCGATTTTTTTTGCAAAATTTCATTCAATGAAGCCCATAGATTCTGGGAGTATATTGACAGTGTATAAACAAATGGTCGATCGTTTCAATATTTGACTGACAAAAGTCACATAAGGGGAGACCTTTCCAATTTTAAAACAGTTTAAAGTTGCAATGGTGTAGATTATTTTGTGAATATATTTGAATTGAAATGTTTGAGTTTTTATGTCTGTGCATGTATGTTTTATTTATTAAATTAAATATTGACTTCATTTTAAGTTCGTTGATTGTTTTACCAAGTTCCTCTTCCCATTTAGTAATGGCGCTTGGAATAATTGTTTTGAGCCTTGAGGTGAATTCTTCTTTTGTAAATGTTTTTTTTTTGTTTTAAGTTTTGTGTTTGTATGCCATAATATGACATTAAAATTGTCAAAATATTATAATTTAGTACACGAATTGGTTTGTGGTCGCTTATAGGTTTATAGTCATCGTACAATTTTTTCACATTTTCTTTTGATAAATTTATAGATTGGTCTTGGCACAATTTGTTTGTTAAATTATTATAAGATTGAAATATAAATAGATCAATGGAGACATTGAAAGTACAAGGTTAGGGTAAAGGTTTAAATTTATCTGAAACAAAGTATATATTTTTATGAAATAATTCCGTCGTTTTATATTTTGTAATATTCGGATTTTTGTTCATAAATAATAATATGTTCGGTTATTTCTAATTTATCGAAATTCACGTTATAAATTTTATGCCAATTTGCAAATAATTGTTTGTAGAAGCATGATGAGATTTAAATCTGCTTTGGATCGTAATTTGCAGACATCAAGATTAGCGGATTGTAAGGATGTACACTTTGGGTCATTAATTTTCTTTATCCAAAACACATTATATATTCGTGAATATTAACCATGTATTTCGCTATAATTGTAAAAAATGTTGTAAATGTCGTAGATTGTAATATTTTCAACTCACCTGAGAGTTTTATCACTGTTTTCTAGGTGAAATCAGGTTAAATTTGAAGTTTTTATTGTAAATAGTCATAATACACAGCTTATTTCCAGTTTAAGGTTATAGCTATGACGTCATGTCATTATGTCGTCACAATGGGTATTTCACGTTATCCAGTACATATTTTTTCTTTTACTTTGGCACGTGGAAGAAGAGGTCTGGTAAATCCAATGTTAAATGACGCGATGCCATAGACATACTAATAATTTGGGTTTACAATGATTTACACAAAAATCGTTTCAATTTATTAACTTCTGTTATATCGAACGTATGACTGGCTTCAACGGAGTACATAGTTTGATTCTCTGTAGGATTTCACTTCTGGTCAAATTTGGATTTAAAAATAGCCAGATGTTCTATGTATGAGATTGAAACCTTTTTTAGAAAAACGTATCAACCCACGTCAAACCGCCTTAGTACCGGGGCGACATATTTATGAAAATATAAGACTTTTAGATGATTGTTTTAGCCTGGCTCAGCAACGAAAAATTACAGGCTTTCTCTTGGCTATTGACTCCACTAAAACATTCGATTCCTTAACACACTCATATGTTTTGCGTTATTTAGGCTTCAAGCGAAATTTCATTCGATGGATTAAAACATTGTACAAAAACATAAAATGTGCAGTTATAAATCAATGCTACACAACTAACTATTTCTCGATAGAGTGTGGTGTTAGACAAATTTTAAGTATCACATTTGGTAATTCAACAATACAAATTATCGCTTTTGCAGACGATGTCACATGTTTATAACGTGGCTATAAATCAGCACGACATTTAATAGAAGTTTTAAATCAATGTAAACTCATTTTAGGTTTATCGGTATACCTTTCAATAAGTGAAGCATTCGATCTAAACTCGAAAATCCCCGACCTTTAACAGCAAATACAAAAAATAGGTTTGACACTATATAGCTCCTCGAATTAAAATCCTAGGCATTCATTTCTCATTTGACACCAAAATCCGTTCCCAGTTAAACTTTGAAAAAAAACTTAATGAATTAAAAAAACATATTAAATAACTGTAAATTACGAAATTTGAAATTGATGGGTAAAATAGTTGTAATAAAAGCTTTTTGTCTTCCTACACTTTCCGACTAACTACAGTCACTTTATGTTCCAAATTATATTGCCGATAAATTAAACAAACTTTTATACAATTTTCTGTTGGAAGGGCAAGATAAAATAAAAATGGATTTGATTTGTAAGGACTACGCTCATGGTGGTGAAAAAATGGTAGATATTCATGGATAATTAACAAGACAATACTAGTCCATGGTTTAAAATATTTTCATTCTGCATTTTACCAAATTACCCTTTACTTTCATCTGGAAGTAATTCCAACCCTAAATATGCAAAATTTAGTATTAACTTTTTATGAACAGCCTTTCACAAACTGGTGTAATATACAATTCAAAAATCAGAGATTGGACCCGAATAACCAAATCAAGTTGCGTACGGTATATATTAATAAAAAAACAGCGACACTTTACAATTCATGAGTAGAAATTTAAAGATGCATTCCCGGGTACAAACTTTGTGATTTGATGATATATTTGTACTAAACCATATTCAAAGTAACCAATTTATCACAAATTTGCTTCAATTCCCTTTCAAAACTTTGTTTTCACCGTGGATACCTATAGCTATAAGTAGGCTGTTGTTAGACGCAATGTTTGCCAACTTAGCTTCATTGTGGGAGGGTCCATTTTTCAGAATGTATCTATCTTTACTTACTCTACATTTACCATACTTATTGAGGCTTAAGTAAATTCTTAATTTTCTTTTTCTGCCGTTTACTTACAGGGTCGTTTGTACGTTGACAACCCTCAATGTTCCCAAAACCGCCTAACCACTGAGCAATAATAATAACTGCTCCCTGTCCTAAGCCAGCAGACAATAAGCTAGCAAAACCTGTTGGGTCGACAGTTAGGGATTCCCTGACAATATTGCCTAGTGCTTGCCCCATGGGCGTTTTTCGCGTAATCCAGTATTTTTCTAGTAAGATTGGGTGTCTATATTATACTTTCCATATATACCACATTTGCCATACTATTATTGAAAATTACCACCCGATAAATACTTTGCTGGGAACCCATCTTTAATATTTACACAAGATTGCCTTAACTGTCCAGCTAAGGCACTTAGTCCAGCGAAAAATTCCTTTTCTGAGGTTTGAAACTTGCAATAGGTAAATTATGCAATGACCACAATTTAAAGACGAAATAATAGATATCTTGTGTGCGAGTAAAGGTGGTAATAAATTAAGAATATATACCGAAATAATAAATAATTTGTATCTACTTTATAATGTTCATTCAGACACTTTAAAGTCAAAGGATATTTTTTTAAACGAATCAATGCAAGTTTTATTAAACTAACTGCTATATTAAAATGGGAAGAATATTAAGGTAGACGAATAGACGAGAAAACTACAAAATCAATATTTAAATTAAGTCATAATATTTTTTACACATTTAAAAGTCCGAAGTTTCCAGTTAAAATATACATGTATACACAAATAATCGATTACTTAAATTTGAAAAAGTGGCTTCGGGTCTATGTGGTTTCTGCTACAACACGCTGGAAACTGAAGAGCACCTTTTTATTGAGTGTCTTTATTCTCAAACAGAACACAGTTTTTATGGGATACAGTCACTTGTTTATTCTAAAGCACGGCGTTTCGACAAGTATCCTCCCATAAAAACTGTTCTCTGTTAAGATGTTCCCCGATCGCTATATGCCACTAAAAGATTATCTTATTCTCAAAGCCTGCGGAATACTCTTAATGACATATTGATTAAAAATAGAAAACACGGTAACCTTACACCTCCTGCTATACATTTTGGATACTACAGTTTACATGAGGATATTAGCAAATTGGAAAACAAATCCCAGTTAGAATTCATCATCTTCAAATTAAAATGTATGGGTAAAACACCGACTCACGAACATTATATGGCTTACGTAAAAAACAAAATTGAACTAGAACTATTTGCAAATCCTAACTTGAGTTCAAAATGGCAATATGATGTATAGTAACTAAATGACGTATCGTATCTGATTCCTTGATCAACCCCAGTACAATATTATTTTTAAAATAATAATTTTTAAGACTATTTATTGTATCCTTACCCTTATGTCAACGCATGTCCTTTAGTAAATTAATGTGATGTATTACTGAGTCCCCCAAAAAACAAAAAAAATAATCAAGTTTACGATTTTTAGTTGAAAGGCTGTTAAATTGTGTGAGGGGGGTGGGCATTTCTCGGATGTCATCCTTTGTTCTTTTAATCCATGTGAGGAATGTGAGTGTTATCGACTGAGACAGCGACTGGAAATCGGCGACTGGGCTACGGTCAAGTGGAACTAATCAGTCGTAACTATTTGGGCGACCTAAGCGCTCTTACGACTGGTGCAGGCGACATAAGCGCTCTTACGACTGGGACCAACTGGTTTCTCGTGGTTACGGTCAAATGGAACTAATCAGTCGTAAGCTGGGCTTTACTTGATCCCGAGGGTCGATAACTAACTTACACAGTGGATTATTTGTTTGTGTAAGAAAGTGGGGCTGTTTAAAATGAAGTTCGAACATAGGCATAATTTGAATCGGGTTTTAATCTATTTTTATTGTAAGTATTTTTGTTTGACAGTAATAAGTAATATGATACAGTAATATATACATTAACATACAAGTTCATAATGATGTAAACACATTCAACATTACAATCAGTTCATGATATTTGTAAACTTAACATCGCTACAAGTTCGAGGGTGATCAGTGACTTAAAAATAAATTCCACTTTTCAAAATTGTCCTCATCTGCTTGTGAGTCTATCTTTGAGTTTGAATGTAGATAGGCGGTGTACCCTTCTCGAGCTAGTTGGTTGGATGCAAGTTTTGTCTTGTAAATATAATATTTGGTTAAAGATACATGAAAGATACATATATGGGAGATTTTTATACATGAATTGCCAATTCTGAAAACAATGTGCATTGCGGGAGAGAGGGGGGAAACTTACGAGGAGCGATCATTGCTTTGTATGGGATTTCTCTGACCAAATTTCGAAAAACGCCGATTTTACGTTAATTTTAGTGATCGGTTATATTTTATATGATGTGATAGAGACACAGATAGTTGATGCACTAAAATTAAAAGAGAGAGAGAGAGAGGGAGATAGAGAAATGGGGTTTAACGTTCACCTAACACAACTAGGTCATTTCGGGACTAACATGGTTTAATTTGATTTTATTAATTCGCTTGCGCGTAGGGGTCTTTAGCAGCGGGAGGAAACCGGAGTGCCCGGAGGAAACCCACGAGGTTGAGAAGGCGCCCCTATCTCCATGCCACATACGCTCACATCAGGGCTCGAAACCACAGCCGCAAGCCAGAGGTGGCGGCCAGCTAGAGGTCGAAGCGCGGCACTCTAGACCACTAGGCCATCCCAACCCCAATAAGGTTGAGGGGGCTTTTCCAATTTTGAAAGTTTAAAGTTGGTGTAGATTATTTTGTGAATATATTTGAATTGAAATATTCAAGTTTTTATGTCCTGTACATGTGTTATTTATTAAATTAAATATTGACTTCATTTTAAGTTCGTTGATTGTTTTACCAAGTTCCTCTTCCCATTTAGTAATGGTATAGAACCTTGAGGTGAATTCTTCTTTTGTAAATGTTTTTTTTTTTTTTTAAGTTTTGTGTTTGTATGCCATAATATGACATTAAATTTGTCAAAATATTATAATTCAGTACATGAAAAGTTTGTGGTCGCTTATATATAGGTTTATATTCATCGTACAATTTTTTCACATTGTCTTTTGATAAATTTGAAGATTGGTCTTGGCACAATTTGTTTGCTAAATTCTTATAAGATTGAAATAAAAATAGTTCATTGGACATTGAAAGTACAAGGTTTGGGTAAAGGTTTAAATGTATCCGAAACAAAGTATATATAATTATTTTTATGAAATAATTCCGTCGTTTTATATTTTGTAATATTCAGATTTTATTCATAAATAATAATTTGTTTGGTTATTTCTAATTTATCTAAATTCACGTTATAAATTTTATGCAAACTTTCAAATAATTGTTTGTAGAAGCATGATGAGATTTTAATCTGCTTTGGATCGTAATTTGCAGACATCAAGATTAACGTATTGTAAGGATGTACACTGTGGGTCATTAATTTTCTTTATCCAAAATAAAGATTTACACGTTGATATATTCGTGAATATTAACCATGTATTTCGCTATAATTGTAAAATATGTTGTTAATTTTGTTAATAGTAATATTTTCAACTCACCTGAGAATATAATCACTGTTTTCTAGGTTAAATCAGGTTAAATTTGAAGTTTTTATAGTAAATAGTCGTAATACACAGCTTATTTCCAGAGTTGGGGTATAGCTATGACGTCATGTCATTATGTCGTCACAATGGGTATTTCACGTTATCCAGTACATTTTTTTTCTTTCACTTTGGCACGTAGAAGAAGAGGTCTGGTAAATCCAATGTTAAATGACGCGATGCCATAGACATAGGCCTACTAATAATTTGGGTTTACAATGATTTACACAAAAATCGTTTCAATTTATTAACTTCTTAACAACACTGTTATATCGAAAATACTGGCTTTAACTGAGTACATAGTTTGATTCTCTGTAGGATTTCACTTCCGGTCAATTTACTAAAAAAAAGAAAGCAAGCCCACTTCGCCCCGCTCTCCCTACCTATGGGGGAAATTTTGCCCGGGCAGTGGCTCTACGGCCTTCTCCTAATCTTTTATTGAATTCCAACTGCCAAGGGATCACTTGCACGCCAATTTGTTCATGGGACCATCCGAAGGACTAGACAGCTGTCCTTCCTGCATCACTGACAAGAGGAAACCACGCTGGAAAATCTGAATGAATTATCTCAGCCAAAATTAGGAAAACAAATGCTATAAAATTACAGATATAACAACAATATGCATTTTTCTGTAAACATAATTGGATTTAAGCCATATTATGTAAATATCGATAAGCTTATTTATACATATGAATAGGAAAATTTGAAATAGGCCTTTGTAAGTTTTGGCGATTATGTTTGATCCGACACCCCTATTCTAACTTTTATTTTGTTTATCCCTCATTAATTTATGATCAGTGTTAGGATTATATACTGCGTAGAAATATCGCTGATGAAAAAGGTAGTCGGATCAAAGATAATCGCCAAAACTTACATAGGCCTATGTCAAATTTTCCTAGGTTTCCTATTCAAGATTATCCGTATTTACATTTTATTGTCGGTACTTTTTCCCTATAGATCAACGGCTCTAAAATATATTAGACTATGAGGTGACATGGAGTCACATAAAATAAATGGCCTACATATGTTGTGCAGTTCTTAAAACAATTGGACATGGGCATATATAAGGCCTAATTTTTAAAAACAGACATTTGAATGCTTTTAAAAAATAATATCAAAAAGAACATAACCTGCAGCCTCCATAATATTTTATCCGATTTTGATGAATATTAAAATGTATGTTTATATCCCAAAGATCTCGGTTCCTGTCAAAATTCGCGAATATCGGACCTTAACTTTCTAGATTATGGAAATCACATTTTTAGCTCGTGGACCTTCTAGGTAACAATTTTTATTTGATTTTGAAAACCGTTCAAATATATCACTGTTACCCGATATTGACTTTTTTTTAAGAAATATTTTATTCACTATAATATATGAATGGGAAAAATTGGGTAACAGGCAAAATGCCTATGTCAGACCTCTTTCTTATCTGTCCATCTCTTGCAAAATGTGGGCGTATTTTGTATGACACCTCTTGTTAATTCGTTTTATACAAAGGCTCCAAAGGAAATTAAACTATGAATACAGCATATATGTACACAAAACAACTGGCCTATATTTTGTGCGGTTTTTTTTTCTCTTAAAGTGTTAAAATACGGAAAAGAGTCTAATACAAAACAAATATTCTATATCAATTATATAATTCTTCTAACAAAATATTTCATCTTCTTATTAAAATGTATGGGTAAAACACCGTCACATGAACATTATATGGCTTACGTAAGAAACAAAATTGAACCTGAACTATTTACAAATCCTAACTTGAGTTCAAAATGGCAATATGATGTATAGTGTAAACTAGATGATGTATCGTAACTCTGATTCCTTGATCAACCCCAGTACAGTGTACACTTCTATATTATTTTTAAAATAATAATTTTAAGCCTATTTATTGTATCCTTGCCATTATGTCAACGCATGTACTTTTGTAAATTAATGTGATGTATTTGTATTATTGAGCCCCCCCCCCCCAAAAAAAAAAAATTTTTTTTTTAAAAATCAAGTGTACTATTTTTAGTAGAAAGGCTATCGAATTGTGTGAGGCGGGGGGGGGGGTCATTTCTCTGATGTCATCCTTTGTTCTTGTAATCCATTATAGTGAGGAATGTGAATTCTTCTTTTGTAAATGTTTTTTTGTTTGTTTTAAGCTTTGTGTTTGAATGCCACACTAAGAAAAAAAAACTGGGTCAAAAATGAGTAAAACTTACTCATTTCGGTGAGACAGCGGGGTTCAAGTTCGTTGATTGTTTTACCAAGTTCCTCTTCCCATTTAGTAATGGCGCTTGGAATAATTGTATTGTGGTGTATTCTTCTTTTGTGAATGTTTTTTGGTTTTAAGTATTGTGTTTTTATACCATATTATGACATTAAATTTGTCAGAATATTATAATTTAGTACATGAAAAGGTTTGTGGTCGCTTATAGGTTTATAGTCATCGTACAATTTTTTCACATTGTCTTTTGATACATGAGCAGATTGGTCTTGGCACAATTTGTTTGTTAAATTCTTGAATTGAAATATAAACAGTTCACTGGACATTGAAAGTACAAGGTTGGGTAAAGGTTTAAACGTATCCGAAACAAAGTATAATTATTTTTATGAAATAATTACATCGTTTTATGCTAGTTTGCAAATAATTGTTTGTAGAAGCATGGTGAGATTTTAATCTGCTTTCGATCGTAATTTGAAAATATCAAGATTAGCGGATTGTAAGGATGTACACTTTGGGTCATTAAGTTTACCCAATGTTGATTGTCTCTGCTTAGCATTTTCTTTATCCAAATAAAGATTTACACATGATATATTCGTGAATATTATTATTAACCATGTACATTGTATATCGCTATAATAATTGTAAAAAATGTTGTAGGTTGTTAATGTCGTAAATAATAATATTTTCAACTCACCTGAGAATATAATCACTGTTTTCTAGGTTAAATCAGGATATTTGTGAAGTTTTTACACTAATAGTCGTAATAAACAGCTTATTTCCAGAGTTAGGCTAAAGCTATGAGGTCATGTCATTATGTCGTCACAATGGGTATTTCACGTTATCCAGTACATATTTTTTCTTTTACTTTGGCACGTAAAAGAAGAGGTCTGGCAAATCCAATGTTAAATGACGCGAAGTGCAGTGGAGGAAGGCGTCAAAGGCCATATTGAAATATTATATCTTATAAAGTCTTTATAGGATATTTATGTGTATGGTCCCAATTCAATGACGTATACTATACTATAGACCGTAGACGTCATTGCCCCTAGTTCACACTGATCCGCAGTTAAACCATAGCTATGGGGATACCGAGGTTTTTCTGAAGTCTTTCTTCCCCAATCCCCAGCACAACCGAAGTCGAGGACTTTATCTAGTTTACAAACCGTATTTTAGATGTACGCAGGCTCAGGATGTACGTAAAATGAGAATATCCCAGAATTCGCGTAAGAAAAACGTATATCATGTTTTCTTATGATACAAAACCCTACCCTCGAAGATATAACCCGATACAGGTTTAATGAAATCTTTTTAGAAGAATAACCTCAAATTACTTTCTTTATATTCCGACAGCAAGTTATTCCGGACACAGAATAGGTATACCCCAAAGATCAAAGGTACCGTTATAGGTTAATAATTTATATGAACACCTACTTTTCCTCAATTTAATGATCACTCGTGCATGTGCTAAAAGAACACCGGTTGATCAGTAACTTGAAAACCCGAAGAGTCACCGACAGTTTTATCGCGTCGTATTAGGGCGACATAAGCTTGGCTTTACTTGACCCCGGGGGTCGATAACTAACTTACACACTGGATTCTTTGTTTGTGTAAGAAGGTGGGCTTGTTTTAAATGAAGTATAGGTATAGGCATGCCTTAGCATGAAGTTCAAGAATAGGCATAATTTCAATCCTTTTTTTAATTTATTTTTATTGTAAGTATTTTTTTTGACAGTAATAAGTAATATGATACTGTAATATATACATTAGTATACAAGTTCACAATGTTGTAAACACATTCAACATTACAATCAGTTCATGATATTTGTAAACTTAAAGGAGCTAAATCGCTAACATTTGGGATCTAGAAATTGACAAAAGTGTGTCGCAACGCATATAATACTGTAATATGAATGTATATAAATTGATTTACATTCAATGGTTTCCGTTTTTCCCCAAAATTCAAATCAGTTATGTTCGGCGGAATAAGCCATGCAGTCTCAATCTAGTGCAAATTTATATAGCGTCTGGTTATTCCAGTCAACATACGCCATATGGTATGATGCGATATGTCTAGCCTCACTCCTCAAGTCTCTTATTAAAACTGGCGCTGAAGCGCATTATGTAGTGTTCGGATATTCGAACACTAATACTATTCGAATATTTTCAATATATTGAAAGTGGTTTATTTCAAATTTATTATAATTCCTAATCAAGTCTTAAATACGTGAAATCTATGTTGACTCGCGAATAACGCACAAAAAAATATTTTTGCAATTGCCAGTTTATCTTTTACGTAAACTGCCAATTTGTACACAAGAACTCGGCCTACCACGATATCAAAACAAGATTTTCCATCATAAATATATAGGAACTCTTCCGCGCTGCATCCGAAATAAAGGGCATCTCGTTCATTCGTGGGTCTAGCACATCAGCATTTCGAGGAAATCATTGTCGTCTAGTCGCTATTCTATATGAGCAGAAAACAGTCTTTGGCCCAGTGGGTTCACCAAGCTGTTTCTTCATGACGAATCCAAGCAAATTCATCACAATGTCATATAAATGACGTCGTATAGTGAGTTTCGCTACACATGTGTTCAGATATAATGTAAAGTTTTTCAAGGATGTCACTGTTTGTCGTGTATTTTGTACACGGTGAACAGTCCATATGCTGATTACACTATTTTGCTGATTACACTATTTTGCCAGATTACACTATTTTGCCTATACCGTTTTTAACGACTTCGAATTTTGTCTAATGGTTTGGATTGATCGTACTTGGTTTTATTTCAACACTAATAATAAGCTTTCACCCCTAATCAGAATTCAGCATCGGGGTCCATGGCTAGTTACCGAATAACTGTCTCTGAGAGAGAGAGAGAGAGAGAGAGAGAGAGAGAGAGAGATGGGGTTCAACGTCCACTCGACACGAATCTGAAGTTAGGTAATCCATAGAAATATATACTGCGGGTAATCGAAATGAGCTTTGAATGTAAATGTGGCAAAGAAAGTCGCCTTTAATAATAGTTAAACGCAAATAGAATAAATAAGGTAGATATTCGAAATTTTTCGAATATGGCGATTGCTATTCGAATATTCGAATATTATATTCGACGAACGAATATTCGAATATTCGTCCCGAACACTAGCATTATGGTACACGATTCGTGCACCAATGTTAAAAAAATTATTTTATCTAAAATATCGGATATCAGAATCTCATCTTTTCCCAGTAAGTTTACATCGATCATCAATGTTGATTTAAATTGGCCAATAATTCGTGTTTTCGATGTCAACGATTTTGTTGGATATTGAGTTATGGACTTAGGTCCTTTAACAATCGCTACACGTGCGAGGGAGATCAGTCACTTAAAAGAAATTTCCACTTTTCTAAATGATTGTCCTCATCTTCTTGTGGGACTGTACAGCGCAGTGGACGCTTCCGGCTGGCCCCCGGATCCATTCACTTGATTTGATAATTGTTATATTTTTGCAATGTCTATTTTCTGTCTTGTCCGCAGGTTTATCTTGTATATTTTTGTTTTGCGTGTAGTGCAGGCCTCTTGCACTTACCATTTGAGTTTGCATGTAGAAAGGCGATGTACAGCGGGTTGGTTGGATGCAAGTTTTGTCTTGTAAATATAATATTTGGTTAAAGATACATTATAGGAGATGTTCATAGAGAGTTTGCCATTCTTGCTATAACAGTTCAAATGTAGATGATGAAAGAAGAATATATTGAAAATTTCAGTCAAATTACTTTATTCTGTACAAATATAATTATTAGCGTTATAATATTGACTAGAAACGGGGGCCTAATATGTCTTTACCTTGGTCTATCGTTTGATTGACAGGAAAGCTTAGGTTGGTTTTTGAAATTGCCGATGTTTTCGTGCCCATTATAGTGTCCAAAATGGATGACATGAGACGTCAGGTTACTATAGATTTCATTCAGTGAAGTCCATAGATTCTGGGAGTATTGACATGGTATAAACAAATGGTCGATCGTTTCAATATTTGATTGACAAAAGTCACATAAGGTTGAGGAGACCTTTCCTATTTTAAAAAAAGTTTAAAGTTTGTGTAGATTATTTTGTGAATATATTTGAATTGAAATATTCGAGTTTTTATGTCTGTGCATGTATGTGTTATTTATTAAATTAAATATTGACTTCATTTCAAGTTCGTTGATTGTTTTACCAAGTTCCTCTTCCCATTTAGTAATGGCGCTTGGAATAATTGTATTGAGCCTTCAGTTGAATTCTTCTTTTGTAAATGTTTTTTTTTTTTGTTTTAAGTTTTGTGTTTGTATGCCATAATATGACATTAAATTTGTCAAAATATTATAATTTATTACACGAATAGGTTTGTGGTCGCTTATAGTTTTATAGTTATCGTACAATTTTTTCACATTGTCTTTTTATAAATTGAAGATTGGTCTTGACACAATTTGTTTGTTAAATTCTTATAAGATTGAAAGATAAATAGTTCATTGGACTTTGAAAGTACATGTAGAAGGTTTGGGTCAAGGTTTAAATGTATCCGAAACAAAGTATATATAATTATTTTTATGAAATAATTCCGTTGTTTTATATTTTGTATATTCAGATTTTTGTTCATAAATAATAATATGTTCGGTTATTTCTAATTTATCTAAATTCACGTTATAAATTTTATGCAAACTTGCAAATAATTGTTTGTAGAAGCATGATGAGATTTTAATCTGCTTTGGATCGTAATTTGCAGACATCAAGATTAACGTGTTGAAAGGATGTACGCTTTGGGTCATTAATTTTCTTTATCCAAAATAAAGATTTACACATGATATGTTCGTGAATATTAACCAAGTATTTCGCTATAATTGTAAAAAATGTTGTAAATGTCGTAGATTGTAATATTTTCAACTCACCTGAGAATATAATCACTGTTTTCTAGGTTAAATCAGGGTAAATTTGAAGTTTTTATAGTAAATAGTCGTAATAGACAGCTTATTTCAAGAGTTAGGTTATAGCTATGACGTCATGTTATTATGTCGTCACAATGGGTATTTCACGTTATCCAGTACATATTTTTTCTTTTACTTTGGCACGTAGAAGAAGAGGTCTGGTAAATCATAGAACTAGTTAGTATTCTAGTTCTATGGGTAAATCCAATGTTAAATGACGCGATGCCATAGACATAATACTTTTGGGTTTACATTGATTTACACAAAAATCGTTTCAATTTATTAACTTCTTAACAACACTGTTAAATTGAACATATGACTGGCTTCAACTGAGTACGTAGTTTGATTCTCCGTAGGATTTCACTTCTGGTCAATTTACTAAAAAAATAAAAATCATGCCCACTGTGCCCCGCTCTACGCTATGGGGGACATTCTGCCCGGGCAGTGGCTCTACGGCCTACTCTTAATCTTATATCGAATTCCAACTGCCAAGGGATCACGTGCACGCCAATGTGTTTATGGGACCCTGGCTTCCGTCCCATCCGAACGACTAGACAGCTGTCCTTGTCAGACTCTCCTTCCTGCATCATTGACAAGGGGACACTCTGGGAAACCACGACGGAAAATCCGAATATGCATTTTTCTCTAAACATAATTGGATTTAAGCCATATTATGTAAATATCGATAAGCTTATTTATACATATGAATATCAAAATTTGAAATAGGCCTTTGTATGTTTTGGCGATTATGTTTGGCCTATTTTTTGTGCGTTTCTTATTCTCTTAAAGTGTGGAAATACGAAAAAAAGTCTAATACAAAACAAATATTCTATATGTTTATATTTACAAGATGGAGGTTTACAAGAAAATTAATTAATTACGGCATAGGCCTATATTAAAACGGCTCTAAAATTATACACTATTGAGGATAATATAAAGATTATTACGAAATTATTTCAATTTCAACCTAGTTAAAATGAACCACTCGATATGTCTAACCTATCGACATTAATTTGATCTCGGGCAAGTGATTCAGTCCAATCTCTCTTTAATAAAACACTGATCTTATGGGAGTCAATCTCGGTGATTTATTCAAAACAAACTTCGATTTGTTAATTTGTTTCTCTCACAAAAAGTATATCGATCATTAAAGATACATTGGCCTCAAATGTTATATAAGCCATCTTATTTACCCTGACAAATCACGGGCGCCAATTAATAATGTTATTTGAAAATGGATATTCGAGACTTTATTATCCTAGCAATGTTAGCAATGAATGTCGAGATTACGCTATTATTATGAAAACTTCAAACTTCGCTCAGAATATTAAAGTGATTTGACCGAAATTTTAAGTCTTTGTCATTATCCGTTTTAAATTATTATATAGTTAGAACTATCAGCTCTATCTAAATATTAGATAATGCATCTTTAAAGATCAGTTTCTCTTTGTCAGTGTTAGGCCGGTTTATATTAGTCTACCATGTGTTTACGCGTTTTTGCCGGCAAAAAGGTCGGCCTTAGGCTTAAGTCTGTTTTCCACTAGAACAAAATGCAGAATTGGGAAGTGTACCGCAGCCTAATGATACTAAAGTGCAAAATAACTATTATACTGTATTTAGTAGGTCTAGGCCTATTTTTGAAAAATGCATCTGTATTTTGAAACTGTGACATTGATATTGTGGAGCAATGGAAATTGTAAATTGTAAAACTAAAATACGTATTTTGAACTTATAGACAACGTTATCCTTCCATATTATATGAAGTGTCTAGTTGAAAAAGACTACTTAAAGACATGGAATGAAATGGGGTTTAACGTACTAACTGAGTTGACTAAATGACTAGATAAACTGAGACGAAACACAGGACGAAAGAGACTATTTCTAAAAACGATATATTATGACAACTCACACCCAAATATACCCTAATTCATAATTGAAAATACTAATCTGAAAAATATAAATAAAGTGACTGGATGTTCGAAATGTCTAAACGTGTTTCCGGTCGGATATCTACTTTTTATTGTTCGTTCTGTCAAAACAATATTTATGCTTTTAATCTTACATGGACATATAAACGCAACTGAAATTTATAACAAATGAAAAAGATAATGTTCAATAAATTTACTACATTAATTCAGCATGCAGTGGATTCTGTAAGTATAAGAAATAATCGTTTTATTCTTTATATTTGGAGCAACAGCCTGTGAAGAAGCGGAGATAACTCTGCTCCATAAAAAAAAGTAAACAATAATATTGATTTTGTGAGGTTTTGTTTATTTAGTTTGATATTGTTTCGATAATTTATTATTCATTTTGCCAAATTAGAAGTTTAACCCATAGATATATCTTTTATAATTTAGCCTTCATCCATATAATAAATATAACCCCATCAAAAACTCTAGACCTTTAAATTAACTGTCTCTGAGTGAACGATGTCTCCCTAACAGTAACAGTTCCTCACGGACCTTATTATCAACTAGTATGAAAATAAAGTTTTACCCCATCTCGGTTCTAAGGCTATTTTAGATCCTTACCGTCTATTTTGCACCGTGAAACTTTTTTGATCACCAAAAGAAATCATTTCCTGACACAACCGAGACAAATTTATAATAATCCAACACTATTTTCGTGTAGAATTCGATGTTAGAAAAAGACCGGTCTGCGCTGACGTCAGTAAACAAACATGGCGGCCAGATTTGAATGATATTGTTTATCTTTTTCTAACGTCGAATTCTACATGAAAATAGTGTTGAATTATTATAAATTTGTGTCGGTTGTGTCAGGAAATGTTTTCTTTTGGCGATCAAAGATGAAAGAAGAATCACGGTGCAAAGTAGACGGTAAGGATCTAAAATAGCCTTAGAACCGAGATGGAGAAAAGCCTTATTTTCATACTAGTTGATAATAAGGCCCGTGAGGAACTGTGTAGCGAGACATCGTTCGCTCAGAGACAGTTCCTAAAGGAACTACCTTTAAATCAGCTCTCTATCATAAAAACATATATATAATATAATATGATATAATGCACTCACTCCCCCGTTGCGTACATGCTGTAACGGGCCCTGTGCCGTACAGATTCAGATTCATTTAATCCAATTAAGGGCCCAGGGTGGCTAAGTGCCTTAAATCGGAATTCTATATACAAATGTAAGTATATATGGCGTTGCACTAGGATGACCACCTTTACATTACTATTTTGCGGGACATGTATAAAAAAATATATCTTACTCACCAACACTGTTATTGTCCGCGGAGCCGTGTGCGGTGGAGTTGCGCACCCGAGCGCCGAATGCGCGAAAAGAATAGATTTTTTTAAAACTATAAACCCGGAAAAGCCATTTGCAGCCATCTGACACAAGAAATATGGCAATGGAATACTCTGATTTTGTAGTGATAACTTGTGATTTTCTCTTCAATGCATAACAACTCAAGACAAGACCCGCTTACAATATTGAATAATGTAAATTGAAATACTAAAATAGACTTTTGGGACTATATTCACGCATGTTACTGCATAGAAACTTTCCATGTGAGAAATTGCGGGACATTTTGACTGGTTTTGAAGATTTTGCGGGACGCGGGACTTTGGAGCGATTTGCGGGACTGTCCCACGAAATGCGGGACGGGTGGTCACCCTACGTTGCACGTATGCCCGTCTTCATTAGTACAGTTTTGAGCAGAACAGCAGGAAGCTAAACTCCATTTCATTTCATTATGTATACATGTAACCCAGCTTGAATGTTGTGCAGTATGATGAGCAAAATCTACTAAAAATGCAGTGTAGGCTATACTGTATAGTAATCGCACTTCTTGGAGGACCAGGGTATGGTAATTGCTATATTATTGATCAGGAATTTTAATTCTGGTGAATTTTGTTTTATTTTTGCAGTTTGTACCCAACTTGACTCTTCAAGAGGAATTTATACACCATTGGAATGCTGTCACACATTATTTTGTGGATAATAAAGGTTGGTTGTAATTTTCATGTATTATAATTAAATACTTATTAATATATATAAAATAGACACATCGGATATAGAAAGTTAAAAATTGTATCAAGCGTGAGTTTGAAAACGATCAACCACAAACAGACTAACATCCTTAAAGTTCCACACTAACACTATTTATGGAATAACAATTACTGGTTTATTATAATTATTAAAATGCAACTAGCAAAATATGCAGTATACTGCTGTGGTCAAGTTAATCGTTAATCACAAAATGAAATGAATAATGAATATACATGTAGTGCAGGGCGCAGGTATGGTTTCGAATATAATTAGATTACTGTGTTTAAACTATATTTGATTCATCGGAAAATGAAAGATACTGATTGTCATTTATAGATTTTAAAACTCTTGTAGTCTGCAATATTGTCGAAGGTTAATCTCTGAAAGGAATATTAGTCCAAAATAAATTTTTAATGGAAAATTTTAACATATTTAGCAGGCGATATAAATAATATGCCAGCAAGAACGGCTATCTCTTTATCTGAATCTACATAATACATCCTATTTACTATGCATGTATAATTGTCCAATACCCTTTCAAGAACATGTTAGACCAACGCATATAAGCTGCGTAATGAAAAATTAATATATTGAAAATGTAAATCATGGGGTTTTTTTTATCTGAGCTCTGGCTTCATTAGCTCAGTCGGTGCGGAAAGGAAACAAAATTTCTTTCATTAATTCATTTGTTCTAAATGAAGTTATAAGTGTTTGATATATTTAGCTCTCCTTAAAACTTCTTTAAAGGCTTAATACCACTCTTGTTGTAACTGAATAATATGTCCCAATCTTTATTCTGGGCAATAAAATGTACTATTTTACAATATTCCAATTAATTGGTGATACAAATTTCATCTTAACACACCTAATTTAAACAATTGGAAATATTGAACTGTGTATAATTTGAAAAACCTTATGTTAACCTTTTCAAATGTGACTTGAATTTAAAAATATTATCGAACCCTCTGGACAAGTAAAAGACACTTAAACATCTAGTTGTTAGAATAAGGCAATTTTTCTTTCTGGACCTGTCAAGCCAGCAAGAGCGTTATTGTCCCTTTAATAAAACTTTTATATGAATATATTTTTACAGAGGAGAGAAGGCGTATTGAGGAAACTACTATACCAGGACACATAGAACAAATGGTATTAATATTAGTACAAGAAGAAAGAGAACAATTAGAAGTTGGCGCTACAGGACCATGTTTAGAATACCTACTGCAGCATAGATTACTAGAAACTCTTTATACACTTGGCAGAACAGATGTAAGATATTGTCATAATTATAACCACCCTAGGGGGTTGGATGGCCAGATGGTTAGCATGTGCGTGCTGTATCATACAGACTATCATTGAGTCAACTAGCACATTTTTGAATTCCCGGTTGTACATGACAAGGAGTAGGGTCGCCTGTCCAACCTCGTGGTTTTTCTCAGGTTACTTCCACTGTTAAAGACCGCTATGCGCAAGCATATTATTGGAAAAAAATGGAATGATATGTTACTCCCGAAATGACCTAGTTTGTGTCGAGTGGACATTAAACCACATTTCTATCTCTCTATAAACACTCTATTTATAGTAGTTCAAGACTCTATGCAGGATTTTAGAGCTATAGAATTTTTGAGCTATAGAATTTTTGAAAACTACAATATTTTGAAAGTTGAATCTCTTAACAAGAATATCAGTCCAAAATGGTCGAATTCTGTTCCATATCTACCTATGACAAAATGAAAATTCAATTGATTTATATGATTCTCCCTATGTAACGAGATCGTTGCCATCTTTATTTACTGTGAACCAAATTGATGGCTATGATTGAATCCTGGCCGCCACTACAGTAGGTTATCTTCTGTAGCATTGGTTATTAAATTTTGTTTTCTTAATTAAATGTTAAATAATCAACCTTAGTACATGTCTATAGTACCATGGATTATGTGTGTAGAAATGTGATATTTTCCTAAAAAAGCCAATCATGCATCCTTACTTTAAGATAAATTTAAATTGTTTTGCATATATCTATAGAGATAGATAAAAACTGTATTTGGACCTTAAAATTAACACTAGATCACTGAACCTTTCTCCGACATATGGGGAGTCATTGTGGGTCAGAGAGCATGGTACTGGCTCAGTATAGGAGTTCCTGATTTCTGTCTAAGTATTGGACTTGAAAATTCCTCTGGATTTATAATTCTGGTATCCCTTGACACTGGGGTAGGATAGAGGGGCTGGCAAGAAATTGTGTCTAGTCCTTAGGATGGTAAGTAAAACCTAGGTACAATAAATGCTATTGACTGCATGTTAAATATCCCAATGTTTTTATGTTACAGCATCCACCTGGTATGAAACAAGTAATACTGATATTTTTTACCAAATTGTTATCCAGATTAGATCATCCTTTATTACCACATATTAACGTTCACAGAGCTGTACAGGTATAAATATATTTTATTCTAAATTTTACAATTTATTGGCAATTCTCTTATAACAATCTAATAATATATTGTAAGGATATCTCAGAAATATAGCTCAGTTATTGTTGCTATCGTATAAAACTTATTATAACTTACATGGACACATTTGAGATTCTGGAATTTCTTTTTCAAACTGACTGAGATTGTACTACAGTCAAAAGAATGAATCCATTAAAGTAAGAGTTATATCTCTGACAAAATTTTTAGACCCCGTTCCCATTATTTTAGCCAGGGGTAGTGCCTGCCAGTAAAGGTGTGAGGAAAGGGGCTGTCGAGAAGAGTACTCTCAGAGTGCATATAACAGAACCCTTTACATTTGGAATGTGATGAAGTGTGGGTGGAAACACTGTTGTCCGGGAAAAGTTCTCAACCCAAACATTACACACATTACCATAGAAAAAAAAAGATATGTAGTGGCGAGATGTTAAACTCCATTCCTATCCTATCCTACTTCAACCCAAAATACTAATGAACAACTTTCACTTTTGTGTTCTGTTTGGATGTTTACAGAGATTGGTAAAGATTTGTGGTGAAGTGCGAGCGGGACCAACAGAGAAAGAAGAAATAGAATACTTGTGTACAGTTTGTTCTAAAATAAAAGCTGATCCATATCTTGTTAATTTCTTTATTGAGGTAACTATGAAATCACTTTTAGCCATTGTTAATTTTGTTGAGGTAACTATGAAATAAGTGTTAGCCATTATTAGATTTGTTGAGGTAACTATGAAATAAGTGTTAGCCATTATTAGATTTGTTGAGGTAACAAGAACTTGTTAATTTTATTGAGGTAACTATGATAAGAGCAAGCCATTATTCAAACTGCAATATCTCTAAATCTTAACCCTTTGAACTAAGGCGGTTTGATTTTGTTGGTGACGTGACATTGTAGTTTCTACAATTTGAGCAGCTGGTTCTGTGTGGGCAAATTTAACCAGTATAAGGAAGCTAGTGTAGAGAATTTGAAACATTAGGAGACTCAAGGGTCAAAGGGTTATGCTATTTTATCAGCTCATTTTTTGGCTCTTTTTAAACGTATTGTAGCCCAAATGAAATTATGTGATTGAGTGTTTAAATTGATTATGAAGTCAGGGAATTTCGTTCAGTACAGTTCATTTGTCCAAACTTTTATATGTGTTTTTTTTTCCGGTGAAATGTCTTTTATACATATTTATATATATTTTTCAGTCGGGTAAACCAGTTAAAAATTCTAGTCATGTAAATACAAGTGGTATTCCTAAATCTCAAGAATTTAGTCTTGTTAATGCCTTATTGACGCTGTCTTCCAGTAATGTAAGTATTTCATCTCTAATATATTTCCCTGGTGTGAGCGTATGTGGCATGGAGATAGGGGCGCCTTCTCAACCTCGTGGGTTTCCTCCCACTGCTAAAGACCCCTACGCGCAAGCGAATTATTGAAATAAATTTTTTTAAAAAAACATATGTTAGTCCCGAAATCACCTAGTTGTGTTGAGTGGACATTAAACCCCATTTCTCTCTCTCTAATATATTTTCCCAAAAAACAAATAGGAAATTAAAATGAAATGGAGTTTAAACGTCCTACTTTTCTGCACCAACTGACATATTCAAGACCGGCATATGCCATGCAGTTTGCTATGAGATTTCGATCCAACAGCAACGTTTCCAGCTGCTTTAAAGGGGCCCCCGTATATTGTCCCATCCAAACAGCGTAGATTCTTGTTCATTGATGAACAGAAGTTAAATTTTCAAGTGGGTGGCATCTATTTATTTTGAGATTGAGGCGGGGCACATCCGCCTCACTGTTTATTAAAAAAACCAGATTACATAAATTCCTCCAATTAAATTCAAATTTGTGGAAAGAATTTAAACATTGTTCTTACAAGATGCTTTATAAAAAGTTAAATTTTCGAGTGAAATTTAGTGGGGCTATGGAATTTTTGGGAGGGGCTGAGTATGTGGCCTGCTAATAATGCTCATACTCATAAGAAATAATTATTGTTGGTAAAATATTTCAGGGAGCTAATTCGATTTTTAGGGGGGATAGGGCTATGCTACGGCCCACATAAATTCCTTCAAATTTGTTCAAAGTATTTAGACATTATACATCTTCTTACAGGATGCTAGAGTGTGTGTTAAAGCATGTGAAGGGATTATGTTATGTGTCAGTTTACCAGAGCAATCAGCTGCTGACTGTCTAGTTCGTCATACTAAGTTCTGTGATAATTTGATCACCAGATTATGTGACTTGTATGATAAACTGCCATCTTTTGTCAGTCCTAGTGATATAGAATCTGTTGATGCCAAATGGGGGTAAGTTAGTTCAGATCTAGAACAAGTTCCTTATATTTAAAGATGCATTATGTAAGATTAAGATAAAGACCTGGCCGTTTTTGCTTTTGTAGTTCAAAAAAGATAATAGAAAATGAATATATTGAAAATTTCAGTCAAATTATTAAATAAAGACCTGGCTGTTTTGCTTTTGTAGTTCAAAAAAGATAATAGAAAATGAATATATTGAAAATTTCAGTGAAATTATTAAATTCTGAGCAAAGTTATGAGTGGTTTTTTTTTCACAGTCTAGTCTTGATTGTCAATACCATTGCTACGATAAATTATTCAATGGGGAGACTGTTCTAATCCATTCAATATCTAATCCTTCAGATGCCCTGGCAAGTTGAATATGGACTTGTCAAATGAATAAATGTATGAATAATAATTTATTGAGCATTTGAAGCTAGAAAAAACAACCTTCAATAGAATGATTTAGCTCTTACACAATGCATCTCTAAGAACCTGCAAATTATTCAAACCTTGTTGTGACAAATATGAACGCAATTGTTATACATGTAGCTAGTCTTACAGTTATGAAAGCGGCGTTTTATGAAATAAGATTTATCTCCCTTTGATTAGAAAGTTCATGTTGCTTGATATTCACATTGAAACATATTGGGGGTTGGGATGGCCTAGTGGTCTAGAGTGTCGCGCTTCGACCTCTAGCTGGCTGACCACCTCTGGCTTGCGGCTGTGGTTTCGAGCCCTGGCTTGAGCATATGTGGCATGGAGATAGGGGCGCCTTCTCAACCTCGTGGGTTTCCTCCGGACACTCTGGTTTCCTCCCACTGCTAAAGGCTCATACCCACAAGCGATTTATTGAAATAAAATTAAACCATATGTTAGTAAAGAAATGACCTAGTTGTGTTGAGTGGACGTTATACCCCATATCTCTCACTTTCTCTTTTGCTTGATATTCACATGGAAATGGATCTTTGTTCAGATAACTGTGCATACAGTTACTTAATGAAATTTAGCTCTTATTTATTTATCAAAACAACTGTTCTATACATGTGATCTTTTTGAGGCATTTAGTAGTTGTTATAGATTAGTATGTGTTATAGAGTTTACCTACACTATAGGTTAAACTGTTTATCATATCAGAATTTTAATAATTGAATAAGGAAAGACTTAATATTGTCTCAAAATTATTTCCCACCAATAATGTTTTTTTCTAAGAGCGACATTTAATGATCAGCTGAGTATTTTTGTTTTGAATTTCCCACTAATGATATTGAAACACATAGATATAAGTAGTGTTCACATAAATAATGTCATATTCTTGAATTGAAATCGTTTTTCAGGATTATTTGAGCTGATTTATTTTGCTATTTGTTATTGTGTTGTGTGTATTATGTTACCCAGGACAAATATTATCAAAAGTGAATGGTCATTGGTCAGCTTTAAACTGTACACAAGTACACACAAATTAGATGATTTTTGATGATTTTAAATGGTTTTTACCAATTTTTAACCAAAGATTTAATATTTAATGAATGTTCAAGAAATAAATAAGTGAACAAACAAATAAAAGAAAATGCATTGATTATCTAGAAATCTGGAGATGTGTCAAAAATCCCCCCAAAATATTTTTCCATGGAATCGAATATTCAAATAGCATTGGAGTAAAAATTTAGGCTGTTTTAAAAGTATCTTCTTCATTTAATGTGACCACTAAAAGGTACGGGGATCTATAACAGATGTTATGGTGTGGTTTTATTCAGTTTAATCTTGGTGGCTTTAAGTAATTGAGAAACACATTTTTTCTGGGAAATAATAACTAGTTTTATTCTAAAAGCACAATGTTTCGACAAGAACCATCTTATCGTTATCCAGCACAATGATAAGAAGAAAACTTTTGAAAATGTCATGATTTCCGAATAAAACCAGTATTTGTTTCCTATAAAAATTGTTTTCTGTTAAGGTTTTAATCAGTTCTTAAGGTTTAATCACGTTCTTAATACTTGATTATATATGAAATGAAATGGGGTTTAACATCCTACTGTTCTGCTCTGACAGGGCTAATGAAGACCTACATGTGCCATACATTGTGCCATAAGTGAAATTTTGTCCAGGCAGCGGTACTAAGACCTACTCTTAAATTAAATTCCAACAGCCAAGGGATCTTTTATGTGCATGTACTAGTCAGGCCCTCTGTCCTGCATCACTGACAAGTGGAAACCATGCCAGAAAATCTGGCTGAATTTTCTCGGCCAATGCAGTGACCGAACACCTGACCGCCAGGCTAGCGAGCCAGTGTCTTAGCCTCGTGATCTCCCCCCTTTAACTTTAAATTGTTTGGTCAAAAAAAATGTAATACTGTGTTATTCATTAGATATAAGGTATGATTATTCTAATATCACCTTCAGTTGAAAAGTTCTCAAAGTTAAGAACATAACTGATTTCTCACTTAAATATTTTCACTAAAATTATCTATAAAACTAACACATACTTATGGAATAACAGCTACTTATTTATTTGAGCGACGTTTCGAAGAGTATTCTCTCAACGTTATCAAGCTAGAGAATACTCTTCGAAACGTCGCTCAAATAAATAAGTAGCTGTTATTCCATAAGTATGTGTTTGTTTTATTGCTCTATCCAGTTACTAAATGCCTCTTAAAGATTAAAATTATTTAGTAAACTTAGCAATCTATGAGTGGCGAGTAGCCGTCCCAGATTTCTCTCATGAAGCTAATAGTTTCATTCATTTTGAATACCATCAGGCTTAAATAAAATTGTGCGGATGTTCCCTTTACATAGTCGTCGGGGACCGTAGCACAAAAGTAATCTTTGATGGACCTGCACAGTGCTGTATCACCGGAGCAACTGCTTCCATTTAATGGTGAACAGAGAGAGACGGCTAAAGAATTGCCTTTATAAAATGCTTATAGTTATTCCCATATCTATAAGATTAATGGCTATGTGCCAAATCGGTCGACAAAAATTGATATATGGAGGTCCTGCAAATAAGGCGCACAAGAGCGATATAGCTAAAACAATTTCAAGAAAATAGTGCAAAAGGGTCAGTGAGAAGAAGATATAAATATAAAGAATTAGGTTTCTAGATTGATCAAGTACAATTACTAAAATAAAAAAAACTTCCGCCTCCTCTAGATTTTTTAAAGATTGTCTGAGAAATAGAATGTCACGTTTGTATTGCCATAATTTTCATTATTACAACATTAATGATAGCCTATTTTTTAGTCGCTGTGACATTTTTGGGACTTAAGTTTTCTACTCTAAAATGTCTGAATTCATCCATGAACTATTTATCAAAAATAAATTGAAGATAACATAGAACTATAACGAACTTTATTGAATGTCTCAAGATTCTTGAATTTCCTGTTTTAGCCACTATTCAAGAATTCTAAGGCTTCGTTTTCTAGACCAAAGATTTCAATAAATCTGTTCCACAGATTGTTTTGTGAAGCCAATAATAGGCCAGCATGATATTGTGGTGTTAATCAACATGTTTCTATTATAGACTGGATGCAATTGTAACAGTTAAAGAAGACCAGCAGACTTTTAAAGGCAAATGGCAGTTGACTTCGTTTTTGGCCTGGCTAGATTACTGTGATCAGCTTATAGCAGTTTCTCATCCAACAGTTGCTGCAGCTCTTGCCACGACCATAACAGAAAAACTCCTACTTAATAAAATAAAGAAAGATCTCCTACAAGCGTAAGTTTGAAAAGTAAACTTCTTGACGATATTGACTTGTCGACATGCTGTTTAACAAAAGAAATCAGTAACAGACTTTCTCATTTTTATAGTAACGGTATTGATTTTGTACTTGAGAATTGATTTACCTTGAATAAATTTAATTCTGCAATAGGCCTACTCAATCAGTGTTTTCAGTATAAAGTCTGTGGTAGTGTGAGCATATCAGCTTTTGTAGAGAGATAGAAATGGGGTTTGACATACACACAACACATGGATTGACATACATACACTCGAGAAATTGATTTACGTTCACTAAATTTAATTCTACAATAGGCAGCCGACTCAATCAGTTTTTTCAATGTTAAGCCTATGGTGGTCATCTGTTTCTCTGAAATATGTGCGCATCAGCCTTTATAGAGAGTAAGAAATGGGGTTTGACATACATGTACACTCAACACAACAAAGTCATTTCGGGACTAACTTATGATTTAATCTTATTTCAATAATTTGCTTGCATGTAGGGGTCTTTTGCAGTGGTAGGAAACTGGAGGACCTGGAGAAAACCCTCGAGGTTGGACAGGTGACCCTACTTCTTGTCACGTATAACCAGGAATTTGAAATCACGCTTTACCATTCGGCCATCCCCCCGCCCTTTATAGAGAGCAAGAGAAATAAAAGAAAAAAGGTTACATACACTCAACACAAACAAGGTAATTTCTAGACTAACATATGGTTCAATTATACTTTTATAATTCACTTGCTCGTTGGGGTCTTACAAATTCAGCAGTGGGAGGAAACTAGAGAACCAAGAGAAAACTCACAAGGTTGGACATTGGATCCTACTCCTTGTCTAAAAAGCTTGCCACTTGACTCAATGACAGATGCTTTACCATCCTTATATATTGCTTTAAAGTTCAATCTCTAATGGGGGAGGGCTGAATTGTTAGCGTGCATGCGCTGTATCATTGAGTTAACTGGCATGGTTTCAAATTTCTGGTTTTACGTGACAAGGAGTAGGGCCACCTGTCCAACCTCGTGGTTTTAGCCCGGGTCCTCCGGTTTCCTTCCACTGCTAAAGACCCCTATGCACAAGCGAATTAATGAAATAAAATTTAAAACCATATGTTAGTCCCAATATGACCTAGTTTGTGTTGAGTGGACAATAAACCCCATTTCTATCTCCCAAAATGACCAAGTTTGTGTCGAGTGGATGTTTAACCCCATTTCTCTCTCTCCCGCTCTCTAATAAGAACATCACTTCAAAAAAAGATTCAATTCGATTAAAACGAGTTGCAATGAGCCATGAGGAAAGTTTGAACATGGAGTTATTGTTATTTTCACATTCTCCATCTCAATAACTTTAAAATGGTGTATGGTTGGTTTGAATCGGGCAAAAATCGACTGTACTGGGTCCATTGGTTAGCCAATTGGCACCTTCAGTCAGGAGATTAAGATTGTTGATTGGGTAATCAAGTTTAGTTTCTTGATCATCAAAGATGCCGCATAGCTGTACGTGTCTTTTGTTAAGTTTGTCACACGACTGAATTATAATAAGGATTTGTATATACAATAGATCCACACGACTGAATTATAATAAGGATTTGTATATACAATAGATCCATTGTTACTAAGAATTTTAAAAAAATTTAGTGAAATAAAATTAAAGGAGCTAAATCGCTAACATCTGGGACCTAGAAATTCACAAAAGTGGGTCTAAACGCATATAATATTGTAATTTGAATGTATATTAACTGATTTACTTTCTATGGTTTCCGTTTTACTCCAATTTCAAAACAGTCGCAATCAAGTGCAGATTTATAGCGTCTAGTTATTCCAGTCTACATAGCCCCGTCTGGTCTGGTGCAGTGTTTCTAGCCTCAAGTCTCTCAATACATCTGGGGCTGAAGCGCATTATGGTACACGATTCATGTACCAATATTAAAAAAATTATTTTGTCTTAAATATCGGATTTTAGAAGCTCATCTTTTCCCGGTAAGTTTACATCATCAATGTTGATTTAAATTGACCAATAATTTGTGTTTTCGATGTCGAAGATTTTGGAGGATTTTGAGTTACGGTCCTTTAAACTATATGTTAGTGTTGGATGGCCCAATTGTTAGTATGTGCGTGCTGTATCATAAAGCCTGTCAACTGCCTGGGTTTTCTCTAGGTCCTCCGGTTGCCTCCCACTGCTAAAGACCCCTACGCGCAAGTGATTTATTTAAATAAAATTAAACCATATGTTTGTCCCGAAATGACCTTGTTTATGTCTAGTGGATGTTAAACCCCATTTCTCTCTCACTTGTGAAAATCTCAATTTCGATATAAATCAATATTTTCACTTGTTTTGTCAAGACTTTGTGCATTCCAACTCATTTTGCCAGCACAGGTTACATTTGCATCTCTGAAAGTAATATCAAACAAGAAATAGTTAAGTTCCATTCAATATCTTCAAAGATGTTTTTAATTAAAAGGGGGTGGGTGGTCTAGTGTTGAACACATGCTTGTGGAATCAATAGATCTCTCATCGAGTCAAGTGGTGTGCTTTCATTTCCCTACTTTAACGTGATAAGGAGTAGGGAGGCCTGTTCATCGTCATGGGGTTTTCTCTGACTCCTCCAGTTGCCTCCCACTGCCATAGACCCCTGCACGCAAGCGAATTATCGAAATAGTATTGAGCCATATGTTAGTCCCCAAATGATCAAGTTTGTGTCGAGTGGACGTTAAACCCCATTTCTATCTATCTATCTATTAACTGAAAATTTTGTAAAAAATTATTAAGCAACCTATACAAGCCACTACCACTTTTAAGTGTTCGGTAATCAGATTGAACATATCCCGGGAGATTATTCACCTTCGATATACTGGATTTGTTTTCTTTACAAAATGTTAAATAAGGCCAGGGTTAAAAATACTTCAGTTTGCCCAAACCAGACTCATGATGATTAGGTATGGGTTGGTACATGTAGGTAGGCAAATTCTTTTTTTTGGGGGGGGGGGGGGACCAGACTTTAGGAAATAAATAACAAGATTTTAGGAAATCATGTGTCGAGTTCAGTGTTACTATGTATAGACATGACAGTTGCTGTTCAATCTCTTGACCGATTATTTCGCTTTTGGGTGTCATTCATTGTCAAACTTAAAAATTTGCTGTTAAAATAAAAATCCTTCAAAAACGGCAATAAAAGAATTTGAGTAGGCAGCTTGTTTTTTTGGGTTGGTTTGGTAGCATTTGGGCAAACAAACAATCTTTTAGTTATGGCCTAATCAATTAAAAATATATTTTAGCGTGGATTAATTCATGATGAAAGATTAAATATCATCTGACAAATGTAGGATCAAAACCGGCGACTTTAAACTCTAACAGACACAATATGTCATATAAAGGACAGGTCCGGCGATCTGTTGTCGTAAATATAGCCAGTGTTCTTTAAAGTTAATAGAATAAAAGGTTCTTACTGTTACATGTCAGTAACTGCTGATTTGATTTATCGATCCTTGAGACCTCAACCTAATAATGTGACCATGTTTCTTCTCCACCAACTCGTTGATGATAACAATACACTCATGGCTTTGCACTTCACAGATTTTGACAAGTACATATTTATGCTAAAGTAAAAAAATATCTTAATCTTAGAATTGATATTACGACAGTCAGTCTGACAGAATGCTGTAAATATGATTAATACAATTTGAATTTTATGTCAGTGTGATTATTCACAAGTTTATCTACTTAGGGGGTCTAGAGTACTGCGCTTCGACCTCTAGCTGGCCAGTCACCTCTGGCTTGCGGCTGTGGTTTCCAGCCCCAGTGTGAGCGTATGTGACAAGGAGATAGGGGGGCCTTCTCAACCTCGTGGGTTTCCTTCGGACACTCCGGTTTCCTCCCACTGCTAAAGACCCCTACGCGCAAGCGAATAATTGAAAACCATACGTTAGTCCCAAAATTACCTAGTTTGTGTCGAGTGGACGTTAAACCCCATTTCTCTCTCTCTCTTTATCTACTTAGTTTCAATTTAAGTATCAGCATTGTTGATGAAAATAATATCTTGGGTTTTTTTTTTAAAAAAAAGAATAAAATTTAGTGACCACACCATGGGTTCCAGTTTTTAGCAATGTATGTTGGACTGCTGATCATGACAAGGAGTTTTTCTCTTTGATTTTTATAATTTCTTGGAAACTGTGCCTCACTACAATAATTTGTCTTTTGTAATATTTTGCAGTATTAATGACGATTCCCATTGCCCCCTGTCCCATTCTGTGGTAGATGTTGGTTTATCAATCCATCCAAGATTTTCATATTTTTTCAAAAAATACATGTATGATGCTTCCATGGCGCCAACTTTTTTTTCTAAAAGCTAGTTTTACTTTATTTATTTCATATCTACTTGTACCGTTTCAATATTAAAAACATTCTTTTTCAATTAGCCTCGTCACCTTAAAACTTGACCCATCAATTAATGTATCTTGTAAAACTAGTATATTTTTAATACAAGACTATTTACACTTGGGGGGTGGATTGTCGAATGATAAGCATATGTGCACTGTATCATAAAGCCTGGCGAGTCAACTGGCGTGGATGTTTAACCACATTTCTCTCTCTCCCTCTCTCTTATAAGAACATCAGTCCAAAAAAGATTCAATTCGATTAAAACGAGTTGCAATGAGCGATGAGGAAAGTTTGAACATGGAGTTATTGTTATTTTCACATTGTCCATCTCAATAACTTTAAAATGGTGTATGGTTGGTTTGAATCGGGCAAAAATCAACTGTACTGGGACCATTGGTTAGCCAATTGGCACCTTAAGTCAGAAGATTAAGATTGTTGATTGGGTAATCAAGTTTAGTTTCTTGATCATCAAAGATGCCGCATAGCTGTACGTGTCTTTTGTTACGTTTGTCACACGACTGAATTATAATAAGGTTTTGCATATACAACAGATCCATTGTTACTGAGAATTTTAAGAAAATTTATTGAAATAAAATTAAAGGAGCTAAATCGCTAACATCTGGGACCTAGAAATTCACAAAAGTGGGTCTAAACGCATATAAAATTGTAATTTGAATGTATATAAACTTATTTACATTCTATGGTTTCCGTTTTACTCCAATTTCAAAACAGTTGCAATCAAGTGCAGATTTATAGCGTCTAGTAATTCCAGTCTACATATAGCCCCGTCTGGTCGTGTAACAATGTTGAAAAAATTATTTTATCTTAAATATCGAATTTTAGAAGCTCATCTTTTCCCGGTAAGTTTACATCATCAATGTTGATTAAATTGACCAATAATTTGTGTTTTCGATGTCGAAGATTTTGGAGGATTTTGAGTTACGGACTTAGGTCCTTTAAACTATATGTTAGTGTTGGATGGCCCAATTGTTGTATCATAAAGCCTGTCAACTGCGTGGGTTTTCTCCAGGTCCTCCGGTTTCCTCCCACTGCTAAAGACCCCTACGTGCAAGCGATTTATTTAAATAAAATTAAACCATATGTTAGTCCCGAAATGACCTTGTTTATGTCTAGTGGACGTTAAACCCCATTTCTCTCTCACTTGTGAAAATCTCAATTTCGATATAAATCAATATTTTCACCTGTTTTGTCAAGACTTTGTGCATTCCAACTCATTTTGCCAGCACAGGTTACATTTTCATCTTTGAAAGTAATATCAAACAAGAAATAGTTAAGTTCCATTCAATATCTTCAAAGATGTTTTTAATTAAAAAGGGGTGGGTGGTCTAGTATTTGAACACATGCTTGTGGAATCAATAGATCTCTCATTGAGTCAAGTGGTGTGCTTTCGATTCCCAGCTTTAACGTGATAAGGAGTAGGGAGGCCTGTTCATCGTCATGGGGTTTTCTCTGACTCCTCCAGTTGCCTCCCACTGCCATAGACCCCTGCACGCAAGCAAATCATTGAAATAGTATTGAGCCTTATGTTAGTCCCCAAATGATCAAGTTTGTGTCGAGTGGACGTTAAACCCCATTTCTATCTATTTATCTTTTACCTGAAAATTTGTAAAAAATTATTTGGCAACCTATACTAGCCACTACCACTTATAGTTGTTAAGTGATCGAATTGAACATATCCTAGGAGATTATCCACCTTTGATATACTGGAATTGTTTTTCTTTACAAAATCTTAAATAAGGCCAGGGTTAAAAATATTTCAGTTTTCCCAAACCAGACTCATGATGATAAGGTATGGGTAGGTGGTATAGGTAGGCTAATTTTTTTTTGGGAAGGGGGACCAGACTTATAATTGACATTTGCTGTTCACTCTCTTGACCGATTATTTCGCTTTTGGGTGTCATTCATTGTCAAGCTTAAAAATTTGCTGTTAAAAAAAAAATCCTTCAAAAACGGCAATAAAAGAATTTGAGTAGGCAGCTTGTTTTTTGGGTTGGTAGCATTTAGGCAAACAAACAATCTTTTAGTTATGGCCTAATCAATTAAAATATATTTTAGCGTGGATTAATTCATGAAAGATTAAATATCATCTGACAAATGTAGGATCAAAACCGGCGACTTTAAACTCTAACAGACACAATATGTCATATAAAGGACAGGTCCGGCGATCTGTTGTCGTAAATATAGCCAGTGTTCTTTAAAGTTAATAGAATAAAAGGTTCTAACTGTTACATGTCAGTAACTGCTGATTTGATTTATCGATCCTTGAGACCTCAACCTAATAATGTGACCATGTTTCTTCTCCACCAACTTTGTTGATGATAACAATACACTCAAGGCTTTGCACTCCACAGATTTTGACAAGTACATATTTATGCTAAAGTAAAAAAATATCTTAATCTTAGAATTGATATTACGACAGTCAGTCTGACAGAATGCTGTAAAAATGATTAATACGATTTGAATTTTATGTCAGTGTGATTATTATTCACAAGTTTATCTACTTAGGGGGGGGGGGGGGTCTATAGTGCTGCGCTTCGACCTCTAGCTGGCCAGTCACCTCTGGCTTGCGGCTGTGGTTTCGAGCCCTAGTGAGTGTGAGCGTATGTGACAAGGAGATAGGGGCGCATTCTCAACCTCGTGGGTTTCCTCCGGGCACTCTGGCTTCCTCCCACTGCTATATAGACCCCTACGCACAAGCTAATAATTGAAAATCACATGTTAGTCCCAAAATGACCTAGTTTGTGTCGAGTGGATGTTAAACCCCATTTCTCTCTCTCTCTCTCTTTATCTACTTAGGTTAAATTGAAGTTGAAGTATCAGCATTGTTGATGAAAATAATATCTTGGGGGGGGGGGGAAAGGTTCCAGTTTAGCAATGTATGTTGGACTGCTGATTCTAACAAGGAGTTTTTCTCATTGATTTTTATAATTTCTTGGAAACTGTGTCTCACTACAATAATTTGTCTTTAGTAATATTTTGATAACGTTTGCAGTATTAATAATGATTCCCATTGCCCCCTGTCCCATTCTGTGGTAGATGCTGGTTTATCAATCCTCCCAAGATTTTCGAATTTTTTCAAAAAATACATGTGTGATACTTTTTTCTAAAAGCTAGTTTTACTTTATTTATTTCATATCTACTTGTACCGTTTCAATATTAAAAACATTCTTTTTCAATTAGCCTCGTCACCTTAAAACTTGACCCATCAATTAATGTATCTTGTAAAACTAGTATATTTTTAATACAAGACTATTTACACTTGGGGGGTGGATTGCCGAATGATAAGCATATGTGTACTGTATCATAAAGACTGGTGAGTCAACTGGCGTGGTTTCGAATCCCCAGTAGTATGTGGCAAGGAGTAGGGTCGCCTGTCTAACCTCTTGGGTTTTCTCTTGGACCACCGGTTTCCCCCCACTGCTAAAGACCCCTACACACAAGCGAATTATTGAAATTAAACCATATGTTAGTCCCAAAATGACCTAGTTTGTGTT
The DNA here is from genome assembly GCA_917208275.1 of Patella pellucida. Classification (NCBI taxonomy): domain Eukaryota; kingdom Metazoa; phylum Mollusca; class Gastropoda; family Patellidae; genus Patella; species Patella pellucida. The sequence continues at coordinate 13,753,046 of OU795039.1, forward strand.
GGGTTGACATTAAACCCCATCTCTCTCAACCAAAATGACCTAGTTTATGTTGAGTGGATGTTTAACCCCATCTCTTTCTCTCTCTCTCTCAACAGCACAGAATCTGATAATAGAGACTATAAAGCACTGTTCTCATGAACAATTATTTGATTATTATTAGAATATTGGCTACAGGTTGTGTGTAGTTTTAGAATATTGTCTATAGGTTGGGTGTAGTTTTAGGATATTGGCTACAGGTTAGGTGTTGTTTTAGAATATTGTCTATAGGTTAGGTGTTGTTTTAGAATATTGTCTATATGTTGGGTCTAGTTTTAGAATATTGTCTTCAGGTTGGGTTTAGTTTTAGAATATTGTCTGTACATGTAGGTTGGGTGTAGTTTTATAATATTGTCTATAGGTTGGGTTTAGTTTTAGGATATTGGCTGCATATTGGGTGTAGTTTCAGAATATTGTCTATAGGTTGGGTGTAGTTTTAGAATATTGGCTACAGGTTAGGTGTTGTTTTAGAATATTGTCTATAGGTTGGGTGTAGTTTTAAAATATTGTCTATAGGTTGGGTCTAGTTTTAGAATATTGGCTGCATATTGGGTGTAGTTTTAGAATATTGTCTATAGGTTGAGTATAGTTTTAGAATATAGTCTACAGGATGGGTGTACTGTAGTTTGAACTTGGAGAATATTGTCTATAGGTTGGGTGTAGTTTTAGAATATTATCTATTGGTTGGGTGTAGTTTTAGAATATTGTCTATAGGTTGGGTGTAGTTTTAGAATATTGTCTACAGGTTGGGTGTAGTTTTAGAATATTGTCTATAGGTTGGGTGTAGTTTGAACTTTGAGAATATATTCTATAGGTTTGGTGTAGTTTTAGAATACAGTCTATAGGTTGGGTGTAGCTTTAGATTATTTGCTGCAGATTGGGTGTAGTTTTATAATATTGTCTTTAGGTTGGGCGTAGTTTTAAAATATTGTCTATAGGTTGGGTCTAGTTTTAGGATATTGGCTGCATATTGGGTGTAGTTTTAGAATATTGTCTATAGGTTGAGTATAGTTTTAGAATATAGTCTACAGGTTGGGTGTACTGTAGTTTGAACTTGGAGAATATTGTCTATAGGTTGGGTGTAGTTTTAGAATATTGTCTACAGGCTGGGTGTAGTTTTAGAATATTGTCTATAGGTTTGGTGTAGTTTTAGATATTGTCTATAGGTTGGGTATAGTTTTAAATATTGTCTACAGGCTGGGTATAGTTTTTAATATTGTCTGCAGTTTTAGAATGTTGTTGACAAGGTGAATGTAATTCTAAAATGTTTCTAGGTTCCGTGCAGCTCTTTAATATTTCTTTTTTTATTACAGATCTGAAGCAGGTGTTTTAATGGCCACAGCATATTTTACCAAATGTTTAAGAATTGTTTATTCTCCTCCATTACTAATAGGTACAGTATTTATTTACATTATTGTTTAATGCCCCCGTCAGACTGGGGTGGTGTCCTTACTGCGCTGCTGCGACCAAACAGGGACTAGAAAATGCACCAGGTCATGGGTAAACGTGAACACAATGGGAAAAAATGTTCAAAAAAATTACAAACTTGGAAAAAAGTTGCGTCCTCGCAGTTTTCCAGGTCAGATCGCAGAACCTTGCCGTTTGTTTTGAACATGCTCAAAACAAACGCTGTGACTCCGCGATCATTGGCAACCATCGAGACTACAGCATGATCTCTGGCGTTTCCATCCGCTAATGGCGATCTCAGCGCTCTCTGAGACCATTTTCCGTCGCCGTAGCAGCTCAGTAAGAACGCCACCCTGGTCTGACAGGGGCATTAGTAGAAACTTTAAAATTCAAAATTATTGAAAAGCAAAACTATTCAATCTGTAGAGAGCAGAAGAAACTGACGACTGGCTCCCCCGGATTTCTTCACTTAATTGGATATTTTTTGTTCATTCCTGGGAGCCACAGTGTCTATAAGAGTGGACCTTAGCACTCACCACTGTCTGGAGAAAATTCCTTATGGATGGTGTATGCCCGTCTTTATTAGCCCAGTCAGAGCAGAACAATAGGACGTTAAACCCCATTTCATTTCATTTCTTGTTTATTCATTACAATATGTACTGTGTAGTTTGCTTCGCGTGCAGTGGTGCGGCTCTCCTACACTTACTATTTAGTATGGAATAAAAAAGTGTTAAGCTTTCGTATAATTCTATAATAGATTCACACACATTGATATTCACTTTATATTTCATTTAATATAGTTATTACAGTCCCTGGGAACCTGTCAAATTTTTGTCTTCTCTTATATTTATTAAAAGATAAGCAGCATTAATTTTCCATTTTGATAATACTATTTGGATAATATGTAATAAATATTTACATTAATATCAATATATAATTGAATTATGCCAGTTGGTTTAGAATTCATATTGGCAGTTTTATTTCTTCATAATTATATATTGTAAATTCAATACCTGCTTTCATTTTTTCAAAACCAATTTGAAGATAAAAATGACATTAATCGTTTTCAAGAAGACCTATAAATGACAGATAATTCACTTCCAATCAGAGCTTTTTGAAAGCAAAAAGTTTCTTGAGATGATACTTTTAAGGGAAATTGTTAAATTTCAATGTGTGTCATTATCACATTTTACATTGTCCAGTGCCAAAGTAAATTTAACCCTTTAGACTTCGTGGAAGAAGCGACATCCCCACGATTTTAAAATTGATTTATGGGTAAATTTCAAACTTAAATACCATAATATTGGTGCTGACAGATAAAGCCATGGATTTTTATCTTAGACATGATTTGCTGTCATGTCATGGGCTAAGAAATATAAAATTTTTTAGTCAATTTTATCAGTTGTAAAGTCCTATTACTGGCTATTACCAGGACTTAAATACAAAATGAAATGTAATGGGGTTTAACGTCCTACTAGGGAGAAGAGAGAGAGAAATGGGGTTTAACGTCCACTCGGCACAAACTAGGTCATTTTGGGACTAACATATGGCTTAATTTAAATTTCATTTCAGTTGTATATGAGGAAGTTTAGATTTATTTTACTTATATATTACTTAAATATTTTTGTGTAAAATCAGGAAAATGTCTTAAAAATAAGATATTTCAAGACAAGATTCTTGGATTATAATTTCACCAATATATATTATTCTGGCATCGAAATATAATCAAGACTAAAAGACAAATATAGCCTTTCCTAAAATATACAATAAAACATATTCTACCTACATATTACAATGTAGTTTATTACAATGTAATTTAAAACCATACAAAATTCACATAATGTTGGGGATCACGGTGCCTAAGTGGATAAGGCGCTGGTTCGCTAGCCTGGAGGTCGGGTGTTTGATCCCTGCATTGGCTGAGAAAGTTCTTCTCGATTTTCTGGCGTGATTTCCCCTTGTCAGTGATGCAGAAGGAGGGCCTGACAAGGACAGCTGCCTAGTCGTTCGGATGGGACGAAAAACCGAGGTCACATGTACACATTGGCGTGCACGTAAAAGAACCCTTGGCAGTTGGAATTCAGTTGCTGCCCGGGCAAAATTTCCCTCATAGCACACTGTATGGTGTATGCCCGTCTTAAATTAGCCCAGTAGGTGCTTAAGCGTAGGACGTTAAACCCCATTTCATTCATTTATTCATTCGTTATGTTAACTTCATTTTTGACCCCTATACTTCCATTTGATTGATAACTGAAGGATATAACTCCTCTCTGTCTATGAATGACCATAAAAGGTCAAGATGTGAGCATTTAAGGACATTACAACCCATTACATTTTTTTTCGCATGTCAGTCAAGATTAGTAGATTGTTACACCCAATTACATTTCATTTCGTGTTTCAGTACTAGTGGATTACACCATTATATTTCATCTCGTGTTTCAGTCCTATTAAAACATTAAACCCCATTACATTTCACTTTGTCTTTCAGTCCTTGTAATTACACCACTTTATATTTCATTACAAGTTTCAGTCCAGCAGGACATTAAACTTAAACATGTTACTTTTCATTTTGTGTTTCAGTCCTATTAGAACATTACACCCCATTGCATTTCATTTTGTGTTTCCCTCCTTGTAGAAAGTTACACCCCCATTACATTTCACTTTGTGTTTCAGTCCTTGTAGCATGTCATATCCAATTACATTTTATTTTGTGTTTCACTCCTACTCGAACGTTACACCCCATTACAATTCATTTTGTGTTTCAGTCCTGGTAGGATGGATGTTACACCCCCATTACATTTCATTTTGTGTTTCGGTCCTGGTAGCATGTCATATCCCATTACATTTCAATTTGTGTTTCAGTCCTAGTAGGATGTTAAACTTAAACACGTTACATTTCATTTTGTGTTTCGGTCCTGGAAGGATAGATGTTACACCCCATTACATTTCATTTTGTGTTTCCTTCCTAGTAGAACGTTACAACACCATTACATTTCATATTGTGTTTCAGTCCTAGTAGGATGTTACACCCCATTACATTACATTTTGTGTTTCGGTCCTGGAAGGATGGATGTTACACCCCATTACATTTTGTGTTTCCCTCCTAGTAGAACGTTACAACACCATTACATTTCATATTGTGTTTCAGTCCTAGTAGGATGTTACACCCCATTACATTTCATTTCGTGTTTCAGTCCTAGTAGGATGTTACATTACATTTAATTTGTGTTTCCCTCTTAGTAGGACGTTTTACACCCCATTACATTTCATGTCTCAGTCCAAGTAGTATGTCATATCCCATTCATAATTATTTATTTTGTCCTTACTATTTTTAATTTTAAATACCAAATGTTTTGTTAGTATTTTGGCTCATTGTTACTTTGATTTTGTCCTTATTTTTGTTCTTTGAGTGGCATTTAGTAATTAACACATGTAATCAACACAAAAACATAGCATGGAACCCAAATACAATATTAATTAAAGCAGCGTTTCGTTAGGGTTCTTTCAATGTTATCAAGCAATTGATGGTGAATATAATATATACAAGGTTTATATACAAAAACAGGGGGTTGAATGGCCGAATGGTTAGCATGTGCGCGCTGTATCATAAAGCCTGTCATTGAATCCACGGTTGTACGTGACAAGGAGTAGGGTTGCCTGTCCAACCTTGTGGTATTTCTCCAGATCCTCCGGTTTCCTCTCACTGCTAAAGACCCCTATGTGCAAGCGAATTATTGAAATAAAATTAAATCACATGTTAGTCACGAAATAACCTAGTTTGTTTTGAGTGGACGTTAAACCACAATTTCTCTCTATATATATATACAAAAACAAGTAACAAATAATATAATCAATATGGAAACCAATAGGTTATATTGAGTAAAGTCACCGATATAAAATATACTCACAAATTTTTGTTCAAGTTAAATACAGCATGTTTTGCTAGTCTTTTGGCACATTGCTACTTAAAATAAGAAACCTGAATTCGAGACATAATTGACCGAGTGGTATGTCAATTTAGGTTCTAGATACATGCAAATTAGAAATATTGGGTAATGGATGGTGCCAAAGGGTTAAGGTTAACTATAATACCTCATGAATGTCATATGCAGACACCATTAAAGTGTCAAATTTTTTTATCCGATCTTATGTTTTTTTTACCTTCTTTTTTTATTAGAGTTTTCCCATTTTCTTCTTGGAACGGATAAAGAGGTTGAAATGTTGAATGATGAACAGCCTACCATTAGAAAGAGATTATTAGAGAGATGCGATCATTTATCAGACGAAGTAAGTCGCAAAAACCTTAATAAAAAATAATCAATGTATTCTTTGAGAGCTAGAAAGAAACTAGATAGAGAATTGTGATTATTATCAGATGCATATGCAGAAAGTAGCGGAAACCTGAATACAAAGTTACCAATTTATTATTTCGTAGCACGCAGAATGCTTCAAAGGAAATAGATAAAGAAAGATTTTTGAAAAAAGAAAATCGTGGGTGTAATATTCTTGAAAAACAAACAAAGATAGTTTAAATATGTAATGGAGACTTTTTTCTCTGGTTAATTCTAACTGAATAATGGTGATTTTCGCTATTTAGCACTGACATAATATTGTTTTATAATAATGTTTCAAAAGAAACGCTTCAATAACACACTTGAGTCAAGTTATATCTGACATCAAACCATTTATTGGGTTTAATATATAATCATTATCCACTGTTGTTTGTTATCTGTGAAAATACAAACTCTGTTATAGAATTTTCATTTATCTAATTTATCTGTTCATAACAGGGTTTGTATGGCCAAATTGTTAGCATGTGTACGTTCACTACGTTGCTCTATCATAAGGTCTGTGATTCGGTCAACTGAAGTGGTTTCGATTTCCAGGTTGAACGTGACAAGGAGAAGGGTCTCCTTCCTGTCCAACATTATGGGTTTTTTCGGGGTCCTCCAGTTTCCTCCCACTGCAAAAGACCCCTATGTTAGTCCCAAAATGATCTAGTTTGTGTGGACATTAAACCTTCTCTTTCTCTCTCTCTAAATAAAACGAAACATGATAATGTGGAGAACGGAAAAGGGGAATATTGAAATGGAAAATAAGGCAGCTTTTACAGACAATCTCAGCAACAAAATGAAAGGGATGAATACCGTACTTTTCTTAATTAAATGCTTTTAACTTCATTTCACAAAGTAAAAATGAAAGTATCTAATACTGTTTTTACACTTTGGTTATTTAATTTTGTTATGCTTTTAACTCTCCTTTTATGGTGTACTGAAAACTAAAATTGAAAACCAAATGTATTTTTTCATAAGAACCATTGTGTGTAGCTTTTATGAAAAATCTAACTTGCCTTTTATTGTGTAACTACTAAAAGATCATATTTTTAACAAAATATATTTTTTTCATAAGATCCGTTGTTCGGCTTTTAGCAGTATTAAATATCTACTCTCTGTTTACAGTGTACTGAAAAAATCAAAAACAAAATGTTTCATAGGATGGAGCCTTGGTAGAGAGTTCATCAAAAATCTTTACATTTATACCGGTATACTTCTTGTTGAGTAATCCTGAGGAATCATTTATTTGTTTTAGGGGGGTTGGATGGCCGAATGGTTAGCATGTGTGCTGTATTATAAAGCCTGTCGTTGAGTCAACTGATGTGGTTTCGAATCTCCGATTGTACCTGACAAGGAGTAGGGTTGCCTGTCCAACTTTGTGGGTTTTCTCCGGGTCCTCCAGTTCCATCCCACTGCTAAAGACCCCCACGCGCAAGCAAAATTATTGAAATAAAATTAAACCATATGTTAGTCCCGAAATGATCTAGTTTGTGTCGAGTGGACGTTAAACCCCATTTTTCTTTCTCTCTCTTATTTGCTTTGTATTGTTATTTTTCTTCAGGTAAGTGTGGTAACAATGAGATTGTTTGAAACCTTACTTCAAAAGGAAGAGGAATCAATATTTCAGAATTTGATCTTAAGGAACTTGCTCGGCAGAAGTTACATTACTTTGAACACCGTTAAAAAAAATGACAAAGAAGTCAACACAAATTCTTCACAAAAAGGTGATGCTTCGTCCTGTGAGGGTAAAACTGATTTTTTATCAGTAACCGATGTACATCCAGTTAAAGATCTTAAGCAAAAATCGGCAATCAAAACTGATATGTGTTCGAACGATCTTAACGTTGAGCGTGACGGAGAAAAGATGGAGAGTGAGATTGGTGAATTGTCAGGGGAAAAAACAGATGAGGAGAAAGTGCAAGATGATGTGTTAAGACAAACTGTCAGTGATGAAACTGTCAAATTACAAGTTCCACACAAAGAAGTGGAGTTAAAGATAATTGAGAAAACAGAAACGGAAAAACTTCTTGACAGTATTGTTAATGATGATTCTCCCGATAGAGAAATAGAAAGTGGCAATGGTGAGTAATATTTCATCTCTTGTTATTCAATAGTGAATATTTTTTCAGCCTTTTTTATTTGTTTTTATTCAGTGAGTCAGTCATGAAGAAAATATTAATTAGGTAATCGTTAAAATGATAATTGCTTTTTGGTTATATTATATATATTAAACATGCATTTTTCAAGAGCTAAATGTGCCTATTAATTGCAGGTCTTTATTTGGGCATGAAATGTTTTCTAAAGTATTAATTAGACATTAATTAACTGATCCAGGCCTTAATCAACTTTGGATGGCATCAGATTGCTCCGATATTAAACAGATTAAAACGTTTAAGTGATAAATCAAATATGGCGGCCCCTGACGCCTCGAGTCATGGCTTTGATCAACCAGGACCGTGGTTGAAATTATCGAACACATCGGCCAAATCTTCAAATGCCAATATCTTTGCTTGCAATAGAGTAATTTGAATGAAATTTTCAAATTATTCATTTTACATCACCTACATCTATATCTTGAATAATGTAACTTTAACTGGCAATCTGGAAGCAGAATAATTAAGCAATTAATAAATACTAAACAAACACTGTCTCTCTGTCCGTCCATCCGTCGTCCACAATTGCTAGTGGAAGCTTAAGAAGTAACAGTTTTCATCCGATTGATTTGGAATTTATACACAATTTGTGCATGTGCCAAATAAGACTATTGATAATAAACAATTTCCAATTTATTGTCCTTCATGTAGATGCTCTTTGGGCTAAAGGAATCACCTAATTAAAATTTATCCACAGTGCTCAAGTGCCTGCAAAGAAGAATCCTATTGTTGGAGTTCTGGCCTGTGATCGTTTAGAAAAATATTTTGGAAATTGGTGCACAATATTTTGATTTTAAGACAAACTTTCTGATATTTGCTATTTGAATTATCACTTGGACCACCGTGTCATGTTTAGATGCTAAAACTATCAATCATTTACCATAAAAATTTATACAAAGCATTTGTGTTCATGAGATGAAGAAACCTATTTTCAACAGTTTCTGATGATTACTTTGCATTAAATTATCTTGTGGAATCCCTCAAGGGTAAGCTTTTCATGTTTCATTTGATTACGTTGAATGTTATACCCCTTCTTTCTGTTCACCGGATGAAAAGCCTCTTGATTATCTATTGGATGCCTCAAACAGCTAAAATTTTTCTGATTACTTGTAGTTGTTTTTTTCTATGTTAACTTTAATAATTACTTCATGTGTTGTTGCCCTTGACAAGTTTTAGTACACATGTTTCCATTACTTAAAAAAGAATTAATTTTAATGGATTTCCTCAGATGATTCAGTTGATGTAGGCGTATGTAACTTATCTTTAATTTCTCCAGGAGCTTTTAAGATATCGAGAGCTTAGACTTCTGTGATATGTGCAAATCACACATGTATGACTCATCTATTTTATTAAAGTTCGGGGGTTGGGTGGCCAAATGGTTAGCACGTGAGTGCTGTATCATACAGGCTGTTATTGAGTCATTGTGGTTTTGAATTCTCGCTTGTACCTGACAAGGAGTAGGGTCGCCTGTCTAACCTCATGGGTTTTCTTCTGGTCCTCCGGTTTTCTCCAACGACTAAAGACCACTACTTGCAAGCAAACTAATGAAATAAAATTGAACCATATGTTTGTCCCGAAATGACCTAGGTTGTGTCAAGTGAACATTTAACTCTCTCATTCTCTCGTGCGTCACATAGTGTGGTTTTGATCCCAAGCATGTATGTGACAAGGAGTCCAGCCACGTGGGTTTCCTCAGGGTCATCATTCCTCCCACTTCTAAAAACCTGTGCATGAAAAGCAAATTATGGAAATAAAATGTACCATGCTGGTATGTTACCATATTCCTGAAGCAATGGCCCAAGAAATCCCTCACTGGCCATTGCTGGATTGGCTTCCGATACTTGAACTTTTGAGGAAGTGTGACTATTCTTCCCGTTCAATCAAATCTACCATTCACGTACAGTAACATTACAGTCCTTCGTTTAATATTGGGTCTTCCCTAAAACTTTGTACAAAGATTTAAGGTATTTAAAACAGTAAAAGTCTGTTCGTTTTCATACAGTAGTGTTTACTGCACGTCAATGCCGATAGCCTCGTTTATCACGCAATTAGTTTTACTGCATTATCCGTACTGCGCTGGTTAATTTAGCATAAAAATTATGAAAACACGGTTGGCCTTTTTAGACGCCCTGTTTTAAAGGTAATGCATTTATAACGCAGTCAGTGATTGGTTGTTAATGGGACCACTGACTAGTCATAATTAGCAACAATAATACCCACTTAGTCCAGCAGTGAGTAGTTGGATTATGCCCAATCCAAATTCAGATTTAATGAATAAAAATATTGTTTACAAAATTTTGTTTATCTCTAATCAAACGGTCGCTGCGAGGAGTATGGTAATTGGTAAGTTAGTATTTAGTACTGAAATGGTCTAGTTTGTGTTGAGTGGATGATTTACTCAAGGATATTTAGCCTATCAAAGAATAGTGTCTCATCATTTAACCAAGGTCCTATGTACACATTAGCATGCACACAAAAGAACCCTCAACAGTTGCAAATTAAAGTAAGACGAAGCTGTAGCCTCACTGTCCAGGCAAAATGTGTCTCATAGCACACTTCATTGTGTATTCGTGTCTTCATTAACCCGATTGGTGTACATGTGTAGAAGGTTAGGATATTAAACCCCATTTTATTTCATTTCATAACAGTGATGGGAATGGGATTTCAAAAAATTTCTTGTCAGACTCCCCGAAAATATAGAGTAAAATGTGTAGAAGGGTAGGATGTCAAACCCAATTGTATTTCATTTGATACGATATTCGTATATAATATCATGTCTCTAGATAGCCTTTAGATAAATTAGTTTTATGGATATAATCTCTATATACATGGTAATCTCGATTTTGTTAAATTACTATGGTTAAAATGTCTAGACACGTGTTAATCTCCCATTCTCTACTGGATTTAAAATGACACCCAATGAATCTTGAGACAATAATGAATTTAAATGGTGTTCCTGTATAAGAAAATAGTAGACACGAATCGACTCTACCAGAAAACTCATCAAATTCTTGTTCAGAAAGTTGTCTTTGATGGAAAATTTCTGAATATTTTCAAAGAAATGCACCAATTTTATTTTTTTGATTGTATTCTGCTGCATAATTGACAAAGATACCAAGACATATTGTGGATGTAAATCTTTTTTATTGATGTGACGAGTGACCATAAAAAAAGCAAAAATAGATTTTATGGTGTCTTAAGCATGTTGTAATAAAGGTCTGGGTAGATGTTGATATGTAATGTCTGTACCGTACATTTCAGTCATCAATAATTCTGATTGATGTTTTAAAAAATTGGCAATAAAATTGTGTTCATGAATAAAATAAACTTTCTAGATTTAATGGAAGTTGTAGACATTACATTCATACAGAGTATCGGTATACGTTGATATAGACATTAATGATTATATTGACGCCCGGTATTATAATGTTGTAATAATGTACTAGTACAATATTTACTTACATATTTCCTAAAATCAACCGGTTTTCTCCCACTGCTAAAGACCCCTACGCTACACCATGGGTTCAATGTCGGCAGTATATGCCGGTCGGGACCGAGGGCTCTGGAAAATGACCAGAACTGCATCAGACTTGCAAGTGAATTATTGAAATAAAATTAAACCATATGTAAGTCCCAAAATGACCTAGTTTGTGTCAGTGGAGTTTAAACCCAATATCTCTCTCTCTCTCTCTCTCTCTCTCTCTCTCTCTCTCTCTCTCTCTTAAAATCAACTAGACATTTGCTCATATTTTTGTAGACATATTTATCTCATTGATTGTTGTGGAATTAGAACACATGGAGTAATTTTTTTCTCAAATTTAACTCAAACCTCATGGGTTTTCTCTGGGTCCTCCGGTTCCCTCCCATTGCTAAAGACCCCTACACGCAAGCGAATTATCGAAATAAAAATTAAACAAATGTGAGTTGAGTGGATGTTAAACCGTTAAACCCCATCTCGCTCTCTCTATCTCTTTCAAATTTAAAGTGTATGTGACCTATATTGTATATTGAGGAGGTCTTCAGAATACCAAATTGAGAGATTCATTCTCCCATTTCAATCTTCTCTTATACAATTATAATTTAGCTTCATGACACATAAAATCAACACCCACAACTCAGGAAAGTCAATTTATCGACTGTAGGTTGGAAATTCTCATATGCTGGGCTGGACAAAGATTGAGTTAGGGGTACACGTAGGTAACTCTTACCTAAAATGACCATGATTGTCTACCACCAGTTCCAGGGTCCCCATCGCATATACCACCTATCTCCTTGATATTACTTCTATTGCAATATCGTATTTACATGGATGTAACTTTATGCACAATGCAATTAGCCTTGAGTAGTCTCAGGTGGACTTACATGTACCTGTTATGATACCCTTTCTGGGGATTGGAGGGGGAGGGTGGCCTAGTGGTCTAGAGAGCCGCGCTTCGACCTATAGCTGGCTGGCCACCTCTGGCTTGCGGCTGTGGTTTCGAGCCCTGGTGTGAGCGTATGTAGCATGGAGTTGAAGGCGCCTTCTCAACCTCGTGGGTTTCCTCCGGGCACTCCGGTTTCCTCCCACTGCTAAAGACCCCTACGTGCAAGTGAATTATTTAAATAAAATTAAACCATGTGTTAGTCCTGAAATGACCTAGTTGTGTTGAGTGGACGTTAAGCTCCATTTCTCTCTCTCTCTCTCTCTGGGGATGGGAACTGCACACCACCTGATCCAGTGATAAATGCGGACATTAGCATCTAGGATATTTAAACCTTTAAAGATACTTGAAAGATTTAGATAAATAGCTGGCTATTCTTGCTATTATAATACATTCTTTCTATAGCTCAAAAATAGATAAAAGTAAAATGAGAATATTGAAATTTTATTCAAATTTCTTCATTCCGATCCAAGTTATCACTGTTGGTAGTTTTGACAAAATGTGTACATAGTGGTAACCAACCAGGGCACTGGTATATTCTAGACTAAGCCTCGCTTTCCCATTTTTAAATTAAATTTTTAAATGACAAACCACTCTTATCTAGTTAAAATCTTGAGGATCCGACGCCATCAAGAGTAGATAATGGTGTTGTTTTGTTAATAAATGTCTAATTACTAGTTTATATAACATTTCAGGCCTAAAGAAAAACCTGTAATAGGCAGATTTAGCTCTTGCGTAATGTATGTTCAATTGTTTCGATTACTGTGTTTGTTGAAAAGTTCATTTAAGTGCATTTCATAGAATTATAGGATGTGTCTGGTGGTGTACATTTCAGTGCCAATTTAATGGAGGACATTTCTCACTGACATTGATATATATATATATAGAGAGAAACCCTATATCAGGTCTAGCAATTTTACAAGTATTGTTAGAATCTTTAGGATATCTCTGATATGTTTAACTTGGAAAGATTGCAGAACTCGTTTGATGATCTCTGCGTCAAGTTACACAATTACTTGTTATTGGATCTCAAAAACTCGAGTATACCTGAGTATAGTTCACATTAAAATCTGTTCTCAAGTACATATTATCTTTTCATCTACCATGGCTTTATAATCACTGATCACAAATTAAAAGCTTGTTGAATTTTGCGCAAGTTATTACTCCAACTGAAGTGGACATTAAGTAGAAGGGGTACGTCTGACTGAACACGATTTTTATAATGAAGTATATGAGTGAAAAACACAGTGTTAATAGATACCAATATAAGATGTAATCAATGTGTTTACACAGGGTGATTAATGGAGCATTCATACTCAAATTTAACTATTTCTCTAGAGTATTGGTTATTAATTGTTTTTTTATTGATTGGTGTAACTGTCTTTGATAACCAGATCTCTTATAGATGTTGGTTGTAGAATCAATTCATTATGATTACAATTGTTTCATCTAATAACAATCTCTTAGGTAAGTCAACAATGTACTTCTGTGACTAGTTAGTAGGTTAATGTCCTCTTATTATATAAGTCATGTCTACACTAGTGTTACTGACTTACATAAGTCTGTCTACACTACTTTTACTGACTGGGGGGTGGTTATTGTCATCTTATTGCATAATCTTACTGACTGGGAGGTTATTGTCATCTTGTTACATAAGTCCTGTCTACTACTGTTATTGACTGGGAGGTTAATGTCCCTGTATTACTTAAGTCCTGTCTACACTAGTGTTAGTGACTTGGAGGTTATTGTCATCTTGTTACATAAGTCCTGTCTACACTACTGTTACTGACTGGGAGGTTATTACATAAGTCTAGTGTACATGTCTACATTAATGTTACTGTCTGGGAGGTTATTGTTAACTTATTACATAAACCCTGTTTACACTTCTCACTGGAAACTGGATATGGTTTAACTTGGTGTAAATAGCCCTAATTTCTCTTCTGTGTAGAATTATTCATAACTATAGTTTAATTTCGGCTAATAGTGTTCAACTTGTACTTGTGTACAACTTAAATCATAGTGCTTAATTTTGATCACCAAGTGTTTAATTTTGATTACCAAGTATCTAACAAATTAAACACTAGTTAATTAGACGCTTGGTAATCAAAATTAAACACTATGATTTAAGTTGTACACAAGTACAAGTTGAACACTATTAGCCGAAATTAAACTATAGTTATGAATAATTCTTTTTTTTTTTTTTTTTTTTTTTTCATAAAAATTTATTTAAGTAAAGATACATTACAAAACTATATAATACAACAAAATATACATTACAATACAACACAGTACAGTACAATATAATACAATACAATACATAAAGAAAAACAAAACCCTTCCCCCCCCCCCCAAAAAAAAAAAAAAAAAAAATTCTACACAGAAGAGAAATTAGGGCTATTTACACCAAGTTAAACCATATCAAGTTTCCAGTTACTGTTACTGACTGGGAGTTATTGTTATAAATTACATGGTACCTGCTACACTTATGTTCTGTATACACTTTATTATTATTACTATCTCAATGATCTAATGTTTAATATATTATAACCTAACAACACTTTAAAGAATAATTCGAACTCATTTCATCAATCAACGTTTGTTTTGTTTCTTTATAAACTATATTTTATTTGCATTACCACTTCTGCATTAGTAATAATAATCGCGTCATTTTACAAGGGTAGCAAATTAGGCCTGAGGCCTTTTTCCAATTTGGACCTTGGCACAGATCGTGCGAATGATTTTGATCATTACTGCAGGTGACAGGTTAGTGAAACAGTTCCATGGGTTTCTCAAATACATAATGGTGAAGTACCTTTAAAATAAGAAAACATTTGAAGAGTATAGATTTACAAGCAAGACACATGTATATAAAATAAAAAAAAACCAAAAAACAATACATAAACTAATGTCCAAAAGAAAATATTCACTGTGCATCAACCAAAGTCGTTTTCCATTGTATGCATCATCTGGCCGGGTACAATGTCAGTTTGTTTTGCTTTTATTTTGCTTAGAAATGTTGAGTTTGGACGCAAGAGACAAATTCAGTAAGATTTTATCAAATGTTTTTAATCTTAACAAAGCTTAGTCTTACTTTTAGTGTGTATACTTTCTTTTTGACATTAGTATATAATCTGCAGTTAAAATCAGCATGCAGTGACTGTCAATGCAGTGCAAACATCTTTGAAAAATTGCTGTGCTACATGTTAGACTGTATTCCTCCTTGTATTATTAATTAACAGTACCGATACTCTTCATTATATTTACATTTGGGGGGGGGGGATGGCTGAATTGGTTAGCAGGTGCACACTGTATTATAAAGCCTGTCATTGAGTCAACTGCTGTGGTTTTGAATCCCCGGTTGTACGTGACAAGGAGTAGGGTCACCGGTTTTATACGGGTCCACCAGTTTCCTCCCACTGCTAAAGACCCCTACGCCCAAGCGAATTATCGAAATAAAATAAAACTCGTGCCCACGAATGGAACTGACTGCCTGCCAATTAATTATCTTGTTTTATATTGCTACAATCCTAATTAACGGAGGAGCAACATCAAACAGATTAAAAGCTCAACATTTAATCAATTTACTTAGTTGTGTTTTGTTTTATAATTAGTAATACTGTGATCATTCTTTAACTTGAGTTGTTACAGCATATTTGCCGACTTTCATCATTCGTGCACTGCGTGCAGCCATATTTAATGTATCTACATCAAACAAATTAAAAACTTTTTTTTGATGTCTTCCTTTGATTACAAGAGTTAATTATGTCAACATCGTGAATGATATATATATATATCAAAAATGTAAGCAGTCTACAACCTACAAATTTATTTTTATTTTACTTTTAATTTACCTATTTCTATTTATTATTATTAACATCCCTAATTTAATTTATTTTCATCTATTTATTTTAATTTACTTATTTTAATTTATTTACTCTAGATTATTTATTTTAACGTAGGGTGTCTGAGTAAAAACGTCCTCTCGAAGGAAGCCCAACCATCCTACAAATTTATTTTATTCCTTTTATTTTAAATTATTTCCATTATTTTTAACAACAATAACAATATAAATAACTGGCGGGATAGTGGAGTAAGAGGGAGTATGATCAGACGGGCTCGGCATCTAAACACTATTCTGCCAAAAATCTACAGAGTGGGATAGTGGAGTAAGGGGAGATCATGAGAAGACAGGCCTGGCACCTAAACACAAATCCCACAAAGATGACATCTACCAATCCAGAAGCAGAAGAGATCATCCACCAAATGATATGCTTTTATTAAATAAAGGGAAGAACTTCCCACTAAAACCTAATCCATGGCCTAAGGCCTTAATGGAAGATTGCAAAATCATATTCTAAAAAACAGGAAGTAGCTTCGACTCTCCTATGTCTTGTCTGCGATATCACTTAAGTGGAAGCAGACGTTAAACACCAACTAGATAGATAGATAGTTAGCAGTCTTACCTGCTTAGCCACATGATCCCCGAAAGGGCTTTCATATGTCAAATCTGTCAAATCTGTTGGGAATGGATATGAAAACAGTTCATACAAGCTTCATAAAGTTGTATTATTAGATATTCTTTGAAGGGCATTTAGTAATTGGAACATAATCAGATAACACACGAATTATTATGGAATAACAATAAACCATAAATCGTGTGTTATCTGATTGTATTATTAGAACAAGTGAGTAAATAAAAAATGGGAACGCTCATTATAGAGTAATTTAACATAACAACATACCATATAGACAGTTTCAAAGCATTCATTAAATTTTAATTGCCATATCATATATGGATTGTACATTATCTGGAGAATAAGACATTGCATCATGCTGCTTGATACATGTGGCATGTATTAATAAATACATTTATATAGATGACTTATATATGGTACGTTATTTGAGCAATATTAGAATCCCTTGCAAAATGGTTCAGTTCCTTTCAGTGTTTACCAAGATATGAACTCAAATTCCGTTGATCTATATGTTGTACCATGGGTTCCATTTCGGCCGTATATGCCGGTCGGGACCTACGGCTCTGGAAAATGACCTACACCCGATCAGACCCGTAGGTTATTTTGCATGCCGGAAAAATAGCATATTTTGTGCTAAATCATAAAATCCTGGACACGACGAAACTCTGTGCGTGTCGTGATGTAAACTGTCATGTGTAATAAAATTAACAGTGTTCAGTAGTCCACGAATTGAAACCACTGCCAATCAATTATCCTTGTGTATATTGCTATAATTACAATCAACGGAGGATCAATATCAAACAGATTAAAAGCTTGACATTTAATCACTTTAATTAACCGAGTTTTGTTTTTTAATAAGTACTGTGTGACTATTCTGAAAACCGAGTTGTTGTTACAGCATATTAGCCGACTTTCATCGCTCGTGCAGCCATATTTACTATGTCAACATCAAGCAAATTAAAAAATTTACTTTGATGTCTTCAATTGATATCTAGAGTTAATCCTGTCACAAACATTCCCGTGGTTTAGATATGATATTCCTACACAAAGATGTATTGTCAGTGTTTTTTTTTTTAATCCTTTTGATTTCTTTTATGTAACAACTGTTTGACGTTACTTTACTTGATACAATGAACTTTTTATGCTCGCGGCCATGTTGATACGTGTGAAATTTTGGGACATGCTATCGAGTGAAAATACTAGAACGATATTGTTTGAGCTCCCCAATTTTAATATTAATACGAGTTAATATATCAATGAGTTGAAATAGTATGTTAATTGATGTACATTGAATGACATTTAATCATTTAAATGCAATAATCATTCGGCACTACTTTTTGCTGTGCATGGGGAAATAGTCTACAGTCTAACTTGTCCCGTACGCACAGGTTAATTAAAAGATCGTTGTCATAAATATAACGCCAAGAATAGTTTTGTGATTGTTCCCAAAATTTTAGAAAGTCAGCTCTGGTAGATCACACTGTCTCCGATGACCATAAAATGTCACATGAACACGAATATCGACTATTTAAAGATGTTATACCACAACAGTTCCATTATAAATACGACGAGTATACGGATGATGTTGTAAAAAAAAAGGACGAAAATAGTGTAGGCCTACTTGTGAATGTTTCTTGTCGTTATAATGTTTATATATAAATAAATAAATGATAATTTATTACATGTGTTCCTTTATTAAAGGGGTAGGTGGGTATAAATGCAAACGTGAGATTAAATTTCTTTGTGACTGTCCTTGACCCAATTAAACCTGATCGGCATTTCAATATCATGTTGTTTTATGGCTTCTTATTATGTGCTAAAAATAGTACCATTTTCTCCACGGGAAAAATGACCGGTTGGGAAATTTTGAAGTGAAAGCCCTGTGTTGTACCCTGTAAATGGTACTAGTTACATTTTCTATTTTTTTATCTCTTCTCTCTTCTTATTCTTTACAGAATCTGTCAACATTTAATGCAGACACATTTTCATATGGGCGTATATTGTTGTCACTCCTGTCTGTCCATCTGGAAGTTCGTGAACACATTTATCCGAATTCGATGAATCTTAAAATACATATTTATATTTCAAAGATCTGTTGTGTTCCCATCGATACTTAGGTGTATTGGACGGTAAATTCCTGGATTATGGCTTCTTTACTTTTAGCATGTTTTCTGTCCACTTTGTGCAAAAATGTGGGCGTATCTTTTATAGCAACCGCTTGTTTGCTTTAAGTTGATTTTTTTTCCATTTTGCATTCTACAGTAATAAGACGTCATGATATTCCCATATAACAAGCAACTCGTTATTCTTTATGTTTTTTTAAATCCAATTGATCGGCATATTTTTATTCTGATTGAAGCTATAAGCCAGGAGTTCGTCTACATTTGATACTCTGATTGTTAAATAATCAATCTGAGTAAGGTACATATTAGAGTTGGGGGTTGGGTGGCCAAATGGTTAGCACTTGTGAGCTGTATCATAAGGTCTGTCATTGAGTCAACTGCTGTGGTTTCCATTCCCCTGTTGTATGTGACAAGGAGTAGAGTAGACTGTCCAGGTCCTCCGCTTTTCTCCTACTGTTAAAGACTCCTACGCGCAAGAACATTATTGAAATTAAATTAAACTATCTGTTAGTGCCGAAATGACCTAGTTTGTGTCATATGTATGTTCACAACTATCTGTTAGTGCCGAAATGACCTAGTTTGTGTCATATGTATGTTAAACCACAACTATCTTTTAGTGCCAAAATGACCTAGTTTGTGTCATATGTATGTTAAACCACATCTCCCTCTCTCTCTCTCTCAAACTCATATTAGACTTGATTAAGCGTGAGAAATTTGATATTTTCTGAAAAATGCAAATTGTA
The DNA here is from genome assembly GCA_917208275.1 of Patella pellucida. Classification (NCBI taxonomy): domain Eukaryota; kingdom Metazoa; phylum Mollusca; class Gastropoda; family Patellidae; genus Patella; species Patella pellucida. The sequence goes on from OU795039.1 coordinate 13,772,738, forward strand.
CTACATGTACTTTATATATTTCAACATGAAATGCCGCTTGCATGTTCTGAATATAGTATGTCAATCAATGTTGGTTGATTTAGTATTTTGATAAAACTAATAAACATAAGTATCAATAATCAGATATGATTGTTTCTCTGTGATTTATATCGATAAATCTAAAATAAGATTTACGTTGGACGTGACTTATAGATTTATTGTCATTAATTTCAATTAAATTGTAATATAGGGTAATAAATCACTTAAAGAAGGTCATTAGAACCATTTATTTTCATATTTCCATATTTAAAATACATTTACCATTCATACAGGACATGTTCACAGTGTGCAATAGAGAATAGAATATGTGGCTTTATTGAAAATGTGCACAAAGTTTCTGATTCGAATCACTAACTGAAAAATTCAGCAGCATGACAAACGGAAATATGAGAAATATCATTTTATCGCTTCAGATGTTATCTTTGAACTGAATCAAATCACATTTCTTTCATTTGAGATGAAGGAACTTCAGGGATTTGGGTCGATGATAAAGGGTGAATTAGATTAAGACAGGAAGCCACAGTGACTCTATGTGTAAGACAACTCCCTGACTCGAGGTTCCCCTATCTAATCCCTATGTTGACCGAGAAAGTTTATCAGGATTTTCCAGCAGAGTTCCCCCTTGTTATTGGTACATTTGTAGCCATTCATATGGGACGAAAAACCAAGGTCCCATGCAAACATTAGGAACCCTTGATAGTTTGAATTTGATATAAGAATAGATAAAATGTCTTTCGTAGAACATCTTCATTAGCCCAGTCAGTACACTCACATTAATGAACTCACAATGCCATCGGATGGCTCTGATATTGAGTAGATTTAAATATGTTTTGAGGTCCATGCTGTTAATGCAAAAATAGATAATCAGGACTCTGTTTATTATCGTAACAACATTAGCAATGACAATCAAGGCTTGACTGATATTGATTTGCTGATAACTAGGCTTATAGAGTAAAGTAATTTGACTGAAATTTTCATCATATTCCCTTTCCTTTATCAATGTATTGACTATAATAGCAATGATTATAATTGATTCACGGAAAACTAGGCTCAGAGTGAAGTAAATCGACTTTAATTTTCATAGTATTCCCTTTCAATTATCATTTTTTTTACTATTATAACAAGAACTTAACTGTTAGCTTTTCATCTAATGTTACAAAATGCCCATTTAACTGACATTAATGATATTTTTGAAGATTTTAAACTAAATATGTGTGATGAGCAGCTGAAAATTATCTCTAGACCGGTCGCTTGTTGATACTGATTTGGGACTTTTGTGCCAGCATCAGCCAATAATAAACTGTGTTTCAGCTCATCCTTTTTTTTTATTCATCTTAACAATGATATCCTTCATGATTTTAAACTTGAATCTGTATGAAAAAGCTGAAACATAACGATAGACCATCAGTTGTTGACCAATGTTGATTGTCGCCAACTGAATTTACATAAGCCAATGGGAAACTACTTTTCAGCTCATCCCTAATTTTAGTAATTTTAGAATGATATCTTATTATCTTATAAGTTATTGTCATGATATTAAGCTTGGATCAGTGTGGTGAACAAGCCTTGAAATAACGCACCTGTCACTGACAATGTCAGGCACAGATTCAGGGTTTGTCAGGCACTAAACCTCTGGCAGTGGTGCCTGTCATTTTGTCCGGCACTGAATTGTCTTTTTTAATGATATTATTAATACATGTCTGGCACTAAGTTGAAAATGTCAGGTACTCTTGTCAGTGACAGGTGCCTTATTTCAAGGCTTGGTGGTGAACAATCTGAAAAATACTGGTTCTGGTATATCACTGCGTGGTCTCCCCTTGTCAGTGATTCAAATGCAGGGCTTGACAAGGACAGCTGCCTAGTCGTTTGGATAGGATGGAAAACTAAGGTTCTGTGTACACATAGGCGTGCACGTAAAAGATCCCTTGGCAGTTGGAATTCAGTTGCTGCCCAGGCAAAATTTCACTCATAGCACACTGTATGGCCTATGCCCATCTTTAATTAGCCCAGGTTAGGTGCAGAAGCACAGGCTGTTAAACCCCATTTCATGATTTTAAGCTTGAAACAAACTGAGCAATGCCAGTTGCCTATATATATATGAGAATAGTGTGCCCATTAATCAATAATTTTAATGATCTTAAGAATGATATTCTTCATGGTTTTTACACTTGAATCTGTGTACAGTATATATAAGCTTGTAAATGTATAATATATGTCTTAATTTACTAATATTTCATCATTAAAGACCACACCATTGACATTAATACCCATGCAGTTACCAGATTTAACAAGGCAATTTATAGTTATACCAGTATTATATGTCTGTCTAGTCTATCGTTCTTACAATTTTTTAAAGAAAACAAATTACTCTTTTTTTTTATAAAGTTGCTTCACCCAGACAGCTTAAGTTACATGCAATCGTTAAATTATCTCGAAAAACAGATTAATTTTTAACTTGTCAAGTATGTGGTGATTGATGGGAAAAACTTCAGGATATACTCTTAAAGAATGACCCCCCACTTCCACTTGGTACAAGAAATCCAACAAATTCATTGTTATTTCATCAAATTAGGATTTTTGAACTCACAATAAAAGTAATTCAGATTTTGAATTAACGATAACAGTAATTGGGGATTTTAAACTCACGATAACAGTAATTGGGGATTTTAAAACAACAATAACAGGAATTTTATTTAAGGTGCATTATTGGAGATTAGATAACGAGTTGACAGTTCTAGCTATAATAGTTCAAATAATAGGTAACTTCAAAAGAATATGCTGAAAATTTCAGATATTAGCTTTTGAATATTATTAGGCTATAACCTTGATCATCATAACCAAAGCCGGTACAATAATAAAACCAATGTCTCAATTATCCATTAATTATTTTTCAAAAAATCTATTCCAATCCACTAAATAATGCAGGCTAGCGATGGCATTGAAAGTTATGGTCTGGATAAGTTAATTAAAGTCTGGATAAGTCAAGTTATTAAAGTCTAATTAATAATTTAGATAACATTTCAGGCCTAAAGAAAGACCTGTAATATGCAGATTAAGCTTGATTGGAAAATGTATGTTAAAATTCAGAATAACAGGCATTGGGATTTTAAACTTGCAATAATGGGCATTATGAGTTTGAACTTAAAATAATTGGCAAATTTCATATTTCACCCATACCCATCCTCAGTAATGGAAATCAAAATTTTAGTTGTCGGGCATATTTCACTAAAAATAAAAGGAATTTAACTCTTTATGTATTTAAGCAGGCGTTTTCAAACCACAATTACGAATCATGTGTCAACAAAATATTCAAATTCAAATGTAATAAAAAAAATAGGTGCATCTCGTTATTCTTCATGTTTAATTCCCGTAGAATTTTCAAATCTATGTCAATAATATTCCTACAAAATTACATGACATCGTAATACCGGTTTCAAATTCCCCCCAAATTACTGTATTTTTCGGTTCATAAGTCGATACTTTTTTCAGCAAAGTCCTACATTCGTCTGATGCTCTGTTTCGATTTATATACGGAAGGTAAAAAAATTATATCCCGAAATGTATTTGGCCGACATCAAAGAGATTAAAATGTGAGACAATGGAGAAATTGGATTGATATATATAATTATATAGTCCGACAAAGGAGAAGCAATGACTTCTGTTTAGAATTGAATTGATGAATTGTCCGACAAAGGATTATGTCAACCAATCAAGGCAGATTACATAGTTATATATTCATGGAAGGTGTATAGACAGTATAACACGATAAATACTTCACAATAATCACCTGATCAATCCAGCCTATTATCAACGATAATTTCATATTTCACCCATCAGGGACCATCCTTAATAAGCTCAGATTTGGTTTTTAGAAAAAGTTAGAAATAATAAAATTTTGAAGTTGCTCATGGTAAGAAATACTAAGAAATGTGAATCACTTTATGAGGAACTTCATATTTTGTTATTAAGGTGGTGCCAATTCATTTAGTCCCAGGAGGGATTCCCTTTATGTACAGAACAAAAGACACTGATTTCTTACATTCTTAAATTTCAGGTACCAGTATCAGTACACCAAAGTCATATCCAAAAGCTGAAGTACATAAGATTGTGTCCAGGTAGGTAAACATAATTAATTGCATATTTGCACACAGAGGAGACAATTTTTTTCTTAATTAATGGTTTTTAAACGTGGCTTTGTTTATATGTTAGTTGAACATGTGTTGTTTTTGGGGGGTGGGGGTATGAACATTATATATGTAACATGAAGTTTTATTTATTTTTGTAGTTTTTTAAATTTATTACCAGAAGAAGCCAAGTCATCATATCAAACAGCTGATAGTGGTTACGATATGTATCTAAAAGATGCACATAAACAGGTCCGTAACAGTGTAATACATGACATCTTTAACATATATTTGTCGCTAGCCTGGAGGTCGGGTGTTCCATCCCTACATTGGACTTTAAGTTCATCCACATTATCCGCACAGTTCCCTCTTGTTAGTGATACGGGCCTGACAAGGACAGCTGTCTATTCATTCGGATGAGATGTAAAACAGAGGTCTTATGTAAACATTGGTGTTTACGTAAGGGATGCCTTGACAGTTGGAAATCGAAATAAGAGTAGGCTGTAGTGCCGCTGTCCAGGCAACATTTCCCTCATGTCATAGCACACTGTATGGCGTACGCCCATCATGATTAGTCCAGTGGGGGAGAATGTTCCAAAGAATTTACTCAGGCTTCGATATTTAGGACGTAAACCCCATTTCATTTCATTTTCCATATTTGTACCCTCCATTTATGAAAAGTAGTGGCCGAATATAGTTTAATGCATGCACTTTAGATCTTAAGGCCAGTCATTGAGTGGCTTTGTTTCAATTCTTCACTTCTACCCGACAAGGAGTATCGTGACCTTTCAAATCTTGTGGGATTTGGTTTCCTCACATTCCTAAAGACCCATATATATGCACAAGTCAATTATTGAAATAAAATTGAATCATATGTTAGTCCTGAAATGGTGTGGTTCGTATCAAGTGAACGTTAAACTCCATCTCCCTTTACAAATGAAATGAAATATAATTCAACTTCTTAATTTTCTGTACCAACCATTGCGCTGAAAGAAATTTTGTCAAGAGGGCGCCATTTCAATGGTGAAACTTGTTGACAAATTCTGTGGATGAATTTAACCTTCTGGTTAGTGCGTCAGGGCCATTCTTACCAAGCAATCGTGGCTTAGAACTATATTATTATAATTACCCTGAGTAAAAATGAATATGGTGTCAAAATGAGTGAGAGAGAAAGAGAGAGAGATGGCAAAAACTAGGTCAGTTTGGGACTAACATATGGTTTAATTTTATTTCAATAATTTGCTTGCGCATAGGGGTCTTTAGCAGTGAGAGGATACCTGAGGACCCGGAGAAAACCCAGAGGGCTGGACAGGCGACCCCACTACATGTCATGTACAACCGGGAATTCGTAACCATGTCAGGTCCAAATGAAATGAAAACATATACTGCTCTGTAATTTTATATACATGTCTTTATCACCCCCTGATTCATTATTCCTGATAAAGAAAACAGACCATGGAAGACAGCTCTGTAATTAGTACCAACTGTTAACTTAATAAGAACTGTTGTAACTGCTTTCAATAGAATTATCTTAATGTGTTTCAGTTCTCTAACGTGGAACAAACGTGTAAACCATGGAACTGGCCATCTGAACCTGTGGTTGATCAAGATTTTAGTATTGAGCCATTCTGGGAAGGATCATTTGTAAAAATGTTATTAGATAAATTGTCAAGAACACTCAACCAGGTTTGTGATAATAACCAGCATGTGTTATTAGATAGTGTAGAAGCATTTAATAATTCTCTCTTTATTAAGAGAGTATCATCTCCAAGGTCACGCCAATATTATTCTGATCAGCCGAAGACTATATTAAGTACTATAAGGTGTTGATGATCTGGAATAATTTGCAGAAATTTTATGAATAAATACTGTTATTTATATGTAATCTATAATTAATAACGTGTCTTTTTTTATTTCTTATGTGATAATATTATAAGAAATTGTATTTACTGATTTTACTGGGATCCTATCTTAAGTCATAATAAAAACATAAGATGCATGTACAAGATATATAGTTTATAGACAATTGCTGATTCTGGATTTTATAGACAATTAATGTTTCTGGTCGAAGATAAATATTTTATGGATAATTACTGATTATGGATGAAGATAATTATTGTATAGATAATTACTGATTCTTGTTGAAGATAATTACTGATTGCAGTTGATCATTTGATTCACTTGAGATTCATAACACACCTATTTATTTTCAGAGATTTCTGATAATTGTTGTCTGGAGTTCTAGCCCTTGAACTCTTGATTGTACGATTGACTTAAACTTAGCTCACAGTATTTACAATTATGAGATAGTTTAAACAATATTTATTGTGATATTATTGTACAATTTAAAAGTATAAAGAATAGAATAGGATACAAAAACAAGCCAAGGAGGCTTGAGATAAAGAGGTCTATTTATTTTCAACAATTTCTCATAATTACTTATTGACCTTTTTGGACTGCTCGGATGACTTAACTGCTTGGGTATTGTTAGTTTCTTTACTTGGTAATCACAGGGGTTGGATGGCTTAATGGTTAGCGTGCATGCACTGTATCATAAAGATGACACATGAAAAAAATAATAATGGCCATTTCCCTGTTGCTAACACTGTTAAAGTTTGGGGTTCGGCATAAGTAGAGGTAAATCCCCATCTCTCTCTCTCTCTCTCTCTCTCTCTCTCTCTCTCTCTCTCTACTGAAGTCAAAGAGATCTTGTGATATTACCATAAGTGTAAGCAATTTGTGTATAGATGCATACAATCTTTTATGCCTAAAGGCCCAAAATCTAGGTTGGGGATTATGCATGTAAATTACACGACTTTGTTTTATATTTCAGAGTTATCCTGTCAATCTGCTGGTGACATCATTGATATCCCGAGTAGCCATATTGCCACACCCAAATATACAGGAATATTTACTAGATCCTTTTATGCCAACTCATCCTAAAACTAGAACGCTTCATAATGTTTTAAAAAAGGTAAGTAAACACAAAACTAAAATGCTACATATTGTTTTATAAAAAGGTTAGCATCATTCGTTTTAAGATTGGTTCGGTTAGCTAGAGTTTAATTATTTAAGTAGTGACAAATAACATGCACAAGACAGGATATGTTTATTGTCTCTAGATCACATGCCTCATGTATATGTCACTTTTATTGATTAAGCAAGTTCATAGCTGAACTAACACAATTATATGGGAAAACAATCACTGGTGTATTATACACAAGCACAACGTTTCAATAAGTATCCTCTTATTGTCATCAAGCACAATGACATTTAGTAGACTAGATGGTATATATATATATATAAATGCACAATATTAAGCCATACTTAATTAAGGTTATTAATTATTAGGGGATTCGTGATTATAGTTAATCATATTAACCAACAAAGAACTTGGATACACTACACTATATATATATAGCTAACAGTTTTGTATTCATGTTATTCTTACAGATTCTGAATTCCTAGAAACCATTGAGCAGGTCTAAATTATGAATAAATTTATTTTATAATATATTGTTTTAGACAGTAAAAATCTTCTTAAAACATTTGATCTTGAAATACATGTAACTGTCATTGCTACTGTGAAAATACTTCACTCAATCGGTATAAAAAAAAAATAGGAGTTGGATCATCAGTACAATCTCGAGGGTTTTCCCTGGGTCCTCTGGTTTCCTCTCACTGCCAAGGACCCCTACGCGCAAACAAATTATTGATATAAAATTTAACCAAGTTAGTCCCAAAATTACCTGTTTTTGTCAAGTGGTTGTTAAACCCCATTTCTATCTCTCTCTCTTTTCTTGTTCAGTAGAAAAGTCGCTGTTTTTAGAGGTTAAAGACAATATACAAGTTTGAATAGATCTAGAAACAGATTTCATTAATTTCATTATATAACATTGGATTGAAAAAAAAAACTACTCGCTAGGAGAAAAAAAAAGTTTTGTTAAAGATAATTTTTATGCTGAAATAATATTAAATGTTCCTCTAGACATTTTTATATCATATATCTGTAGATATGAAAAGGAAATAAATTCATATGACTTGTCATTTCAGAATAACATGTAATAAAGATTTGTTTCCTTCAGATTTCTGCTGAAGTTTTGGTGTTCATGAAAACGGAATCAGATTTCCAGAATAAACTTGGTACGGCACGAAAGAATTTAATGGGTGCAGCAGAAACGGTTAAAAGGTGAGGATATTGAATAAATTGATTCAAAGAAGCGAATGAAAGTAAGAGAGGTTGCATGCTAGTATTAATTAAATGTTTTACAAGTCTTTGCCAGAATGTCCGTGATATTTTATTGAACTTTTTGCATTCTGCATGTTGACTGACCGATATGTAAATACAGTGCATCATTATTGAAAATGTGACAGAAATGGCACCAAAACTCACACTGGTTCTATTTCACGGTATTTATTTGTGAATTGTAATCCATCAGAATACATGAAAGGCTATTCATACACCATTGTAAAAACATAACCCAGGATCAGAAGCTCGGTTTTTAATCATTCTTAAAGGAGCCAAGTCGCTAACGCAATATCATCCATTGCTAACATGACTTATTGGTCAATTTAAATCAACATTGATGTTGTTACCTTACTGTGAAAAGTCAGGCTTCTCAATCATATCCATTATTCATAACAAAATGAAAGTTCTAAATGTGCACACAAACCGAGTGCCAGTTGTATTAAGCAACTCAATGAACGAGGCTAAACATATCCCAGGTAGGGGAATGCTACTGGTGTAGACTGGAATAACCATACGCCAAAGACTGCCATTCAATTCAGACTCTTTAACACATATTTTGTCGAACATAACTGATTATAAATTACAGTAAAAACAGAAACTTTATATACACTCATATTAGGCTACATTATTCAGATTATTATGCGTTGTAACCCATTAGTGTCCATTTCTAGGTGCCAAAGGATACCAATTCAGCTCATTTAACATGATATACTCATCCTTATTGACAGCATTTCATAATTTGATTAGGGGGGGGGGGGGCTAGATGGCTGAATGGTTAACACATGTGCACTGTATCATAGAGTCTGTCATTGAGACAACTGGCATGGTATCGATTCCCTGGTTGTACATGACAAGGAGTAGGGTCGCCTGTCTGATCTCATGGGTATTCTCCAGGTCCTCCGGTTTTCTCCCACTGCTAAAGACCCCTACGTGCAAACAGATTATGGAAATAAAATTGAACCATATGTTATTCTGAAAATGACCTGGTTTGTGTTGAGTGCATGTTAAACCGTATTTCTCTCTCTCTCATAATTTCAATACTGCACAACCAGGATGCATCTGTCCACAAAGTTTGCTTGTTTGCAGTCATGGAGGTAGTCTGCAAGTGTTTTTGACATTTTAATTTTAATCCTTATGGGATTTTTGGACCTGCCCTTTTGAGGAACCATGGTTAAAAACCTGCAAATGTCATTGTAAGTCGTTAAATGGTAACTTTGTCTTCTTGGAATATTCAATGCATTTTGGTTGCAAAATCTCTTTAATGAAACTGAAGTTGTTTAAAGCCCCAATACCACTCTTGTTGTAACTGAATAATATCTCCCAAATTTTATTCTGATCAATAAATTGTACTATTTTACAATATTTCAATTGATTGATGATACAAATTTCATCTTAATACACCTAATTGAAAAAATTGGAAAAAATTTAACTGTATGATTTGCAGGGCCTTTACGTAAACACTTTCAAATGTAACTTGAATTTAAATATATTTCCGAACCCTCTGGACAAGTAAAATAGGATGAAATGGATAATTTACACAACAGGTAGGACACTTAAACATCTTGCAGTTAGAATAAGGCTAATTTTTTTTCTGGACCTGTCAGGCCAGCCAGAGTGTTATTGTCCCTTTAACATACAGACTTCAGCCAGATCTGCCAAAATGAAAAGTCAATCATGTAGCGCATTCCCCATCACTAATCAAAATAGCAAAGGTCAATGCAACTCAATGTTTGATTTTCCCTTAAATCAGAGAGACCTTTGTCCTTGTAGTCTGGGGTTCACATAGAGATCAAACGCTCGTATCTTGTTGATTGAGTATCCAAATGTCAAATAGTCTGGAACAATTCACATATGAATGAATTGAATATTGACAAGTAAAGGTAAAAATAGTTGAAAGTATTGTAAGGTTAACAAATATGAATTCTAAGGAACTACCTTCACAGTCTCAAAATACTGTGCATTGTGTGCTATGAGGAAAATTTGGCCTTGCCATCAAATTCCAACTACCAAGGGTTCTTTACTTTCACTTTCAGTCTGAAAACACTGTGCATTGTGCTATTAGGGATCAAATTCCAATTACCAAGGGTTCTTTTCTGTGCATGTCAGATAAGGGCTGGGCTGTTTTTGCATAATTATATAGGAAATTAAGATATAATGTAGGATGGATAGTATGTCTTGGCCTTGAGTTTAGCAGATACAAATGAAATTACAAAGGCAATACATTTCACTATGAAATCGATGTAAAACATGTAATCAAACTGAAACTAATGTAAACTTCAAATGACTAGAACATACTTTCAGATTGATCTTTTAAAAAATATTTGGTTGTGTTAGGCTTTAAATTCTATATTTGCCTTGCAATTTTGATCCCAGCTTGTTGTCCCATTATACACAAATCCATTTAATATTAGGTTTAAATTTAAAACGGAGCTGAATAATGTACACAGGGCTCATACTGTTGGTCGCCAAAGTCGCAATTTGCGATAAAAATATGAAAGTGGCGATTAAAATTTGATTTTGGTGATAATTTTGCCGATAATGTTTTGTGGTACTGGCAATTCTTTTTGAGAAATGTCGAAAAAAATCTTAAAATTCTAACCATATTTATCATGGATTAACCATTTTTGAGTGTTAATCACGTGGCTAAACACTATAATAAATTAATCAACTGGCTGATAAACCGGATCGCGTCGATGAGTAATAACTAATCATTTTTCTGGATTAAAGATTAGTTATTTGATAATTGCCAATGATATAAATTAAACCTTATCTCAAAGCATTATTTACTCCTAATGATTAATTTAGGCGGTGATTATTTGATGTTTCGGTTTATCTTAAAACAAAACATGATAAAACATGTAATCAAAATGGCCGACATTTCGTTTCGAAGAGAATTAAATATTTTGATAGTTGAATTCCGTTTACTGTGGCTACATATACGGCATGTAAAATATACAAGCATGCCTATTGGATATCATTATTTCCAATTACATTATCACCAATGAGTTGAATATCCAGGATTCTTGAACAAGAAAACAGTTCGCTAAAGTGCAGTAAGACATTGTTCAAATAAGCTAAAGTCACCCCAAAAAATATCTGATCTTATTAAATAAAAACTGTGCTAAAGGAACTATTTAAAAACAGATTCTAAAGTTGTTTTATATTGAATTTTTTTTTATCAATAATTGTTTTATAATAAGCCTAGCTTGTATTTTTTATCACATATTTTTGGCAGATAAAATATTCAAGTTGGCAGAAAAAAACATGAACATTTCTTTATATAACAATTATCATTCATTTTGGCGGAAAACAATTGAAAGCCAATTAATGTGATCACTGAATGGACATTTAATATAACGATAGGATTGATCAATTTATATAATTTCTGGACCTCTATGTTTTTGGTTTATGTTAATCTTGCTCTATCCTTGCCTTCTGTTCCACATCTGCTGTCTCTTAAATTCCATTTAAAATCACGTTTAAAACAGAGATGAATAATGGACAATGCCATATGGTTGTAATCTCTTTACTTCAGGCAAGTTCAGGGTTCTGGTGTCCTCCTAAATTTTTAATACAATTTCCTACAGACGAATCATTCTCTTAATCATGCATTATTCTTCATATTGTCAGTTATATTCTTCTTGTAGACAAAGTGTTCCCACTTCAAGGCCAATTGAAATGAGGTTGTATGTTACTGTCTGCCAGTTATTGTTAAGTGTACTGTTATTTATATCCGAAGGGGGGTAGATGGCCGAATGAAGCGAATGATAAGCTTGTGCTTGCTGCATCATAAAGTTTGTCATTGAGTCAACAGGCATGGTTTCAATTCCGCGGTTGGATGTGACAAGGAGAAGGATCGGGTCGCCTGTCCAACCTCATTGGTTTTCTTGTGGTTCACCGGTTTCTTTCCACTAATAAAGACCCTACTCCTGAAATGACCTAGTTTCTGTTGAGTGTACATTAAGCCCCATTTCTCTCTATCTCTTTATTTACATCAGTGAAACTAAGAATCATATGAGATTTCAGGTATTTCTAAATGCTGCTAGAATAATTGCCTTTGATATTGATCTGTTGGTAGTGGTAGAATCTTGTAAAGGACACAAATTATCCAGTTTATTTGAAATTTACACGCATGCATTGTTCAAATTATAGAATTTCACCAATTTCCATTCATTACTTCTAGAGTTATGACAGCCATTATCCCATTTGCGAATGCTTTATTTAACGCTCCAAGGTATCATCTGATAGACTTTAAATTTCTGTTCTTCGATTATAGCAGTGGATAAAATTGCAGTTTCTGATTATTACTTACAAATTATTACCCTTGTCAACATAAATTAATCAGAATACTGATTTTGCTCGTTTGATATCCAAACATTCATATGGCAACAACCTTTATGGATTTGGACTTCACTGCTGTGTGTTTTTATACCTTGTAATCTACCTTTTTATGTTTTCCATAAAGTTTTTTTTAGAGATACAATCAAATAAGTTTCTCTTTTTTAAAATTGATTTTTTAAAAAAAACACCCTTTCCTTTCCTTTCCATTAGTTTGATTCTGTATGGAGAAACCTAGATAAAGTTTTATTTCGTTCTTTTTATTGCACAGCTGATAGATTTTAGTTTTGAGACACAAGGTAGATTATATTTGCTGAAAGTTCCCTCAATAAAGATTGCTTAAAATCGATTCTGGCTTTTCCTATTACTTTTCTTGAATTTCAAATTCAATTTAAATCTTTAAATTTGTTCAGTTGTTATATTGATTTTACTGGGCAATTAAAATGGTATTGAGAGTTTCCAAACTGAGATGATTTGCTTTTTTTTAGCGAAGAATGTTCAATATTCACACATGTGCTGGTGATGCTACACCTATAACTAAAAGAACTATTCAAAAACATGAAATCATGTCTGAAACATTTTTTAGGAAGAAAATAAACAAAAGAATCGATTATTTTGCTTTAATTTTAGCGATTATTTTTCACTATGCACACATGTACTCGTAATTCAACAGCCTGCTATATCCATATATTATAAACAAAACAATTAAAAGCATTAAATCATGTTTAAAACATGGGTGTGGACTGTAGAAAATTGACAAAAAGAATCCACTATTTTTGGCATTTGTATTTACTTTTGACTTTATTTCAAGGGATTTCGGTGCATTTCAATGTGTGTTCATCAGTTTCAGCATGTAATTGACCTTTAGAAATGAGCACAATTTGATCAGACATCTACAAGTTTGCTTTTTATATCATTAATTAAAGGACCTTAACCTCTAACTCAATATTATCCATAATATTTGATATCAAAATCACAAAGTAGTAAATCCATAAAGTTATGTTATTATGAATAGTATAACTCTACTTATAAATGTTAGCTGGGTTGGATGGTCGAATGCTTAGCAGGTGCATGCTGTATCATAAAGCCCGTCATTGAGTCAACTGGCGTGGTTTTGGATCCAATATTTAGGATACAATGAATATTTTTAAATCGGTAGATTATAATGTCATGACACATACTCTATGTATGGACATAATAGTTTTGAGATCTATTACAAATGAAAAAAAGAAAAACATATCCCAGCCAATCATGGAGAAGTAATTAAAAATGGCTGATTATCAAACAACAAAATGATAATAAAACATCTTGTGTAAAATAAATTATTTCTGTTCAATTTGGACTGTTTGCATATTTCACCAAACGGAATTAATTAGAAATCACAATGAAAACTGTTTAAAGGGACAATACCACTCTTCTTGTAATTGAATAATATGTCCCAATCTTTATTCTGCTCAACAAATTGTACTATTTTACAATATTCCAATGAATTGATGATACAAATTTCATCTTAACACACCTAATTTAGAAAATTGGAAAAATTCCAATCAATGATTTGAAAAGCCTTACGTAAAACTTTTCAAATGTGACTTAAATTTCAACATATTTTCGAACCCTCTGGACAAGTAAAATAGGATGTACTGGATAATTTACACAACGGGTAGGACATTTAAACATCTAGTAGTTAGAATAAAGCTATTTTTTTTCTCACGACCTGTCAAGCCAGCAAGAGTGGTATTGTCCCTTTAAATCAACATTAACCCTTTGAACCTTGACATATATACCTTATGGCCCTCACCCTGGCCCATGGGCCACAATTTGACAATATTTAGTGACAAAATATATAATTGCTTATCACCCAAAGTGCCAACAAAAGTTATATTCTGCAAGTGTGGATCATGTACTACCAGGAAAACAGTTCTGAAAAATACATTTACATGTAATATGATATTCCAAGGGCAACATTTGTCATCATAGTTCCACAGCCCAGCGAAAAAGTCCAAATCTCAAATTTCAATAAACATAAACATTTTTTCTCAAAAATATGCCATAATAAAGATTATTTATGTCCTAGTCACCATTCTCAGGTATTCTAGCCAGTGCCTGTTCTACTGTTGCACGTGTGTTTGCCATTCATGGCCGTAAAACAATATTTTCAAAAATATTTGTCTTGTGTCAGCGAGTGAAGAGGAGAAAGCCCTCACTGCAGACGACACATTGCAACAGGTGTTCTGGTTGGTCTAAACTTGATGGAATTTCAAGTGAGATATACCAGAGTGTCACCAAGAGAAGTGTGGAAAGCTCTTGCTACACACATCGCCCGTTCAAGACTGGAATTCCCCATGCGTCATGCTTGGCGGTAAGACTGGCCAGCCCGGATATAGACCTTAGGATCTTGGCCGGTTTTCCGGCCAGTCAGGTTCAAAAAGTCAAATCAGATGAGCTCCTGATATCCAATATTTAAGACAAAAAAATCGTGTACCACAAGGCAATTCAGCACAATTTGTAACAGGGGGCTTGAAGAATGAGGCTAGACATATTCCACAAGTCATGGCAAATGCTGACAGGATATTCCTATCTGGAGCGCATGCACAATAAATACTATCTTTGTAGACTGGAAAACCAGACGCTACCGATTGCCATTTGAATTTGATTGAGATATTTGGCGTATTTCGCCGAACATAATGATTTGAAATTAGAGTATAAACTAAAACGATTGGATGTAAATCAGTTTATATATATTCATATTACATTTTTATATTCGTTGCAAAGAATAGCGATATACACCTTTTTATACGCCCACAATTTCATGTGGATGTATATTGTCTTCGCCCCTGTCCGGACGTCCGTCCGTCCACAATCGTTTGTGAACACTCTACAGGTCACAACTTTTATCCAATGTCAATGAAACTTGAAATATATTTAATCACCATAAGATCTCGATTCCTGTCGATGTTGGCATATATCAGACCGTAACTTCATGGATTATGGCCATGATCGTTTTAAGCTTGTGAACACTGTACGGAGGTCCCAATTTTGAACCGATTTTGATGAATCTTGAAATGCATGTTTATAACCTAAGGATCTTGGTTCCTTTCGATATTTGCACATATCGGATCATAACTTCCTGAATTATGGCCCCTGATTATACGAAATATCGCCATTTTTAGCTAGTGGTCTCTCTGGAGGTCACAATTATTATTCAATTTATAATACGTTTGTTTATATCACTGTTACACCGCAATAAAGGTTGGGTTTGAATTTTGTGAAAATCCGACCAAAATGTAAAAGTATGGTATATCGAGGTTGTGGACCCTTTAGAGGTTACAATTTTAATCCAATCTTGATGTAACTTAAAATGCATATATTTGCGCATATTAAATAGTAACTTCATGAAATATGGCCCGTGATTATAGGAAAAATCACCTTCTTTTTAGCCTGTTCTCTATCCATCTCTTGTATGTGGGCGTATCCTGCCTGGCAGCCGCTGATTAAGAGGAGTCTTGAGGAGAGTTTTAAGGAACAGTTAAACCACAATGTTGGGTGCTTTAACCCTTTAAGAACCCATTGATCTTGTCTAACTGACATCTGGTGTCTCTTCTTCAACACATAGAATTCAGATTTTCTTTGTGAAGAGACATAATGAAATTATCGAAGCTGTTGACATATCCTAAAAAGAGAAAATAAGATTATAACCAGAAAAAAGCATTCTGACGCTATGAATAAATTGATATTTAACAAAGTGAATTTGACAGGCGTCTGAAAGGCGTCAGGTATGAAACAGACCATGCGGTTGTAAAATTAAATCATTGTGACTCTTGCCTTATACTATGTCACACATCCTGGCGATAGATCAAACACTTGTCTCAGTTTCTCTCCTAGTTGTAGAGCTGATCATGTTAGGACTGGTCACTTGACATTGTACTTTACAAGTTTTTGTGAAAACAATTGGCATTTCATTCGACAGACTGACAGACTGGTTCCTGCTGTATGTTGACATACCAATTATATTTTGGTATGAGTATATTTTGGTCAGGATAAAGTGATTTATTGAAACAAAATTGAGGAATTCGGTAGGTTTCAAAAATAAGTTCCTTATGTGGTGTCCAAACTGGCATATCGTGCAGTTGTGACCCCATTGAAGTAAACGTGGAACTGGTGCTGTGCCGTGCAGACCGTAGCCGTTGCTTATCCCATAAGAAATGAAATGATGTTTAACACCCTACTGTTCTGCTTATTCCATACAAATTTCCCCCATAGTCAGCCTATAAAATTTAGGGATGCGACAGAATTTTTTTTTGGGGGGGGGGGGGCTGATATGTGGCCAGATAAGAACACTCCTAAGAAGTCATTATTGTTGGCGAAATATTTGGGTTGGGCTAATTTGATTAATTCGGGGGGGCTAAGCCTTAACACCCCCCCCCCCCCATATGACTACAGGCCCGATCAACATCTCAGTTTATTTTTCATCTGAAAAACAAGCACAATCGATCCAGTAACAGCATCAAGTGGACTTGATCACACGTGTAAAAATATATGAAATGATGTCGAGGTGTTCATGACGGGCTAAGCACGCCCTGCTTGACATTTAACACCCGCTATGTCAGTCGTGTTAAATTAAAAGCCAAGTATGATAGAACAAAACATAACAGACACATCCATGTTATAGTAACCGACAATATCAAGATGGTAACCATAAAACTTTTCAAATGCAGTCACATGAACAGTTTGCCATGGGTCAAGAAGTCGTTATAAAATGAGCATGCTCTTGCATAATTAAAACTCAGAAGTACACATTCCATACTGCTGTTTAAAGTTGAAAATTAACTATGGGAAAATTGAAATTATCACACTTGTCATAAAGTTGAACTTTTATCTTTTTGTTTTTGCTCAAAACTCATAATGTGATCATTTTCAGGATTACTGCCAACTACAGTATTGACCAGTGTTAACTTAAAACAATTGTAATTGATCACTGTGTACTGTTCTCACATACAGTGATTAGTCTTGTTGTCGACCTGATAAAACAGATTGATTAATGATGTTGTGTGTGTGAGTGAGAAGACAGTTTGTTCTGATGTAGACAATCTGTGAAAATCAGCTAAGAAGGTGTTGCCGTTGGACAATTTCCCCACCTTCAACACACTTCAGTTATTCCCAAGTTATTTTGAGCATGTTGCCTCAGGGTTAACTGAAACAAGTGATGTTATTTTATTCATCCTAAGCTCATAAAATCTAATTATCGATTGCCGTAACTTCCAAGTGGACTCGAAAGGAATTGATGTTTGTAAAAAAACTGCCTTTGGTAATTAGAAAATTGACACTGTTTAATCATAATTTTTATAGAGGTTTATGAGAGTATTATAGAATTTTATACTGTTTATATATAGAAAGTTTAATCAAATTTTTAAGCTTAAGGAATAATATTGTCATCGCCACCTCTTTGCTGATGATTCACTTATAATGCTACAAAAATAATCCTGTACAATCTAGAAGATCGTGTTCAAGTATTTAGTATTGAGTTATATTAAGACTGGGGGATACAATTATTTAATTTTCTATTGTAGTTGAATTTGAAAATCAAAGAACTTCATTCAAAAAACACAACACAGTTTCTCTTATCGTTATCAAGCACAAATGATAATTAGTTCAACTAACAAGTAATATTTAGAGAATACTTGTTTGAATGTCTGGTGTATGTGTGTGGGGGGAGCAGAAAAGTAGGACACTAACCCCATTTCATTTCATTTCTCCCACAAAATATTGATAGAATACTTCCAGCAATAATTCTACGTTTTTATTACCAAAAGACATATTTTACAAGCGCTTGTGTCTTGCATGACATATGCTAATAATTATTATATTGGTAATATGAAAACTTTATTTCTTACGAAAACAGAATTTTCTTATGGATCTTCTCAAGGGAGGAAATTGGAGTCTTACTGACTATGTGTCCATAATTTTACATAGGTTATTTTTATGATCTTTGATTTTTATGCATAATGTTCTGTTTTGAACAATTTCTACTTTAAAAGATAAATGTATTACTAGCCGAAGAGATTCTGGACAAAGGAAGTGTACACATAAACAGAGATGGCAACAATATATACAGTACCTTTTTGCGCATGGAGATAATCATATTTTAATACTATTTATTATACAAAGCCAGGCATTCAAGCATTTATGTATAATAAAAAGGTACTTTATATATTGTTGCCTTCTCTGTTTATGTGTACACTTCCTTTGTGAATTGACTTGAAGTTTACATAAAACACAAAAAGAAATGAGAACTGAATCTGCTACTGTGCCATGCAGATACAAAAGCTTTCATATTCATCATCACCTGTCAAAAAAAAAAAAAAAAAAATAATTATTAAAATCGGTTATAAACTCACAAAGTTGTAAGCCTAAATATAGCAAGAAACATTTCACCCGGCCGAAAAAATAATCTTAAAATTTTATTGCTGTAATTAGATTGACTTCCTGTTTAAGATGTTGAAGGAAAAGGGAAATGAAATAAAAATGGTGGAAGAGAACTAAAAAATGGCAGGAAAATATTAAAAATTTAAATGGATAACTTTCTCTGAAATAGGAGACAAATTTTCCAAAGTTCAGCCTGTTGTGTTTATTTTCATGCCCATTAGCATAAGGTTTTCACTTTTTTTCATTTTCAATTAAAAATAGTGACCATCAGTTGACCAAAATCAAAATTCTACTCTGAATGTTTTTAAGACATTCTTTCAAAGGTTCTGTAAATGTCTGTAAGTAAAATATTGCAAAATACCTAGTGATTTTTCACATTTTAATATGGTGGCACTTTCTGTTTGATTGACTAGACTTCATAATTTGTGAACACGTCATTAATTTCTTAGCTACTACAGAAAAACAAATTCATGGCAATCTGACCTATATTTTGTTGATTTTTTTTATAGAACTTAATTTCTCCAAAGGGAGATGATTTTTTTTTTTTTTATATAAGCAATATTTTATTCAGATTGGGGAACAGGCATAGCCTATATTAAACCCCTCTCCCTGAGATGAGTTAGAATATTTCCAATGACATCATTCAAGTCACATCAGTAAGATCTATGTACAGTCCTAATTTCATGAAAATCGTGCAAATTAAAGAAGTTGTTAAATTGTCTTAACTTTAGGATGAAATTGCATCAACGAAATATTCGTAAATCAGAAATTGCAGGTGAAAATGAATTTGTTCAAGGCTCTCAAAAAAAAAGAATTAGTAAAATAGGTCACAATGTTACAGCTACATAGGTCAATTTTTTTGTTCGTGCAAATTAAAGAAGTTGTTAAATTGTCTTAACTTTAGGATGAAATTGCATCAACGAAATATTCGTAAATCAGAAATTGCAGGTGAAAATGAATTTGTTCAAGGCTCTCAAAAAAAAAGAATTAGTAAAATAGGTCACAATGTTACAGCTACATAGGTCAATTTTTTTGTTCGTTAAATTCAGTGATTTTGAATTTGTAAAACGTTTTGAAAATGATTTTAATCCACAGCCACCACTGTGGGAAGATAAACAGAAAAAAAAGAAATAATAATCTTAACAGAAACAATAAGCCGGAAGCCGGAACTGTTTTGTATTTGAAATTAATTTGTCTGGTAGTTTTTTTATTGTTCTGTATTGTTGTCATCCTTGCGCACTCTCTGTTAATCGACTTGAAGTAGAGATATAACACATGATGAAATAAGAAAAAGCCGGAACTGTAATGTCATGTATTTGAAATTAATTTGTCTGATACTTGTTTTATTGTTCTGTTCATGTGTATAATGACACACCACCTAACATGTGTAAGGTAGACTGGAAATGGTTGCTTACAGGAGGAAGGTCGAATATCAGTATTAATGGGTCTCCAGCCGAATCCATCAACATCAAATTGGTTTCGTTTCAGGACTTTGAGACTACATGGTACTTTACATAGTGATAGGATATCCCAAAAGCCGAAAGGAATCTATACTTTTATGAATCATGATTGATGAGGATTGTCACCTACATTACTGGCACATATTCTCAGTTTATCCGAGAGGAGTCTAAATATTTGAAAGAAAGTATGCTAGGAAAATATTTGTTTTGTTTATCAATATTACTGTCCCGGCCACCTCCCAGAAATTTCGATAATATTGTAGTACTTATGATTGACACACATTCCCTGGTGATTAGAAATACGGATATGAAATATCTGAAACAAAGTATATTCTAGGAAACTGGTTGCTATATTTATCAATATCATTGTCGCCTCTCCTACTGATTTTGTTAATATTTTAGTTCTCATTAAAAAAAACCTGTGAAGATGTCTTTTTTTGTCAAATTTCCTCCCCATGAAAATATATACTGGTATATTTTGGCTAATTTTCACTGTTTGAATCTAATATAATTTAGAAAGGATGTGAGAGAACATATTCTAGGAAATTGTTTGCTATGTTTATCAATATCCCTGTCTTATCTCCCACTGATTTTGTTAATTTTTTAGTATGTTTCTCATAAAAAACCTGTAAAAATGTTTTTTCTTGTCAATGGATTTTTTTATATATGGGCTAATGTACACTGTTTGGATGTTATATAATTTAGATGGCTTGTTTCTGTGTTTTGATCCCCCACCATAGAAGGTGTCCATAGAAGGGAGGAGGGGGTGTATCTCCCCCAGACTTGAGAAATTTTTGGAAAAAACTGACTACATATGGCGCTTTCTAGAATAAGTACAAACCTCCAGAAACTACAAAAAATAATTCATGTGGCTATTTTTTCATCAAGTAACAATATAACCGAAAATCTAAATTTTGTGGCCTAAACTACAGAAAGTAGTGAATTCAATCGCTAGACTTATCACATGTACAAAACAAAATGAACGTGTTTTTAATCAAACTGTAGTGGTTACCTATAAGTTTTTGTATTGATTTTAACATTCTTCTTTTACATTGAAGCGGCTATAAATGATGTGGCACAATGTTATTTAATTGAACTTCTAATTGCCTTTTATTAAAACCCTGTATCAGACGACAACACAATCTTAAACTATAGTTATATAGAAAAGTCTTTCATTTACTGGGGAGCCATGTCGGCCAAGTGATTAAGACGCTGGCTCACCAGCTTTCCCTGCAATTGCTGAGAAAGTTTATCAGGATTTTTTGACATGGTTTTCCTTTGTCAGTGATGCAGGGAGGAGGGTCTGATAAGGACAGATGGGAGGAAATACTAATGTCCCGTGTTTCATTGACAAACATGTAAAAGATCCCTTGGCAGTTGGAATTCGAAATAGGAGTTGGCCATAGTTCAGCTGCCTAGGCATAATTTCCCTCATAGTACACTCATAGGTTTTGTTTATTTACAATCTAAAGAACACATTTCTGTTTATGTTAAAATTGAATTATGCAAGAGCTTTAAATCTGCATATTGCTGGCTTTTCTTTAGGCCTGAAATATTATCTAATTTATTAATTATATCTTTTTTAATTGGCATTTGCTTGATAAAGACGAGAGTATCCTCTTCGAAACGTTGCTTAGTATTAAACTCAGTAATTGTGTATCCATAAAATTTTACCTTGTGTTATTTAATTAGACATAAAGTAACTTATCCAGACCATTGCTAGCCTGTGATATTTACTGGATTAGGATCCGATTTGCTGCTTAACATATATTCATGATAAATCATGAGGTGGATAATCAAGACTATGTTTTTTATTGTACCGACTTAAGTACAGATGGTTGGGGCTAGGCCAAAAATTTAATCGATAAAACTACAAATTATATTGTAACAAATTAAGTATTTAGTGCCATCTATGTCACATGTATGAATAATCTATTATTGATTCATATTTATTCCATTTTTATAAAATGGAAGTATGCACTTGTTTCTTCCTATAGATGGAGGACTCATTACAAATTTGTCTTTGTACACCCCCCCTTGTGAATGTTGCAATGAAAACAAAAAATGTATAATGATTGAAAGTGTACCCAAGTTTTGTTATTTAATATGCATGGTAAAATTTCAGTTCAATCCTTCATCATTATATGAATACATGTTATAAGGCATGTAGATCTTTAATTTAAATACAGTGTATAACCCAGTGTCAGATCTAGAGGAAAAGCTATCCTAGTTTATTCCACTTCTTACGCCCCTCCAATCCCTTACTCTCATGATTAGAGGAAGATGAAAATGTGTTTGAACACAAATTTTGAAAAAAGCAGAGGAGGATTGTGGATAGTTAAGGTTAAGACTACATAAGAAAGGCTTAGGCGACAGTATCAAAAATATTATACTCCTTGACAGGAGCCCCCCAGGTTTTTGAGGCTATAGGTTTTAGAGGAAGAGATCGGTGAGCTTATGAGGCCCTTTTTAATCCCATACCCTTACGACTAGATCAAGATAAAAGTGTTTTAAACTGAATTGACAAAATTTGAGGAGGAGGAAAAATGTTTAAGACTGCGTATGTCGGTATCAAAAACATTATACCCTATGACCAGAGCCCGGCCAACTAGATCTTGAAGCCCTAGACTTAAGCACCTGCCAAGCCTATAGATAAATCTGGCACTGAGTTTACCATTCCTGTCATCCGCTAATTATTGTTTATTGCATGTCCAAATTAATAGCCTGTTGTTTCTTTTCTTTTTCTTTTAATTTGTGTTATGAAATAGTTTAAGACTAAAACCAATGACACCACCTTCTCCTGGGTAAGTTTATTGTTTATTATTAATAAATTTCTATTAGTTTATTACGTTAAACACATTTCAATTAGTTTATTACATTAAACAAATTTCAGTTCTCTATGATTACATGTTATTTAAGCTAAAGGTACCAAGACGATCATTTAAATGATAACAAAAAAGTCAACCATTTCCAACATTATTCTTTTTTTTTTAATCAGATTTATTTTTGGGTTCTAATGAATAAATTGGACTTGATCTCTTGTTTTTCATACTTTACCTGCTTTTAATCTATTGTGGGTGCTTATATCCCATTTATTACAGGAAAGGTCATAGAGCTTTTGTTCTTCAATCAAATTGTAAATTATTTTTACAAAATGGTTTTTCCAGGTACACCTAAGTCAATTACTAAAACTGGTTTTGCTAGTATTAACATTTTTGTGCATGTAGCATGCTATATAAATATCTTAATGTGGTACTATGTATAGATTACTAAACATTACTGTGAAGCCAGATAGATTACTAATCAACATATATATATATACGCCTACTTAGATTACTAATTGACATCTTATTTTTTAGCCAATTTGAGAAGGGGCTTTTTTTCAAGGGTAAGAGATCATACTATATGTGGTTACCTTATATATCTGAATAGATTCTGGTAGATTACTAATATTAATTTTCCAAAGCTAGAATAGGTTAACAGATTATATTTATATTACATTATATATAATTATGTAAATATTATTATTATTAGTATTAGCAAAGGATGGGTTACACATCAAACGTTAACCCAATATATTTCAATATCTTCTGTTATAATATAGGTTAAGCATATATGTTCATCCATACTCAAAAGTTACTTTCTGAATGCAATAGATGCTTCATATACAATTTTAGTCATATTATTTTTTCGATGTGTGAAGCATTTTGGTCATAAAAGAGGACAAGTCCTTTTGATGTGTAGCACAACATCAGCATTCTATGTCCTTCCGTTCCAGAGTCCCCTCCCCCCTGATTCACAAAAAACCTGTTTAGGCAACAGACTACATATATACAGCTGTCAACAATTTTTTTTTTAATCTTGTTATCAACATTTAAGGCGTTTATTTACCTTACATTTATTTAAGACCGATTTAATCCATATTCAGTTTATCTACATACGTACATGTGATCAATATATTGCATCTCTATTGTGGAATTATCTCAGAGTATTGAATTGAGTAAGGTTTGCTACACTAACAGGATTTGATTCTAGCTTAACTAGAACATCTGATTAGATTTTAGAGACCGCTAGGTTTTATCTTAGCAGTTGTAGTAATTAAGAATTTTGTGCATTGCACATGATTTCAGTAAAAGGTGGTTAGTCGAGTAAACAAAAAAATGTATATTTTGAAATCCTGTCATGTAATTGGTATTTCAGCTTGGACTCATTCTTTCAGAACATCTTGTAATATTTCAGGTGGCCATTGGTTACGGTGTTAAATTTTAAGTCCTTGCTTCCTTTGCAAATTCTGTTAATCTTTTAAGTTTACTGTGACCAACCAATTCAAGGTTGCATTGGCCTTATTTCTTAGTGTTCATTGTTAGTGGTACCAATGTATGTATGTCATGTTTTCACTGAAATGATTTTTTCTTATATTCCAGATTTGATGATCAGGGTCAACTTGAAGCTATTATAGTTTTGGAAGAATTCTGTAAAGAACTTTCAGCTATAACCTTTGTTAAATACCATGCTGCCGTGACACGCACTTAACCCATAACCCATTTTACGACTGCCTTTTCTTCTAATCCATAATTCATCGAACAGAACCTACTGAACTCTTATGTCTTAATAAAACTGGGATTATAATCCATAAAAATACCATCAACTTGAATACAATTTACTCATAAAGCAAGGCCATATTAAGGTTCTTTAGAAATCAAAGACTTTCTTTGTGCTGTTTCTGTCATTTTTTCTCCCAAGTTTTCTCATTTATAGACATTTTGTGTCAAATTTTTCTTAATGTTTTATTTGAAGAAGTCCTTTTGTTCAGAAATATTGCATTAAATCAGACAACTGTCTTAAAGGGCCATACACAGATATTCAGTAAACCCTGTTTGATGAATTGTATGGTTTCAAATCATATTTTTGTCGTTTTAAAACAAACTACAAAGTTTGGCCCTATGGCCACATTATTATGAAGTTTAGTTCTTTGGAAACATGTATTTTAATTCAGCTTCCTATATATTGAGGAAGAAACAAAATAACATAAAAACAAAAACGGTTGGAGGTTTTTTCTCAAGATACTTAATTAAAGTCTCTGATATCTGATAGTCAATTGAAGGATTGGTAATTCTTAAGAAATTCAAACAATATTATAAAGAATGAATCAATTTGGTTACATTGTAACATGAAATAAACTGTTAAAAATTAGATACTGTCCGAAAAAAGGGTCGAAAGCCACTTATTTATACGACCCCTCACATGACCTTCCTGTACAACTTGTCAGATATTCATGTAGTGTAGGCCATCCAAAGTATAAAAAATGAAACTAAATATAGATCTGTATTTTAATCAGATTGAAAAAAAATATGATGGACAGGGCCCTGTAACTAAAGTTAAAATCCATATTTTAGTAGATATTTCAATTTTGAATGGCTAAGCCCTAAAATCAATCTTTTATTATCCAATCAAATTTTTAAAATTTGGATTTTATCTTAGTTAAAATTTTGTGAAATAGGCCCCAGCATTTTAGGTTCTACAATTTAAGATTTTAAACTTAAACAAAACATAGGTCGTGAGACACAAATGATTATCTATATCATGACAAGAAAAAACTGAAAAATAAATTGGTTTGACCTTAGCCGTCAATAAATCATTGTTTAGATAAAAGCAGTGACATTCTCACTTTACACTGTTTTGTTTAAAAAATGCCCCCTAATGATAATTCCTTCCTGTTATTTTACCCTGATCTTTTCTTCACTACCTGTCTTTTGTTCCTTTAATGCTATTATCGAATATTCACCAGTATTTGCATTTTTTACGTTTTAAAACGTGGATGATGACAAAAGTAATGTAATGTAATTATGTAAATATCATTGAGTATATTTTAATACTGTAGGTAAACGTGATGGACGTGATTGTTAGTTTATACAATTGCTTGGATTTATAATATAATACTAGTTTTATTAGGCTGCTGTATACAAATATATTGTTAAAAGATTTATTTGGACTTAATTGTCCTTTGCAAAATTTTAGCACTTGTGTCCAAACAAATAACCCCACCCACTTGTCTGCCTATCGGTGCCAATCCGTAAAAAATGTCGACATTACATAACCCACATGTAATTGATCATGTTTGATTCATTGTGTCTTTCATCCCACCAACCCAGTTAAATGCCCAGTTAATCGTTTGGATAAAAGTGTTGAAATTTGCGATGGTCCCCAGTTAAGTGGGTTGTTTAAGTTTTTTTAAATCCCTTGTATTATTTGATATTAAAATTGTTTGTTGTATTTTTTTATTATGTTAATGTAATGGATTATATCCAATAGCTTTGCTAGAACGGAGCAAGGCAGTCTGCCATGGACAACAATTTTGGAGGGGTCAGACTTTGTTCTGCTGAAAAAAATAGTAATTTTGTTGGGGCATTAGGAGGATTGAATTTTTGTTTTCAATCTTTAACAGTTTAAGTAAATACAGTTGATGTAATTATCATGCAGGGAGTGGTACACCATACCACATAATGTTGATTTTTATGAAAAGTATGTACATTTGAATTTCTTTTCTTCTGGAACATATGTTAAAAATTTAAAACCGAAAGTACTTTTACACAGGCTTTAAATTCCAAATTTTAAGATTTGAAATTTTAAACAAAACATCTTTCACATGATTTGAGTGGAAATTATTTATCAAGACTTAGAAGAACTGCAATTAAATCGGTTCTCTCAGTAATGCTCCCATTAAATGACAAATCATCTTCTATTTATTTACCTTTGACTTTTACGAATTTATAGGACAATATTGGTGTCGGTCATTATCACATATGTGATAGAACTGGTAAAAATATCACTCATCAATTCAGTCAGTTATATAGAGGGATAACTCATGTTTTCTTTTGGCATTCGTCACATCTGATTCATGACACCTGTATTACTCATCTATCGTAGCAATGATCTCTGTGTTAAAATAATATTTGGAACGTGTTTAATTAACCAGTTCTATCACATATGTGACTAGTTCTATCACATGTGATAATGACTTACACCAATATTGTCCTTTATTAGAATGATATATAAGAAAAATGGAAAGTACCTATCAAAAGCTTTTAATTCCAAATTTTAAGTTTTGAAATTTTAAACTAAACATCTTTACCAAGTGAAATGAAATGAAACGAAATGGGGTTTAACGTCTTACTGTTCTACTCCTAAACTGGGCCAATGCAGATGGGCATACGACATACAGTGTGCTATGAAGGAAAACATCTTTACCAAGTGGCTATTTAATTATTTTTCAAGCCCCAAAAGAACTTTAAATTAAATTGATGTGGGTTAAACCGTAGTTCTCTGAAGAATTCGCCCATGAAATGACAAATCATCAATCGGGGCCATTTTCTATTTATTTACCTTTGACTATTAAGAACTTTAAAATAAAATGACATATTATTATAGATCTAGTCATGAGATTTTTAAATTTGTTTTCAAATATAAAACCGAACAAATCTGTCAAATGGCTTAAGATAGATATTGAAGAGTAAACCATTAAATACAGATTATATTTAGTAACACGTTTTCTTTTTTAATGTAAAGGTTAATGTTATTTTAATGACACAACCTTAAAAAAGTTCAATTTAACTCTTGATAATTTTCAAAAATTCTTCATAAAATATACAGTTGTCCTGCATAAAAATGTGATTATCCACCAAAATAATTTTGAAAATGCCCAGTTCAATTTTTATCAGATTATTTTTTTTATGGATGGTTCACTTACTGTAATCAAGACAGTTGACTTACTGAAGACTGTAATTAAGACAGTTGACTTACTGAGGACTGTAATCAAGACAGTTGACTTACTGAAAACTGTAATCAAGACAGTTGACTTACTGAAGACTGTAATCATGACAGTATATTTACTGCATACTGTAATCAAGACATGTTCATTTACTGCATACTGTAATCAAGACATGTCCCTTACTGAGGACTGTAATCAGGACAGTTGACTTACTGAAGACTGTAATCAGGACAGTTGACTTACTGAAGACTGTAATCTAGACAGTTCAATTACTGAAGAGTGTAATCAGGGTGGTTTATTTACTGAAGACTAATCGGAACTGTTATCTCACTGATGAACTAATGAAGTGAGATGAAATAATTAGCCCAGGACTGTTGTCTTATTTATAGAACATTTAAATATATTATAATTACTTAATTTCTTTTGTATATTATATTTCTGTAATACCAGAATGTTTGTCCATTAATATGTTATATGTTTATCTTTAATGTTATTCTCAAATCTTTTAAAAGTGCCAAAGTCTCCAAGTGCAATCATTTCAATGTTGAAACTCATTTTCACTTATTTAATTATCACAATATAATTTATATTTATTATGTAAATTAATATACAGTAGAATCTGTATGAGCAGCCACTCCTATTCAGCGACATTTCCTTGTAAGCGGTCGCGATAAAGTATTGATGTTCACTTCCAATGTACCCAAGCGTAATATTTCATGTATGCCAGCACAAAAAGCACCGATATTTTGTTAAGAGGCAACTCCCGTTAAGCGGCCAGTCGTGAAAACTCCCTTGGGTGGCTGCTTAATGCAGATTCCACTGTACATTGTATTTCAAAAGTCTCAAAGATTCAAAACTTTATGATTAACAGTCACCAATATGTTCGACTGAATGTATTAAAAATTCAATAACTTTATTCTGTGCGAGATTATTAGTGTTTGGAGAGTTTGACAAAATTTAGTCTTTATGGTTTATCGTAGAAACTGTACTTAACAATCAAAGCCAAGTCTTGATTATATAAATGGCAAAAGTATTCTAATCTACTTAAAATCGAAGCAATCTGATGCCTAGATAATAATGTTTACATGATATATGAAGCCAGAAAAAATGCAGTAGGCAGATTTAGGTCACCCAATGGAGCTGAACTGAGCTGAATCTTGGACATGTGTAAGATAACTGGCTTTAAATGTCATGAAGGTATGTTGCGAAATGAACCGTTTATGATGATGATTTATTCATCTAAAAAGCTGTTGACAGGTTTTTACAAAAGAAATTAGTTTTTGCAATTCATATAGTCTGAGTTTCTTTGGGACTTGGGAAATTTGTTATGGATATGTATTAATTGTCTTATATATAGTATGATAAAGTTAAAGAAAGTTAGAATTTCAGCCAAAATATTTATCTTCCAGTACAGTTAGTACAAGTATCTTAACCAGACAGTAGGACCAATTGACTATTGGTTCATCACCTTGTCTGCTATAAACAGTATTATGAGACTGTCTTCCAATTAATTCAGCAAATTGTATGTTATCTTTGTTTGTTAATGTCGATAAAAACAATAACATATTTTGTGGAATTTTATATTTTTGTTTTAAGGATATATTTTGTGTATATTTGTTTATTATGAAGAATTTTACAACTGATTATTGTTAATGCTGGGATTGTTAAAGAGGCTTCTGAAAGGATGGTTCTGTTGATGCCACTTCTGGAGATTGGAAAGTTCGTATATCTAGAAATATAGTTGATCCTTAATGATGCTAAAAATCAAAATCCTGTATCTATAATTTAGGAGAGGTTTGGTGGCTGAATAGTCATAAAATCTGTTATGGAGTCAAGTAATATGGTTGCGGTCCGACAATTGTATCTGCCTTTCCAACCTTGTGGGTTTTCTCTGAGTTCTCCACAATTCTCCTACTGACTTGTAGACGTTACAAATCAGGGTAACAAAACACATTTGATTCGGTATATCATAATTCTAGGCTCCATTTAGCTAAATTATTAGACCTTATGTATGTTTAGATTAATTATTAATCACACAAACACACAGAACAAGCCGGTTTTATATTTTTCAGTGTGTGCTGTATCACAAAGTCCATAGTGGATTAGCAGGTAACCATATCGGATCAGTTTGGATATGTATTGAGTTATTACCTTGGAGAACCTACCCATGCAACCTCTCCTCTAGATAGTTAAGACCTATAGATTTCATTTTTTTAGGCTGTCAAGTATTATTGTACAATATATCTGAAAGACATTTCTGAATGCTGCTTTGACTTTGAGATAATATATCTTGAATCTCTCATGGGAACTATAAAATTAATGGATCGGAACATTTGGCTTTAAATTTATTCCAACAACATCATTGACATCAGGTTAACTGTTTTTAATCCCAGGAGGAAGTTCTCTTCAACAACACCATTAATCCTTGTCTTTTTGTGTACATATCAGAATTTGTTTTTATTAAAGTTAACATATAACCACAACCAAACTTGCATTTTAACATGATCGGACATTATTCTTGTATTGTCTGTGTAATCACGGGAATCTGACCTTCTATCCGTATATGCATACACCATATCCTGCCGGACAATATTATGTACGACATGATGTATGCATAAATATGCGGATAGAAGGTCAGA
The DNA here is from genome assembly GCA_917208275.1 of Patella pellucida. Lineage (NCBI taxonomy): Eukaryota > Metazoa > Mollusca > Gastropoda > Patellidae > Patella > Patella pellucida. The sequence continues at coordinate 13,803,778 of OU795039.1, forward strand.
TTCCTGTGGTGTAATGTGGTATGATTTTAATGTCTTCCTAATAAATATATAGTCTCAGGAAACGTAGTTTGTATTGTTTTCTAGGGTTCTGCTTTTTACATACACCTGCGGGGGGGGGGGCAAATGGCAAACACATGTACGTTTTATCACAATGTCTGTCATTGAATCAATTGGTGGGGTTTCGATTCCCTGCTTGTATGGGACAAGGAGTAGGGTTACTCATGGGTTTTCTATTCGTCCTCAGGTTTCCTCCAACTGCTAAAGACGGCTACGCGCTAGCGAACTAATGAACTAAAATTCAACCATATGTTAGTCCCGAATGGACTTAGTTTATGTCGATTGGATGTTAAATCCAACCCCACACCCACGACAATCGCACTCTAACACTAGATTCATGATGTCAAAATTAATTTGACAATGTGACGCTAGAGATGATCGACAGAAGCAGTGCTCAGACCGTCACACAACCAATACCCCGTTTATAAGACAGCCTATTATTCAATATTGTGTCCACGGGTCATAAATTTTGAGAAGCCTGTCAACCATTCTCATTGATACTACATTTTGAAAATAAAATCGAGAAGAAACCTTAATTGAAAATAACATAGACTGTGGTGAAGTATGCGACATAACGTTCCTGTCAACATCAGAGAAGCAGTTTCAGTGGAAGATATATGCGTATGTTTTTCCAGACCCTATATACAAGAAACCTGATGTAAGAATACGTGAAAGGCTTCAAAGTAAATATATCATTCTACCTGTCGACAAAACTTTCCGTGTAACTAAGTGTTCTTGTCTTTGCCAGAGGGGGGGGGGAGTAGGGTAATATTACGTAAAGACGCCATGCTGTACTTAAGTTGAACGTACTTCATCTCGGCCTCTTAGTACCTATTGAATCTTTCAATGGTCTACAAACACATCAGGAAAATCAAGCTAAATTAACTACCCATCAACAAACATTTAAAGGAGCTAATGCGCTAACATTTGGGACCTTGAAATTGACAAAAAAGGTCGCAACGTATATAATAATATAATATGAATGTATATAACTGATTTACATTCAATCATTTCGCTTTTACTGTAAGTTCTAATCACTTATGTTCGGCAAAATACGCCAGAAGTCTCTAATGGCAATCTCTAGCGTCTGGTTATTCCAGTCTACATCGATAATATTTATTGTGCATTTACTCTCCAGATATTAATATGAGGTGACATGGCTTGTGGAATATGTCTAGCCTCGTTCTCCAGGTCCCTTGTTACCATGGTAATGAAACGGATTGTGGTACACGATCCGTGTACCAATGGTAACATATTTATTCTATCTTAAATATTGGATATCAGAAGCCCATCTTTCCCCGGTGCGACCACAACATAAAAATGGATTTTAATTGACCAATGTCGAATACTTTTGATAATTTTGAGTTAGAGGCTTAGCTACTTTAAAGAATAAAGCGAAACAGAAAAAAACCCAACCCCGAAACAAATCAAAAGTGAAATAATGTGCGTGTGACTGAGAAGCTAATCGGTAACCAGTGGCGTGCGGGGGGGGGGGCTGTTGGCTGTTTTTAATAAAGCGAGTATTGTGACAAATGCCCCATTGCTGAAACAAATTGCCCTAGTGCTTTGTAAAACATTCAAGACAGCAATGGGACAATACCGATGAGAATGTCATGGTAACATCACACGCCTTGGAGCAACATTTAAGAGAGACAAACAGAGGAGTATATTTAGGTAGACACCACATTTGTAAGACAAACGACCCGTTCAAATCCCTAACCACTGGTGAAGTTAATTATAGTGTTTCTATGTTGAATTATGACAGTGGTAAACCATGTTTGATTTCTAGCAAGGGGGGTATGGGTGGCCAAATGGTTAGAACGTGTGCGCTGGATTACCAAATTACAGACCATTTTTCCTTACGGTCTCAATGATCGATTCAAAAACACCGATTACAACAATCGCGATGAAAACACTTTGATTACCAGAAATTGTTACAAAAAACTTGACCATAATTTTCATAATAAAAAACGTTCCATAAAAAAGTCGAAATTTCAAAAAGACCCGGAAAGTATTTTGAATGAATTGTATTCTGTATGCCAATGCCATACTTCTGAAAAATTGTCCTGTGCTGCCTGTGTAATGAACTTAGCCCGACAAATTGTACACACTTTGAAAAAATCTACAGCTAAAAAACTCGGTGTCCTCATACAGGACATCATCCATTCTAATCAACTTAATGAACGCTTTCTTCCTCAATACTACGATGTTATTACCGATTTGATAAACAGTAAATTTTCACCCAATTATTCGATACAGCCTCATAAAGTGCATAAGAAAAAACCTGATGTGCTATGTAAAATCCTTTTCACGGATAAACATATACAAGACATTGGACTGAATAGAATCTTCAGAGACCGTTCAGTTATAAAATCTATACCAGGTACTATTCCTAAAATTTCACCTACAGTCGTATACAAATTTTTACCTCCTATCCGTAATAAAATATTTAACTACCATGAAACTATCGAAAACCTAAACGTACAAGAATTTATTGAAAATTACGATAATACTACATGTCAATGCACCAACTCTCCCTTTAAAGATACATTTCATGACCATATACTGACAGGAAACTTTGACATTATCGAAGATAAAAATCTTAGAAATCTCTTCAGATTGGGACCACAATTTCGGGAACAGCCAAATAGGACTAATTTTAAAAAATTACATAATGATCTCAAATCCCAAATTAGGAAATGCATTGTAGCCTGGTCTGATAAATTTCGTGCACCTCTTGAGTCTTTTGGAGAGTGGAAAAATGCTGTGTTTGATCTCTTGTCAAAAAGAATCAAATATATCAAACTTAAACCAAGACACCCGCCACCAGAGGTTCTAAAAAATGCATCTGCAGTTGAGTGTCTTACCACTCTCCAAGAGAGATTTGTTCTAACACCTGTCGATAAGGCCAGTAATAACATTGCCTTTATCTGTAAAAAGTACTATATTAAAAATATTCTGACTGAAGTTGGACTCTGGCCCAACACAAATAATGACACTTATAAATGCATTACGGATTTAACTAAACAAGATATCTTGCACAACCAATACTCTTTTAACAGGAGTAATAATATTAAAGACAATGTGAAAATAGATGCACTACCGTACATTTATTCGATACCCAAATTTCATAAAAACCCAGTAAAATTTAGATATATAATATCCTCCAGTGTTTGCCAGACAAAACCTCTAGCGCAGACCATCACCAAAGGCCTTAAATTATGCCAAACCCAACATGCAATTTGGTGCAAAACACTTCGAAATTACACTGGTATTAATAGTTTTTTCATTATTGATAAAAATAAACCTATAGTAGAGACTATAGATAAAATCAATAATAAAGATAATGCAAAAACAATAGAAACGTTCGATTTTTCTACTTTGTATACTATGCTCCAACATGCAGATCTTAAAAATAATTTGGATTGGTTTGTAGATAAAGCCTTTAATGGAGCTTTCGGAAAAGGCAGAAACTTGATGGCCATTTACTCTCAAGATGCTAGATGGATTATAAAACCTCGCAATGCCGAAACTGTAATTTTTGATAAAGAAAAATTTCAAAACATAATACATTTTCTCATTGACAATGCCATATTTGAGGTTGGGGATCAGATAATACAGCAAACTATTGGTTTACCAATGGGAACTGACCCCGCCCCATTTATGGCAAATGCACATTTACATAAATATGAATTCTATTTTCAGGACCATAAAAGAAAAACAGAGTACAAAGTAGCTAAAAGTCTCAACTACACCTTCCGTTACATTGATGACATAACACCCATCAATGATAATGGAAATTTCAATAAATATAAAAGTGAAATATATCCCCCGGAACTAATATTAAATAAAGAAAATTCCGGCACCCAAATTGCATCTGTTCTTGACCTGGACATCAATATCATTAACAATAGATTTAATGTTGGTATTTTCGACAAAACGGACAAATTCGGTTTTGAAGTAGTAAAATATCCGTCAATTTATAGCAACATACCAGATACAACACTATATAATGTTTTCTATTCACAGGCATTACGATTTTTGACCGTATGTAACAACAAAGAACTGTTTCTTTCCCGAATAAAATCCCTGTTTTTTAAATGCACTGCCAAAGGTGGTACACAGTTACGCATATTTAAAGAAATTTTGAAACTTCCGTTTCATCAATATACCAAGTTTAACATTTCTTATAAGTATATAACCGAGTACATATTGGATAATTATCCAATTTAATTTAGTTTAATTTGTATAGTTACGTAGCCATGTTTGGATTATCGCCCTTATTGTTATTATTTTATTACTTCATAAATACACTTACATTGTATGCTTTCTTCTACATTCCTGTTTTGCATTGCTTGTATAGGGTATTTAGTATTATGTTTTGTGCAATTATACAACTTAAAAATTCTAATTGGTTGTTTAAACTCATAGCTTTTAGCATTATTAAATCTTGATTATCGCCCTTTTTGTTAAGAAATTCTATTGACGTCATTGATAACATTACGACGTATTTACGTCACACCATTCAGTTAGCAGACGACTGCCTCCCGAGGCGGTCTACATTTTCTTTGCTTCATTGTGTTGGGCTGTTTGTGCGTTTTCTTGTACGAGTCAATATGTTCAATCTTGAGTGAAGTCTGAGTTGCTTCAGACCCGGGACTGTACAGCGCAGTGGACGCTTACGGCTAGCCCCCGGATCCATTCACTCTTTTTTGAATTGTTGTTTTATTGTTTGTTTCGTTTGCTGTTTCGGAGTGTGATGTATTGTCGTTGTGTTTGTCCTTTGTGTAAATCATATGTGGCGCAGTCCCCCTGCACTAACTAATAAGGTCTGCCATTAGGTCAAGTGGTGTGATTTCGATTCCCCGGTTTTACGTGACAAAGAGTAGGTCGCCTGTCCAAATTCGTGGGTTTTCTCCGGGTCCTCCGATTTCCCCCCACCGCTAAAGACATCTACGCGTAGGCGAATTATTGAAATAAAATGTTTGTGTCGAGTGGATGTTAAAACCCAATCTCTCTCTCAAGCAACACGGAGTTGAGTATCGTATACCTTTGTTTTGAAGTCCTAAAGGCAGCCAGGAATTCGCAATCCCGGTGGTTTAAATGCAAAAAGTGTTCCCGAAAAACATGAACGTGGTGGTTTACACTTGGAACGGTGGTTTGACTTGGATTTCAGAAGCTGGAGGTTACTGGGTTTAAGTTTAAGATAACTGCGAGGCACAATGCTACCAGAAGTCACCAATCTAGTTGTCTGATGGTCTTAAAACGTTGTACTCTATTCTAGTTAAGTGTGACTATCTGAAGCCCCGTAATGCCGCTGCCTGGACAAAATTTCCCTCATAGCCGACATTATGGCCTATGCCCGTCTTCATTAGTCCAGTCGGTGCAGAATAGTAGGAAGTTAAACCACATTTTATCTGAAATTCTCTGATCTAGTTTCAAAGCAATACTAACCTTTGATTTAGAGGCAGATAAGATATTTCTGTTAAGCTGGACATTTAACTAAAGGCGACTTTCTTGGTGCAAATTGAATACATGTGACTAGGAAATAGCCGTTATTATATATATTAATATTCGTTATTCATTCCTTGCCATATACCATTTTTACATTTAATATAATTTAATGAACAATTTCAGATTGACTTGCTACAAAATTCTCCAAAATCAGGAACAAAACCCATTAAAATCAAAACTTGGCAAAATGCCTATCATAAATACATACTAAGAAAATGAAATTAATATCCTGGTATTCTTATTCTCTTCCAAGTATTATACTTGATAAAGAAAAATTATACAGCCCATACGACATGTATTCGGAGTATGTAATTATCAATGAGTAAAATTGATGCGTCGCTGAATTTTTACTGTAAGAATAGAGTTAGCCTATAATAGTCCAAGAGCCAGTAAAGAGAAGGTTTGGCCGTGTCAATGTTCGTTTCGGGCATGCGCAGTGATCCGTACTTAAACCGTGCTCAGACCGGATAGCGTTTACACCACGAAAATTTAAAGCTGAGCCGCTCCTGGTACCGTGCTGATACCTCTTCATTTAGTGGGCCAGACTGGCACCGTAACTGGTACGGCACGCTTACGTTCGACCCGTTTACACTGCCAAAAAAAACGTAGCGTTCCGTACTTGGTACCGTGCCTGGTACGCTTAAAATGTGTAATGTAAACGGGGTTATAGACTATCTACTCTGGGAATAGATCTCTGTCCTGAATGACCGCCATTTCGTGTCCTTTCGCAAGCGGCGCCAATTGTAGACAGATAGCGTAAGGTTCGTATGCAATCTCTATAGGTAATGTTTACACGAGTCCTAAATGACCTACCTGACTTACAGGTCAGTGTGTCGATGTCTTAGGGGTAAGTGTTACAAAACATTAAGCAGCTGTGGTTTATAGCTGTCGTACAATTAGTATATATATGTGTTACGTGTGCATTATCTAAGTTAGTTAATTAGTCACTATCTTCTCGTATTATTAGATAATAGTATATGATTGTCCGTTTAACGACGGCTTCTAATATATATGTATTATAACTTGTGAAAGGCTGTTAAACACTAATAAGGTTGTAGATAACACCTTGGCCTTATAAATGAACTCAAGTTAAAAGCTTAACAGAGACGATGGAAGACAATCTTATCGAGAGGCCACAGACCGGAGACTGCTCTACAAGACATAACGAGGGCATGTGACAATGGAAGCAGACGTGAATTTAGACGCTGGTCATTATGACGATAAACTAATGTTATGTTCCTGTGTGCTGTATTGGTTGTAGACTTATAGATATATTTGTAATGTTCGTTCCTGCATTGTTATAATAAAGAAGTCCAATCCACAGTTATTATCTGATTATGTTTCATAAGGCACGCTCCCCAAAAAATGTTGTGATGCTGTTATGAATGCCAATTCAAAAATCATTAAAATATAAATATGCTAAAACTCCTGAACCAGGTCTAAAATAATGTTATGGCACCACACTAAGAATAAAGCTATGGCACTACAATTAGCGATGCAAATTTTGAGATACGTTTAGGTCTGATTGCAAGACTGATGGTGGATAGGTTCGCAAAGTAATAAGCTTCCACAAATCGTGTTCATATTGAATAGCTATTAAATAGTTATTAGAATATCAGACAGTTGGTAACTGAAGAAAATGAAAGAACATTGTGAACCTCGATGAATGATAGCAATAAAACACGCGGAAGGGATGAATGAATGAAATGGGGTTTAACGTCCTACTCTTATGCACTTAACCTGGGCTAATTGAAGACGGGACACGCAGTAGGAGGAAGGGGAGAGGGATAAATGGGGTTTAATGTCCACTAGACACAAACTAGGTTATTTCGGGACTAACATATGGTTTGATTTTATTTCAATAATTTGCTTGCGCGTAGGGGTCTTTAGTAGTGGGAGGAAACCAGAGGACCTGGACAAAACCCACCCTACTCCTTGTCACACACTACCGGGGATTTGTCACCACGCCAGTTAATTTAATGACAGGCTGCATGATATAGCGCACACGTTTTTTTACCTTTCGGATCCCCCCCCCCGATATGCAGTAGGAAGAAGGTTATTTTAACCTCATAATGATAACATCTTGAGTTACGTCGCTTTGTAACATAATATGGCCATACTTAACATATCATGGTCTTGTTTTATGAGAAGCGGGACGCTTTACAATTCTAAATGATTTTTTTAGGGCGGAGGATGTCACAAGTAACAGAGTATATTCCTTTGGATCGTACAAGTGCACATACACTCCTTGTCGTTGTATTTCAGCTCAGCGACGAGTAAGTTGAAACACCGCGATTTGTCTCGCCGGCATTGCAGTCGTGGCCATAGAAAGCCAGTGTGTGTTAGTCTCAAAATTGTGCTGAAGAGCAAATACTCCATTGCTATCCTCTCCTAATCTTGAAGATACTTTCCTCCGTACAAACTATGAGATTTGATGATATATTTGGACTAAAAACATATACATGTACAAACTAATTAATCTATTAAAAATTTGGTTTAAATCCCTCTCAAAACTTTGTACTAGCGATGAGATACCCCAAGCTATAAATAAACTGTTCTATCCTTGAGGGATGGTCCATTTTTCAGAATGTATTTTTCATTACTTATACTGTCCATTTGCCATACATATTGAGGCCTAACTAAGTAAATTCTTAATTATTTTCTGTCAACTTCTTATTAGCTATATAATTACAGAGTCGTCTGTACGTTGACACCTCTCAATGTTCCTAAAACCGCCTAATCATTTGATCATGAAATAACAACCGTTTGGTTGCCTGTTATGGCACGCTGACATTTTTGCCCAGTGCTTGCCTAATGAGTGTTTTGGGGTAATCAAGATTTTTTTTAAGTAAGATTCATGGGTATCTATACTTTCCATATACCAAATTCATTATACATTTATTTGAAATAACCACCCGATACATACTTTCGGGACAATGTATCTTTAAAAACTGAACAAGAGAGACATCTCCTTTAAAAGGATAAGAAAATCGCAAATTCCAAACGGTTAATAGAATAAGCAGTAGACAAAAAAAAATGGGTAGATAAAGATGTTCCCCTGTGTAAACTTATCAAATCAATTGACAATTCAACCCGATGTCAGGGTAAACTAGGAATAATACGATAAAACAGAACTAACACGTGACAGGCACCGTCTGGGTAGGTGAAGTAAAATTGACAAATAAATAATACAGATTAGAGGATTTAAAATTGAGTTATATTTTAATGTCTACACCTCAATTATGTAAGTTGTGGTTCAAATCGGTTATTGAATAAGCCACGTAACTAAATATTGACTTTATTGATATAAATGATAATTTTAACAGAATTGTTTTAAATGTTAAAGAAAGCCAGGACAATCCCTGCTTCTAACGGCGCATTTGAGTGTGATACTGAAGTCGTCAAACTGACATCGCGTAGGGTATGGAATCCGGTTATGGTCATACATCACTTTGAGGAATTTAATATTGTGGTCTGATCCCATCGTGGGGCGTAGATATTTACCGCTTTTGATATACATTCAAGTAGTTGTGTTTCATTAATCTCAATTCACTAACAGTTCAAGAATCCTTCTAGGCAAGAAAGGCAATATTTAGACTTGTCTCCAAGCGTAAGAAATATAATGTACAGTGTACTATTTTAAAGATGCAGTAGTCCATAACTTCCTGGATATCTCCCAAAGCTTCTGATTGAACGAATAAAATATGAAAATTTTGATTGCGGTTAATAATCATCTGATAATTTGATCATACTGTACTTGACTTCTTTCACGAAATGTCAATATATATTTGTTTGTTTTTATTGTTATGGGGAGGGGGCTTATAGGCTAATGACTGTTCTCCTATCCAGTTGCCTTGTACATATCTTATGGCCTGAAATATTATATTAATTATTAATTAGACACTTATTCACGTGATAATCAAATGGAGACTGTAATCAGGACAGTTCATTTACTGAATACTGTAATCTAGACTGGTGGCCAGTCTTCTCCACACACCAAAAATTGGCCAGTCCTCTCCAAAAAAAAAACGGAAAAAAAACCCTAATCTCTAGAGACTGGGCAAATAGAGCTTCAATCTCATCTAGTGGGTCAATCTGCATTATGTAGGTCGTGTGACGTCGTGCACGTGATCACGACATATCTAACATCACGTGATAATAAACATGGCTGTCGACTAACTGACAAACTGGTGTGGGTGCGAGATGTTTGTTGTGGAGAACAGTTATTGTTATTTAGTGATACTTTAACGATCTAAGAATTTTGTTGACGGACAACATCTGTCGAATGAACAGATACAACGTATGGGATGAGGCGAATGAACATAAATAATTACACACGACATCATTATAACAACTTAACGAAGCCAGTTCATCCGTATCGGGACGAAGCCGCATGGAAACAATAACGTGACACCAACCCTCGGACGGTCTCGGCATGACTGCTTTGCACTCCAGTCGAGACGCATGAGTATTTACAAATTCATGTCACGTGACTCGGGGCGTGCTTGATAACTATCAATCATTCCAAATAAGGTAGGACGAAAAACATGGCAAGAACGCCCATTTTATTGTGAAGTTCGCAAATTGTCCAGTCTCTGGTGCTGGTTACAGGTTTACTCAAAGTTTTTTTTATACAAATGGAAACGAAAGTGTTGGTTTACTAAAAATTAATACTTTTATATAAATCGAAATGTAAAATAAATAGAAGAGACTGGGCCAGTCTAACTGTAATCAGGGCAGTTCACTTACTGAAAACGTAGTTTCTACCAATCTGACAAACAAATTGCTTTTTAAATGGTGATGAGTAGCAGTAATACGTTGGGATATTGAACGGAACCAAATTCATGGTACCGAATAAAATAAATGAATTAAATGATCATATCAATATAATGTCATTTATCATATCCCTGCCCTTGAGAATTACAACTTGCCTTCCATCTTTGTTTTTTTTTTGCAAATATGTACACATGATACATTAAGAGTCATGCGACTGGTTAATGTATTGCGCTTGCTGAATGAAATGAAATGGGGTTTAACGTCCTGTTGTTCTGCTCCTAAACTGGGCCAAGTTTCCCGAATGAAGTCACGAAACAGTTGAAATGATTTGGAGGTTAAAAGTCGTACTTATTTTTCTTATAGACCAAGTTGCCACAAGACGAAGAGTATACGTCACGAAATTTTGTCTAAAGAGGGCATCATTTCCGACAACTCTTCGTCAAATTACCACTGATAGGGGTTATTCTGCGTGCTGACCAATGTGTACACGGGGTTGTAGTATTGACTCCACCCTAACTACTTGACGCGTCCCTTACTATGCCCCACCCCCATCTTGCACCACTGACAGGGAGAACCAGATCGTGGAATCCTGATGAACTCTAGATTTAACGCCCGATTTACAGTTGATGAGCCAACTCCATCTTGGATCGTTACTATTAAACAGATCGAAAAAAGGAATGAATGAAATGGGGTTTAACGTCCTACTGTTATGCACTTAACCTGAGCTAATTGAAGACGGGCATACGCCATACAGTGTGCTATGAGGGAAATTTTGCCCGGGCAGCGGCGCTACGGCCTACTCTTATATCGAATTCCAACTGCCAAGGAATCTTTTACGTGCACTCCAATGTGTACACGGGATACGGTTTTTCGTCCCATCCGAACAACTAGGCGGCTGTCCTTGTCAGGCCCTCCTTATACATCACTAACAAGGGGAAATCACGTCGGAAAAGCGTTCGGTGAAAATGATCCGGGATTTGCATGATGCCACGAAACAAACCGACTGACAAATGATATTACCATATACCATCCAGCTTTGTTTAAAGATGTATTTTGTAAGAGCTAATGCTATCCATTACAGAGTTTTATTTTGGCTTCAAATGTATATAAGTTATTATTTAGTTAGACATGTATTAACATGCCAAACTTATAACCAACTCTCTAGATTATCGGGTGGCGCAGATGTAAACAGGTTAAAATACGGCTGATAAATTTAAAATGAAATAGTGAGGCGGAGTTTCGATTAACAAGTGAAAGTTCAAACAGTGATAACATCGATCACAATTAAGTATTTTGAAGAAAATGTTCAATATATTAATTTTAAATTATCTATTTTGAAAATATTATAGCTCTTTATCTAAATGTTACAAAATACATCCTTAATAGTTTTAAATTATCTACTTTGAAAATATTATATCTCTTTATCTAAGCCTTACATAATCTTTAATAGTATTCGATTTATGTATAAATACTGCAGTATTTGTAAACGACACTCCCTTCGTATCTGTTTAATTATATTCCATTAGTAAATTAAAGATAAATGCGGTATTTAAAGATTCAAAGGCGACAATAGAAATTTACAAATATGTTGCATTGTAAGGAATATTTTTTATTTTGCCAAAAACTGCTATAATCCGTCTTCCTACCCACAAAGCTAATCCAAAATGTTCTCATACGTTAATATAAGATCAACATAGACGAAGCTGGTATTATGCTGAGGAATGGACGTTCGTTTTCCACATCGAATCTGCAAAGTACACTAACATTTCATTATCACGGTCTATTGAAGACTGATCACCGTCTCCAAATGGTCAAAAAGATAATACAAATCTTTCGAAAATTGTTATAGAGAATATTCTCACGGACTGCCCAATTACCAATTATTGCCTTCGGGCCAAAACATTACCTGTACTAAATTATATGCAATTTGAACAATTATTTCCGAATCAAGAGTACAAAACAGTTACATTCACTTTGATGTTTCACTAAAATAACCTCTTCCATGATTGCTTCTTGAACGTTCAGGATTTTGTGTTAGCATTTTTATTCCATGCTAAATATTTGTGCTGAATTTCATTTCTTATAGCCGTTTATAGATGCCCTTAAAGTAAGTCGAGGTGATCTCCAGAAACTGAAATATTGTCGGCACCGGCTAATCATGGAATCAGAAAAGTAGCTGTTAGAAAGTTAATTGTACAGTCTACACAAGTTAGAAGCCGTGGCCGAGAGAGAAGTTTTTCTTTGATATTTTGGTTATAGAAACGAGGAAATAACTGACTTTTAAAATTCCAACTAAACATCGTGAAGATATATTCTCCCGGAAAAAAATCCCTAGGGCAATATTGGGTTATTATTTACTGGCAAGATAAAAGGATATTCAAAGGAGAAGTTGCGGATTCCACGGAGTATGAGGCAGTAGAAGATGTTTTTCCTTTGCAAATCCAAATCCAAAACATGAAGAAATACCCCTTATGCCTGTTTTCCGGATGCATTAAACCGATCGGAAAATATCTCAAATATTGCCTAATAACCCGAAATATTTCCTTCGCGTTAGTGTTAAGTGAGGAAAGTGTATTGACACAAACTTTACGTGGAGTTGGGGAAATTATCGCGAATCACTTCTGAGAAATAACAGTATGTATATTTTTCAAAAAAAAATAGTTGTATGGGACAATCGACAAGTAAGAATAAAGAACCAGCCGTTTACGTATCAACGTGTGTGTATCTTTCATACGTGATACGGTACACAAACACGGCAGTGCGTATCGACCAGCTTTCATACGGAAAAGGTCCGTATTATTACTTCGTCTATTTACCGTATGTTTCGCTACTTTTTAACCCCTGTACGTGATACGGTACACAAACACGGCAGTGCGTATCGAACAGCTTTCATACGAAAAAGGTCCGTATTATGTCTTCGTCTTTTTACCGTATGTTTCGCTACTTTTTGACCCCTAAATGTTGTGCCTTAGCGTTGTTATGAAGCTATGAGTATCATAGAACATAAAGGTGTATATTTGATGTGATTCTAATTCTAACCATGAATAAAACAGGAATCTAATCGTTAATTTTTATGAGTTTTTCTCGAAATTTTCATTTTTCCCTGTCTGTCCGCATGCTGGTTGGTCAATATAAGCTCTAAATGTAGGGAGTTGGGACCTTTGTCAATGATGTGATTCTATGGTAAAGGGATATAAACTTTTTTTAATACTTAAACCACTGTCGAGCGACTTCCCTCCCTCCAGTAATTTGTTGGCTAGTTACATGACTAGTACTGACGGTAATCTTGGCCAAAAGTCTGTTTGTTTAAAGGGCCCGGTAAAAATAGTACGAATGGAACGAAAACCGAGGTCCCATTTACCCTTTGGATGCACGCAAAAGAACCCTGGACAATTTAACTCTAAGTTCCCCGAATGGAACACTGTATGGCGTATGTCGGTGCAAAAAAGGAAGAGGGGGGGGGGGATAGAGAGGGAGATAGAGAGAGAGATGGGCTTTAACGTCCACTGGACACAAAGTAGGCTATTTCAGGACTAACTCATTATTGAATTTTCTTTTTCGTTAATTCGATTGCGCGTAGGGGTCTTTAGCAGGGGGAGGAAACTAGGGGACCCGGAGAAAAGTCAAGAGACTGAAGGCGACCCCCTCCTTGTCACGTACAACCGGGGAATCGAAACAACGCCAGTTAACTCAATGACAGACCTTATGATATAAAGCGCACGTGCTAACCATTCGACCATCCACCCCCGCAAAACAGTTAGATGTTGAGCCTTTTTTTTTCATTTCATTTTCAGTCAAAGAAAAAATGTTGCGTGGGACAATGTTTGTTGTCTTTCAAACATAATTAACATGTTTAATTCACTGAAATATATCAGGAAACACTCATCGCCATTTTCTTATAAGGTCCTTACAAGCACAGATATTCTAAACTATGGTGTCACCGAAAACTTTGCCTGGTAGATAATACTTGGTTGTCTACACGAAAGTGAGATAAACTAATGATAAGGCCCATATATGTATTGAACTCAATTATATGATGTGTTCTATTTCCTGTCAAGAGACGTGGCCATCTTTGCCCAGTCTACGGCCAAAATGAAACCGCGGGATGTCTGGTGAAAGATTTGTAAACGGAAACAATCTAATTACCCACGAAGGAACTTCCAGACGAGTTGCACGGCGTATTAATCTTACATTACACGTTTCAGTATCTGGTCAACTTCCCATATACAGGAGGGGGAAACAATTACTGGCTAAAGAGATAAGTATAGGGGTCGCTCATGTCTGTGTTATGACATCATTATATCACGTCAGACATCTGTATTATTCATTGTTCAACGCGAACGGCTGGTAAATCTACTGACAACCGCAACATTGGAAATAACATATATTTATATCTGTAGGAGAAAAACTCAGATAAATATGATGAGAGAAATATGAGGGAAATGTTTGCCCAGACAGCAGCGCTACGGCTTATTCTTATTTCGCGTAACAACTAGCAAGGCTTCTTTAATCTGCACACTGATGTGTAGCCTACACCATGCCTCGGTTTTCGTGATGTCCTAATAAACAAACAATGTTCTTTTCAGGCCTCCTCCCTCATCCTGCATATAGGACAAGATTAAGCATCACACGGAAGTGGTTTAAACAGTACGTTATTCAAGAGAAGATTAGTGTTTACAATTGACCATTTTCAAAACATAAGTGAGTAAGATGCAAAAACAAGAACAAGTGTTCGTATAAACCTGTGACCTCAATGAAGGTGTCTCGGGCAATTACGAAGATATTATTGATAACCACAGATTTTCGAATACAAATTTCATACAGTATTTATTGATAAATTACCACGTAAATACTTTTGAAGCAATACAAATCCAAAGACAAAGGAAATCCCTTAACCCTAACTCTAAATACTGTATTTACGAATACAATTTTACCTATGTCCGGGGTTTCGAAATTTCGGGTCGCTTAATACTTTCGGCTGGGTCGCCCAATTGCCACGGGGATGCAGGGTCGTACGGGATTTTGTTTGTGAATTCGGTGAGTAAGTTTTTTTCTTCTGAAATGCTTCTAAAAATGCTTTTCTGGCAGAGAATTCGTAAAACTATTTGTGAGATCGGACCCTCATAGTCAAACCCTCCGCGCGACCGCTTTATCGTTGCTTATTATTAAGTTGTGGGACCTGTGTCCTATGGTAAACGTTGCTTAATCTATAACTTATCCTACTCGGAATTAAAAAAATAGAGTTTAACGTCCTACTGTTTTGCTCCACCTGGGCCAATGAAGACGGACATGCGCCATACAGTATAACACGAGGGACATTTTGCCCAAACAACGGTGCTCCTGTTCCTATTCTAATTATCAAGGGTTTTCGTCCAATCTAAACGACTAAACGCTGTCCTCTTGGTTAAAACCCTGTGTTTTGGTTGTTTTGGTTTTTTTTTTTAGAAATTTACAACTTTTGTTTGTTCTCGAGGCTGGCTGACTACACCAGTCTGATTTGAAAGTTGGGTCAGTATATATCACAAACCTTGCACCAGACGTCACAAACCTTTACTACGTCGTTAGTTCGGTTTCCCCTCCACTTCTCAGAACATTTGCAACCACCTCAAATATCAATCTGGTATTCTTCTGATTAATCAAATTAAAATCTCATTTGCCGTGGAGAAACGACCAAACATAATCTACTTTTTTGAATAAAGTTGGTGATTTACGGGTGAAATTTGAATAGAATGTCTGGCAAACAAGTCCTGGTTAACGTAAAAATCTTATTTAAGATTCGTCACACTCTGTCTTTCTATCAATTAAGTTACCTTTAAACACATCAGAGATAACCAGAAGCCTTACCATCTTGTCTAAATAACAAAATCATTGGCAAGATGGTACACAGATAAACATCAAATATGTATAGCCAGTAATGTTAGAATCATTGCTGGTATCGTTATCAGGTATGCTCGCAGTATTGCTTATTATAGGACCTTTATCACTCCCAAAAGGGATTTCTAGTGCCATTGCTTCAGGAATATGTTATCGGACCGCAAGTCGATATATTAAAACTGCGTGAATGAGTCTCTGATTTATAGCTAATTGATCAATGATGTACATTTCCCGTCACTTTCTCATAAAGGAACTACTATCGAGTATTGGTGGAGCGACAGTGTAAGGCCCTGGCTCTTTGATTCCGGTGTTGGCCGAGAAAGTTCCTTGGTATTTTCCGGCATGGTGCCCCGTGTGCTTGCTGTAGCACAGATGGCCTGGTAATGAACAGCCGATCGGGTTTAACAAACATCTGTTCACCTTGTATCCATTATCGTGCAAGTGAAATAATCTTTTGTCTGCGCAAAATTTCACTCGTAGCACACTCTGTGGCATATGACCATCGTCATTAGCCCTGATAGAGCAGAGGAGTAGGACGTTATAACCCACTGCATTTCAACCTCTGGGTTTCAGATCTCATCTTTGATTAGTTTATCGTTTAAACACTTGACAACTAAAGTTTAAAGTTTATTATTCAGTTTGGTCAGTTCGAACTAAAGTTACACCATTTAAAGTTTACATTGGTTTATATTGACTTCACCTCTCTCTTTATATCATGCAAGCCAGTCCATTTTTCGTACGCAGATTTGCTTATTAAAATACAGCTTTATATAAAGAGCGGACAGTAATAGTTCAAAAAATGACACTGGAAAATATATATAAATATTTAATTTCAGGCCAAATATTGTTAACAATATAGATTAAATTGTCAAAGTCTCGTTTATCCATTTTTAAATTGAATTATTAATTGGCGATCGTGTATCAATCCACTAACTAATAGCGAGTGTCCGATGTTTTAGAGAGTTGGTTATGGGCTTGGCATGTGAATAAATGTCTAATTAATAAATAATATATTATTTGGGGCCATACAACATCTACAAGGTAGATTTAGCACTTACGTTTTTCTTTAAACAATATCTGTTCACGAAAACCGGATTTGAGAACAGAAAAAAGCCTATACCCCCCCTCCCCATAAAAATACAAAGAAAATATATATTAAAAGCATATGAAAGAAGTAAAATATGATTAAATTATTAGATGGATATATATATATATAATATACGCTTTATACAAGATATGCACATACCACCACGAAGAGTTTCATTTCATTCAAAAGTTTTGGGAGATGTCCAGGACGTTATGGATTACTTCATCTTTATTTCGGGGATAAGCCTAAATATTGCCTTTCCTACCTAGTAGGATTTCTGAAATGTTATGAAAAAAATACTTGAATGTATATCAAAAGCGGTATATATACGCCCCACGATTGGATCAGACCACAATATATTAAATTCCTTGAATTGATGAATGACCATAACCGGATTCCGTATCCTACGCGATGTCAGTTTGACGACTTCAGTACCACACTTAATGCGCCGTTAGAAGCAGGGATTGTCCTGGCTTTCTTTAACATTTAAAACAATTCTGTTAAAATTATCATTTATATCAATAAAGTCAATATTTAGCTACGTAGATTATTCAATAACCGATTTGAACCACAACTTACATAATCTAGATGTAGACATTAAAATATAACTCAATTTTACATCCTCTAATCTGTTTTTTTTATTTGTCAATTTTACTTCACCTACCCAGACGGTGCCTGTCACGTGTTAGTTCTGTTTTATCGTTTTATTCCTAGTTTACCCTGACATCGGGTTGAATTTTCAAAAAAATTTTATAAGTTTACACAGGGGACCATCTTTATCTACCCATAATTTTTTGTCTACTGCTTATTCTATTAACCTTTTGGAATTTATATTAGGAATTTGCTTATCCTTTTAAAGTCTGATATATTTTTCTTTCAAGTTTATTATCCGATTTTCTTTAAACAAGGACACGTTTGCGCTGAATATTCTAGACACTCTTCAAAGGAAGCCATTGTGAGAACTGCTTTGTCAAAGTGCAAGTTTTCCTAATAAGTAAACCGGTGCCTCATCGCAAATATATAGGGGTAGGTATATATCAATTACCGTCATACAGTCGAGGCTAGATGTAGATGTATATAGGGTACTGGAATCTGTCGAGGTTTGCCGAGTGGGTCTAAAAGTAGCAAAAGGGCGGTAAAAACGACAATTTAATACGGATCTTTTCCGTATGAAACGGATACCGACCACAAATTTACGCTTTCCAAAAGTCTCTATTAAATAAATTATGCGTGAACGGTTCTTTATTCTTACGTGTCGATTGTCCCATACAACTATTTTATATTGAAAAATATACTGACTGTTATTTTCCGGATGTGATTGGCGATAATTTCCCAAACCTGTGTCAATACACATTCCTCATGTAAAACTGCCAGTGCTTAAGTCACTCACCAAGGAAATGTTTCGTAATCGAATTTTTTAAGCAATATTTGAGATATTTTCCGATCGGTTTAATGCATCCGAAAAATAGACATAAGGGATATTTCTCCACGTTTTGGATTTAGATTTGCATAGTGAAAACATCTTCTACCAACTCTGTGGAATCTGCAATCTCCTTTAAATATATTTTTATCTTGCCAGTAAATAATAACCCACAATTACCCGAGGGATTTTTTTTCCGGGAGAATATATCTTCACAAAGTTTAGTTGGAATTTTAAAAATTTATAAAATTTATAGTCAGTTATTTTCTCGTTTCTATAACCAATATATCAAAGAAACACTTCTCTCTCGGCCACAGCTTCTAGCATGATAGACTGTACAATTAACTTTCTAACAGCTACTTTTCTGATTTCATGATTAGCCGGTGCCGATAATATTTCTGTTTATGGAGATCACCTCGACTTAGTTTAGGGCCATCTCTAAAGGACTAATAGAAATGAAATTCAGCACAAATATTTAGCATGGAATAAAAATGCTAACAGAAAATCCTGAACGTTCAAGAAGCAATCATGGAAGAGGTAATTTTAGTGAAACATCAAAGTAAATGTAACTGTTTTGTACTCCTGATTCGTAAATAATTGTTCAAATTGCATATAATTTAGTACAGTTAATGTTTTGGCCCGAAGGCATTAATTGGTAATTGGGCAGTCCGTGAGAATATTCTCTATAGCAATTTTCGAAAGATTTGTATTATCGTTTTGACCATTTGAAGACGGTGATCGGTCTTCAATAGACCGTGATAATGAAATGTTAGTGTACTTTGCAGATTCGACGTGGAAAACGAACGTCCATTCCCCAGCAGAATATCAGCTTCGTCTCTGTTGGTCTTGACATATGAGAATATTTTGGATTGACTTTGTGAGTATGAAGACAGATCACAGCAGTTTTTGGAAAAATAAAAAATATTCTCAACATTGTAGCCGATTTGCAAATTGTTATTTCTCATAAGCTTATCCAGCACGTAAACGAAGCCACTCATAAAAATGGACACGTCATTGACTGGGTCATTTCTCGACAATCTGATTCAGTAGTTCAGTCAGCCTCTGTTAAAGATCATCAAATGTCAGATCATTTTATGATCAAAGTATCTTTGAACTGTTCTAAACCTCCAAACCCAAAGCAGGTGGTAGATTGCAGGAACCTTAAGGGTATCTCAAAGACAGATTTTGAAAAGGATTTGTTAGAATCAAACCTTTTGAAAAATACACCTGAGAAGGTTGACGAACTCGTTGATTTATACAATTCAACCCTAACCTCCCTTTTGGACAAACACGCTCCATGTAAATCCAAAGTTGTTCGTGTCAAATCCCATGCCCCATGGTACACTGATGAAATTGCTGTATTGAAAGGCAAGCGACGGGTAGCTGAGCGAAGATGGCGGAAGACAAGACTTGAAGTACACAGGCAAATTTTCTGTCAAGCTAAATCTGATGTGAACAATAAACTCCGACATGTGAAAACTTATTATTACAATAATCAAATATTAAGCAATTCCGCAAATTCTAAGGCGTTATACACTCATCTGTTTGATCTTTTAGGACAAAGAACATCGTCTCCACTTCCAGCAGCAGACGATTATACCACCCTGGCAAATGACTTTGCAAGTTTTTTTCAAAGGGAAGATTGATAAAATCCGAGACGACTTGATTAAATCAGTACGGAATAACACTCCATTTACATCACAACATACATCCCGGCCACCTCCACCGTCTCTTTGTTCTTTCGAGCCTTATACGGAAGATCAAGTATTGAAATTAATACAAAATTCGAAGCCTACAAGTTGTGAGTTAGACCCTGTTCCAACTAAATTCCTCTTGGATTATGTGAGTGTGCTTCTCCCAGTCGTTACACATATCATTAATAAAAGCTTGGAATGTGGCGTTGTTCCCAAAAGTCTCAAAGAAGCAGTCGTTAAGCCTCTGTTAAAGAAACCTCATCTTGAAGTTTCCTCCCTCTCAAACTACCGCCCTGTCTCCAATTTATCTTTTCTTTCTAAGATACTGGAGAAGGCTGTCAAGTCTCAACTTATGGACCATCTGATCCATCATGATCTTATGGATGAATTCCAATCCGCATATCGTGTTGGACACAGCACTGAAACTGGACTGTTAAGAGTGACAAATGATATTCGTATGTCTGTGGATGCTGGAAGTATCTCCCTATTGGTCCTCTTGGACTTATCCGCAGCGTTCGACACGATCAATCATGACAGGCTGCTTGGGTGTCTTAAAGATGATTTCGGTCTAGATGGTATCCTACTAAATTGGTTTAAATCATATCTTACTAATAGACTCCAATCTGTTCTAGTAAAAAAAGTTAAATCAGACAAGATTCAGTTAAACTGTGGAGTTCCACAAGGATCAGTCCTAGGACCTGTCCTTTTTGTGATGTATACTAAGAATTTAGGACAACTTATCGATAGACATGGTCTAGGACGACATTCTTATGCAGATGATACACAGCTGACTGCAAATTATTCCATTTCAAAAACTGTTCCAAATTTTTCTGATATCAAGTTGTGCACAAGTGACATCAAAGACTGGATGACAAGAAACATGTTGAAATTGAATGATAATAAAACAGAATGCATCTTCTTTGGTCCAAATATTCGTCTGAGAAATCCAGGTTCAAATAGTGTGGTTGTAGGAGATGCAATGATTGCACCGTCAGACACTGTGAAGAACTTAGGTGTTCTCTTAGAGCCAAATCTAAGCATGGACAGTTACATTCGTGATATTTGTCGAAAATGCTATTTTCAGCTCAGAAACATTGGCCATATAAGACACTTGATTAGCCAGGAAGCAGCTGCCACACTTGTATGTTCTCTTGTATTCTCAAGGATTGACTACTGTAACAGCTTGTTTGCAGAAACATCTAGTGCCAATATTAAAAAACTCCAACTTTTGCAAAATACCGCAGCTCGAATTGTTACCAGATCATCAAAATACTCTCATATAACTCCCATTCTGAAATCACTCCATTGGCTGCCAATAAATGAAAGAATCGTCTTCAAAATTCTGTCTTTGACTTACCAGTGTGTAAATGGCTTAGCCCCAAAATACTTATCCGACCTTATGCAAATACACGTTCCCTCACGTAACCTCCGATCAAACAGACTTCATCAGTTGTGTTGCCCAAGGTGGAAGCTAAAATCTTTCGGATACAGATCATTCTCAGTTAATGCACCTCAACAGTGGAACAACCTACCAGAAATCATTAAATCATCACCAACTCTTTCTTGTTTTAAATCAAGACTTAAAACACATCTTTTTGATAAATGTTACCACGATTAATAATCAACTGAACTGTATGCGCTGTGAGCATGCCTCTGTGCATGGAGTACTAGCGCTATATAAATGTACATATTATTATTATTATTATTATTATTGTCGCCTTTGAATCTGTAAATACGGCATCTGTCATTAATATAGAAATTTGAAGGGTATATTGTTTATAAATACCGCAGTATTAATACATATATTGAATATTATGTAAGATTTAGATAAAGAGCTATAATATTTTCAAAATAGATAATTTAGAATTAATATATTGAAAATTTCACTGTTTGAACTTTCGACTTATTATCGAAGCAATGTCGCTTGTTAATCGAGACTCCGCCTCACTATTCCATTTTAAATCTATCAGTAGTATTTTAATCTGTTTACATCTGCGCCATCCGATGGTCTATAGAGTTAGTTATAATCTTAGCATGTTAAAACATGTCTAAATAATAATTTATATACAGTTGAAGCCAAAATAAAACCATGCAATATATCGATTTAGCTCGTGGCATCATGCAAATCCCGGATCATTTTCACCCGAAACGTATTTCGATCTGTTGATTAGTGACGAACCACGACGGAGTTGGCTCACCAACTGTAAGTCAGGCGTTAAATAGAGAGTTCATCAGGATTCCACGACCTGGTTCTCCCAGTGGTGCAAGACGGAGGGACATTGCAAGGAACGCGTCGAGTAATTCAAACACCCCTTGTCGGCACACAGAATAACACATGTCAGTCGTAATTCTTTGTTTTTTATTAAGACAATATTTTATTCATTTAAATTTACAAAATCTATATAAGAAATATAGGATAGGATAACAAGCTTTGTCAGCTTATATAAAATAACTTCCTTGTCAATGGTAATTCGACGGAAATGATGATCTCTTTAGACAAAATTTCGTCCATAGCTCAGGAATGGCGTACGATACTTTTCGTCTATGTCAACTTGGTGTATAAGAGAACAACCTCCAGATCATTTCATTTGTTTCGTGGCTTCGTTCAGAACACTTATCCCAGTTTAGGAGCAGAACAGTAGGACGTTAAACCCCATTTCATTTCATTCAGCAAACACAATACATTAACCAGTCGCGTGATCTCTAAATGTATCGTGTGTGCATGTGTGAATTTGCAATCAAAAAACAAAGATGGAAGGCAAGTTGTAATTCTCAAGGGCAGGGGTATGATAAATGACATTATATTGATATGATCATTTAATTCATTTATTCTATTCGGTACCATGAATTTGGTTCCGTTCAATATCCCAACGTATTACTGCTACTCATCACCATTTAAAAAGCAATTTGTTTGTCAGATTGGTAGAAACTACGTTAATTACAACTGATGCGTGGACGCGGTAGGTAAACATTTTGTGATGAAAGTGAAGAGAAGAAATATTATTAATGGGTGAAGTACCATGAATCGTTTCAATTATTCATCCACTAAAAATATCAAGTACAGCCATTAACAACCATCATAGTCTCTTTAAGCTGAAAAGTTATTTAATTGATTTATACGCATGACTGAGACGAGGTGTTAGGAATTTGATATTATATCATTTAATGTGTAGATTCTCTTCAAGCACAACACTGTTTACTGGAATATTTATAGGATATGACAGTATGAATTATTAATACCATTTCAGTTTTGCCAACAACCTTGACAATGATAAAACGCCTTGATATCGTCCATGCCAGTTCTTTGCAGCTTTGCCTTTGTCACTTAAATTATTACAGATGTATCATGCAGGAGCTAATTTCGGTCCCTAATGTTATTTAATTATTCACAGAACAAGCCCATTAATCAACCCTCTAGATTATCGGATGGTCTTATAGTTTATAATTCGATTTAAACTCGGATAATCGAGACTTGGTGCCGCCGCAGTCCCATGACCTGAATCTGATGACTTTGGATGGACGCATCAAACAATTTACGGAAGATAAACTGAATGATACAATTCAAGCAATTGGAGAAATAAGTTTAGATAAAATCAGAAATTCGATTTCTGGGTGGAAAAACAGCTTAACGTAGGATGAAGGTGTGCGGACATATTGACCATTTGTTGATGCAAACTGAGATGAGTAGGACTTCTCAGTCAGGAAAAGGATAAATTGACATTCTTTTTTTTAAAACTCGTATCATGTTAACACTATTTGAGAGATGTAACTATAAGTTTGTGTGATGAAGTTGTCAAATATTCATCTTTAAGTAGTCTACTCACTTTTTCTGGGTTATCCGATATATAAACACAAGTGTATATATGGACAATACATGTATTATGAGAGAGAGATAAATAGGGTTTAAAGTCCACTCGACACAAACTTGGTAATTTCGGGACTAACATGCGGTTTAATTTTATTTCAATAAAACGCTGGCGCATAGAGGTCTTTAGCAGTGGGATGAAACCGGAGGACCCGGAGAAAATCCACGAGGTTGGACAGGCGACCCTTTTCCTTGTCACGCACAACCGAGGATTGGAAACCAAGCCATTTGACCCAATGATAGGTTTTATGATCGGCGCGCACGGGCTAACCATTTGGCCATCCAGCCCCCCCCCCGACATGTATTATGCGTGTATTGAACAAGAATACGGGTTATTCAGACCCTTTTCCGGCGGCACGTTTGGTACAAATATACATCATTGACAGATTGTTATAATACACCCTGATTACATAATTTTGCCTATCCCGTTTTAAGGACTTCGAATTTGATCTAATGGTTTGGATTATTCGTATTCGGTTTTGTTTTATTACAACACAAAACAAATTAAACATGGTGACACAAGTAAACTTCATCCTGTATTCTAATTCAAAATATTTGCAATTATTTCTATAATTACGTCAAAAATGCCCCATGTTGAGAAAGTTCACCTGGATTGTCTGACGGGCCTTTTCCTGGACAATTGTACAGGATGGATGGCCTGGCAAGAAACAAGCGGTATTTGTTCGGATGGGGCGACAAGTCGAGGTCCCTCACACGTTGTCGAGCACAATGAAATTTCTTTATAATCACATCTTCATTAAACCAGTTGGTGTTGTGACAAACAGTAGCTGTGTGAATGCACCTTTAATCTAATATCCGTACACATGTATGATGCAAGCCTATTATTGTATGTCCATATAAGGCAATGAGGCGAGTGTGGGGGGAGATAGCCAATGAGAAGGGAGAGAGAGGCGAGCTGGGCTGTTGTCGTGGCGTGGTCGATGAGCGAGAATGGAGACACGACTAGGATGAAAAGATTGTTAATATTAGTTTAATGCACGAACTGTAATAAAGTTTATTCTAAACTGAAACACCTTCTTTGAGTTCGAACCAACGATACGACAATTTGGCGTCGCCGATAGTGACGAAGGTTTGGAGTTTACTGTGTGAACGAGAATGAAGAACATTCATCAACAAAAATAAAGTTCTGAAAAGTCGAGGAAAGGTGTGGACATGTGATTAGTGATTAGCCTAGCTGGTACGACAGGTGTAGAACAGGTGCCGTAAAACAACATGATATTAAATGTAATAGGGTTTAATGTCCCGCTGTTCTGCTCGACTGGGCTAACGAAGACGGGCGTACGCCATACTGTTTGCTGTGATAGATAATTTGTCCGGCCTAGTCTTATATCGAATTCCAACTGCTAAGAAATCATTTACGTGCGCGCCAATGTGTACACGGGACTTCTGTTTTTCGTACCATCCGAATGAATTTACGTTTTCTTTTTCTAGATCTTGCACTACAGACAAGGAGAAGACGCTGTAACCCGATTTCATTTGGTATGTCAAAATGGAACCTTTGCGGAGTTATTGTCGTTTATTTATCATTAAGAAGATCCTCAAGAATAGCCTATCATATTATTACAATCATAGTATCTACCATGATTTGATTGATAAAAATAAATTATACTTCGATGGAAATGACACGAATAAACAAATGTTTGATTGCTTGATTAGTAGATATACGGTAAACGTTATCTTATTATAGAGGCCTTTACTGAACCCGCCCGTCAAACAACGCCCATAAATAAATACAATATCGCAATTAAGGCCACCAGCTGAATGATTGATATCAGATTAAAACGTAAATTGGGAACTATTTGAACTACGTAAATGAATAAGACGTGATTTCTTGTCTGCGACTGGAGGACAAATCGTAACTCCAATGTACATGGCATACCCCAAAAGCACATATTAGTGTATATTAATTTATATAAAGCGATTTTGAAAGAATTTATTGCAATATCGAGAGATAGGGAGAGAGAGAGGGAGAGCGATGGGGTTTAACGTCCACACGACAAAAAACTGGGAGATTTCGGGGATAACATTTGGTTTAATTTTATTTCAATAATTCGCTTACACGTAGGGTTCTTTAGCAGTGGAAAGCCCAGAGAAAACTCACGATGTTCTACAGTCGACCCTACTCGGGACTAACATATGGTTCAATGTTATTACAATAATTCGCTTGCGCGTAGGTGTCTTTAGCAGTGGGAGGAAACCGGGGGACCCGCAGAAAACCTACGAGGCTGGACAGGCGACCCTACTCCTTGTCACGCACAACCGAGAGTTGACCCAATGGCAGGCTTTATGATACAGCGCGCGTACGTTAACCATTCAGCCATCCGACCCGCCATAACGAGTTTCAAGATGAAGCCATAAGTATGACCTATGTATACTTTTATTCAGCGTATGGATTTCTAAAACATCCATATCAATTCAATAATCATTAGTTTTGTCATTAAACAATGTACCAAAAACAAATAGCATCATCAAGGTTGGTGTAAAGAAATGTTTATTATGAAGTTATTTCGAACTCGGTTTCTGTCTGTTTCAAGATGGATAACTTTCACGACCTAATATTGTCAATAATCTGTTATTGTCCACCTCTGGTTATTATGACTTCATTTAATATTTATAAGTTCAACCGCTATGTTTCCAAAATCAACAAATTATCAAACAAATAACCCTATTTGAAATTATTTACATTTTAGACATTAAAGGCATTAAAGGCATTAAAGGACGTATTGTTGAATACGTTCTTACGCACTTAGGCATTATATCAGAACTCGTTGGAAAAAAAGTTTAATTAATTTTTACTCGTGAACAAACCATAAGATCTGTCGTTGAGTGAAGTGATGTGCTTTCGATTCTCAGCTTGAACGTGACAAAGAAAATGGTCGATCGCCTGTTCATTCTTATGTTTTCTCCGGCTCCCCAATCAAACGAAACACCACGGGGAGTATGCGGGTCCCTAGTGTACTCCCACTGCTAAATAGCCGTAAGCGCAAGTGATGTATTGAAATAAAATTGAACCATTTGGTGTCTTATTAAAATCGTCAATCATAAAAGCGGACTTCGAGCTAGCGTGCTAATTTGTTACTTTAAAGGGACAATCCCGTATTATACAGAGGCTCAAAAATAAAAGTCTGAGAATGTATGAAAATAAAACGCCAAAATATGATACAAATATCTCCATTTCCAGATGCAGACTGTCAGGTTTAAGTTATTTACTAGCGTATCACAAAAATCGGGTTAGTTAATCGGCCTTAGATAATGGGTTTTACATGATTTTAACACAAAATTAAGCAGTTTTATTCCCCAAAAAGTTATCGGGATTGACCCTTTAACATGGCCGTTTTAAATAACGTCATTTTAAAAATGGCCCCGGAAATTATTACCAGGCAGATTTAAATACGATTCCTGATACTTGGTCGCAGACGTGTCAATTTCCGGCACAATTATCCACTTCGTCTGAAAATATCATCCCCAACAACCGTTATTGGTTACTGTATATGTGTATATTCTAATGCGGGGCATGACCGAATGGTTAGTGCGTTCACACCTTATCATAAGGTCTGTCCTTGAGTCAACTGGCGTAGGTGCGAGTCCGCGGTTGTACGTGACATGGAGTAGAGTCGCCTGTCCAACCTCGTGGGTTTTCTCCGGGTCCTCGGTTTCCTCCCACTGCTAAATACCCCTATGCCCAAGCCAATTATTAAAATAGAAATTGAACCATATGTTATTGTCTAGGTAGTGTAGAGTGGACTTTTTTTTATAAGCAATATTTTTATTCAGATTGGGATTGGGGAACAGGCATAGCCTATATTAAACCCCTCTCTCTCTGTCAGATATAGATACATGTATTTACATTTTAGTAAAAAGAAAAATAATAAAGATAATGATCAAAATAATATTCAATGTACACGTGCAAGTATGATTATAGTGAAAATATATTGATAATGAATGGTTATAGCTGTCCCTGGAACCGTCTGGTGATTTCGAAGAACAAGTGGATGGTTTTAAAAATATTTAGTGAGTCTTCCACGTCGTCAGTTCCGTGCAATAAAACAGTAGTATTTCGATGAATAGTCGATAAGTTATTTATTGTATTGTTGCGCGTATCTGAAAATATAAGGAGCAATTAAAAAAAAAATGTTCAGTGTATTCGAATTGATGTCCATTTAGATTGCTGCAAGTGAGAGAGAGAGAGAGAGAGAGAGAGAGAGGGAGGGGGGAATGGGGTTTAACGTCCACTCAACACAACTAGGTCATTTCGGGACTAACATATGGTTTAATTTTATTTCAATAATTCTCTTGCGCGTAGGGGTCTTTAGCAGAGGGAGGAAACCGGAGTGCCCAGAGGAAACCCGCGGGGCTGAGGAGAAGGCGCCCCTATCTGCATGCAACATACGCTCACACCACGGCTCGAAACCAAAGCCGCAAGCCAGAAGTGGCCGGCCAGCTAGAGGTCGAAGCGAGGCAATCTAGACCACCAGGCCATCCCAACCCCCCTGCTGCAAGAGAGACGCAGTTTAGAATAAATGATTTGGTTTGTGCGGGATCTAAACGAGAAGGTTTTTGGTGGTGATAAATCTTGGGTCATAAGTTTCGAATTGAAAATATTTAGAGATAATGAATTTTTTGTTTCTCCATTTAATTTGTTCCATTCTCTAATTGACGATGGTATGGATGAATTATAGAAAATATGTTTTACATTTTTATTCGGGTAGGCATGTGTTTCGGAGATTATTATGTGTGCTTTTTGTCAAGATTAAATCATGAAGATAAGATTGAGAAAGGTCGTTTATAATTTTATGAATGAATTTTAGTCTCTCGTTCAGTTTAGTATAATCAATTTCTTTATATAACAGTCTGTGGCTGGTACCCCTTACAGCACCACGCATGGACCTAAGTGTATCCAGTTGTAGGTGCTCTAATTTGTTAGCTAGTTGGTCCGTGCAGTTGTCCCAGTGACGTCACAAAAATCAAAATGAGGTAGGATACAGGCGGTATGGATGGTTTGTAATGATTTACTACAATAGTTGCGTAACGACGATTTAAGGGAATAAAGTGACGCAGAAAAGGGAACAAATCGTCGTTACGCAACTGTGAAAAATTATATTTGGAACGTATATCTTCTTTGATAGGCATTTAGCTATTGAACATAATAACACAAGGTACAATTTTATGGATAAACAATTACTGAGTTTAGATACTCCCGTCCATTGTTTATCCATAAATTGTACCTTGTGTTATTTGGAACGTGTTTAACCAGTTCTATCTTTTATGTAATAATGGCTGACACCAATATACGTCCTTTAATGTAATATGCATGTATGTAAAGTGATTTATATTTAATTTCTAATCAGTTATGTTGGGTTTTCGTTTACGCCTCCATAGTCAAATCTACGTGTTTTGTTTTATTATTATTTTGTCGTTTGTGAATCAGCCTATACAAATTACTTCCACATTGTCTTGTAGGATATGTTTTATTTGTTCATTACAAAATGGCAGACGAAACGAGAGAAAACACATTAGTTTACTGATTATAAAATTTTAATTGTACTAAATATTGGATATTAGGATCCTATAGTTTCACGGCATGATAACAAAATCAATAATGATTAAAACTGACCAGTTTCGAATATTATGGAAATTATTGAGTTAGAGATTTAGCTCCTTTTAAGAATCTTTCATGAGAACTAACGATTTATAATTTTCTTAGGAGTATTTCAATAAACTCGAGAACGGCAACATGAATAGGATTATTAGATCTGTCATTTATAATAAGAAAGTTTGAAATTTCGGGTGACTAGTTGAAGATGGCACGCTAGCTCACTAGCCACGAAGTCCCAAGTTCGATAAATGGTTTAGACCGAATACAGGTGTCTTAGTAAGCATGCACGAAACATAACCCTTGACTATTGGAATTCGATCTAGAAGAGGCGGAAACTCATCAAAGTCCCACAGCACACATAGCTCATTGCATAGCTCACTAGTCAGGATATCCTGGATTCTATGAATGGTGTAGACCAGAAACTAGTGTCTTAGTAAGCATGCACGTAAAATTACCCTTGACAATCCGATAAAAGCCAGGCGGACCCAACCACCCACATCTTTCCACAGCTCATTGTATGATGTACATTCGCTTTCTTTAGTCGGGACTTGGATGGTCGAATGGTTAGCACGTGCGTGCTGTATCATAAAGCCTATCATTGAGCCAAATGGCGTGGTTTCCAATCCCGGGATGACGTGATAAGGAAAAGGGTCGCCTGTCAAACCTCGTGGGTTTTCTCCGAGTCCTCTGGTTTCTCCACTGCTAAAGACCCCTATGCGCAAGCGAATTATTAAAATAAAAAGAAACCATATGTTAGTCCCGAAATGACCCCATTTCTCTCTCTCTCTCTCTCTCCACAGGTTATTGCATGATGACACCCGCTTTCTTAAGTCTAGTGGGTTCAGGAGAAGGAGATTAATACCCATTCCATGTCATTACTACCGGCTTTCTAGCGGGGAAGCCACGGTGGCTCAGTGAGTAGGGCGGAAGCTCACTAACCTTGATATCCCGTATTCGATCCCTGCGAAAGTTAATCGGGAACGTAGGGCTAAGTGTATGACAACAGACAACGCATAGTTGTTCGGTAGGGACGAAACACTGAGGTCCCGTGTATTCATCAGTTGGAATATGAAAAAGTGTAGGTTATAGCGCCACCAGGACAAAATGTCTCCTCGTAGCACACTGCGTGGTGTATGTCCGTCTTTATTCGCCCAATCAGAACAGAACAAAGGACAAACCCTGCATTTAATGGATCGAATTCATTAGAATTAAAACAACTACGTATGGAGAGATAAACCGAGAAATTTCTAAAATTGTTTGAGACATCCCAGTAATGTCGATAAAAAACGAAACAAAACAAGATGGGGTTTAACGTCTTACTGTTTTGCTACGGACTGGGCTAACGAAGACGGGTAAACGTCACACGTAGGCTACTGTGCAATGGGGAAAATTGTGCCCGGACAGCGGCACTACGGCCTACTTTCATTCGAATTCCAACTGTCAAAGTATATTTTACGTGCACGCCAATATGTACACGGGAGTAGACATCTGTCCTTATCAGACCCCCACCCCCCGTCCTACATCACTGACAAGAGGAACCACGCCGGAAAATGTGTATAAACTTTCACGGTCAATGCAGGGATCGAACGCCCGACCTCCAGGCTAGCGGACCAGCGTCTTACCCACTAAGCCACCGTTACCGCGTGTCAATAAAATGAAATTGTGCGTGGTAACATTATTCTCTACATCGAATACATTGGTGACCTTTGTGTTTCAAACTTTAACTCAATTGAAAACGTCAGTGATAAGATTGATAACCGAAATTACATTTTATATTTCATAACTCCTACACGGGAACTGGTGTAATTGAAACTTTCACTGAGTACGTTTATACGGGTCACTCGCAACCTTACAGAAATTATCTATTATCTTGTCAGTGTTAGGGGTGTGGGTGAATGGTTAGCGTGCGCGCGCTGTATCATAAAGCCTGTCATTTGGTCAAATGGCGTGGTTTTTTTTACATTTCATTCGATACTTTTTTGGGGGGTATTCTCAATGATTTGTAAAAGGATTGTATCTAGGTCGTACTTTTGGTGGGGGGTTGGATGGCCGAATGGTTACCACGTGCCTGTTATTGAGTCGACTGGCGGGGTTTCAAATACCCGGTTGTACGTGGCAAGGTTTAGGGTTGCCTGTCCATCCTCGTGGGTTTTCTCCGGGTCCTACAGTTTCCTACGGTTTCCCCCCACTGCTAAAGACCTCTACGCGTAAGCGAATTATTGAAATAAAATAAAAACCATATGTTAGTCCCAAAAAGACCTAGTTTGTGACGAACTGACGTTAAACCCCATCTCCCTCTCTTCTCTCTCTCTCATAGAATCCGGGACATATTGGCTAATAAGCTATATGTTAGTCCCGAAATTATCTAGTTTGTGTCGAGTGGACGTTAAACCTCATTTCTTTCGTTCTCTCTCTCTATCATCTTGTCAGTGTTAACACCCGATTTTGTTCGGAGAATGGAAGGGTATCATGGGATCGCTTAACAATTTCAATACAAATGGCGGAATTAATTACCCGGAGGTGATTAAGATTACAAATTATCCGCCATAAGAAGAGAAGAAAATAAATTTAGCGCTACTTTCTGACAAAACAGCACTTAGTCATTGAATGGCAAGATTCGGGTCGAAACCAACAACCAATCTGGAAGGCGATAATGTGTTTGTCTCTAATCTAGCAATCATAAAAGTAAATTAACAGTGAATTAATGGAACGTATTCTCGCTGATTTATCCGTTTGGGTTTGACACTGCTACCATTACATTCGATAGTTTAAAGTCCATTAACGATCGTTGACTTATATCAAGTTCAGTTCCTGTTTACAGTTGCTTTTTACGAAGATGCTTGTAATCGATATGAATTTCCTTTGCTTCGAATTATGTGCTTTGTTTCGTTCTCTCACACGTGTTTAATTTTCATTCATCATGTTTAATATTTAATAAACGGAAGTCGCGGTTGCTCAGTGCGTAAGACATTGGTTTCATCGGGATTTTCAGGCATGGTGGCTCATGTCACTGGTACAGGACCAAGGGACGAAAAACCTAGGTCATTGGCTTGCACGTAAAAGGTCCAGTTCCCCCCAATTGCACAATGTATAGCATATGAAGTCAATCTGCATTAACCCAGTAGTAGCAGAATAGTCGAAAGTTAAACCCCATTTTATTTCATTTTCAGAAATGTTACATCTGGACCGTATATCAATCATTACTTGTCTTGCCAGCATATCTAACATGTTATATACAAGAACTAATTCTGATGATTCCATTGTCCTGTAATGTACACTGCACTGGGAGCTAACGAGATATAGCTGACTTTGTGTTTAAAAAGGCAGTTATTTCCCAGAGCGGGACGTATGTGTTAAATAGATTGATTCCTTATTCATCGTGTTAAACCGCCCTTCAATTCTCAGTCAAACAAATGAGATTATAGACCATAAATATTTATATGCATTGACACGGTCCGAATGAAATATACTAATGTTTTTATTATCTCGTATATCACATAAGTATATATATATATATATAAGAAATCCCAAGAGATGATTCGTATGGGAGCGTATCGTTGTGTCGTCGTGCCACCGTCCCTTATTGTATAGGGTTAGGGTACCCTAACCCTAACCCTAACCCAACCCTAACGGCGGCATAACGGATCGGCAATCGGCAGCATAACGGGTACCTCCCCACAATTCGTATACATATTTAAAGGCCCATACCACTCTTGTTGTAACTGAATAATATGTCCCAATCTTTATTCTGGTCAACAAATTGTACTATTTTACAATATTCCAATTGGTTTTATTTTATTTTATGATACAAATTTTATCTTAACACACCTATTTAATAGAATTTTTAAAATTCATCTAAAATGATTTATAAAGCCTAACGTAAACCTTTTCAAATGTGACTTGGATTTAAACATATTTCCGAACAATCTGAACAAGTAAAATAGGATGTAATGGATAATTTAACCAACAGGTAGGACACTAAAACATCTAGTAGTTAGAATAAGGCTATTTTTTCTGGAGCTGCCAAGCCAGCTTGAGTGGTATTGTCCCTGTAACATTTTATAAAAGAAAACAATCCAATATATCGAAGGTGGATAATCTCTCGGGATATGTTTAATCCGATCACCCAACAGTTACTGGTTTACATAATAGGTAGGACACTTAGAATAAGACTATTATTTATTTCTGGAGCTGTCAAGCCAGCAAGCGTGTTATTTTTCCTTCCATTAAAGTATTTAATTTGTATCAGAAAGAAAACACATTTTGTAGATAACTAAAAAAATCAAGGATTACAAGGTATAAATTCACAGAATAAAAAGTTATTTTAAGATTTGACTAAAAGCTTTCAAGATAAAAGGAACGTTGTATAGCAAATCATTCAAAAGGGAGGATCGTCTTTTCATATCATTCGACACTTTTAAAAAAAAAAAAAAGTATTCTCAATGATTTGTGAACATAATGTATCTATGTTGTTCTTAATATCCTGGTGTTGGATGGTCGAATGGTTAGCACGTGCCTGCTGTATCATAAAGCCTATCATTGAGTCAACTGGCGTGGTTTCGAATGCCCGGTTTTACGTTTTCTCCAGGTCTTCCGGTTTCCTACCACTGCCAAAGAGAGAGCGAGAGAGAGAGAGAGAGAGAGAGAGAGATTGTGACTGACTAACATATGGTTCAATTTTATTTCAAAAATTCGCTTGCGGGTAGAAGTCTTTAGCAGTGGGAGGAAACCAGAGGATACTCTGGAACCCCACACGATTGGACATTTCTAGGTCCCAAATATTAAAATATTAGCGATTTATCTGTTTTAAAGTGCATTTTTCTAGGACTTGTATAACAAGTTGTTTAGTTCAACAAACGCCGAACAGAACAAAATTAACAGAGAACAGATAACATCCTTCATTACACATTGTTGTGAATCTTAAAAAGGGGGTCAGGCAACATCGACTGTTACCAAGTTTATTAGTGAGTTATGGCGATGTCTTATTGGATCTTCCACCCTATCTCACAATCAATATTCAACTAGGCTTTTACAACTTACAGGAATTAATTCGGATTTGCTGGGGTAATTGAAAAGTAAGCGATACGCTCATTAACATGTAATATCACATAGCAGCAATTTACCTCATTGTTCTCCCATTTTCTACTAAATAATCGCTCATAGATCACCAGAGTTCCCACTTAAACGCACGCGACACAATAACGAAGGAATGGGAATGACCAAAGTTGAGGTCTTTTGAATAATTTTATTCGAAAATAACCCACTTTCCTTACAAAAATTAATAGAAGTTTGATTGATTTACGAGGGCAGTATCTGTGAAAGATCTAACTAGGCCAGTGTTAATCTGACTGGTCATTAATTTTACCAGAACATTAGATCAATCCCAATGGATATCAATTTAACGTTTTATTTCTTATAGATGAAAAGTGATCACTGTTTGAAGGACAATCTATTTTTTAAAAAAAAAACCTAACCTATAATTTCATTTAAAAAAATAACCCTGCTCACAAAAAGTCATTAAGTAAGAGCTAAATCATACTCCGCGCAGTGTTTCGTTTAATTAGCCATTGCTTAAGGAATATGGCGCTAAATCGGCCTATTGCAGGTTTTTCTTTCGTTCTTAAATGTTATTTGAATTATTAAATAGACATTTATTAACATGTCATGACCATAATCAACATTAGATCCCGTTGGATGACGCCGATTTAGGTAGATTGGAACGGTTTGGCCATTTAATGATCTAATTTGAAAATGGAGAACCGAGATTAAGACTCGAATGCACACTGTGTGGTTACGGATCAATGCATATGACTTGTCAATACTACAAACATTGATAACTTCGCTCAAAATAAAGTAATTTGAATGAAATTTTCATCATCTATCTTACATTGTCTATTTTTGAAATCTTATAGCGAAAACGACCAGCTCTTTATCTAATTCTTACATAAAGCCCCGAATATTTGGGAGACACTTTCCAAGCCTAGAAACTGGTGGGGGAGAATAGTCTCTTGTGTTACATATACATATATATACTTTGAGTGGGGCTTGTACTAAAATGAATACTGGACATCGCTAATATTACCTAAATTGTATAATGGATAACGCGTGTGCGTTGTATCGTAAGGTCTGTCATTGAGTCAACTGGCGTGGTTGTAGACCTACGTGACATGGAGTAGGACCGCCTGTCCAGCCTCGTGAGTTGTCTCCGGGTCCTCCCACTGCTAAAGACCCCAATGGGCAAGCGAATTATTGAAATAAAATGACCTTGTTTGTGTCGAGTGGACGTCAATCCCCATTTCTCTATCTCTTTTGTTCTTTATTAGTAAACACCAATGATACATTCCAATGCCCCAATGACTAAGGAAGTTTCTAACTATTGATGCTGGAAAAATATAGCAATTCCGAACAAAACAAGTTAAGCGATGATTTCGCCCTACCAATGGCCAAATGTGAATCATCTATGAGGTTCTGACTATATCGTCCAGATATTTCCACATCATGTTTAATTCATGTATAATTTCGGTAAAAAAGTGATAATAGGATACGGAATAGTTCTTAAGACTCAACATGGCACCACTGGATGAAAGTGATTGACAAAAATCACCTCATTTGCATCGAAATCTCAATACTATTATTCTAAATTGAGGAAGGAAGTTGGACAATCCAGAAACAAAAAAAAAACCATACAAATTTTGGAAACTTCATGCAATTTATAACCCAACAGGCAACATCATGATGTTGTATAAATACGTTATTATTTTTTAACGGAGAGAGAGAGAGATAGATAGATAGAGAGAGAGAGGGGGAGAGAGAGAGGGAGAGAGGGGGATGGACGTAACGTGCACTCGACACAAAGAAGGTCATTTCGGGACTAACACATGGTTCAATTTTATTTCAATAATTCGCTTGCGTTTAGGGGTATTTAGCAGTGGGGAGGAATCGGAGGACCCGGAGAAAACCCTGAGGTAGGATAGGCGACCATACTCCTTGTCACGTACAACCGGGGATTCGAAACCACCCCAGTTGACTTAATGACAGTCTTTATAATACAGCGCGAACACGCTAACCATTTGGCCATCCACACCCTGCCTTAATTGTAATACATGGATGGTATTGTCCATTTCACATGACGCTATTAATTTATTTTATATACCTACAGTAATTGTGATTTTTACTTTTGTTTTTTTTTGCGGTGGGGGTGTGTGTGACCGAATGGTATATTGAGTCAACTGGCGTGGTTTCGAGTCCGCGGTTGTACATGCCAAGGATAATGGTCGCCTGTCTAACTTCGTGGTTTTTCTCCGGGTCCTAAAAATAAATACATATTAATGTACCATGAATGATTTGTATTTTGTATTCCGATCCCCCATCTCTCACTCTTTCTCTATCCCCCCCTCCCTGTCCCCCCCTCTCTCTCTCTCTCCCCTCTCTCACTTTTAATTTTATTAACTAATCTGCGATATATGTTTCATGTATGTATATCACTGTATTTAAGTGATAATATTTAAAAAAAATTCGTAAACGTTACAGCGGAATATACGTCGAGATCCAATTGGACAATTTGTCTCAGGGATGTACTACCGATGGAAATTGAGTTACTAATACACAACGAACAAGCAATTTAATTTCCCCTGGCCTCACTATTTACTATTCGAAGTAATTGAATTTGCAGAATTTTGATAATGTCATTACTTTTCCTACATTTATTTTTATGTACGCTTTCAATGTTTTTGGTCTATGTTTGAATATATTTATGTAAATACAATTTTCTATCATTGTTAAAATATTCATAAAATAAATAATATCATCACCGAGGTTCAGAAGAATTACAAAAGAGGCGAACATTATTGGCATCGGTATATCGAGAATTATTCATTGGCAAATTATGATAACAGTGATAAAATGGTTTTGCTGATAAAAAGTTATTTTTTCTCTGAATAGCTTAAATTGACACAATATGTACAAATTATTCTGATTGGTATATAACGAGGAAAGCCGTCTGGTCGAGTAGACAAAACATTTCTTCCATTGTGTTTTACTACAAACTATTTAGTGAATTTAGATCATGAATTATTATTTATACCAATTGCGCAAAAGCGCAGAACATATGCAAGCCAGTGCACGATTGGTTTTTGACCTATAGGCCTTATATTATTGTTATCACATCCATTGGTTTACTTTTTTTTCAATAATTCGCTTGCGCTTAGGGGGTTTTAGCAGTGGGAGAAAACCGGAGGACCCGGAGAAAACCCACGAGGCTGGAAAGGCGACCCTACTCCATGTCACGTACAACAGGGTATTTGAAACCACGCCAGTTAACTCAATGACAGGCTTTATGATACAGCACACGCGTGCTAACCATCCCATCCAACCCCCCGTGTTGAAAACAGGACAAGGGAATATAAGCATTAATGAAATGGGTTTAACGTCCTATGCTTCAACAGCTAGTACGGGCATACGCCATACAGTGTGCTATGAGTGAAATTTTTGCCCGGCAGCAAATGAATTCTAACTACCAAGGGATCTTTAACGTGCACGCCATCGTGTACACGGGACATT
This sequence comes from Patella pellucida, assembly GCA_917208275.1. Lineage (NCBI taxonomy): Eukaryota > Metazoa > Mollusca > Gastropoda > Patellidae > Patella > Patella pellucida. The sequence goes on from OU795039.1 coordinate 13,842,241, forward strand.
GGTTTTGAGTCCCATCCGAACGACTAGACAGCTGTCCTTAACAAAGGGAACCCACTGGAAAATCGAGATGAACTTTCTCGGCCAATGCAAGGATCGAACACACGACCTCCAGGCCAGCGTAACAAGGGAATATAACGTTTAAAGTATAAAATAACACTCACTATATAACATTACATTTTGGTCAATGGTAAAAAAAAGAAATATGCATGGTGTTTAATGAGTCAGCATAGGGGAATATGTTTGATACACTTAACTCTCCCCAACAGCACCATGTAATTATCATGTATTGTTCAGTGGATTTTTTTAGTCTATAGTGATTACCTTTTAAAGACGCATTCCCGAGAAAGTATGTAGCGGGTTGTTATTTTCAATAAACGAGTGGCCGTTTTGGAGTGAATGGAAATAGCGGCACCTAATATTATTGGCGAAAAATACTGGAATGACTGAAAACAACATGGGTTACCGGAAGGACTGACAAGGACAGTTGTCTAGTCGTTCGGTGAGGCGTAAAACCGAGGTCCCGTGTACATTTCGTTGAGCACATAAAGGGTCTCTTGACAGTTGTGGGGTTGGGATGGCCTAGTGGTCCAGAGAGTCGCGCTTCGATCTCTATCTGGCCGGTCACCTCTGGCATGCGGCTGTGGTTTCGAGCCCTGGTGTGAGCGTATGCACTCCGGTTTCCTCCCACGGCTAAAGACCCCTACGCTCAAGTAAATTATTGAAAACAAATTAAAACAATATGTTGGTCCCGAAATGACCTAGTTGTGTTTAGTGAACGTTAAACCCCATTCTCTCTCTCTCTCTTTCTATCTATCTCTCTTGACAGTTGGAATTATAAATAAGAGTTGGCCGTAGCGCACATGTTCGGGTAAAATGTCCCTCATAGCACACCGTGGGAATATAATTAAATTGGGAATAGAATTAAGTTTGCAGGGAATAATCCAAGAATGTACTCAGTCTTCGATATTTATGGGAAATAGGACCTGTGTTTTAATCCGATTGCTCGAGAAAAGAAATGTAATAAGTATTAGACTGCAGTTCAGATGTGTTGGCATACAATAAAACAGCTCTTGTTTAATCAGTATTTAAAACGGAAACTGCAATCTCGCAACAGACAGCTGATTGTTTTAAGAAATAAAATACCGATACACCAGACCTAGTAGAATTTTATTTTACCAATCGTCACAAACTGTTGTTAATCAGTGACAAGCGGATCCGCTGTAAATTTCCGCTCCATCGCAATTATCGCAGAGGAATGAAATTAAATGGGGTTCAACGTTCTATTTTTCTGCAGCGACTTGGCTGATAAAGATGTTAGTTATATCGCCGAGAGGGGTTGAATAGGAGTAAATTAATGAGGCGTTAATATTAACGTTTCATTCGCTCTCGATATATGAAACTGCTTTTTGAAATACTTGAAAACGTAATGAAGAATACAAATATCAAAGATTAGTACTAGAAAGTGTGTAGATTTAGATCGGACAAGTTATTCTTCCAGATACTTAATTTTTAACAGGTTGACTTTGTTTTAGAAAACTACATGATATTTCACAAAAAAACAAACCTATTAAAGCGAGAATTTCATATTTTTAAGTTATATTTTCAAAATATATCAAATTAAAGCCTTAAAATCGATGGTATATATAAACAGTCCTACCGTGTTAAATAATAATCCTATAATTTACTAATGTAAACTAAGAAATTGGCAAAAATATATAATTGTCATCTTAAAATTAAAACGTTTGAAGATAGCTATTAACCTGGAGGATAGAAAAACATGGGCGGTAATTGAATTATGTCCGGTGCTGATGCCTTTTAAGTGTGAGAGTATCGTATAATAGTGAGTTGACAACCTAATAAACAAAATACATAGAAACAATTATGTTTTGATTTTCTTAGAAAATATGAATTTCTCTCTTTAAAGATACATTCCCACGAAAGTAGTTAACCATGTAGGTATTTCCGAAAAGAGTCTGGCAATTGTACTATATATAGAAAGTAAATTGGCACAGATTACTAAATATTTTACCATTGACTTTAATGTTAATTCTTGTCTCTTAGACTGGTTCTTACTTTTTGGGTAGAAAGCTTTCTACCACAGATGGAGCAACATGTGGACTCATGAGGCCCCAAAGGATGTGTGAGGTTCTTCATGAAAATCTTGAGATACTCAAGCTGGAAGTAGAGACAAATAAACATGCATTTCCCTGCCCTACATTTCAACGTAACCAACCTCACAATACTCTTGTAACCTTCCGCCTGAAAATCCTGAATATTCACTAAAACCTGACAAAAAATGTATTTTATGCTATGTAAATACGATATATGGACTATTTTACTTGTGTTCAGTTACACGACATACCTACATATTAGTAATTAAGATTGATTTCTGTGTCATAAACGAGGAATGAATGAAATGAATGAAATGGGGTTTAACGTCCTACGCTTAAGCACCGTACCTGGGCTAATTGAAGACGGGCATACGCCACAGTGTGCAATGAGGGAAATTTTGCCCGGGCAGCGGCGCTACGGCCTACTCTTATATCGAATTCCAACTGCCAAGGGATCTTTTACGTGCACTCCAATTTGTACACGGGACCTCGGTTTTTCGTCCCATCCGAACGACTAGGCAGCTGTCCTTGTCAGGCCCTCCTTCTGCATCACTGACAAGGGGAAATCACGCCGGAAAATCGAGATGAACTTTCTCGGCCAATGCAGGGATCGAACACTCAACCTCCAGGCTAGCGAACCAGCGCCTTATCCACTTAGGAAGTATATACAGACAATTCTCGTTCATAATTGATGGTGTGCTTTTTGTGAAATATAAAACATAGACTTAGCTCAAATATTTATATAATTTAATTCTAACATATGACAAACAAGCCTGATAAAGGGGACCGATAGAGAGATAAAAAGAGAGAGGGACAGAGATAGAGATAGAGAGAGAGAGAGAGAGGGAGAGAGGGAGAGAGAGAGATTGTGACTGACTAACATATAGTTCAATTTTATTTTAACAATTCGCTTGTGGGTAGAGGTCTTTAGCATTGAGAGGAAACCAGAGTCTACGGTGGAACCCCACAGGATTGGACATGTCTAGGTCCCAAATATTAAAATATAAGCGATTTAGCTGCTTAAAACTGTTTTTTTTTTCTAGGACGTGTAACAAACACTCCCGAATCAGTTGTTTAGTTTAACAAACGCCGAACAGAACACAATTAACAGAGAACAGATAACATCCTTCATTGCACATTGTTGTGAATCTTAAAAAGGGGTCAAACAACATCGACTGTTACCAAGTTTATTAGTGAGTTATGGCGATGTCTTATTGGATCTTCCACCCTATCTCACAATCAATATTCAACTAGGCTTTTACAACTTACAGGAATTAATTCGGATTTACTGGGGTAATTGAAAAGTAAGCGATACGCTCATTAACATGTAATATCACATAGCAGCAATTTACCTCATTTTTCTCCCATTTTCTACTAAATAATCGCTCATAGATCACCAGAGTTCCCACTTAAACGCACGCGACAAAATAACGAAGGAATGGGAATGACCAAAGTTGAGGTCTTTTGAATAATTTTATTCGAAAATAACCCACTTTCCTTACAAAAATTAATAGAAGTTTGATTGATTTACGAGGGCAGTATCTGTGAAAGATCTAACTAGGCCAGTGTTAATCTGACTGGTCATTAATTTTACCAGAACATTAGATCAATCCCAATGGATATCAATTTAACGTTTTATTTCTTATAGATGAAAAGTGATCACTGTTTGAAGGCAGTCTATTTTTTTAAAAGAACCCTAACCTATAATTTTCATTTAAAAAATAACCCTGCTCACAAAAAGAGACAATACAGATTCAATAAAAGCTTAATGTGTGTCTTTAGCTGGTAAATTATCACAGAGATTTCTTAGTAAAACAGCTTGAATTGTCACAAGTATTTTTGGTTAAAGTTAAACAGATATAAAGTAAGAGCTAAATCATACTCCGCGCAGTGTTTCGTTTAATTAGCCATTGCTTAAGGAATATGGCGCTAAATCGGCCTATTGCAGGTTTTTTCTTTCGATCTTAAATGTTATATAAATTATTAATTAGTCATTTATTAACATAACAAGACAATAATCAACTTTAGATCCCATATTGGGATGACGCCGATTTAGGTAGATTAGAACGGTTTGGCCATTTAATGTAATGGGGTTTAACGTCCTACGTTTAATCGCCTAGCCTAGGCTAATTGAAGACGGGAGGTTTGGCCATTTAATGATCTGATTTGAAAATGGAGAATCGAGGCTAAGACTCGAATGCACATTGTGTGGTTACGGATCAATGCGTATAACTTGTCAATACTACAAACATTGATAATTTCGCTCAAAATAAAGTAATTTGAATACAATTTTTATCATGTATTCAACATTGTCTATTTTTTAAATCTTATAGCGAAATTGACCAGGGGCCGGTTGCTCAAAGCTCCGTTATCTTTTAACAATCCGTTAACTTAACGGAGAGAAAGATTGTTGCAGTCTGTGGTGCAAATTTTTCCTACAGATTTATGCTAATATAAAAAAACAAATATTCTATAGTGTTTTCTGTAGCAAATTGAACGGAAAGTTAACAAACAACACGTTACCAAGATATGTCCGTTAGAGTTTAACGGATCGTTAAAATAACTTAGTTTTGAGCAGCCAACCCCAGCTATTTATCTAATTCTTACATAAAGCCCCAAATATTTGGGAGACACTTTCCAAGCTTAGAAACTGGTGGAGGAGAATAGTCTCTTGTGTAACATATATATATACTTTGAGTGGGGCTTGTACTAAAATGAATACTGGACATCGCTAATATTACCCAAATTGTATAATGGATAACGCGTGTGCGCTGTATCGTAAGGTCTGTCATTGAGTCAACTGGCGTGGTTGTAGGCCTACGTGACATGGAGTAGGACCACCTGTCCAGCCTTGTGAATTGTCTCCGCCCCCCCCCCTCTGCTAAAGACCCCAAACGGCAAGAGAATTATTGAAATAAAATTGAAAAATATGTTAGTCCTGAAATGACCTAGTTTGTGTCGAGTGGACACCAAACCCCATTTCTCTATCTCTTTTGTTCTTTATTAGTAAACACCAATGATACATTGCAATGCCCCAATGACTAAGGAAGTTTCTAACTATTGATGCTGGAAAAATATAGCAATTCCGAACAAAACAAGTTAAGCGATGATTTCGCCCTACCAATGGCCAAATGTGAATCATCTATGAGGTTCTGACTATATCGTCCAGATATTTCCACGCCATGTTTAATTCATGTATAAATTCGGTAAAAAAGTGATAATGGGATACGGAATAGTTCTTAAGACTCAACATGGCACCACTGGATGAAAGTGGTTGACAAAAATCATCTCATTTGCATCGAAATCTCAATACTATTATTCTAAATTGAGGAAGGAAGTTGGACAATCCAGAAACAAAAAAAAACATCCACATTTTGGAAACTTCAGGCAATTTTTAACCCAACAGGCAACATCATCATGGTGTATGAACACGTTAGACTAACGTTATTAATTTTTAACGGAGAGAGAGAGAAAGAGGGAGAGAGAGGGGAGAGAGATGGGGTGTAACGACCACTCGACACAAACTAGCTCATTTCAGGACAAACACATGGTTCAATTTTATTTCAATAATTCGTTTGCGCGTACACTGTAAAAAATATTCATTCCGTAGTTTAACACCTTTTTTCTGTTAATTAGTGGCTTAAAAGTCTGACGTATTTCTCTAAATAACGCGTTCTATGTATTTCTGTGGAATATTCCGTAATTATAAACAGGAAATTTCTGAAAAATTTAGGGCTAAACTGTTTAAGAGTTAGAGAGAGAATGGGGTTTAACGTCCACTCGACACAAACTAGGTTATTTCGAGAATAACACATGGTTCAATTTTATTTTAATAATTCGCTCGCGCGTGTGTCTTGCGTACTTGGAGGAAACCGGAGGACCCGAAGAAAACCCATGAGGTAGGGCAGGCCACCCTTCTCATTGTCACGTACAACTGAGGATTCGAAACTCCGCCAGTTGACGAACACGCTAACCATTTGGCGATCCAGCCCCCATCCCTTAATTGTATTATATGGTATTGGTTTATTTCACATAATGATATTAATTTCTTTTATATACCTACAGTTATTGTGATTTTTACTTTTATTTATTTTATTGTTTTGGTGGGGGTGGGGGGGTGACTGAATGGTATCATGAGGTCTGTCATTGAGTCAACTGGCGTGGTGTCTAGTCCGCGGTTGTACGTGACAAGGAATAGGGACGCCTGTCCAACTTCGTGGGTTTTCTCCGGGTCCTATAATGCATATCAATGTAACATGAATGTATGTAGAGTGATGTGTATTTTGTATTCCGATTCCTCTCTCTCTCTCTCCCTCTCTCTCTCTCTCTCTCTCTCTGTGTTACTTTAAATTTTATTAACTAATCTGCGATATCTGTTTATGTTTGTATATCACTGTATTTTAGTGATACTGTTTAGATTTTTCCGTAAACGTTACAGCGAAGTATACGTCTAGATCCCATTGGGCAATTTGTCTCAGGGATGTACTACCGATGGAAATTGAGTTACTAGTACACAACGAACAAGCAATTTAATTTCCCCTGGCCTCACTATTTACTATTCGAAGTAATTGAATTTGCAGAATTTTGATAATCTCATTACATTTCCCACATTAATTATTATGTACGCTTTCAATGTTTTTGGTCTATGTTGAATATTTTTGTGTAAATACAATTTTCTACCATTGTTAAAATATACATAAATCAAAAAATATCATCACCGAGGTTCAGAAGAATTACAAAAGAGGCGAACATTATTGGCATCGGTATATCGAGAATTATTCATTGGCAAATGATGATAACAGTGATAAAATGGTTTTGCTGATAAAAAGTTATAGTTTCTCTGAAAAGCTAAAATTGACACAATATGTACAAATTATTCTGATTGGTATATAACGAGGAAAGCCGTCTGGTCGAGTAGACAAAACATTTCTTCCTTTGTGTTTTACTACAAACTATTTAGTGAATTTAGATCATGAATTATTATTTATACCAATTGCGCAAAAGCGCAGAACAAATACAAGCCAGTGCACGATGGTTTTAGACCTATAGGCCTAATGTTATTGTTATCACATCCATCGGTTTAATTTTTTTTCAATAATTCGCTTGCGCGTAGGGGGTTTTAGCAGTGGGAGAAAACGAGGCTGTAAAGGCGACCCCCCTCCTTGTCACGTACAACAGGGTATTTGAAGCCACGCCAGTTGACTCAATGACAAGTTCTATGACACAGCACACATGTGCTAACCATTCGGCCATCAAACCCCCCCGTGTTGAAACAAGAATGAATGAAATGCGGTTTAACGTCCTACGCTCCTACACCTAGCCTGGGCTAATTGAAAACGGGCATACGCCATAAAGTGTGCTATGCGGGAAATTTTTGCCCGGCAGCAACTGAATTCCAACTACCAAGGGATCTTTTAAGTGCACGCCATCGTGTACACGGGGCATCGGTTTTGAGTCCCATCCGAACGACCAGGCAGCTGTCCTTGACAAGGGGAACCACGCTGAAAAATCGAGATGAACTTTCTCGGCCAATGCAAGGATCGAACAGCCGACTTTCAGGCTAGCAAGAACAAGGGAATGAAACGTTTTAAGTATAAAATAACACTCACTATATAACATCACATTTTGGTCAATGGTAAAAAAAAGAAATATGCATTGAATTAATTGAGTCACTATTGGGGAATACGTTTGATACACTCAACTCTCTCTAACAGCACCATGTAATTATCATGTATTGTTCAGTGGATTTTTTTAGGCTAGTGATTACCTTTTAAAGACGCATTCCCGAGAAAGTATGTAGCGGGTTGTTATTTTCAATAAACGAGTGGCCGTTTTGGTGTGAATGGAAATAGCGGCACCTAATATTATTGGCGAAAATACTGGAATGACTGAAAACAACATGGGTTACCGGAAGGACGGACAAGGACAGTTGTCTAGTCGTTCGGTGAGGCGTAAAACCGAGGTCCCGTGTACATTTCGTTGAGCACATAAAGGGTCTCTTGACAGTTGTGGGGTTGGGATGGCCTAGTGGTCCAGAGAGTCGCGCTTCGATCTCTATCTGGCCGGTCACCTCTGGCATGCGGCTGTGGTTTCGAGCCCTGGTGTGAGCGTATGCACTCCGGTTTCCTCCCACGGCTAAAGACCCCTACGCTCAAGCAAATTATTGAAAACAAATTAAAACCATAGTTGTGTTTATTGGACGTTAAATCCCATTCTCTCTCTCTCTCTCTCTCTCTCTCTCTCTATCTATCTCTCCTGACAGTTGGAATTATAAATAAGAGTTGGCCGTAGCGCACATGTTCAGGTGAAATTTCCCTCATAGCACACTGTGTGAATATAATTAAGTTGGGAATAGAATTAAGGTGGCAGAGAATAATCCAAGAATGTACTTAGGCTTCGATATTTATGGGAAATAGGACCTGTGTTTTAATCCGATTGCTCGAGAAAAGAAATGTAATAAGTATTAGACTGCAGTTCAGATGTGTTGGCATACAATAAAACAGCTCTTGTTTAATCAGTATTTTAAACGAAAACTGCAATCTCGCAACAGACAGCTGATTGTTTTAAGAAATAAAATACCGATACACCAGACCTAGTAGAATTTTATTTTACCAATCGTCACAATCTGTTGTTAATCAGTGACAAGCGGATCCGCTGTAAATTTCCGCTCCATCGCTATTATCGCAGAGGAATGAAATTAAATGGGGTTCAACGTTCTATTTTTCTGCAGCGACTTGGCTCATAAAGATTTTATATCGCCGAAAGGGGTTGAATAGGAGTAAATTAATGAGGCACAAATATTAACGTTCAGTTCGCTCTCGAAATATGAAACTGCTTTTGAAATACTTGAAAACGTAATGAAGAATACAAATATCAAAGATAAGTAATCGAAAGTGTGTAGATTCAGATCGGACCAATTATTCTTCCAGATACTTAATTTTTAACAGGTTGACTTTGTTTTAGAAAACTACATGATATTTCACAAAAAAACAAACCTATTAAAGCGAGATTTTCATATTTTTAAGTTATATTTTCAAAATATATCAAATTAAAGCCTTAAAATCGATGGTATCTGTCAACAGTCCTACCTTGTTAAAAATGATCCTATAATTCACTATTGTAAACTAAGAAATTGGCAAAAATATATAATTGTCATCTTAAAATTCAAACGTTTGAAGATAGCTATTAACCTGGAGGATAGAAAAACATGGGCGATAATTGAGTTATGTCCGGTGCTGGTGCCTTTTAAGTGTGAGAGTGTCGTATAATAGTGAGTTGACAACCTAATAAACAAAATACATAGAAATAATTATGTTTTGACTTTCTTAGAAAATATGAAATTCTCGCTTTAAAGATACTTTCTCATGAAAGTAGTTAACGTGTAGTTATTTCCGATAAGAGTCTGGCAATTTTACTATATATAGAAATTAAACACCCGAAAACACCCAAATGTGGTGGTATCCCGCAAATGCTGCCTGTCACCTGGAGTGACGTAATGAAATAAAACCCAAGTACGACCAATTCAAACCATAAGACAGAATTCGAGGTCCTAAAAACGTTATAGGCAAAAATGCTTACCAATCAATGTCCATTTCAAAGGATACTTTTTATAGAAGTAAAATTATCAGCCCTGTGATTGATTTCGATATAATTTGAGAAAGCATGGAGAGGAAACCAGATGTTACGGTGGAACCCCACGCGATTTAGCTGCTTAAAATTGTTTTTTTTCTAGGACGTGTAACAAACACTCCCGAATCAGTTGTTTAGTTTCACAAACACCGAACAGAACAAAATTAACAGAGAACAGATAACATCCTTCATTGCACATTGTTGTGAATCTTAAAAAGGGGTCAGGCAACATCGACTGTTACCAAGTTTATTAGTGAGTTATGGCGATGTCTTATTGGATCTTCCACCCTATCTCACAATCAATATTCAACTAGGCTTTTACAACTTACAGGAATTAATTCGGATTTGCTGGGGTAATTGAAAAGTAAGCGATACGCTCATTAACATGTAATATCACATAGCAGCAATTTACCTCATTCTTCTCCCATTTTCTACTAAATAATCGCTCATAGATCACCAGAGTTCCCACTTAAACGCACACGACAAAATAACAAAGGAATGGGAATGACCAAAGTTCAGGTCTTTTGAATAATTTTATTCGAAAATAACCCACTTTCCTTACAAAAATTAATAGAAGAGTGATTGATTTACGAGGGCAGTATCTGTGAAAGATCTAACTAGGCCAGTGTTAATCTGACTGGTCATTAATTTTACCAGAACATTAGATCAATCCCAATGGATATCAATTTAACGTTTTATTTCTTGAAGATGAAAAGTGATCACTGTTTGAAGGACAATCTATTTTTTTAAAGAAAACCCTAACCTATAATTGTATTTAAAAAATAACCCTGCTCACAAAAAGACCTAACCTATAATTTCATTAAAAAAAATAACCCTGCTCACAAAAAGAGACTTTACAGATTTAATAAAAGCTTAATGTGTGTCTTTAGCTGGTAAATTATCACAGATATTTCTTAGTAAAACAGCTTGGATTGTCACAAGTATTTTTTGGTTAACGTTAAACAGTCATTAAGTAAGAGATAAATCGGTCTATTGCAGGTTATTCTTTCGTTTTTAAATATCATTTAAATTATTAATTAGACATTTATTTACATGACAAGACCATAAATATTTTTAGATCCCATAGGATGGCTCCGATTAAGGTAGATTTGAACGGTTTGGCCATTTACTGATCTAATTTGAAAATGGAGAATCGAGGCTACGACTCGAATGCACATTGTGCGGTTACGGGTCAATGCTATAACTTGTCAATAATACAAACATTGATAACTTCGCTCAAAATAAAGTAATTTGAATGAAATTTTCATCATGTATTTTACATTGTCTATTTTTTAAATCTTATAGCGAAAACGATCAGCTCTTTCTCTAATTCTTACAAAAAGCCCCGAAGATTTGGGAGACACTTTCCAAATTTAGAAACTGATGGATGTGAATAGTCTCTTGTGTAACATCGTACGTAACTAACGTGACGAAATTTACGGTAGCTGGCTTTTTTTTCACACGTATCCAGTGAATGGCCATTTTGCTCAGTAATCCCAGCCAGAATTTGGCTACTTTTTTAAAAATTGAGTTTAAGTTTTAAATTCTTCTTTAGAACTGAAATAAATTAACTATTAGTAAATCCCCACGCTAAAAACATTAGCAGAATTCATTGTGTATAAATAGACCCGACCGAAGCACAAAATAGTGCCAATAGTGTGGCCCCCGCGTCTGTCAAATGTCCGTTTAAACTTGCTAATTCTGCTAAAATCCCATTTTCTTCCGGGGATTATTATTCAATCTCGAGTTGTGTCCGTGTTATTGCACAGACACCCCTGATTCGACCAGGTTCTCTGTTCGTCGAAGTCATTGTACTTTCGTTTGTTTACAAACTGACTTCTGTACGTTGACCTCGCGACCTGTGACGTTTAGATAACGTCATGTGGACATCATGGCTGTTCATTGTGTCAGAGTCACTTCTCTGCAGGTAGGACGGGTCTGTCGTTCAGGTTGGTGTAACATATATATATTTTGAGTAGGGCTTGTACTAATATCAATACTGGACTTCGCTAATATTACCCAAATTGTGTAATTGATAACGCGTGTGCGCTGTATCGTAAGGTCTGTCATTGAGTCAACTGGCGTGGTTGTAGGCCTACGTGACATGGAGTAGGACCACCTGTCCAGCCTCGTGAGTTGTCTCCCCCCCCCCCCTGCTAAAGACCCCAATCGGCAAGCGAATTATTGAAATAAAATTGAAAAATATGTTAGTCCTGAAATGACCTAGTTTGTGTCGAGTGGACGCCAAACCCCATTTCTCTATCTCTTTTGTTCTTTATTAGTAAACACCAATGATACATTCCAATGCCCCAATGACTAAGGAAGTTTCTAACTATTGATGCTGGAAAAATATAGCAATTCCGAACAAAACAAGTTAAGCGATGATTTCGCCCTACCAATGGCCAAATGTGAATCATCTATGAGGTTCTGACTATATCATTCAGATATTTCCACATCATGTTTAATTCATGTATAAATTCCTGAAAAAAACCGTGATAATAGGATACGGAATAGTTCTTAAGACTCAACATGGCACCACTGGATGAAAGTGGTTGACAAAAATCACCTCATTTGCATCGAAATCCCAATACTATTATTCTAAATTGATGAAGGAAGTTGGACAATCCAGAAACAAAAAAAAAACCATCCACATTTTGGAAACTTCAGGCAATTTATAACCCAACAGGCAACATCATGATGTTGTATAAATACGTTATTATTTTTTAACGGAGAGAGAGAGAAATAGATAGATAGAGAGAGAGAGAGAGAGAGAGAGAGAGAGAGAGAGAGAGAGAGAGAGAGAGAGGGGGGATGGACGTAACGTCCACTCGACACAAACTAGGTCATTTCGGGACTAACACATGGTTCAATTTTATTTCAATAATTCGCTTGCGTTTAGGGGTATTTAGCAGTGGGGAGGAATCGGAGGACCCGGAGAAAACCCTGAGGTAGGATAGGCGACCATACTCCTTGTCACGTACAACCGGGGATTCGAAACCACGCCAGTTGACTTAATGACAGTCTTTATAATACAGCGCGAACACGCTAACCATTTGGCCATCCACACCCCTGCCTTAATTGTAATACATGGATGGTATTGTCCATTTCACATGACGCTATTAATTTATTTCATATACCTACAGTTATTGTGATTTTTACTTCTTTTTTTTTGCGGTGGGGGTGTGTGTGACCGAATGGTATATTGAGTCAACTGGCGTGGTTTCGAGTCCGCGGTTGTACATGCCAAGGATAATGGTCGCCTGTCTAACTTCGTGGGTTTTCTCCCGGTCCTAAAAATAAATACATATTAATGTAACATGAATGATTTGTATTTTGTATTCCGAACCCCCATCTCTCACTCTTTCTCTATCTCCCCCTATCTGTCTCTATCCCTCTCTCTCTCTCTCGTTCTCTCTCTCTCTCGTTCTCTCTCTCTCACCTTTAATTGTATTAACTAATCTTCGGTATTTGTTTTATGTATGTATATCACTGTATTTTAGTGATACTGTTTAGATTTTTTCGTAAATGTTACAGCGAAGTATACGTCTAGATCCAATTGGGCAATTTGTCTCAGGGATGTACTACCGATGGAAATTGAGTTACTAATACACAACCAACAAGCAATTTAATTTCCCCTGGCCTCACTATTTACTATTCGAAGTAATTTAATTTGCAGAATTTTGATAATGTCATTACTTTTCCCACATTCATTATTATGTACGCTTTCAATGTTTTTAGTCTATGTTGAATATCTTTATGTAAATACAATTTTCTATCATTGTTAAAATATTCATAAAATAAATAATTCCATCACCGAGGTTCAGAAGAATTACAAAAGAGGCGAACATTATTGGCATCGGTATATCGAGAATTATTCATTGGCGAATTATGATAACAGTGATAAAATGGTTTTGCTGATAAAAAGTTATTTTTTCTCTGAAAAGCTAAAATTGACACAATATGTACAAATTATTCTGATTGGTATATAACGAGGAAAGCCGTCTGGTCGAGTAGACAAAACCTTTCCTTCTTTGTGTTTTACTACAAACTATTTAGGGAATTTAGATCATGAATTATTATTTATACCAATTGCGCAAAAGCGCAGAACATATGCAAGCCAACGCACGGTGGTTTTTGACCTATAGGCCTTATATTATTGTTATCACATCCATCGGTTTAATTTTTTTTCAATAATTCGCTTGCGCGTAGGGGGTTTTAGCAGTGGGAGAAAACCGGAGGACCCGGAGAAACCCCACGAGGCTGGAAAGGCGACCCCAGTCCTTGTCACGTACAACCGGAGATTTGAAACCACGCCAGTTTACTCAATGACAGGCTTTATGATACAGCACACACGTGCTAACCATCCCATCCACCCCCCCCCCCCCCGTGTTGAAAACAGGACAAGGGAATATAAGAAATGGGTTTAACGTCCTATGCTTCTACAGCTAGTATGGTCTAATTGAAGACGGACATACGCCATACAGTGTGCTATGAGGAAAATTTTTGCCCGGTAGCAATTGAATTCCAACTGCCAATGGATCATTTACGTGCACGCCAATATGTCCTTGACAAGTGGAACCACGCTGAAAAATCGAGATGAACTTTCTCGGCCAAGGAAATATAGCGAGAACAAGGAAATAAAACGGTTTTTAAACGTTGTTTTGAGTGTTATTTTATACTTATATAACATGACATTTTGGTCAATAGTAAAAAGAAATATGCATGGTATTAATTGAGTCAGCATTGGGGAAAACGTTTGATACATTTAAATCTCTATAACAGCACCATGTAATTATCATGTATTGTTCAGTGGATTTTTTAGGCTAGTGATTACCTTTTAAAGACGCATTCCCGAGAAAGTGTGTAGCGGGTTGTTCTTTTCAATAAACGAGTGGCCGTTTTGGTGTGTATGGAAATAGCCGCACCTAATATTATTGGCGAAAATACTGGAATGACCGAAAACAACATGGGTTATCGGAGGGACTGACAAGGATAGTTGTCTAGTCGTTCGGTGGGGCATAAAGCCGAAGTCCCGTGTACCTTTCGTCGAGCACATAACTTCTCTTGGCAGTTGGAATTACAAATAAGAGTTGGCAGAACCGTAAATTTTCCCCCATAGCACACTGTGGGAATATAATTAAGTTGGGAATGGGTTATCGGAGGGACTGACAAGGATAGTTGTCTAGTCGTTCGGTGGGGCATAAAGCCGAAGTCCCGTGTACCTTTCGTCGAGCACATAACTTCTCTTGGCAGTTGGAATTACAAATAAGAGTTGGCAGAACCGTAAATTTTCCCTCATAGCAAACTGTGGGAATATAATTAAGTTGGGAATAGAATTAAGTTGGCAGAGAATAATCCAAGAATGTACTCAGGCTTCGATATTTATGGGAAATAGGACCCGTGTTTTAATCCGATTGCTCGAGAAAAGAAATGTAATAAGTATTAGACTGCAGTTCAGATGTGTTGGCATACAATAAAACAGCTCTTGTTTAATCAGTATTTTAAACGGAAACTGCAATCTCGCAACAGACAGCTGATTGTTTTAAGAAATAAAATACCGATACACCAGACCTAGTAGAATTTTATTTTACCAATCGTCACAAACTGTTGTTAATCAGTGACAAGCGGATCGCTGTAAATTTCCGCTCCATCGCTATTATCGCAGAGGAATGAAATTAAATGGGGTTCAACGTTCTATTTTTCTGCACCGACTTGGCTGATAAAGATGTTAGTTATATCGCCGAGAGGGGTTGAATAAATTAATGGGGCGTTAATATTAACGTTTCATTCGCTCTCGATATATGAAACTGCTTTTTGAAATACTTGAAAACGTAATGAAGAATACAAATATCAAGGTACTCTAAAGTGTGTAGATTCAGATCGGACCAGTTATTCTTCCAGAGACTTGATTTTTAACAGGTTGACTATGTTTTAGAAAACTACATGATATTTCACCAAAAAAAACTATTAAAGCGAGAATTTCATATTTTTAAGTTATATTTTTAAAATATATTAGAATCAGCCTTAAAATCGATTGTATATATAAACAGTCCTACCTTGTTTAATATTAATCCTATAATTCACTATTGTAAACTAAGAAATTGGCAAAAATATATAATTGTCATCTTAAAATTCAAACGTTTGAAGATAGCTATTAACCTGGAGGATAGAAAAACATGGGTGGTAATTTAGTTATTTCCGGTGTGGATGCTTTTTAAGTGTGAGAATATCATATAATAGTAAGTTGACGACCTACTAAGCAAAATACATAGAAATAATCATCTTTTGACTCTCTTAGAAAATATGAAATTCTCGCTTTAAAGATACATTCCCACGAAAGTAGTTAACCATGTAGTTATTTCCGAAAAGAGTCTGGTAATTGTACTATATATAGAAAGTAAATGGGCACAGATTACTAAAGATTTTACCATTGACTTTAACGTTAATTCTCGCCTGTTAGACTGATTCTAACTTTTTGGGTAGAAAGCTTTCTACCACAGATGGAGCAACATGTGGCCTCATGTGGCCCGAAAGGATGTGTTAGGTTCTTCATGAAAAACTTGAGATACTCAAGCTGGAAGTAGAGACAAATAAACATGCAATTCCCGGTCCTACATTTAAACGTAACCAACCTCACAACTCTTGTATCCTTCCGCCTGAAAATCCTGAATATTCACCAAAACTTGACAAAAATGTATTTTATGCTATGTAAATACGATATATTGACAATTAAACTGCCTTACTTGTGTCCAGTTACACGACATACCTACATATTAGTTATTATTAAGATTGATTTCTGTGTCATAAACGAGGAAGTAAATACAGACAATTCTCGTTCATAATTGATGGATGTGATTTTTGTGACATATAAAACATAGACTTAACTCAAATATTTGTATAATTTAATTCATTATGACAAACATACTGATAAAGGGGACCGATAGAAAGATAAAGAGAGAAGAGAGAGAGAGAGAGAGAGAGAGAGAGAGAGGGTGTGTGTGTGAGAGAGAGCGAGAGAGAGACTGACTAACATATGGTTCAATTTTATTTCAATAATTCGCTTGCGGGTAGAAGTCTTTAGCAGTGGGAGGAAACCAGAGGATACTCTGGAACCCCACACGATTGGACATTTCTAGATCCCAAATATTAAAATATTAGCGATTTATCTGTTTTAAAGTGCATTTTTCTAGGACTTGTATAACAAGTTGTTTAGTTCAACAAACGCCGAACAGAACAAAATTAACAGAGAACAGATAACATCCTTCATTACACATTGTTGTGAATCTTAAAAAGGGGTCAAACAACATCGACTGTTACCAAGTTTATTAGTGAGTTATGGCGATGTCTTATTGGATCTTCCACCCTATCTCACAATCAATATTCAACTAGGCTTTTACAACTTACAGGAATTAATTCAGATTTACTGGGGTAATTGAAAAGTAAGCGATACGCTCATTAACATGTAATATCACATAGCAGCAATTTACCTCATTTTTCTCCCATTTTCTACTAAATAATCGCTCATAGATCACCAGAGTTCCCACTTAAACGCACGCGACAAAATAACGAAGGAATGGGAATGATCAAAGTTGAGGTCTTTTGAATAATATTATTCGAAAATAACCCACTTTCCTTACAAAAATTAATAGAAGTTTGATTGATTTACGAGGGCAGTATCTGTGAAAGATCTTACTAGGCCAGTGTTAATCTGACTGGTCATTAATTTTACCAGAACATTAGATCAATCCCAATGGATATCAATTTAACGTTTTATTTATTTGAAGATGAAAAGTGATCACTGTTTGAAGGACAATCTATTTTTTAAAAAAACCTAACCTATAATTTCATTTAAAAAAAAACCTGCTCACAAAAAGAGACAATACAGCTTTAATAAAAGCTTAATGTGTGTCTTTAGCCGGTAAATTATCACAGAGATTTCTTAGTAAAACAGCTTGAATTGTCACAAGTATTTTTTGTTAAAGTTAAACAGCCATTAAGTAAGAGCTAAATCATACTCCGCGCAGTGTTTCGTTTAATTAGCCATTGCTTAAGGAATATGGCGCTAAATCGGCCTGTTGCAGGTTTTTTTTTCGTTCTTAAATGTTATTTGAATTATTAAATAGACATTTATTAACATGTCATGACCATAATCAACATTAGATCCCATGGGATGGCTCCGATTTAGGTAGAATAGAACGGTTTGGCCATTTAATGATCTAATTTGAAAATGGAGAATCGAGGCTAAGACTCGAATGCACATTATGTGGTTACGGATCAATGCGTATAACTTGTCAATACTACAAACATGGATAACTTCGCTTAAAATAAAGTAATTTGAATGAAACTATCGTCATGTATTTTACATTGTCTATTTTTAAAATCTTATAGCGAAAACGACCAGCTCTTTATCTAATTCTTACATGAAGCCCCGAATATTTGGGAGACACTTTCCAAATTTAGAAACTGGTGGATGTGAAGTCTCTTGTGTAACATATATATACTTTGAGTGGGGCTTGTTCTAATATCAATACTAGACTTCGCTAATTGTATAATGAATAACGCGTGTGCGCTGTATCGTAAGGTCTGTCATTGAGCCAACTGGCGTGGTTGTAGGCCGACGTGACATGGAGTAGGACCACCTGTCCAGCCTCGTGAGTTGTCTCCGCCCCCCCCCCTGCTAAAGACCTTATTCGGCAAGCGAATTATTGAAATAAAATTGAAAAATATGTTAGTCCTGAAATGACCTAGTTCGTGTCAAGTGGACGCCAAACCCCATTTCTCTATCTCTTTTGTTCTTTATTAGTTAACACCAATGATACATTCCAATGCCCCAATGACTAAGGAAGTTTCTAACTATTGATGCTGGAAAAATATAGCAATTCCGAACAAAACAAGTTAAGCGATGACTTCGCCCTACCAATGGCCAAATGAGGTTCTGACTATATCGTCCAGATATTTCCACATCATGTTTATTTCATGTATAAATTCAGGAAAAAAAGTGATAATAGGATACGGAATAGTTCTTAAGACTCAACATGGCACCACTTGATGAAAGTGGTTGACAAAAATCACCTCATTTGCATCGAAATCTCAATACTATTATTCTAAATTGAGGAAGGAAGTTGGACAATCCAGAAACAAAAAAAAGCCATCCAAATTTTGGAAACTTCAGGCAATTTATAACCCAACAGGCAACACATGGTTCAATTTTATTTCAATAATTCGCTTGCGTTTAGGGGTATTTAGCAGTGGGGAGGAATCGGAGGACCCGGAGAAAACCCTGAGGTAGGATAGGAGAGCATACTCCTTGTCACGTACAACCGGGGATTCGAAACCACACCAGTTGACTTAATGACAGTCTTTATAATACAGCGCGAACACGCTAACCATTTGGCCATCCACACCCCTGCCTTAATTGTAATACATGGATGGTATTGTCCATTTCACATGACGCTATTAATTTATTTCATATGCCTACAGTTATTGTGATTTTTACTTTTGTTTTTTTTTGCGTTAGGGGTGTGTGTGACCGAATGGTATATTGAGTCAACTTGCGTGGTTTCGAGTCCGCGGTTGTACATGCCAAGGATAATGGTCGCCTGTCTAACTTCGTGGTTTTTCTCCGGGTCCTAAAAATAAATACATATTAATGTACCATGAATGATTTGTATTTTGTATTCCGAACCTCCATCTCTCACTCTTTCTCTATCTCCCCCTCTCTGTCTCTCTCTCTCTCTCTCTCCCCCTCTTACTTTTAATTTTATTAACCAATCTGCGATATATGTTTTATGTTTTTGTATCACTGTATTTTAGTGATAATGTTTAGATTATTTCATAAACGTTACAGCGAAGTATACGTCTACGGCCCATTGGGCAATTTGTCTCAGGGATGTACTACCGATGGAAATTGAGTTACTAGTACACAACGAACAGGCAATTTAATTTCCCCTGGCCTCACTATTTACTATTCGAAGTAATTGAATTTGCAGAATTTTGATAATGTCATTACTTTTCCCACATTCATTATTATGTACGCTTTCAATGTTTTTGGTCTATGTTGAATATCTTTATGTAAATACAATTTTCTATCATTGTTAAAATATTCATAAATCAAAATAACTATGTCATCACCGAGGTTCAGAAGAATTACAAAAGAGGCAAACATTATTGGCATCGGTATATCGAGAATTATTCATTGGCAAATTGTGAAAACAGTGATAAATCGGTTTTGCTGATAAAAAGTTATATTTTCTCTGAATAGCTAAAATTAACACAATATGTACAAATTATTCTGATTGGTATATAACGAGGAAAACCGTCTGGTCGAGTAGACAAAACTTTTCTTCCTTTGTGTTTTACTACAAACTATTTAGTGAATTTAGATCATGAATTATTATTTATACCAATTTCGCAAAAGGGCAGAGCAAATACAAGCCAGTGCACGATGGTTTTAGACTTATAGGCCTAATGTTATTGTTATCACATCCATCGGTTTAATTTTTTTCAATAATTCGCTTGCGCGTAGAGGTTTTTAGCAGTGGGAGAAAACCGGAGGACCCGGAGAAAATCCACGAGGCTGGAAAGGCGACCCTACTCCTTGTCACGTAATACATGGTATTTGAAACCACGCCAGTTGACTCAATGACAAGTTCTATGACACAGCACACATGTGCTAACCATTCGGCCATCCATCCCCCCATGTTGAAACAAGAATGAATGAAATGAGGTTTAACGTCCTACGCTTTTACACCTAGCCTGGGCTAATTGAAGACAGGCATACGCCATAAAGTGTGCTATGAGGGAAATTTTTGCCCGACAGCAACTGATTTCCAACTACCAAGGGATCTTTTACGTGCACACCATCGTGTACACGGGACATCGGTTTTGAGTCCCACCCAAACGACTAGGCATCTGTCCTTGACAAGGGGAACCACGCTGAAAAATCGAGATGAACTTTCTCGGCCCATGCAAGGATCGAACACCCGACCTACAGCCTAGCAAAACAAGGTAATAAAACGTTTTAAGTATAAAATAACACTCACTATATAACATGACATTTTGGTCAATGGCAAAAAAAAGAAATATGCATGGAATTAATTGAGTCAGCATTGTGGAATACGTTTGATACACTTAACTCTCTGTAACAGCACCATGTAATTATCATGTATTGTTCAGTGTATTTTTTAGGCTAGTGATTACCTTTTAAAGACGCATTCCCAAGAAAGTATTTTGCGTGTTGTTATTTTCAATAAGCGAGTGGCCGTTTTGGTGTGAATGGAAATAGCCGCATCTAATACTATTGGCGAAAAATACTGGAATGACCGAATAAAACATGGGTTATCGGAGGGACTGACAAGGATAGTTGTCTAGTTGTTCAGGTGGGACGTAAAACCGAGGTCCCGTGTACATTTCGTTGAGCACATAAAAGGTCTCTTGACAGTTGGGGGGTTGGGATGGCCTATTGTCTAGAGAGTCGCGATTCAAACTCTATCTGGCCTGTCACCTCTGGCATGCGGCTGTGGTTTCGAGCCCTGGTGTGAGCGTATGCACTCCGGTTTCCTCCCACGGCTAAAGACCCCTACGCTCAAGCAAATTATTGAAAACAAATTAAAACCATATGTTGGTCCCGAAATGACCTAGTTGTGTTTAGTGGACGTTAAACCCCATTCTCTCTCTCTCTCTCTATCTATCTCTCCTGACAGGTGGAATTATAAATAAGAGTTGGCCGCAGCGCACATGTTCGGGTAAAATTTCTCTCGTATCACACTGTGGGAATATAATTAAGTTGGGAATAGAATTAAGATGGCAGAGAATAATCCAAGAATGTACTTAGGCTTCGATATTTATGGGAAATAGGACCTGTGTTTTAATCCGATTGCTCGAGAAAAGAAATGTAATAAGTATTAGACTGCAGTTCAGATGTGTTGGCATACAATAAAACAGCTCTTGTTTAATCAGTATTTAAAACGGAAACTGCAATCTCGCAACAGACAGCTGATTGTTTTAACTAATAAAATACCGATACACCAGACCTAGTAGAATTTTATTTTACCAATCGTCACAAACTGTTGTTAATCAGTGACAAGCGGATCCGCTGTAAATTTCCGCTCCATCGCTATTATCGCAGAGGAATGAAATTAAATGGGGTTCAACGTTTTATTTTTCTGCACCGACTTGGCTCATCAAGATTTTATATCGCTGAGAGGGGTTGAATAGGAGTAAATTAATGAGGCGTTAATATTAACGTTTCAATCGCTCTCGATATATGGAACTGCTTTTGAAATACTTGAAAACGTAATGAAGAATACAAATATCAAAGATTAGTACTCGAAAGTGTGTAGATTCAGATCGGACGAGTTATTCTTCCAGATACTTGATTTTTAACAGGTTGACTATGTTTTAGAATACTATATGATATTTCATAAAAAAAAACTATTAAAGCGAGAAGTTCTTATTTTAAAGTTATATTTTTCAAAATATATTAAAATAAAACCTTAAAATCGATGGTATCTGTCAACAGTCCTACCTTGTTAAAAATGATCCTATAATTCACTATTGTAAACTAAGAAATTGGCAAAAATATATAATTGTCATCTTAAAATTCAAACGTTTGAAGATAGCTATTTACCTGGAGGATAGAAAAACATGGGCGGTAATTGAGTTATTTCCAGTGTTGATGCTGTTTAAGTGTGAGAGTATCGTATAATAGTGAGTTGACAACCTATTAAGCAAAATACATAGAAATAATCATGTTTTGACTTTCTTAGAAAATATGAAATTCTCGCTTTAAAAATAGTTAAAACTATGTAGTTATTTCCGAAAAGAGTCTAGCAATTTTACTATATATAGAAATTAAACACCCGAAAACACCCAAATGTGGTGGTATCCCGCAAATGCTGCCTGTCACCTCGAGTGACGTAATAAAATAAAACCCAAGTACGAACAATCCAAACCATAAGACATAATTCGAGGTCCTAAAAACGTTATAGGCAAAAATGCTTACCAATCAATGTCGATTTCAAAGGATACTTTTTATAGAAGTAAAATTATCAGCCCTGTGATTGATTTCGATATAATTTGAGAAAGCATGGAGAGGAAACCAGAGGTTAAGGTGGAACCCCACGCGATTTAGCTGCTTAAAATTTTTTTTTTCTAGGACGTGTAACAAACACTCCCGATTCAGTTGTTTAGTTTAACAAACGCCAAACAGAACACAATTAACAGAGAACAGATAACATCCTTCATTGCACATTGTTGTGAATCTTAAAATGGGGTCAAACAACATCGACTGTTACCAAGTTTATTAGTGAGTTATGGCGATGTCTTATTGGATCTTCCACCCTATCTCACAATCAATATTCAACTAGGCTTTTACAACTTATAGGAATTAATTCGGATTTGCTGGGGTAATTGAAAAGTAAGCGATACGCTCATTAACATGTAATATCACATAGCAGCAATTTACCTCATTTTTCCTCCATTTTCTACTAAATAATCGCTCATAGATCACCAGAGTTCCCACTTAAACGCACGCGACACAATAACGAAGGAATGGGAATGACCAAAGTTGAGGTCTTTTGAATAATTTTATTCGAAAATAACCCACTTTCCTTACAAAAATTAATAGAAGTTTGATTGATTTACGAGGGCAGTATCTGTGAAAGATCTAACTAGGCCAGTGTTAATCTGACTGGTCATTAATTTTACCAGAACATTAGATCAATCCCAATGGATATCAATTTAACGTTTTATTTCTTATAGAAGAAAAGTGATCACTGTTTGAAGGCAGTCTATTTTTTAAAAAAAACCCTAACCTATAATTTCATTTAAAAAAATAACCCTGCTCACAAAAAGAGACTTTAAGGATTTAATAAAAGCTTAATGTGTGTCTTTAGCTGGTAAATTATCACAGAGATTTCTTAGTAAAACAGCTTGAATTGTCACAAGTAGTTTTTGTTAAAGTTAAACAACCATTAAGTAAGAGCTAAATCATACTCCGCGCAGTGTTTCGTTTAATTAGCCATTGCTTAAGGAATATGGCGCTAAATCGGCCTGTTGCAGGTTTTTTCTTACGTTCTTAAATGTTATTTAAATTATTAAATAGACATTTATTAATATGTCATGACCATAATCAACATTAGATCCCTTGGGATGGCTCCGAATTAGGTAGAATAGAACGGTTTGGCCATTTAATGATGTAATTTGAAAATGGATAACCGAGGCTAAGACTCGAATGCACATTGTGTGGTTACGGATCAATGCATATAACTTGTCAATACTACAAACATTGATAACTTCGCTCAAAAAAAGTAATTTGAATGAAATTTTCATCATGTATTTTACATTGTCAATTTTTATACGCCCACATTTTCATGTGGACGTATTATGTCGTCGCCCCTGTCCGTCCGTCCGGATGTCCGTCCGTCCGGACGTCCGTCCGTCCACAATTGTTTGTGGACTCTCTACAGGTCACAATTCTTGTCCGATTTTGACGAAACTTAAAATATAGGTTTATCCCCAAAATATCTCGGCTGCTTTCGATATTGGCATGTATCGGATCAAAACTTCATGGATTATGGCCCCTGATTGTACGAAAAATCACGTTTTTAGCTTGTGGACCCTATAGAGGTCACAATTTTGAACCGATTTTGATGAAACTTTATATGCATGTTTATAACCCAAAGATCTTGGTTCCTTTCGATATTTGCACCTATCGGAACGTAAATTCCTGAATTATGGCCCCTGATTGTCCGAAAATTCACCTATTTTAGCTCGTGGTACCTCTGGAGGTTACAATTATTATCCGATTTGAAAAACCGTTCGATTATATCACCGTTACACCCTAAGGAAGGTTGAGTTAAAATTTCGGAAAAATCGGACCAAAATTACCATACAAATTGGCCGCCGTTCGTACGCGAATACTGTTAAAAAATGGTATATCAAGGTTGTGGACCCTGTAGAGATCACAATTTTAATTCAATTTTGATGAAACTTGAAATGCACGGTTATAACCCAAAGATCTTGGTTCCTTTTGATATTTGCGCATATCTGATCGTAACTTCCTGAATTACGGCCCCTGATTATACGCAAAATCGTCTTTGTTTAGCTTGTGGTCCCTCTGGAGGTCACAATTATTATCTGATTTAAAAAATCGTTTGATTATATCACCGTTACACCCTAAGGAAGGTTGAGTTCAAATTTCGGGAAAATTCGGAACAAAATTGCCATACAAAATGGCTGACGTTCGTACGCAAATACTGTTAAAAAATGGTATATCAAGGTTGTGGATCCTGTAGAGGTCACAATTTTAATTCGATTTTGATGAAACTTAAAATGCATGGTTATAACCTAAAGATCTTGGTTCCTTTCAATATTTGTGCATATCAGATCGTAACTTCCTGAATTATGACCCCTGATTATACACAAAATCGTCTTGGTTTAGCTTGTGGTCCCTCTGGAGGTTACAATAATTAACCGATTTAAAAAATCGTTTGATTATATCACCGTTACACCCTAAGGAAGGTTTAGTTCAAATTTCGGAAAAATCGGACCAAAATTACCATACAAAATAGCCGCCGTTCGTACGCGAATACGTTAAAAAATGGTATATCAAGGTTGTGGACCCAGTATAGGTCACAATTTTAATTCGATTTTGATGAAACTTGAAATGCATGTTTATGACCTAAAGATCTTGATTCTTTTCGATATTTGCGCATATCAAATTGTAATTTAATGAATTATAGCCTTTGATTGTAGGAAAAATCTCTTTCGATTTTGCTTGTTCTCTAACCATCTCTCGAAAATGTGGGCGTATCCTGCCTGGCAGTGCCAGCTTACTATCTTTTAAATCTTATAGCGAAAACGACCAGGGGTCAGTTGCTCAAAACTAAGTTATTTTAACGATCCGTTAAACTCTTACGGACATATCTTGGTAACGGGCATATCTTGGTAAATTAACTACAGGAAACACTAAAGAATACGTTATTTTTTCCTTTAGAAATATTAGCATAAAGCTGTAGGAAAAATTTGCACCACAGAATGTTCGGGGCCTTTATTTCCAGCAACAATCTTTCACTCCGTTAAAGTTAACGGATCGTTAAAAGATAACGGAGCTTTGAGCAAATTTATCTAATTTTTACTAAAAGCCCCGAATATTTGGGAGACACTTTTCAAATTTAAAAACTGGTGGATATGAATAGTCTTTTGTGTAAAATATATAACTTTGAATGGGGCTTGTATTAATATCAATACTGTACTTCGCTAATATTACCCAAATTGTGTAATTGATAACGCGTGTGCGCTGTTTCGTAAGGTCTGTCATTGAGTCAACTGGCGTGGTTGTAGGCCTACGTGACATGGAGTAGGACCACCTGTCCAGCCTCGTGAGTTGTCTCCGCCCCCCCCCCCCTGCTAAAGACCCCAATCGGCAAGCGAATTATTGAAATAAAATTGAAAATATGTTAGTCCTGAAATGACCTAGTTTGTGTCGGGTGGACGCCAAACCCCATTTCTCTATCTCTTTTGTTCTTTATTAGTAAACACCAATGATACATTCCAATGCCCCAATGACTGAGGAAGTCTCTAACTATTGATGCTGGAAAAATATAGCAATTCCGAATAAAACAAGTTAAGCGATGATTTCGCCCTACCAATGGCCAAATGTGAATCATCTATGAGGTTCTGACTATATCGTCCAGATATTTCCACATCATGTTTAATTCATGTATAAATTCCTGAAAAAAAAGTGATAATAGGATACGGAATAGTTCTTAAGACTCGACATGGCACCACTGGAAGAAAGCGGTTGACACAAATGACCTCATTTGCATCGAAATCTCGATACTATTATTCTAAATTGAGGAAAGAAGTTGGACAATCCAGAAACAAACAAAAAATATCCACATTTTGGAAACTTCAGGCAGTTTTTAACCCAACAGGCAACATCATCATGGTGTATAAACACGTTAGACTAACGTTATTAATTTTTAACGGAGAGAGAGAGAGAGAGAAAGAGGGAGAGAGAGGGGAGAGAGAGATGGGGTGTAACGTCCACTCGACACAAACTAGCTCATTTCAGGACAAACACATGGTTCAATTTTATTTCAATAATTCGTTTGCGCGTACACTGTAAAAAATATCCATTCCGTAGTTTAACACCTTTTTTCTGTTAATTAGTGGCTTAAAAGTCTGACGTATTTCTCTAAACAACGCGTTCTATGTATTTCTGTGGAATATTCCGTAATTATAAACAGGAAATTTCTGAAAAATTTAGGGCTAAACTGTTTAAGAGTTAGAGAGAGAATGGGGTTTAACGTCCACTCGACACAAACTAGGCTATTTCGAGAAGAGCACATGGTTCAATTTTATTTTAATAATTCGCTCGCGCGTGTGTCTTGCGTACTTGGAGGAAACCGGAGGACCCGAAGAAAACCCACGAGGTAGGGCAGGCGACCCTTCTACTTGTCACGTACAACTTGGAATTCGAAACAACGCCAGTTGACTCAATGACAGGCTTTATAATACAGCGCGAACACGCTAACCATCTCGCTATCCACACCCCTCCCTTAATTGTATTTCCCCGGGTCCTAAAAATAAATACATATTAATGTAACATGAATGATTTGTATTTTTTATTCCGAAACCCCATCTCTCTCTTTCCCCCTCTCTCTCTCCCTCTCTCTCTATTCTCTCTCCCCCCTCTCTGTCCCCCCTCTCTCTCTCTGAATCTCCGTTTCTCTCTCTCTCTCTCTCTCTCTCTCTCTCTCTCCCCCTCTCTCACTTTCAATTTTATTAACTAATCTGCGATATATGTTTCATGTATGTATATCACTGTATTTAAGTGATAATATCTAAAAAAAAATCGTAAACGTTACAGCGAAGTATACGTCTAGATCCAATTGGACAATTTGTCTCAGGGATGTTCTACCGATGGAAATTGAGTTACTAATACACAACAAACAAGCAATTTAATTTCCCCTTGCCTCACTATTTACTATTCGAAGTAATTGAATTTGCAGAATTTTGATAATGTCATTACTTTTCCTACATTTATTTTTATGTACGCTTTCGATGTTTTTGGTCTATGTTTGAATATCTTTATTTAAATACAATTTTCTATCATTGTTAAAATATTTATAAAATAAATAATATCATCACCGAGGTTCAGAAGAATTACAAAAGAGGCGAACATTATTGGCATCGGTATATCGAGAATTATTCATTGACAAATTATGATAACAGTGATAAATGGTTTTGCTGAAAAAAAGTTATATTTTCTCTGAATAGCTAAAATTGACACAATATGTACAAATTATTCTGATTGGTAAATAACGAGGAAAGCCGTGTGGTCGAGTAGACAAAACATTTCTTCCTTTGTGTTTTACTACAAACTATTTAGTGAATTTAGATCATGAATTATTATTTATACCAATTGCGCGAAAGGGCAGAACATATGCAAGCCAATGCACGATGGTTTTTTGACCTATCGGTTTAATTTTTTTCAATTATTCGCTTGCGCGTAGGGGGTTTTAGCAGTGGGAGAAAACCAGAGGACCCGGAGAAACCCCACGAGGGTGGAAAGGCGACCCTAGTCCTTGTCGCGTACAGCCGGGGATTTGAAACCACGCCAGTTTACTCAATGACAGGCTTTATGATACAGCACACGCGTGCTAACCATCCCATCCAACAGGACAAGGGAATATAATAATTAATGAAATGGGTTTAACGTCCTATGCTTCTACAGCTAGTATGGGCTAATTGAAGACGGGCATACGCCATACAGTGTGCTATGAGGGAAATAATTGCCCGGCAGTAACTGAATTTCAACTGCTAATGGATCTTTTACGTGTACGCCAATGTGTACACGGGATTTCGGTTTTGAGTCTCATCAGAACGACTAGGCAGCTGTCCTTGACAAGGGGAAACCACGCTGGAAAATCGAGATGAACTTTCTCGGGCAATGCAGGAATCGAACACCCGACTTTCAGGCTAGCAAGAACAAGGGAATATAACGTTTTAAGTATAAAATAACACTCACTATATAACATGACATTTTGGTCAATGGTAAAAAAAGAAATATGCATGGAATTAATTGAGTCACTATTGGGGAATACGTTTGATACACTGAACTCTCTCTCTAACAGCACCATGTAATTATCATGTATTGTTTAGTGGATTTTTTAGGCTAGTGATTACCTTTTAAAGACGCATTCCAACGAAAGTATGTAGCGGGTTGTTATTTTCAATAAACGAGTGGCCGTTTTGGTGTGAATGGAAATGGCGGCACCTAATATTATTGGCGAAAAATACTGGAATGACCGAAAACAACATGGGTTACCGGAGGGACTGACAAGGATAGTTGTCTAGTCGTTCGGTGGGCATAAAACCGAGGTCCCGTGTACATTTCGTTGAGCACATAAAGGATCTCTTGACAGTTGGGGGGTTGGGATGGCCTAGTGGTCTAGAGAGTCGCGCTTCGATCTCTAGCTGGCCGGTCACCTCTGGCTTGCGGCTGTGGTTTTGAGCCCTGGTGTGAGCGTATGTGGCATGGAGATAGGGGCGCCTTCTCATCCTCGTGGGTTTCCTCCCACGGCTAAAGACCCCTACGCGCAAGTAAATTATTTAAATAAAATTAAACCATATGTTGGTCCCGAAATGACCTAGTTGTGTTGAGTAGACGTTAAACACCATTCTCTCTCTCTCTCTCTGTCTCTCTCTATCTCTCCCGACAGTTGGAATTATAAATAAGAGTTGGCCGTAGCACACCTGTTCGGGTGAAATTTCTCTCATAGCACACTGTGGGAATATAATTAGGTTGGGAATAGAATTAAGTTGGCAGAGAATAATCCAAGAATGTACTTAGGCTTCGATATTTATGGGAAGTAGGACCTGTGTTTTAATCCGATTGCTCGAGAAAAGAAATGTAATAAGTATTAGACTGCAGTTCAGATGTGTTGGCATACAATAAAACAGCTCTTGTTTAATCAGTATTTTAAACGGAAACTGCAATCTCGCAACAGGCAGCTGATTGTTTTAACTTATAAAATACCGATACACCAGACCTAGTAGAATTTTATTTTACCAATCGTCACAAACTGTTGTTAATCAGTGACAAGCGGATCCGCTGTAAATTTCCGCTCCATCGTTATTATAGCAGAGGAATGAAATTAAATGGGGTTCAACGTTCTATTTTTCTGCATCGACTTGTCTGATAAAGATGTTATATCGCCGACAGGGGTTGAATAGGAGTAAATTAATGAGGCACAAATATTAACGTTTAGTTCGCTCTCGATATATAAAACTGCTTTTGAAATACTTGAAAACGCAATGAAGAATACAAATATCATAGATAAGTACTCGGAATTGTGTTGCTTCAGATCGGACCAGTTATTCCTCTAGATATTTGATTTTTAACAGGTTGACTTTGATTTAGAATAATTAATGATATTTTACCAAAAAATCCCATTAAAGCGATAATTTCATATTTTTAAGTTATTAAAATATATTAAAATAAAGCCTTAAAATCGATGGTAATTATAAACAGTCCAACCTTGTTAAATAATAATTATATAACTCACTATTGCTAGCTGAGAAATTGGCAAAAATATCATTTTCATCTTCAAATTCAAACGTTTGAAGATAGCTATTCACCTGGAGGATAGAAAAACATGGGCGGTAATTGAGTTACGTCCGGTGTTGATGCTTTTCAAGTGTGAGAGTATCGTATAATAGTAAGCAAAATACATAGAAACAATTATGTTTTGATTTTCTTAGAAAATATGAATTTCTCGCTTTAAAGATACATTCCCACGAAAGCAGTTATCGTGTAGTTATTTTCAAAGTCTGACAATTTTACTATAGATAGAAAGTAAACACCCTCCAAAAAACACCTAAATGTGGGGGTATTCCCCAAACGCAGTCTGCCACCTTGAGTGACGTAAGTGTGGATCGAACGGCTAACGTTTTAACAACATTGTGCGTGTGTGTGTGTGTGTGTGAGAGAGAGAGAGAGAGAGAGAGAGAGAGATAGATATATAGAGAGATATATATAGAGAGAGTGAGGGAGATAGAAAGAGAGAGAGAAATGGGATTTAACCTTCACTCGTCACACACTAGGTCATTCAGGAACTAGCATGGTTTTATTTTATTTCAATTATTCGCTTGCTCGTAGGGGTCTTTAGCAGGGGAAGGAAACCTGAGGACCCGGAGAAAACCCACGAGATTGGACAGGCGACCCTACCCCTTGCCACGCACAACAGGGGGATCGAAACCACGCCGTGCTGGTACTAACCATTCAGCCATCCAACCCCCAACATTGTGAGAATACAAACGCCAAGAAGACTGTGAATTAACGTCGGAAAAAGAAGAGGATAGTCAAGGTAATTATAGCTTAGATATTTATGGTAAATGGAGAGCTACAAGTCGTGATAACACTAATAAAAATATATTCGCTCCAAGAGGTAGTTATCGTCCGATTAAAAAGTTTTAATATTATGTTTTTAGTATAAACATATCAAATAACATGTTTGTAAACGGAAATACATCTTTTTAAAGCATAACGTACAATATTAAAGGGACATTGCATAAGATAAAGAGCTAGTCGTTCTAGCCATACAAGTTCAAAAATAAATAATGCAAAAGACATATA
The DNA here is from genome assembly GCA_917208275.1 of Patella pellucida. Classification (NCBI taxonomy): domain Eukaryota; kingdom Metazoa; phylum Mollusca; class Gastropoda; family Patellidae; genus Patella; species Patella pellucida. Next base: position 13,873,627 of record OU795039.1, read on the forward strand.
TTGAAATTTTCATTCAGATTAATTTATTTTGATTGGTTTTAGTTTAGACAAGATGTTCGAAGTGATCGTGACCAGCGTACTAGTCTTTAGCCGCGATTCTTCATTCTTAAATCAAATCAGTAAATGTCCGAACCGTTCTAATTTTTCTAAGAATCGAAGGCATCCGATGGTATCAAGAGTTGATTATGGTCATGTCATGTCAATAAATTATATAACGTTTAAGGCAAAATAAAAGACCCCTGCAATATGAAGATTTAGTTGTTACATATAAGGCGAGAGAGAGAGGGGGAGAGAGAGAGAGAGAGAGAAATGGGGTTTAACGTCCACTCCACACAAACTACACTGTTAAAATTATGTATATTTACAGTTTTAACTATAGTAAAAAGACAGTACATGATTTGTAATATATCATGGTTTGTTAACTTACATTTAAAACGATGTAGACTCATAGGAATACAAGGCTATGTAAAATTACATCAGATTTAATGTAGTAATACAACCCTATGTCAGTTTACATCACGTGAGTTGTATGTTAACAGAAATGCCGCTGGAAATATTATTTTTAAAGAAAATTGTAAATTTACCTAGAAATAGGTTATTCAAAATCTGAATGCAACGAACTTGCTAATAAAAACAGGCATGTGCCATACATTGAGCTGTGTGGGGCATTTTGCTTGGACGTGGTCATGTCACCGACCCATTCCATTATAAGGAGCAGAACAGTAGCACATTAAACCCCATTTCAATTATCTTCAAATATCGAATGTTGTTTTAAATGCTCGGCTAAAAGTTCCACAAAACCTTCTGTGTTCGCCAGGACCGAACCTAGGAATAATTAGCCCAGCGGAGACAAACACATTCCTTTGAATAATGTTACCTTGGCTTATTACATTATATGTAATTCTACATAGGTATTAATACATAAACTCTGTCAAAATACACAATATGTTTTGCTTTATATGTTATTGTACAAAGTTATGCAAATTAACATCACTGTAATTTTACATGTACTCCATTTACAGGTATGTAAATTTACCTTTGATGTATAATAGCTAGAGGTAAATTTACATTATAGACTGTGAAATAACATGCCATGTTTAAATACAGCTATAACGATGGCAATAAATCTGCCAGTTAAAACGTGGTAAAAATACATAAATTATTTTTACAGTGTAGGTCATTTCGGGACCAATATATAGTTTAATTTTATTTCAATAATTCGCTTGCGCGTAGGGGTCTTTAGCCGTGGCGGAAAACCGGAGGACCCGGAGAAAACCTAAGGCTGGAAAGGCGACCCTACTTCTTGCCACGTACAACCGGGGATTCGAAACCACGCCAGTTGACTCAATGACAGGGTTTATAGTTTATGAAACAGCACACACCTGCTAACCATTCGGCCATCCAACCACCTGATACATAATTCCTGCTTAAGAAATCACTGCCATATGTTATCAATTGGCCCACCCCATACTTTATATTGTAAAGGGAGCCATGGTGACTAAGTGGGTAAGACGGTGGCTCGCTAGCCCAGACACCCGTGTATACATTCGAGTGCAAGATCCATAGACATTTGGAATACGATATATAAGAGTATACCTCAGTGCCGCTGCCCGGGCAAGATTTCCCTCACAGGACACTGTATAGCACATGCCCGACTTGATTAATCCAATCGGAGAAAAACAGTAGGTCGTTAAACTCCATTTTATTCATTTCCTGTTCATAATATGAACAGGAAATGAATAAAATATTGTAAAACATATGTACTTTTTAAAAAACGTCCATATTATTGATGCCTTACCCCAATGTCTAACCGGAATTGACAACCGCAGTTACTTGTAAGTGATACGTATACCAAACCCTCATTGTTTCTTAGTTTCCTGTATCTATGACGTTCGCGGACACCTGTACACCATGCTGGGTGCTCGATGTCACTGTAAATCTTTGTCAAAATTTCTTTTACGTCTGTTCTCGTTTATTTTAGTGACGTAAATAAATTTACTGGTTTCGCTTGTCCGCAATTGCTTTCCGTCTTGTGGGCGTGTGTCATACCGATTTTATTATCTGGTGAAGTAGAACAAGTTCTTTCAGCACGACGTCCGGATGACAACCATGAAATAAACACACATAATTTAATCTTTGGAAATAAATCAATGCCGGTAGACGTCTAAGTCGAACCCGTCGGTATGTGGGAAGCCGCATTGAACCATGTGTTAGTCCCGAAATTATCTGGTTTTTGTCAAGTAGAGAGAGAAATGGGGTTTCACGTCCACTCAACACAGGCCATTTCGGGACTAACATATGGTTTGATTTTTTTATTTCAATAATTCGCTTGTGCGTAGGGGTCTTTAGCAGTGAGAGGAAACCGGAGTGTCCGGACAAAACCCAGGAGGTTAAGAAGGCGTCCCTATCTCCATGCCACATACGCTCACACAAGGACTCGAAAGGTGGCGGGCCAGCTAGAGGTCGAAGCGCGGCACTCTAGACCACTAGGCCATCCCAACTCCCCCTTGTGTCCAGTAGAAGTTAAACCTCATTTCTCACAATATATATATATACTCTTATAATAAGTCCATTGTTTTCTTTTTTTAAAAAAAATAGTATAATTGATGAAAGTGAATCATTATTAATTGTATCGTTGAGATCACATGGTATTATTATTTTAGTTTTTTCTTAACATTTTAATAATTATACATACGACCGAACCATTATTTCAACCATGCCAAAATCGTTTTTTTTCTGTATTATTAAGTATTGATATATTTCTCTTCAATCTAAGGTATTGTTTCACTGAAATAGTTTTGAAAAAATACTGGTTTCCAGAAAATAACATATTCAGTCATTCAATCATTGGTGCTATTTCCCTATTAATGGCCATATTTTTGCCACAGATCATGGTTATTCGTTTTCACCATGTCAATGCAACATTTAACAGGTTGTATAATCCGGTCACCGTATTATTTAAATAAAATTGAACACAATATGTTTTTTTTTCTCTTTTCCTGTCTCAAAATCCAAGGCAAATGTTTTTTTTTAAAGCACGTGAGCGCTGTATCATAAAGCCTGTATGTGGCGATGAGTATTGTCGCCTATCCAACCTCCTGGGGTTTCTCTGGTTATCTCCCACTGCTATGCACAAGCGAATTATTGAAATAAAATTAAACCATATGTTAGTCCCGAAATGGCCTAGTTTTTGTCGAGTGGACATGAAACCCCATTCAACTCTCTTTCTCTCTGTCGTTATATCCAGGAAAGGGTATCTGGTCAAAATATTAAGACCAACTGTAGATTTCGCGCGATGTAAACAGGGTTCGGTTAGGTTTAGGGCTGTTTATTTCTACTGGCCATGAGGAACTCTGCAGGCGGCCTTAACATTTAGACCTAACAACTATTAGACCACCGCTCCTAGATCCATCACTAAGTCCTAATATTAAACCAAGCACGAACAAAATTCGAAGTTCTCAAAAACGGTGCAGGAAAAATTATGTAATCAGGCAAAATAGTGTAATCTGCATAATGGACTGTTCACCGAGTACGAAATACACGAAAATGTCCGACCTTCTTCACGCTTAAAGTTTGATTTGAGAGAAATGAGAGAGGTGTGTCTCAAATGAGATCTATAATAGGACTGATGGGTGATTAACTTTATCAGAACATTAGAGCAATCCCAAAGGATATCTACGACCGTTTCATTTACTAAGTATGAAAAGGAAGCACCGTTTGAACGTCAGCCTTTTAAGAAAAAAGGAAACGGATGATTTCATTTAACAAGCAACACTTGCAACAAAAACTGACATTAAAGATCTAATCGTTTGAGTACACCTGCTGTGAAAGCAACAAATAAAAGCTTAATGCACGTTCTGGGCTGCTAAATTACTTCATCGAGTTCTTAAAGCAGCTTGATTTGTCAAATGAATTTTCAGTTTAATAGCATGCATCAGGAGAAGTTCTTTGACAAATGGAGATTCTATAATTTGAAACTAGTTACGATATATTATGATGAAGACGCCATCTCGAATTTTAAACAGTGTAGGTTATAACTATGGTTATTGCTTTTGCCCACTTTGTGGAATCTTGTGAACTTTCTAGCAACAAAGGTCATCGTCTGATATAATTTGTGGAAAGAAGGCTTTCGAATTTCAACCATTTCTGCTACAATTATTTATCTCCCTTTCAAACTGCTAAAATTCAATTCAGCGAAAAACAAGGCAATACAACACAACCTGCCTGAGATTTATGCACGTCAGCAAGACGACACCCAGAATTATGCAAACGTTTTGGAGAGGTATCATCCGATCTGTTTGGAATATAATTTTGCTTGTTTCGCTTGTCCACAATGTTTTCCGTCTTGTGGGCTTGTATCATGCTGCTTATAATATCTGGTGACATAGAGCAAGTTCTTCCAGCACGACGTCCGGATGACAACCACGGATAGACGTCTAGCTAGAGAGAGAGAATTCGGGTTAAACGTCCACCCAACACAGCTAGGTCATTTGGGTTTTAATTTTATTTCAATAATTCGCTTGTACGTAGGGGGAAACCGGAGTGCCCGGAGGAAACCCTCGAGGTTGAGAAGGCGCCCCTATCTCGACGTCACATACGCTCACACTAGGGCTCGAAACCACAGCCGCAAGCAAGAGGTGACCGGCCAGCTAGAGGTCGAAGCGCGGCACTCTAGACCACTAGGCCATCCCAACACCCCGTCTAAATCAAATCCGTTGGTAAATGGGAATACCATTCTCAACATGACTTCAAGCTCCTCTATCATCGGGCTCTACACAAGGACATCATAGTTTACACTTTAATATATCAAATCTATCCAAATAATAGACCCTGGGAAGACGAAGCGGAACGGGAATCGTCCCTATGGCCTACCCTACCCAAAATCTTTATGTACTTATACTGGCTTATTAAAGACGATGAACTTTTTCTCACTCCATGCAGATGTACTGTACTTATAGTGTGTCCTATCAATGGGGGATTCTTTTTCATGGACATTGAGAGACATAATAATAATAATAATTATAAAAATAATAATAATAATAATAATAATAATAATAATAATAATAATAATAATAATAATAATAATAATAATAATAATAATAATAATAATTATAATAATAATTATAATAATAATAATAATTATAATAATAATAAAATTATAATAATAATAATAATAATAATAATAATAATAATAATAATAATAATAATAATAATAATAATTATAATTATAATAATAATAATAATAATAATAATAATCTTGTTATTTTACAAGGGTAGCAAATTAGGCCTGAGGCCTGTTTTCGATTTGGCCCTTGGCACAGATCGTGCGAATGATTTCGATCATTACTGCCGGAAGAAACTCGGGGGAAATCTGCCTTGTTCCTGGTCACTGTCAGGCCTTCTTTCCTGCAACGCTGACCTATTGATTTTTTTTATTAATACAGCATATAAGTATAAGTGCTTCAAAATTTAATGTTTTTTATCCATCCATATTTTATAGATATATGTCATCAGCTTCCATGTTGATCCATGTACATATTTTGTATAACACTACCCATACCTGCCTTCGAGAAAATACTGTGCATAATATACAGGCAATATTTGTATAATTCTATTCATACCTCTCATATGGTGTAAATAACTTTCACGTTTACCATACAGCACATCTAAAATATTTATTATCATTATGTAAAACATTGGTTCCGGATTTTATGTATTTTCTACCCTTTCGAAATAAAATGATTATTTATGAAGCCGCATTGGGTTGACGTACTCTTTTTCTGAATGCCATATTTGATTATATCTGCATTTATTGCACTCGTTCACTTTGTTCGATAACAGACCTACTCATTATTTGATCGACGCAAAATGTGTATTACGATGACTAGGGTCTGTCAAATGGCTATCGTAGATTATTACTTCCGGGGTTATTACCCGTGATTATATCGTTCAGTGATGCTTTCCGGTAGAAAATAATTTCCCTTTATTACGGAATATCATTGTAAAGGTTCCGAATGAAAAATGACTCCCCCCCCCCCCATGGAGAGTGTATTATATCAACAAACGTCGCGTTTGACATTAGTTTTGGGGAATTACCAGGGAATTTTATCAAACCAGCAGCCTTGAGACAATAACTCTGCTCATTTAGGTATATACACTCTATAAAAGATGTCATTTGTAACAGCGGTAAACCGGTAGCCGCATCGCCGAGTGCTGGAACACGTGTGACTCGAAGTGTCGGTGCATGGCGAAATTCGGGAATACTTGACCATAAAATAAGAGGAATATTTCAGATACACCAGAAAACCAATGGTTGACAGTGGTTGACAAAAACATTGCTAATAATGTCTATCACTACTATTTACCTTGAGTAAACTTTCTCGTATTCTTCTTAATGTGGGATATTACATAAATGCTGTTGTCTTTTGCATTTGGAATATATAATATGAAAATTACAATAAATTGAATATCACGAGACCATTCTATCATCAAATTCCACGAAGCAACAACTTTGTCCTTATTAAATTTATAAATGGAATGTGATTAAAGTCGTGCCCTTCTCCATCATTCTGGCTAATGACAAACTGACATACGCCGCGCCTACTTTTTTTAATTTCAAATTCCAAATATCAAAGGTTTTTTTTACTCGCACTCAAACGTCTCTACGGAGGTCGGTTTTTCGTTCCATCCGAACAACTAGACGCTTGGTAACAATTTAATCTCATTTGTATAATGATGGTGCGATCTAGCTCTATGCCCAGTTCTTGAACTACGATTAACTGCAGCCGCTCGATTAGCGCCAAGTCCGCCCACTATATTTTATATAGGGCCCATAAGAACATTAACATTTTCACCACCAAAATCAATTTTAAATCTCGATTATAAGAGACGGAAATTAGCCAGATAAAGTAGTGGACCCAATAAAGCAGATTATCCAAGCGGGGGTCAGAACATCCACTTGATAGAAAGAGAGAGATGAGAAGAAAAGAGAAGAGAAGAGAAGAGAGAGAGAAATGGGGGTTAACGTTCACTTGACACAAACTAGGTCATTTCGGGACTAACACATGGTTTAATTTTATTTCTATAATTCACTTGCGCGTAGGGTTCTTTAGCAGTGAGAGGAAACCGGAGGTCCCGGATAAAACCAACGAGGCTGGACAGTCGACCCTACTCCTTGTCACGTACAACCGAGGATTCGAAACCACGTCAGTTTTTGGTACAGCAGGCACGTGCTAACCATTCAGCAATCCACCCCCACATCCAATTGCAATACATATGACATGACATTGACACAACGTTTCTATGTTTCGTATCCAAAACGATTTGTAATCTTCTGTTTAAAATGTATTTTGTCCTTCATTCGTGTATGCAGAGCACGATTGTATTTAATTAAATCCCCAAAAAGAAAAAAACCTCCACCAAGACCTGCAGTTTTAAAAAACATTTCTTTTGAAGCATCAAATGATCATCTATATCATGGCTACATGATTGAGTATCGCAGAATCAATACTTGGGCATAACGGGCAAGCTCACAACACTTAACGCCAGTAATAAAAAAAAATACAAGATTATTATACTAAAAATAAGCGTCTTCAGTAACTTGTTTATTGGTTTATGGCACTATTCTTTCTCAGCGTTATGAGAGAACAGTTGTTATCCAATTACCTAAAAATCAATACCATAATCAGTTCACACACATTTTTTGTCGATGTGTTATCGCACCCATGAGTACATATAATAATACCGCCATAAATAAGTTGATTCGGCCATCAATAAGCATTAAAACTCGACCAAGGAGTTAAGCTAAAACGCATAAAACCATCATTTTAGAAATATGTGTTAGGATTAATTATTTTTGATCCCTTTCAAGCAGGGAAACGAACATACCATGACTATAGGGAACAATTAATAAAACGGAACGAATCTATTTTTTGTGAAAATGTCTCTAATGTAATACTCAGCTGGCTGTCTCAACCCCTGCGCCCGTTTCATATTTTGTTGGGGGATCACGTTGGCTAAGTGGGTGAGACGCTGGCTCGCTAGCCTGGAGGACGGGTGTTCGGTCCCTAAATTGGCCTAGAAAGTTCTTCTCGATTTTCCGGCGTACACGTAAAAAATCCCTTGGCAGTTGGAATCGATATGAGAGTAGGCCGTAGCGACCCTGCCCGGGCAAAATCCCCCCTCCCCATAGCACAGTGTACGGCGTATGCCTAGTTAAGGTGCAGAACAGTAGGACGCTGAACCCCATTTCATTTCAGATTTTGTCTGCATCGTGTATATATTTTTGCAAATGGCTGCTGTACTAAGTGACACCCCCTCCCCATATTATCAATAAGTCATATTGAATAATTACTTTTTTGCGCAAACCCCCATCGTTTTCTCGTATACAAATTACAAGAATAGAAACCAAGGGCTTGTTTTGCGAAATTCTAACTAAAATAAAATCCAAATTTTAGTAATTTGATTGGATAAGATTATATTGATTTTAGAGTTAAACCAATCAAAATTGAAGTATCTACTAAAATTTGGATTTTATCTTTAGGTAAGAATTCGAGAAACAGGGCCCTGATTGTCGAAATAACCAGGGGCCAGTTTAATGAAGTTTTAACTATAAGATAAATCCCAAATTTAAGTAATTTGATTGGATAATATCAGATTGATTTTAGTGCTGAGTAAATCAAAATTGAAGTATCTACTAACATTTGGATTTTATCTTTAGTAAAGATTTCGAGAAACAGCGCCCTGATTGTAAGGGTATACACCAGCGACACTCTTTTATAAAGCCAATGAATTACTAGTAGTTGTATGTGACAGGGAATTACCTACCAATTGTTGCCGTAGACTCTTTATTTAAACGTAATTATTTTGTCTACCACAATTTAACCTGGATAAAAATAACAAGACACCACTTCCGTGAGGTATATCTTTTAACGTTAAATAACTGGCTTTCTAGACGGTTATTGTAATTAAAAAAATGGGGCAATCAAAGTTATCTTCCCTTCACGATGGCGGGATGCTCGATTCACAGTCCAGAACGTCCCGAATTGACAGAATTGTAATCGAGTGACGCGGAATTTAACCCTGTCACAGTTCTGTCAGTCCTGACTACGGAGGTGGTGTGAGTAGAATCATGACGTAATTAAACACAACGACTAGGTTTCGGCTGCATGTTTGGTTTAGATATTTGCCTATCCAGTCAACGTATGCGTTGTATCCCGAAATACCCCTTTGCACTCGATTGACACTATTGTTCGGATTGGGGGAATTCAATTCCGGAACGTTCAATCGAGTACGCCCAAATTAAATCGTTCACATATTTGTAAGAGAGAAAACTCTACTGAATGTAAATGGTCGATCTGATAGACACGTCGACTTATTTAACATACTTAAGACTTGAGGTCTTACACAAATGTTTACATATTTACTGTAGATGTAACGCTATTAACACGTCTTTGCTTATGTATGCTTTTAGATTCCAGATGTAATTTGCAACATAAAATAAGACTTGAAACAATCTTGCGTTGACGAAACCTCTCAGACAAATTGTGTTGTCGTCTACAGGAACACGAATTGTCCATCTAAATTTAGCTAATGTCAACATTAAACGCCTTTCTGTCTTGAAGCGGTCACCAAATTAAAACCTTATAGTATGCTTTAGATCCGTTTATCGTAAATCGACATGGGCAATGGGAACGGTTCTATGAATTCCAGTTATTGGCATTGGAAGACAAGCTTTGCCTCGGGTCACCCAACATCGCTAAGATATCATCAGCAATATGATAAAGTAATTGAATGGAGATCTCAAACCAATTTAGTTATATCTTGTTAACTGTGATGATGGCGAGAAAAGGCTTCACTTTTCGCACTCAACAAACATGGAACAATTTAGTGGATTCGCGAATCAACCTCTGTGTGTTTGCTTGACGCAAGAACAAGAAGAATTTCTGTGTACTCTACTTCCTAACCTATAGTACTTACCCTTTTCTAACAAATAACATCCGAGAATAAATTAAATCATGACTTTATTGTTAACTTCAAAAGTGTTGTAGCAACCAACTTGCCGTTTCAGTCTCTTATCTCATTATCGACAAAGCGACGCAAATGATGGAATCAAACGTGATTGTATTATATTCCCAAAAGAGGGGCATTTACCTCCGGCAAGTGGTTCTTGTACCCTTGAGTATTAGCATGCAAACTGGAACTTAATCAACTCGGAGAATAAATCTGGGTCAAATATGTTTCCATTTTAAGGCACGATTCTACAATTACCATATTGTTTCCATTTTGATTCGCAGAGAGTGTAAAATACGTCTGAATCATGAAGGCAAATAATCCAAGTATCTTACTAAAACAAAACAAAACTCTGAAACTTCGATTCTAATTAGGGAAAATTGGGTTTAACGCACAATCGACAAAAGGAAGTCATTGCGCGTAGTTGTCCTTAGTAATGGGGGGGGGGGGGAGAAAAAACAAGAGTTCAGCCAGGCAAGCCTACTCCTTGACAGGTAAAAACGGGGATTCGAACCCAATTTAATCAATCAAGCCTTTGGAACACAATAACTCTTCTCCTAATTAAGGCAGAATGTGTTCATAAGGTGAATGTCTAGACCGAGTTCGGTGATCATTAGTATTTTCCTACCAAGAATAAGCAGTTTGATTAGCTGATGCCTCGAAACGGTAATGATTCTAATATAGTGAGAGCGGCGAAACTGTTTTACTGCATCGGGCTTTTGACAAAGGTACATCATGTGCATTGTCTTCTCGATTACCGAGTTAAAAAAAATGTGCAATTATTTAATATGAGGCATCTAAATACTTTGGGATATAGCGGGGGGGGGGGGAGGGGCATAGCTGCTACATTGTAGTATATTCATTGATGCTTTGCGCAAGTACATGCGTTTGATTTATTGAAATCATAGAATTATGTAGCCAGGTTTTCCGTCTATTTCTATGGGGACTCGTTATTATCTGTTCAGCTATGTGTCTAAAACGTTGCGAATGCGACCAATTTTATGCAGCACGAAAAACGCTGACAGGCATACTACATAAAAGACCATTTTCATCGAAATAAAAACCTTAATTACGCACGGTCGAACATGGAAGAACTTCCTCATTGCCAATTCTCAATTCGTATAGTTTTTAATTAATAGCAACATCTATGAGAATAAATAACTTCAGTTTTACAACCATAAGTTTGTTAGCAAGCATCAACGCACGAATATCATCAGAACATTTTTCAATTGCAACTTCTGAAACTTCAGCATTCTTACATTTAAAGCACAATTGTGTGTCATCAGCGTACAACACGAAATCCAAACCGTGACGAAGTATAAAATCCTCTAAAGTACCTTTTGGGGGCTAAATTAATTGGACATTGAGAAAGTTACAGGCTTGTTACAAAACCTACGCAAAGGAATACCTTAAATAATCGAATCATCCGCTACTGTGGCTTGAGGAAAGACAGAATTTAAGATATCTTTAGTGAACGGTTTTTAGGTGAACACCAATCTGACTGTCGGCTTGTTTCCATTTAGAAAAAGTGCTATCAGATGTTCTGGTAATGGTTAATATTTTGCATATTGGCTGAAAAGGTCGGCCATATGACAGATAAATGCATCTGAAAGTGGTTGGATACAATCGGATTTAATGGAGTAAATCGATTTTGGTATCATTCGGTAAGTATTAGGGAACACCACCCGAGCATAATATAGGGGTTTCTTTAACCATATTGAGCATTTTAACAGGCAGGGCAGATTTTTACGGGCAGCAACGTAGTACTACATATTAGGGTAAAAAGACTTTAGTTTGGGTAAACCCCCCTGGTCCTGACAAAGACACAACTAGCTTATTTTCTTTATTTAGTAGTACAATTATAGATTAATTGTTGGTATGCATTCGATTTCTAAATATAGTTAATCATATAATCCTAGACAGGTGGGCAAATGATCAGAAAACACATTGTGCTTGATAACGACAAGAGGATACTTGTTGAAACGTTGCACTATTAAAGTTGCTAGTGATTGTTATCGATAAATTGTGTTTGTGTTTTTTAATAATAGTCCTATCACTAAATGCCTTACAAACAATAGATCAGAAAACAATTGCGGCCGAGAAGCAAGAGAAGAAGTTTTTGACTCAGTGTGTGTGAATGGTTAACGCCTGTGCGTTGCGTCCTAAGGTCTATCATTGAGTCAAATATCGTGGTTTCGATTCGTGTAGGATCGCATGTCCAACCTCGTGGGTTTCGTCCGGGTCCAACGATTCCTACCACTGCTAAATAAAGAGCTCTACGTTGAACCATATGTTAGTGCCGAAATGACCTGGTTTGTGTCAAGTGGACGTTAAACCCATTCCCCCCCCCCTCTCTCTCTGACTCAACGATAATATTTGCAGCTGTGTGACCTTTGTGTCGCCACACTTGGGTGAGTGTGTTTAATCGGCTGTGATAAATATAATCTGACAATGTATCTGGACAGATTTTAGTGACGTTACCGTAAATATCTGAAGGTCTTTGGGGTTGTTTTAAAGCATCGAGCGCTAGCTTTCATTTGTGTTTGGCGATCAATGTTCTCGCTTCGGGCTTATTACGACTGGATTAAATATTTCTACTTGTGGCAGGTTTCTTAACGAATCAACATTCCAACTTAAAACATTAAAGCAAGGTAAATACACTTACTTTTTTTTTGGTTTCGCCTTTGATTGACGTTCTGTCAACTAGTTTATATCAAGCAGTCTGTGCACAGTAGGAGAGTTGCTTTTTTTTAAGACACCAGACGTATAGGTCTTTTTTGTTTTAATAACCGCCTATGAACCCTTTCTCCTGTTATATTTGGAAAGGACACCAGGCGTATGGGTATTTTTTCGTTTAAATAACCGCCTGGGAAACCATGAACATTTTCCCTCCTATTTTTTTTAGGAGGGTTGAGTGGCCGAATGGTTAGCACGAGCGCACTGTATCATAAAGTCTGTCATTGGGTCAACTGGTGTGGTTTCGAATCTTCGGTTGTACGTGACAAGGAGTAGGGTCGCCTGCCCAACCTCGTGGGGTTTCTATGGGTCCTCCCACTGCTCAATACCACTAGCCACAATCGAATTATTGAAATGCGTGCGTGCTGCATCATTAATCCCGTCAGTATGTCAACTGACGTGGTTTCGAATCCCTCGGATTTACATGACAATGTGGTCGCCTATCGAACCTCATGGGTTTCTCCGGGTCCTCCGGTTTCCCCCTACTGCTAAAGACCCCTACGCACAAGCGAATTATTGAAATAAAATTAGATCAGACTAGTATGTTTGTCCTAAAATGACATAGTTTATGTCGACATGACGTTAGACCCCATCTTTCTCTCTCTCTCTGTTATTTTTATTGCACAAGGGCAGCAGCATTGGTTGACTTAAATATATCAGAATAAAGGCTTTGATATAAACGACAGTCCACATAGGATAACTAATTTGTCATTTTGTATCGATGAAATTTGAAAATAATTGCCTTTATGATCAATAAATCTATACAGTATTTTTGTTAATCGTTTCTATAGTCAGGTCCACGTACCCTGATTAATTTGTCTTTTTTATCGATGGAATTGGAATGTAATTGCCTTTCAAAAAAATGGTATATATATACATATAGTATGTCTTGTACAATGTCTTGAATTGCATAAATGATTTTTATATATTGAAATTAAAGGACACAACAAGCGGCTGGGTTTTCAAACACTGGGTAATTGAGTATGTCGCTGGCTTGTATAAACGATGTTTCGACTGGGCAATTTATGCATTTTGGCCATAGCGATATTTCGTGCACAAAGAACTGAGCAAATCCATTACGTGTTCCCATACATATTCAAAGAGATTCTTCGGCATTCACGTGCAAATGTAAGAAAATCGTTTAAATAATGGTCTCTACGTTATTAACAAGATAAGATAATCCCATAATCAACTCTCCGGGTGGTTGCGATTTCGAACGGATTGAAATATCGCCATTAACAATTTTATTCATAGATATCACAACTCTATTAAATATACATTATGGGAGATTGGATACAGAGCTCGCAGTTCTCACTATAATAGTTAAAGTCGAGATAATGTAAAGGGAATTTGCTGAAAAAATTTCAGTCAAATTGGTCCACACTGAACCGAGATTTTAGCGATTGAATTTTCGGCCTAGCCTCGATCATCATTACTAAAGTCGGTACAATAAAACTTACCCTCGATTATCTTTTTCATGATTTAATCATGAATGAAAGCTGGGCAACACATCGATCCTAATCCAGTAAATATCACAGGCTAGCTTTGACATCGAGAGTTTATTCTGGATAAGTTAAGTAGTGTCAAATTAATAATTTAGATAACATTTCAGTCCTATAGATAGGCATGCGATAGGCAGATTTAACTCTTGCATAATGTATGTTTAATTATATTGTAACAACGAATGCAATGAAAATTGAGAATACGCCATTCTTCAGACATACTTCCGCTCAGAATTATTTAACTGAAATTTTCCAAACATTTTTTATTCTTAATCTATTTTTAAGTATTATAGCGAGAACTGGCCTTCTTTTTTTAATTTAATGTGACTGAAATGTTCAAAACTTTTTTTTAATTAATGTTTTCTGAAGTATTTTGTTTATATCAAAGTCCTACTTAATGCATATTTAATGACGAGTCCCCTTGGATGTCTCCTGGCCAAGACCTTTGACGTACAGAGTTACAGGCAAAAGTGATATAAGATATTTAAGGACCTTTTTTATCGATTATTTGTGTAATTATGGATTATGGCCTTGTTCAGTGAATCATACTTTTATAATCTCGAGAGTTTTAATAGAAAATGGAAGGAAGAGTGGGTCAAATAGCTAGGTCATAAGGTCGTGCTAAGTACAATCCTTCTGGTATTAGTGAAGGCAAAGCCCCAACAGTTTACGAAACCTTTCTTAGAATAACGGAACCATGAAATTAGACATGGATTTCTTAAAAAAAAAATATGCATATTGTGGATAAGCTACATTTGCCAACGTTGTTTATGGGTTACTCAAATGTAAATACATGTAACTATATCTGACAGGGAGAGAGGCTTTATTTAGGCTTTGCTAATAAAAATATTGCTAATGGTTTAAACAATATTTATTCATAAGATATCATATATCACATTACACGTTATATAGAGGCGATACAAAAACAAACCAAAGGTTTATATAAATTATATAAATTTGCTTCGTATATGGTTATAAAAATACTGTTACCCTGGTACTCAATATAGAAGACACATGCATGGGTTCTGTGAGATTGATACATCTTTTGCAATGGCAACCTCACACATTGGAGCTAAGCGTTACTTGATGCCCCCCCCCACCGTCTGTGGTGCAGAGCGTCCCAGTTCCACACTAAGCCAGATTTTGGCTTGATTATTGGAAACAAGCATTAACATCAAAGTCAAAGGGACAATATTTGGTGTAAATCTCCCTTGGACAAATCTCCTATAAGAGTAAAGTAAGTGCCAAGGGACGTAGTTGTGTTTTGAATAGCTTCGAACGTATATCTCCATTGTGGTACATTTCCCACTGCAGGTTAACTTTAGACACTTCCAATGAGTACATTCACCGCGCTCGATATTCTTTCTATACACATATCCACTTGCGGCTTACCCCTTACGAATTCGACTTCATGAAGTCCCACCATATAGGCTACACATGAAATAATGTTATTGTTAATAAATAAACTAATATTTCTACTTCAAAAATACACAAACTAATCGTTATAAAATAATTTCAATAAGATAAGAAAATGTTTCACTGAATGATAGTGAACTTGAAAAATAAATGTACAAAATTTGAAAAAAAAATCATCTTATATAGATAAGCAAGTATTTAACTCAATGTAATCTCTAAATATTAGAAATATTTGTCAAAATAAAAATGTAAAATAAAAAAGCCGTCCGCCCGCGAGCGCCGCAGGCGCGAAGCACTCGACGGGGGGTTTGGGGGGCCTCCCCCAGAAAATTTTGAAAACCAGACGGCCGTAGACGCGTTTTCCAGCATTTCGAATACTTTCTAGTAATTTGGAGTGGGTAGTAAATTATGTCAGTTGCTGCATAAAAATTGGTGAAAAATCATCTTTAAAGTACAAACTCTATGACTACGAAAACATGAACAAGTCGAGCGCGAAGCACTCGATGGGGGGGGGGGCACTCGATGGGGGGGTTTGGGGGGCCTCCCAGAGAAAATTTTGAAAACCAAACGGCCGTTAGACGCGTTTTCCAGGCATTTCGAATACTCTCTAGTAATTTGGAGTGGGTAGTAAATTATGTCAGTTGCGGCATAAAAACTGGTGAAAAATCATCTTTAGAATACAAACTCTATTACTACGAAAACATGAACAAGTCGAACGATTTACTTTTGCCACATTTTTCATTTTATGAGACTCAGATGTATAGAAGACTTGTATCTTTATCTACTTTTAATATATGAATGACCATTTTAAAAGAGTTCAAATTTACAATCTATATATATTTCGTATTACGATTTACTTTTGCCACGTTTTTCATTATATGACAGTTCACATTTGTTATCTATATCTAAGATAGTTAGATCTAGAATAAAGATAGAAGACTTTTTGAACTTGTGTAATATTTATATACTTTTAATATGTAAATGACTATTTTAGTTCAAGTTTATTTACATCTAGTAACATTATACCAAAAGAAGAACAAGTCAAACGATTATCAGTAGATGCGCTATCAGTAGAATCGTTATCCGGATTTTGATGGTTCGTAGCAGAAAAAAAATGACAATAACGTTTTCTGATTACTCTCTAATTTCCTAGTGAAATTAATGTCAGATGTGTTGTGACCATGCTTTCTCTTGCAATGCAATTTAAAGTGTCCTTTGCCATTATCTGTTGGCAGGACGTACATTTTATTTCACCGCCATTATCTCCCTTTCGGTTATTTGACTGTGACTCCATAGTAGATACGTTTCCTTCAATTTTCACGGCAGTATTGCAGAAAATTTTCAAATCTTCAATACTGATTTTAGTACTGCTGAAGCATTAGTAATCTTCTATATGCTAGCAGTATTTAAATCAGTACTGAAAATAGTTTTTATTTTTTTTTATCGAATTGATATTGAATATCAGCAATAGAAAGTGTACACTCATACCATTGGAGTTCTGACAACAATTTAAATATGGACTGTACTTCGATTCAATCCCAACAGTTTTGACAACAAACAGTTTTTACAAATTTTGACAGTTTTTTCACCAAGTGTCCCTTGATTGTATAAACACGGCACCGCTACAACTAACTTGACAAAAACGCGCGAGAACTTAATTCATAAAAATTGATTAGTTTAACAGAGTCATAAAAAATTGAAAATGAGATTAATGAGTTACTATAAGACGATGGGCAAAATTTACAATTATCTTGTACTGTAACCGAATCCATTAATCAATCGACGACACTTTTTGGAGTTTGTCATAATATACAGGAACACAGTACTCAAGAACCGAGAAAGGTCATGCGTGCGTGCTAGTTTTATTCAGATGGCGTACGTGTTCTTCATTGACTCGCCTGCTTTCTTTACGCTTCTATATTATTAAAAATATTCAAAACCCGACAGACGGCGCGACGCTTCCCGACAAACTGAGCATTCATTTCCGACAAGACCATAGCCTTCCCCGACAAGGACATACCCCTACCCCACCTCATTTTCAAAAACTCCTCGAATAATGACCGATCTCACAATTCTGAGCTCTTTTCAGATTTCTAAATTTTTTTCATGAAAATATTTGGGGGGGGCCAGGGCCCCCCCGGCCCCCCCCCCCCCCGCCTCGTACGCCTATGTTCGTGATACAACTCCTACTTAATGACGACTGCCCGATTACTAACGATTTAACTAACTAATACACATTATGTATATAAACTGACGACTTTGATCTATTAGTGTCGTACATTTTCATTTATAAGTTATCTGTTGCTTAGTTACAGTGAGCTAGTTGACTTCAAGGAACTAAAAACTCCCACCTACCCACCCCATATATTATCAAACGCGGCCGTTTGTTAGAATTTGGATATTACAGAGGACACAAGTCCATTAGTTTTCTAATTTGTTCATTGATAACACAGGAGATTACGTTGACTAATAGAAAATGAGAGACCCGACTAGATAGTGTATTCCATTGACTAAATGGCGAAATATATACGATGGTATACAGTCGACACTACGTGTGTGAGCAGTATAATTGGTCCAATAACAGACCCTATGAGCTATAGCACGGGCATTAGACACCTGGACATACAAATGGCTTATAATCGTCAAGTTTCAACGGGCTCAACTGCCCTTTAAAATTGAAACAAATGTATTATTTACAAATATGACCCTTGACTAACAATTTCTCTCCGATAAAGAGTTCAATGTTTCATGTCTTAATCACAAAGTAAGTTCTAACGTACCAAGCTAGATAACAAAACTCGCCATGTTTACCGTTTCAGATGACTGAACATAATAACGTAAACAGATCAGATACAAACAATAACCAACGACACACTTCGATTGTCAATATGCCTCACTGCAAGTAAGTAGGACGCTAAACCTCATTCCATTTCCAATTTTAGCTATTACTAATCAATCGTTTGAAACTTTTTCTGTTTAGCTATCAGCATCCAACACGCTGTTTGACAGTACTGCATGTAAACGTGTAATAGAATTGCCTTGTTGGCTTCCAACAACATATATTACATGTTCTTTTTTAATAAAGAATCCCGGGTTGTACGTGACAAGGAGCAGGGTCGCCCGTTCAACCTCATGGGTTTTCTCTGGGTCCCCTGGTTTCCCCCCACTGCTATAAAGACCCTGACGCGCCAGC
The DNA here is from genome assembly GCA_917208275.1 of Patella pellucida. Classification (NCBI taxonomy): domain Eukaryota; kingdom Metazoa; phylum Mollusca; class Gastropoda; family Patellidae; genus Patella; species Patella pellucida. The sequence continues at coordinate 13,892,485 of OU795039.1, forward strand.
GAATTATTAAAAAAAAATTAAACCATGTTAGTCCCGAAATGAACTAGTTTGTGTCGAGTGGACCTTAAACCCGATTCTCTCTCTCTTTTTTTTTTATAAACGTCTGATATCTGTTTTCGAAAGACTATTGATCAACGGGTCAACATTGTTCTCGTTCTAGCAAGACTCATGCAACCTACTTGTATTTCATTCGAATAATGCTAGTGCAAATCTGGGTGTACCAAAGATATTTTGTCGATCTTCAACTTTTGAAATGCAGACTGACGCATTGTTCATTTAATAGGATACACCACTTTGTTTTCGACCATGGTAAGTAAGAGGTGTTGGATGTTAAGTACCTAGTTGTGGGTCCCAGGTTAGAATCCTCAGTTGGGCCCAATGTTTATAGAAACCAGGTTAAACGATGGTACGCCGCGGGACAAATTACTTTCTTTGGACCTGGCTATGAGTACGGTCCACTTATTATGGTCTAAAACTTAAATATCAGTCAATCGATTCAAAACCTATTTACACATATGCGGACTCTTACAATTGAGGCGCTTAACATTCCCCCAGGGGTAGTTTAAATGAATTTATAAGTAAACGATTTAGATATAACTGTATGGGTTTATAAGTAAATGTATATTTTATCTTAAAATGAATGTAGTTTTATCGTGATCTACTGTAATCATCTGGGTTTAATCTATTGTTTTCATCCTATAGTAGAACTCCGCCACTAGCTTAATAAATCTTTGGTAAGTGGCTAGTTGGGTAATTGCTTGATGAAAATTTTTAAACCCTTTTTTCATTAAGAACGCCATTGTGTTGTTCCGAATTAACTACAATTTGATAATAATTAGGAATTCCTAAAAGTGAGGTAGATAGACGCATTGTGTTGTCCGTAACTCTAAACTTAATCTCCCATTAAACGCAATTAACGTTGATTGTTTTGCAGTGTTTTAAATATGTGATGTTTGTCAGTTCATAAATGTATCTCTGGACAGTCTTATAGTAAATGCTTAAATTAATCAGAGTTCGCATTGATTGCCCTGCTGCTGTTTGACAGACAGTTCCGTTTCATCTGCTGAGTGGCCTTCCGCCCAGTCTACTTTACGGTATTTAGTACCACTGAGCTGATTATAACTAAACGTCTCAACAACACCAGCTTGTAGTCTTATTACCAAAAACACTCCATTCCCTGGAACTTAATTTATATTAATTATGACGAACGCCAGAAACATTTAATAAATCAAAGCGACTTACGTGTCGAATTATTCATACAAAACAGTAGAACGATTAATACGATATGTCAACGCCATTTTTATAATTCCCTCATGATCGTAAGTCAATACCAGTGCGTTTCATAGTTATAATAATTGCCTTTAGTAGATGAAAGTATTTTGATTGCGGTCGTCTTAACCGGTACCGTTGCCTTTGTAGTTACCAGCAGAGATTGTCAAAGGAACCTTGCCGTATTGATCAGAAAAATACAGAATGCGTGCCAGGGCTAACTGTATGCAACACATCCAACCGTTATTGCCTCACGAGAGGTGTTTATTTCCAGTCTCCCGTTTCATTGGTTGAAAGAGACACATAACGGTATATGTCCAGTTTTACGAACGACTTTTCATCAGTATTTGATTATTGTTCCTGGACTGTAGGAACAAACCTTCTCATCACTCATGTTATTGACTTTTTATTAAGATCAGGGAATATTCCAATAATTTTATCGAAGAATTGTATCATAAAGGTAAGTCTATTTTAGTATTTGACATGTTCAATTCTACCCGTTTTTCTCTTTTTTGAAAAAGAAAATATATCTTATTAAAATACAGGTAAATTTACTTTATTGTTGGAATTACCTTGAGGTATTTAATTTAGCAGGACACACTCACTTCATTTTTATAACTGATGTTTCTACTGTCAAGTCCGACGGGGCTCAATACAAACTACAATTGATACATACCCACTCACTTATACCCTTAGGAATATGTAAAAGACACTTTTCCAGATATCAGTTTTTATTTAACGATTTTCTTTTGTTGTTTATAGCTAGATTTGACAGTTGTACAAGCCGAACAATAATATAATAACAATATAAATAGCATATGTTCAAAGTTATATGATATCTTGACATTAAATCGATAGCGGCCTACATTATATAATATCTCGAAAAAAAATATATAAATAACCTAACAAAAGTAAGGGTGTATAATATTAAAGGAAACTATTTTCTTTTCTCAATTCTTAAAAAAATAAATAAACTGAACTGTTAAACATAATACACTGGTTGCATACTGTGCAATTAGAGCACACTTACTTTAAAAACACATTGATTGCAACCATTAAATTCTAGCCCGCTATGAAGAACGGAATTTTATTCAGTAGGTAACAGCAATTTGAGTCTAATGACTGAAACTCAAATAATGGGGTTAATTTTAAAGAAATGTTGGCGACGTAATCCAGAACACCCTCAATGCTTTTCAAGTTGTAGATGTACATTACCATGGGAGTCAGTGATAACAGCAAGTAGGAGTCTAAGATTGATGCTTTTGATGGAGTTAATATTAAAGTAATGTAGGCGACATAATCCAGAACACCCTCACACATTATAAGCCTTTTAATTTGTTGATTTACATTTCTATGGGAGTCAGGGGTAACAGCAATTTTTTAGGATATTATTAAAGCTTTTGATAGAGTTAATTTTAAAGTAATGTAGGCGACGTAATTCACAACACCCTCAAACATTGCATGCGGTTTAAGTTACTGACAACAGCAATTAATTCGCAGCCTAATGACTGAAACTCATGATGGAGATAATTTTGAAGTAATGTATAGGCGACACAATGCAGAACACCCCCATACAATACCATGGGAAGCCAGAGATTTCCTTTGAGCTACATATAACTTTTATAAAAACACACACGTTTGCCCCTTTTGAAATCAAACTACAAATTGTATAAGCCCATCTGAATTTGAAACATAACAAAATTCGTGATTCATGTCCAATTTTTTGAATCCGGATGTACAATATTTGTCATAGGGTTTCTTTTAGAGCACGCCAACTCCAGTTTTTGGTACCAGACGAACCTCATGTTGCACCACTGAAAATGGAGACCCCCCTAAAATAAATCCGGAGAAACGTTTCGGCAAGCGAGCCAGCACCCTAATCACACACCCACTTTAACCTAAAGTCTTTTGTAATAATCAATATTATATATTTAATATCATACATATAGCATGTTTACTATTTTCTGGAATGCATGGCCCGACTTTCCGTTGAGGGGTTACGTGGCCTACGCATTTGTATATCACTGTCGTCTTGAAGGTAATGCAATTGTGCTTAATTTAATATCAAATGGTAAGTGCGAGGCAGAACGCAAACAAAACTCAAAACACAAACCCGTGGACAAGCCATGTGTATATATATATGGAGAGAAATGGGGTTTAACATCCACTCGACACAAACTAGGTCATTTCGGGACTTACATATGGTTTAATTTTATTTCAAAAATTCGCTTGCGCGTAGGGGTCTTTAGCAGTCGGAGGAAACCGGAGGACCCGGAGAAAACCCCACTCCTTGACATACAACCGGGGATTCGAAACCACGCCAGTTAAGTCAATGACAGGCTTTATGATACAGCGCCCACGTACTAACCAGTCGGCCATACAACCCTTCAGAACACAAACAAAACTTATAGCACAAATCTGTGGACAAGCAACATAAATTACACAGATACTGCAGGCAATAAACAACGACCATAATAAATCGGATCGAGTGAATATTAACTATGATTGAAGGGAAAGTTTAGAAAATACCTCCACTAACCGGTTACACAGATTATCTGCTGATGATAACTAACCATGCGATGACATCCAGTGGTCAACAACATCCGACATGCTGGCTGTGGATGGACGGATTGTTAAGCAGTTATATGGAAATATTCTGACAACCCGATTGATAGATAGGCCTTGTGTTTTAATTAGTATGCAATCCGCGAGTGGAGGACGGAAACATCATTATTCTTTAATATTCAGGAAGGCACCATAGCTTCGTGCGAATTTCTTAGTATGCCACTCGCGTTTACAATATTTACAACATTAAGCGAAGCATTTTGGAGAACAATTCCTGGTTAACCGATAATGGGAATTAGTTAGAGAAAAAATGTATAAATTTGCATGAATATTGATTGTTATCACGGATATCGTGTGGATTTGTTTCATTTTCGTTGAGTTGACACGTCATACATCATCAAATTACATGTTTTTCGTTTTTGGTTTTCATTTCCTTCTAAAATAGCCACAAACTACATTAGGACAACATTTTATTGTGTGTGTGAGGGAGAGAGATAGAGGAAGGAGGGAGAGTTAGGAGAGAGATAGAGAGAGAGCAGAGAGAGAGATGGGGTTTAACATCCACTCAACAAAAACAAGGTCATTTCGGGACTAACACATTCAATTTCAATTCAATAGTTCGCTTCGCTTGAAAGGAAAACGGAGGACCTGGAGAAAACCGACGAGGCTGAGAAGGCGACTTTACTCCTCGTTACGTACAACCGGGGAATCGATTGACTCAAGGGCAGACCGTATGATACAGCTCTCACTTGCCAACCATTGGGCCATCCAACCCCCTCAGTTTTATTAAAGGACAGTGCATCGTGATTGTAGAGCGGTATCCCGGTACCAAACCCATTGACATTTTGCAGAGAATCGACCCTCGACACTCTGCTTCGAGTGACATAAACCTCCATCAGAACCTCCCAATTTTGTAAAGCACTGATAGTTCCTTGAGGCGTACGTGGATGATTTCTCGGAATTGGATTCCTTTATTTAATTTCAAAATATCATGCTTTATAATTCCTGTACGTTTCAATCTGGACTCAATTCGTGATCTATATATTAATAAAATGAAAACCAGGCATGCGTTTTTTCCGATTTAAAATTACTTAAATTTGCAGAAATCGGGCGCACTCGGATTCACTTCTGTCAAACACAGCCTGCTGGTTTGTTATTCCTGACTATTTTACACACACTCCAGCATTCTACCAGAACACTCTGATTGACAAGGTGCTTGCAATATATTTCCCTAAAACCAATTGAATATAGCACATTTAACAGAATACAATTGAGGGGGGGTCGAATGGTTAGCACGTGCGTGATGTATCATAGAGCCTGTCATTTAGTCAACAGGAGTAGGGTCGCCTGTCCAACCTCCAAGGTTTTTTCCGGCCTCTCCCGTTTCCCCCTACTGCTAAAGACCCCTGCGCGCAAGCGAATTATATTATTGAAATAAAATTAAACCATATTAAAGTCTCGAAATGACCTAGTTTGTGTCGAATGAACGTTAAACTCCATTCCTCTCTCTTGTTTATAACCCAATTGAGCCAATGAAGGGAGGTGAACGCCAATTTATACGCGGACCTCTTTTCGTTCCAAAAGCTCTCCGTCCTGATTAGTGACCCAGCGTCTTACTGACCGAATCACTATGGCTTTATTTATACAATGTACATCTAACTGTATATTATCCATACAATTTGAAATTAAACATAAGAACAAGATTTCAATATTGGTTCATTAAAATCTATATATATATCTTGACCTGAAAATATATATGCGATTCTAATATTCAATATTTAAGACGCAATGACATTTTATAACTTTAGTACCTTTGGTTTCGGCGCACATTTTATAATGAACAAAGAAATCATACCCTGCAAGACTAATGTGGAAGTAGTTAGAAATGGCTAATTCATAAACGACAAAATATTATAATTATAAAAAAAATATATAGAATGGACCATTCAGGCGCTAACGACCGTTGTTCAATTGAGACTGTTCGCGTATTTCTGAGAAAAAAAATATAAGAAATTTCAAATGCCCATTTCGAGTCTTTACTTTAAATCACCTTTATATACATTTAATTTACATTAATATTCCCTTTTATGCCCATTTCGTGTCTTTTAAGGTTAAAAAATAGAGCCCTGTACACTTTAAATGACTCTTTAAATATGTTTTTTTAAACCATTGTAGTTTAGTTTACACCAGACAATTAGACTTTCCGATAAACATTTTAGAAGCTTAACATTTTCTTCATGTCAAAAACAAAAACCGCGCGTATAATTACAGCATAATGAAGATGATGGCGAGAAAACTTCAGCCAGTGCAAGCCTATACGAGATGACATTTATTCAATAAAAATCTGACATTCTCTTGAGACCATTAAGTTATGGAAAGTAATATCGATATGAACTTTAGATGTTAACTAAAGAAAACGCTTGCAATGAATTATTGAACACTTGATGTCAGAGGTTTTATAAAGCCTCAATTGACATGTCCTGTTTCGACTAGATGGCCATTTTGTTAACAGGGTGTTTTTTTTCAATCTTGGACATTCTGTTCTAGTACAGATTTACAAAATGTTAAAAAGTATTCGTTATATGTAGTCTTTTTTAGTATATTGAGAGATTGGGGGAATCATTTCGGGACTAACGTGGTTCAATAGTATTTGAACAATTCGCTTGCGCGTAGGGATCTTTAGCATTGGCAGGTAACATGAGAGACCAGGAGAAAAAAACATGAGGCCTGACAGAACGACACCTTTCGCATTGACGTACCTTATACGTTAAAACCACTCTGACGCCCAATACCTTTAATAACATTGATGTCGAGGTGTAGATCAGTTTATGTACCATATTGCTTCCTGGATCAATGTGCACGCAAGACGAACCTCGATTCTGACGGCCATGTCGTACACGATTTGTCATAAAAACCTCCCAAAGATCCAGTCCATTACAAGTTGCAAATCTCATTACCAGTAAGTGGCCATGACATTTGACCCCGACATAAACTAGGGCCATTCCGCCATGTGTCATAACTGCATGATAAAACTTAATCAAGATAACAAACTGACCGATCAGGGCCATTGTGACGGACGAAGACAATTACTGGGCGGTATACAGCAACCACTTTTTATCGCCTTTCATGTCTATTTTATACAACGATCGTGCATTTTATGGTGATACGCTAACGGTTTATCGGAACCAGAGACATAAAAGCCAGAGAGCCATGGAAAAGTTATGTTTAATTCAAGCGGTAGTATAAGCACAGATTGAATACGATGTGGTTGATGGAGGCCAACATGATGTCCATGGGAATACTTACATGGAAGGCAGCTCGTCGTCCTTTACAAGTAATTACAAATTATGGCTTTGGAGCAGACTCGTGAAGAATAAATCATTGTGTTGTTAAGCGGTGCTACTGTTTCCATCTTGATTACCGTTCATCGCCGATGGTCTTGTTTATTCAATTAGTATATAATGATCCTCGTCGTAATATTACAGTAGAGTCGCTAGCTTGGCAACAAGAGTTTATAGTAATTAGTTATTTCACGCCGCCTAAGCTCATAGATTGAAAATTCATATAGGTTGAAATTAACACTCTAAGGGTCTTAATTCAGTTGCATTGAAATTTAGAAAAGATATATACGGGGACCAACACGCAACACCGATTGTTAATCTGATAATAGAGCATTGTCAGAGTCCCCCCCCCCTTTCCACTCCCCAACTAGTAATTTAAGTATAAAAATGGTTCCCATCAAAATATGGGCATAGACATTCCCTTTGGATCAAACAATGCCCCTGCGTTGTTTCAGAAAAGAGTAGATCAGCCTGGTTTTTTTTAACCACGCCATGACATATAACACACCACGGGTTTAATTTCAACAAAGTGGCCAATAAAAACACAATTTTTATTATCAATATAATCTTATATTTTTGGTATGTATCAAAACAAATATTTGCACGAGTATTTTCGGTTGCCGTAAAATAATTAGTTATCTGTGTGTTCCATTGGTGGTTGTGGCCATTGACGAATGGTAATTTTTATGAGAAAAACATCTACAATAATCTCCGGAACAGTAATTGTATGCCTGGTAAGTGCACCGCCCATCGAGCCTTTATATGTTTATTAATATAGCTCTGATGTTTACCAAATGTATATTATTCCACTGATTCGTGTGTTTTAGTAATCAAATGATAATTGTTGTTATTGAAGTCTTAACTTTGTGCTTTTATTTCATCTTCTTTACTGTCACTTTTCATAAGGAAACATATTTGTAATTGTATTATAGATTGGAGGTAATAAACCAAGCGAAACAATAAATGTCTATACAGATGCTTTGGTAATTCACCTGGAAAACAAAAAAAACCTTACTAACTGATTTGATAATAATAATAATAATAAGGAAAGATATTTGTAATTGTTTTATAGATTGGAGGTAATACACCAAGCGAAACAATAAATGTCTATACAGATGCTTTGGTAATTCACCTGGACCCCCCCCCCCCAAAAACAAAAAACAAAAACAAAACAAAAACAAAACAAAACAAAAACAAAACAAAAACAAACTTACCTACTGATTTGATAATAATAATAATACATTCTTAATATAGCGCATTCTTCAAACATATTATAAATATATAAAATAAAAATGCATGGCAAAGTCTCAACGATATGAAAAAATAGTGTTCATATAATAACGTCTAATGTCTAAAAATACGTAAAAGACGGTAAAAGTAATTTTGACTAGTAAGATATTTCGTCACACGATTTAGAGAATTGATCAGCATTCAGAGAACTTAAATCTTCCTCTTTTTCAATAATCTTGTCGCACCCATAATTAACAAACAGGTTAGATAATACAATGGAAGGAAGTTAGCATCCTGCCTTTTTGCACCAACCGGTATAGTTGCGACAAATAAATAACAGCGACACATGGTTTAACATCCACTAAGTCATTTTAGTTTGGGGTTACATGCGTAACAGAAAATGAGCTAAACCTACAAGTGATCATACCCTCCCTCTAATCCACGGGGAGACCGAAACGACATTTACATCGATGACATACCCCCCCCTCAATAATAGGTAATAATCCTTGACAAGATAAAATCAAATCAATATCTAATAGATTTCGGAAATTAGCGCTTCTTGTTCTCTAAATCTATACAGGCCCCAGACAAATTCGCATTCAAGTCCATCAATGAATTCTGCAAATGCCCATTCCCTTTTTTTACTGATACTTATATCCTTACCTCACCACTTAGACAAAATATTTAAGCCTGAATGCCGACATTCGGGTCAGGTCAAATTGCTGATGTATTTTTTGTGAAGCGAGCGCCGCGAGTTCTATGTCAGTAGAAAACGTTAAAAGGATCATTTAATGTAATTGATTTACATCGGAAATAGACATTAGATTAATGCACTATTTTTCAGGCAGTTTTAGGCCAGTTAACTCAGTAAAAGTAGTACATGTGATTCAGTATTTTAACCAGGTTGGCCCATTTCGTTTATAACAATTTGCTGAAACCTTGATGGAATTCTTTTAGTGCATCGAACGAACGCAATGCCACAGCATAGCTATGCAAACAATAGCTATACAAATTGGATTGGGATGAGCGGGGTGATTTTATTATGGTAATTCATTAACCTATTGCTGAATACAACTGATGGTGGAACCATTGACTTCATCATATAATTCTCTCACAGTAATCCGATTTGACATACACTGCCTGAATAGTTTTTAGATTATGGCTGGCTTCCAATCTGCCATTATCAATGTAATATCGGCCGGAGATTTTTTTCGGATCACCACCGTCTTCGGGTCTACAGTTTCGGCATTCATTTCTTGAAACAAAGTTTGTAAGGGACCCTATTTGTTCCAATCGAACAGTCTCTCGGGTGTTATCCTTTAAAGGGTAGGGGTGGGATGGATGGCCGAATGGTTAGCGTGTGCACGTTGTATCATAAGGTCTGCCATAAAGTCAACTGGCTTGCTTTCGATTCTCCCGTTGTACATGACAAGGGGTAGGATCGCCTGTCCAGCCTCGTGGGTTTTCTCCTGGACCTCCGGAGCTGTTAATTATACCTAGCCAATAAATGAAATAGAACTGAACCATCTGTTTGTTCCAAAATTGCCTATTATAGTTTATGTCGAGTGGACGTTAACGATATTTCTAAACCGGTATAATATTTGTTATTGACATTGAAGTGAATGTTTCACCAGCTTATTTGTTTTATAAACAGATGGGCACACTATTATTGGATATGCCTATGCCTAAAAAACGATACCAAATTACTAAGTCCACATTCTTAAACAACCCATGAACTGAAAATAGTTATGATTAGATTATGGCCAGTTTGTAACAGCACCGAACATTCAGCACATTGAATACCTTTATTTATGTAGTAGCTCTAGAGAATTGCATTCACGTTGGTGATATTGGTAGTCACAAGGTCAGTCGCCTACTAATTCTCTTTCTCTGCCATCCAGCTGTAAATGCTTCTATTAACACCAATCGTTGAAATTGATCAATTGTTTGGAATTAGACCTGGACTCACGCTGTAACGTGGATTGGTAGCATACCGTCGTCTATCATGTTATGGAGCTCACGTCCGTCAAATTATCTTGTATACCAATATATCACCGGTATCAAAATAGATCGCATGATCACCCAATCTTCCTTGAAACTAATTTACCTTAACAGTCCCAATAATAGAATGCTTTGCTGCGTCTCCGGAGTTTTATATTTCAAAATACATCTGCAAGCCTTTGTTTTACTGAATAAATGGTGTTTTAATCACTATATTTTTTCTTAAAATAAAATTATATCATATTATGCGAGCAATTTGACTGAAGTGTTCAGCATATTCACTTAATATTATCAGGATCTTCAGTTGAGTTAAAGTGTGTATTGAAGAATAATAATGACTTTTCATTTATTAAAGATACACTGCCTATAACAGTTAAAAACTGGATAATGTAAAGTGAATATGCTGAACACTACAGTCAAATTGCTTCATTCTAAACCGAGAAAACCTTATTATAATATCTCACTGTGTCATGATAATTAACAAAGACTCGATTATCCATTTTTGCGGCAAATCATAAATGGGTGTTGCACAGCAGATCGGATTCAAACCCATTGGCAATCATCGGACACATAAGAAGACACGGAGAGTTGATTATGGTCTGTTCATGTTTATAAATGTCTTTCAGGCCTAAAAAAGACATGCAATGGACAGATTGTCACTGTCGTGTGCGACCAATGCGTAAATACATCTTGCCAGCGAAACCCTTGACCTCACAAATTGTTCTCTCTAAAATACCAAGCGAAATAATGTCCGTTCTGGTTTGATATTTTTGAATACTATTCAGCGGATACTATTAGTTTAACGAGGAGCTTAGTTCAAGAAAGTGGGTATCTTAAACTAGTTTGATAACCCACATAAGGGCCCACTGACACTGTTTGCTATGCATATGTTCTATGATTATATTGTCGTTATGTTGTTCCGGGGATAAAGGTGTCTTAACGACATTGTAAGTTTAACATTAAGTCATTTAGAGGGCTCAGTCTCTTGGGTGAATGTGTTTTCGACCAGAAGCCTACACGCATAATGTTTTGATCGTATTTGTTAGCACATTTTTCGTGAGAGTTTAGATGGATGTCATGCATCTTTGTGAACAAAAATCAACCGTCCAATAAATTACATGTCACAAAATAGGAAAGATTGACACAGTGCGTTTGATTGGGTATTCTTTTTCCATTTCCATAATGATCGACCTTTAATTTATATAGTGCATTAATTTAACCGGTGGCAATCCTTAAACTATTTTGTAATTAACGACTGACATTCCTTGAAATAATTGTGCAACTGGGACCGATTACTGGAAACCGGTGATATTAACAATACTATAGCCTGTCGACACCTTGTATACGACTTCGTGTTATAAACAACTGTAACACATGGAGCTAAAGAAGTGCCAATACAAAACCTTCTTGTTCAAATGGATAAATGATTAAGTAGCTGTCAACAGATTTTTATAAGTAAAAGCGATTGCTTAATTACACTACCAAATTTTTACACTAATAGGATTGGGTTCATGATAATGATTACATGGCTTCATTTTTAAAACTTGATATTTTTAGCACTCGTTGTACTTGATGCAAGTCAAGTATTTAAAATATTTGCTAAGACATTAGCAGTTGGACCAATTATTCGTACTGTTGAGGGCAATAACCGGTATAAATATATAATGTTGTGCGGCGGACGTGAAATACAACACGCGACTGAGAAGAAAGGTCTATCAAATTATTAAACCTACCTACAAGCTTGGTAGTGTCCTTTTAAGAAACAGTGGCCGTTAGATATCGAAGACAGTTTTTGCAGAAATGTAACAGTATGGGCAAAATTCGCTTTCGACCCACCCACTTTTCAGTACGGACTGGGATAATGATGAAGGGTATATCATGCAATTCAGTGTGCATGCAATTTTTGGGCGGATTGTGGCCTACTATTACTTCGAATCCCAACTGTCAAGGACCGTCTTACGTTACCGGCAACGTATACAAGGGGATTCGTTTTTTAGTACCATCCTAACGGTTAGTAACTGACAAGGGGACACCGCGCCGGGAAAATATCGAAGAACATTCTTGGCAAATACCGAGAGCGTCTTCCTGAACCACAGTGACTCTTTCATAGGTGGGTGGTTGGATCGCCAAATGGTTAGTACGTGCATGTTCTTTCAGAAGATCTGTTATTAAGCAACTGCTGGCATGGCTTCGATTCTTCGGTTGTATGTGACAAGGACTAGGTTCGCCTGTCCGACCGCGTGGTGCTTTCTTCGGATCCTCAGGTTTCCTTCCACTGCTAAAGAAACATACGAGCAAGTGGATTATTGAAATAGAATTGAGCCATTATGCTGGTCCCGAAATAACTTAGGTTGTGTTGAGTGGACATAACTCCCCATTTCATCCTCCTTTCATTCTCATTGGTAATATGCAGTCTCACAATGTAACCAACATAAGCTTTAATTAAAGCATTTTTCCCGTCATTGCATTCTTGTGGATTGATATAAAAAGTTAAAAATTGATTTTCGATCTGGGAATAAGGAGATTAAAAAATGACTCGGAAATCTCTATCAGTACTGTCAATAATAACTATAAATCAACCCTAGTTCTTCGAATCTAAATTTAAAGAAACCACAAATTCTTTAAGCGCTCTAGACACAAAAAAGTATTTGAAATTCGTAGGCTAAAGTTAGAATCTGAATGACTTATGGAAACCCTTACAGCTAAATTTATACGATGGTCACTTAATGTGTTATAAATCAAACCCAGTTGGTAAAGTGCAGAAACAAATATTACCTTGTGAGATAAAACTGATAACCTAGTTGGTGAATAAAAGGGAGAACACATGGGGTTTAACGTCAACTCGACAAAAACTAGGTTATTTCGGGGCTAACATATGGTTAAATTTTATTTTAGTAATTCACTTGGGCGTAGGGTCTTTAGCACTGGGAGGAAACCGGGCGGGGGGGGGGTTATTAAAATAAACAGCAAATCAACAATGTCTTTGAAGGCTATAGACACAACATTTTATTTTCGAAACTTAAAGGCTATTGTTTGGATATTTTCGTCTAGATTTCTCCAAATGTTTTAGAAACTACTCGTTTGCTAAGTCAAAATTGACAGTCTGTGTCGAGTGGACGCTAAGCCCAATTTATATCCATTAAGTGTGGATGGGCAGGATGGGCGATAATGTGGGCGTTTAATTAAGAAAAGCCGGATTATGGTATATTTTTTTTTAAATTGCTTAGACATCTTATAAAAAATCTTTACTTGTATTGTTCACTGGGTTTGTCACTAGGGAAATCACAAAGAAAATGGCTCTAACTCAGGATTAAAGTGTAAACCATATATCACAAATCAACGGTTTGCTTTATTAATTTCAACGGTGGGCATAACAAAGAAAAGGAAGAACGCCAGACAGTAGTTGATAAAAATGACCGAGCCAAACCCATAGACACAAACATTATACCAAACAGAAAAAAACAAAATTGTTTTAATCGTGATTGGAATAATATAACGTACGTAAATGTAAAGCGTCTATGGCCTGTGGACTATCTATTTTGATTATTTTTTACTACTCTCACCCAGTTAAAGGCACTCAGATTGATTTTTTAACATTTAATTTAGAAACTAACTGCTGATAATCTTTCAGCGTGGGTTTAAAAGAGTTCTATTAAAAAAGATTATAGCAAAGGCTATAGGTGGTGTTGACGACATGTTTAGACCACATCTCGTTGGTATCATCTGAAGGTGATGTCAAATGTGGACATATGTCCAATTCACCATGTATCTTTGTACACACTGAACACAATTATAGTTTACAAGGGGTTAAAATTCACCATGTATCTTTGAGAGAGAGAAAGAGAGGGAGAGAGAGAGAGAAAGAGAGGAATGGGGTTTAACTTCCACTCGATACAGACTAGGTCATTTCGGGACTAACATGGTTTAATTTTATTTTAATAATTCGCTCGTGCGAATTGGTCAGCAGTGGGATGAAACCGGAGGACCCCGAGAAAATCCCCACGACGTTGAACAAGCGACCCTACTCCTTGTAACGTACAGCCAGTGATTCGAAACCACACCAGTTGATTCAATGACAGGCTTTATGAAACAGCACGCACGTGCTAACCATTCGGCCATCCAACCCCCCGTGTAGCTTTTAACATACTGATCAAATTTGAAGTTTACAAAGGGTTATAATTTTCACAAATGACTCGAAGTTCTGTGCCATTCCCAACCATTCTTTGGGAACTCTTAAATTTACCACTCTTCACTGATACCGTGGTATTGCAGTGTTCACCCCCGGCAGCTCCTGTCTGATGTAGTCTTAGATATGTATAGAACTGGTCACTTTCTACAGCAATTATTTGCGATATCAGCAAATGCGGAAACGGGTCTAGTCGTAGTAATTTTGAAGTGAAACAAAAAATAAGTCATTTTATTTAAACCATGAAATATTTGTATAACTTATTATTTTAAAAAGATTAAACCTTACAGCTCTAGTAGTAACATATTACTAGATCTGGAAGCCCAAGAACTACAGTCTTCGTGCGTTAAACACAAACCCCTCATCAGCATAAAATGTTTTGTTCTGGATTTGCAGTTAAGAGTGTTAGCGACCAATTTGTGTGGTAGACAATCACCTCGACTTTGTTTCCACGAGAGAGCTATTTATAAAGTTCGTTGAAAACGTGAGTACGAATAGACCAATAATCAGAAGGATGTGTACAGCTCCAGAGAACGACGAGGGCTAAAACCCAGTCCATGTTACACTGGTTATGACAACCTTAAGCGGCTTCCTCACAAATTTAAGTCGATGTTACATTTCCGTCGGCCATTCTACCCTGTCTGTACTCTATAGCTGATTTGTCTGGGGTTGGCGAAGGAGTGTTTGATGTTTTCAGCTTTCCATATCCACTTTCCCCCAACAAGAATTGACCTTCATTACATTAATTTAGATCAAATAGGCTTATTAAGGAAGAGTACATTTCCAGTCAATATAATAAGGGATGCATGCTTATAAAATCACAAAAAAAAATATATTGTGATAAAGATTGCGTCTGTCTGTAAATTCTTTTTGATCTCATGGTGGTATTTTGGGTGATTTTAATGTAGCCGCTAGTGGCAATAATTGTACAAATAGACAAGAAAATACATATCCATCATGTAATCTTTTGATATTTTTTAATGGAAATATGGCGGTCGTTCATTTTTAGGTTGTGTGCCAATTTATGTTCTCTGTGATCAATGGAATCACAGAGATGTAGTCAAAATTAAGTCTCAGTTGAGTAATAGGTCTACTATTTTCTGGTCCTCTCATCTCACCAAATCTATCATCGTTCGGAACTATCAATTTTGGAGGAGTTGAATCATTAAACGATCTTATCATGTTTTCTCGACACTATCCCGAAATCTCGTCTTCGGTTAAACTGGCCTGGAAGCGTATTATTATTCTTATCTAAAACATCAATGAAAACAGAATAACATTTAAAGCCATAGTTAATTCTCCCTCCATTTTCGATTTTTGTAAATTGGAAAACTAATTCATTTTTCTTTTCTTTCGGTGTTAACTGTTGGAATTGACGCTATTTATTGTGTTACGGGTTAAATATGTAGAGAAACGGGTTTTGAAATTCGTGTTCTCTCGGGAGTAGTGTTGACAAGTAAGGTACTTCATTAGTTTTTTCGAAGCCGACAAGTTCAGGCGAGTTCTGCACTGAATTGGACGCCGATGCTGCTAAAATACCCGTGCCAAATTCGATTCACCTAGCACATTGCTAAATTAAGTTTGTCCAGAATGAATCCTGAGGGATGCTGATAGAGGCTCATGATGAATGATAAAAACAAAAACTGGAATACTAATTGCGTCTTCAACTTTTCAGGGTTTCGGTAGACGTTTTATAGGTAAAGGGAACCTTAGATCACGTTTGAGTAATGAAAAGTGGACGGCAGTGATGTCTTGATTTGTCTGCAAACCATTTTTAATGGTTGATTTTCTTTTTTCAAATTCATTTATTGATCGCCTTAAACGATATATTTTGAATCTTATAATGAAACCATTTGACTGCATTCTATGTCGATAGACTAATGCTAAATTTGGACGGAATTCATTATTGCAGACCATGCTTAATGCTGCTTCCATATTGTGCAGAGATATTTAGGTAATTTGACACGTTTTTATCAGGACATAAAGAAGTAAAAGGGTGTTTTATTTAATGTCAATGTATAATTGACTTCATCAATCTCTTACGCCTGGGGCTGTGAGCTAGAGATAAAAAACCATATTTGAATCCAGAATATCTTTTTTCAAAATGTTGACCGTAAAGTGACAATTTCTGAAAACCCCAAATGGAAAAAAAATATGTGTTTTGATATTTAATCAGATTGCGTAAAAGTCAATATTGGAATTTGTCATTGGAATTGGAAGGCGGGGCTTGGGGTGGTTTGGACTCACAGTCACATCGAATAGCGTTAAATTACTTCGTTTTTAAGTCCGTTACGAATAACTGACATGTTTTCATACTAGTTTAAACCTCCATGCGAACGCCATTTCTGAAATTTAATCCTACATAACGATCTTAAATCATGTATAAATAAATTCCTATTTTAACAGGGCTCTTGCTGACACTAATCAGCTTCATAATATTAGGCCTTGCTCGAGAGACTAGTCAAACTCCTACCGGCTGAATACGGGGGATGAACTGCTTGGTGTCCATATTTTCATCTTAAAGCGAGAGTCTCAACAGTACCACTGCTCAGACAAAATTTCCCTCATAACACACTGCATGGAGTGTCCCCGACTTGATAATAATAGCTTTATACATTCTACTTTTTATCTTGGCTATAAACAAGAGGTCAGGGCATGCGCACAGAGTATGAAATCAACTAATCATTTACTCAATGCCGATATTTTCTCATCAATTACATTCAAGCTTTTTTTAAAAATGCCAACCGGTTACAGATCATTTACATGTTGCCGGTATCAGTTATAATCCATAATACTGTTAGATATAATATAGGTTTTCAATAATAAATGGTAATTCGAGGTAATATAGACATTAGAATCGCAGACACTATTTTAACACATCATTACCTGAGCAGTAATAAACTATTGAGCGATATAGAACTAAATCTAATTTATAGTGTGGAAACCCATTGATTATAAACAACCTACTGAAAGTGCTTGATAAGTTATAAGCCAGTAGACACATCTATTCCAGTAAAATGGACACACTTTAAACCGAATGAGTGAAATGGGGTTTAACATCCTATACAAAAATCCAGTTAATGAAGACGAACGATGTGCTTTAAAACGAAAATTTTCCGCGGACTGTTATTTGAATTTCATTTGTCTTTAATTATTCCACATGCCTACCTAACAGTACACTTGTGGACCTTGGATTTGTGTTTCACCTAAACGAGCATGCTCTTTATCCGTTTTCTGGTCCTTTTTAAAAGAAAAACAAAACAAAACTAAATTGATCTTGTGTATATATGATTTATGTTTTAGTATCTGACATGTCAATTTACTAACCACCTACGACAATTATATAATATTGGAATGGATTTTTAGAAACCTTTGACCGATTTTTTTCCTTTAAAGGGACAGTCCCGTATTATACAGAGGCTCAAAAATAAAAGTCTGAGAATGTATGAAAATAAAACGCCAAAATATAGGGGAATAGTGTATATACCTTGTCTCAAAATTTCAACTCAAAATAATATTGAGTCGTTTGGACGTGAACGCCAAAACTGCTTATCCGGACACGTAACCCTTTTAAGATTTCGGGTCATTTTTTTCATTTGGTGACCTGATAATCGATTTACGTTTCTTGAGAGGTTTATGCAGTGAATGACCCATGTACTGTACTTGATAACAAAAGGTAAATTTTACCTACATATTATTTTTATAGAAAAAAGTCTGGTTTTATCCAGATACTGTATGATACAAAGGTCTCCATTTCCAGATGCAGACTGTCAGGTTTAAGTTATTTACAAGCGTATCACAAAAATCGGGTTAGTTGATTGGCCTTAGATAATGGGTTTTACATGATTTTAACACAAAATTGAGCAGTTTTATTCCCCAAAAAGTTATCGGGATTGGCCCTTTAAATTAATTCTGATGAAATCGATGTTGAATTTAATGCAGACTTTCTAAAAAAAAAAGTAACACAGACCTACGTCATAAATTGACAAAGTAGCCCTGGTCAGGTGTTTCATAAATTACCATCACCCTTAAACTCTGGATTATTTCCTAGATAGTCTTGTTTCGTATTGAAGGATGTATTATGATACTCCGTTTGGTTTGATTAATACACCGGCATCGTATAAGATAACTATAAATGCATTATGACGTGTGTAGGTTGATTGTTGATCTAATGCAATGAATAATGCAGAATTTATACATATATGTGATCCAGTACAACGTTTGTCCCATAACTCGAGGCTTTATAATAATACGGCTGGCTTAGTTTTATGCTGCTCCCATATTGTGCAAGGATATTTAGGTAATTTGACACTTTTATATCAGGATATAAAGATTTAAAAGGGTGTTATATTTAATGTCAAAATATAATTAACTTCATAAATTTCTGGGGCTGTGGTCAAGAGATACACGTAAACATATTTGAATCCAGAGAGAGAGTATTGTACAAAATGTTGACAATAAACTGACAAATTCTGAAAGCCCCAACTAGTAAAAAATCCGTTTTGATATTGAATCCGATTGCACACAATTCAAACTTGGAATTTCTCATTGGAATTTGATGGTGGTGGTTGAGGTAATTTGGACCATCATCACACAGAATAGTGTTAAATTACTTCGTTTAAGGTCAATAACGAATAACAGACTTGTATTCATCCTAGTTTAAACCTCCGTGCGAACGCCATTTCTGAATTTTAATCCCACATAACAATCTTAAATCATGTATAAATAAATTCATATTTGAACCGGGCTCTTGCTGACACTAATCAGCTTCATAATATTAAGCCCCACTCGAGAAACTAGCCAAACTCCTACCGGGTGAATACGGGGGATGAACTGTTTTGTGTCCACATTTTTATCTTATGAACACGGCTAAGTTTACACTTTCATTTGATTGTCAGCCATTATACCAATTATTTACTACATCGGGTCTATGCTGTAAGATGAAATAAAACCAAGTTCGAACAATCCAAACCATTAGACAAAATTCAAATTCCTAAAAAAAACGTATAGGCAAAATAGTGTAATCTGGCAACATAGTGTAATCAGCATATAGACTGTTTACTGTGTACAAAATAGACTTTACAAGAAAAGACACATTTAATATGCTATTTATGTAAATATGCTCTTTGTTCTTAACTTTTGATTGGGTTTGCATGCTTAAAAGTAGCTACGTCGCTAACTGAATATCTAACGTTGAAAACCCGAATTATTTGAAAATTCAAATCACCTTTAAACTTATTTATTTTTGTAGATACAGAGAATAATGTGTGTGTGTGTGTGGGGGGGGGGCAGAAACGGCCTGAGGTCACGTGAACACATTGGCGTGCACCTAAAAGAACCCCTGACAGTTGGACTTCGAAATAAGAGTAGATCGCTATGAAATTTACTAATCATTTATTCAATGTGTTCGATCTCTGCACTGGCCGAAAAAGTTCATCCAGATTTACCAGCGTGGTTTACCCTTGTCCGTGATGCAGGACGGGGGCCTGACAAGTACAGCTGTCTAGTCGTTCGGATGGGACAAACAACATAGGTCCCGTGTACACATTGGCGTTCACATAGAATATCTCTTGGCAGTTGGAATAAGATATAAGAATAGACCGTAGCGCCACTGCTCGGGCAAAATTGTGCTCATAGCACATTGTATGGCGTATGCCCGTCTTCATTGGCCCTGTTTTAGATGAAAACAGTAGGACAATAAACCCTATTTCATTTCTCATCAATTACATTTCAGCTTTTTAAAATGTCACACGGTTTTAGATCATTTACATGTTGCCGGTATCAGTTATACTCCATAATACTGTTAGATATAATATGGCTTTTCAATAATAAATGGTAATTCGAGGTAATATAGACATTAGAATCGCAGACACTTATTTAACACATTGAGCGATATAGAACTAAATCTAATTTATAGTGTGGAAACCCATTAATTATAAACAATCCACTGAAAGTGCTTGATAAGTTATAAGCCAGTAGACACATCTATTTCAGTAAAATAGACGCACTTTAGACCAAATGAATGAAATGGAGTTTTAACATCCTACAAAAAACCCGGTTAACGAAGAGGAACAGTGTGCTTTAGAAAGGAAATTGTCCGCCTCCTGTTCGTTGAATTTTATTTGTCATGAATTAATCCGCATGCTTGCCCAAGAGTACACTTGAAGACCTTGGGTTTTTGTTTCACCCGAACGACTAGGCTCTTTATCCGCATCGAGCTTTTTACTTTACACCCATGATCGCATATTCTTTCTGGTCCTTGTTGTAACTAAATTGATCTTGTGTATTTATGTTTTGTTTATGAGTAGCTGACATGTCCATTTACTTACCTCCACCTGCGACAATTATTTATATTCGGATGGGCTTCGTAAGTTTTAGGAACCTTTGTCCAATCCGTTTTCTTCAAAGTAATTATAATTAAATCAATGTTAAATTTTATCGTGAATTAAATGCAGACTTTCTATGAAATGCCACAGAAACCCTACGTCATAAACTTACGAAGTAGCCCTAGCCAGATGTTTCATGAATCACCATCACCCTTAAACTCTGGAGTATTTCCTGGTTAGTCTTGTTTCGTATTGAATGATTTTACTATTATACTCCGTTTGGTTTGATTAATGCAACCACACTGTATAAGATAACTATAAATACATTATGAAGTGTGTAGGTTGATTGTTGGTCTAATTCAAGGAATAATGCAGAATTTATACATATATGTGATCTAGTACAATGTGTGTCCTATAACTCGAGGCTTTATAGTAAAGTGGCTGGCTTAGTTTTATTTAAGCTAACAGAAACATACCGAGATTCATTAACTAAAATATATGCTAAGAAGAATGGCACACCGACCCTTATTGTCTCTCTTAAATGTGATTGACCAAGAACAATATGCGGCACGTGATTTTACCAAGCAACTTGTTCCCCGACCAATAGTTAATAATAGATGTGAAATGACCATTGGTACCGTCTTGTCTGGAGCTGAGGTACATATAATAGATGAATACATATCCCCAGGTGCCACGAATATAACCGACTTTTATCCGCTGTCTATCTAATCTCGACAATGGCTAATTGAACGGACTAAGCGCACTATTATTCCATTTTTTCATTTATGTTGATAAGAATCTAAATATTGGTTATTTTTCTTTCACTTTATTGTCCGGCCAGTTCATTCATAGATAAACGACTAAGATTGGTTGCTTGAATGGTAGTTTAATTAACGTATGCATCCGGCATCATTCGGCCAACCCGCCCCGGGCGAGTGTTTTAGTAAATCAGTATATTATATTTGTATAAAACAGTACAAAATGGACTGAGAGAATCAACTGAATTGAAATGTGATTGTGTTTGTAGTCTCTGTACCCGCAGTGTGCTAAAATTTAAACGGACATCCCTTCAGGAGAGCGTTCGGAACTTTCAACTGCGAGGGGTCAAATGTGTGGAAACGTCACGTTTGGCGCAAAGTCTAAAGGACTCCAAATGCTTTACGCGAGCAGGAGATGGTCCGAACGTCCCCCATGAACATCCGCGTCTCCCACAGTGATGATGTATCGTCTAAAGTGTCAATTAATAAAATATTTGTTTAGCCGAACATGGTGGTGGATCTAACTCTCAGCTCTTGGCATGATTTCCACTTCGTATCTTAACTTGGTAAATAAATAGACTGTCATGTCCCTTTAAAGAGGAAGTCAAGACTAATTGTATCGGATACTAGTTTATAACCATTATTTTATTGTATTTACCGAACACTTGTGGAACTTTGGTAGCACTGGTATGAAACATTTATTATGGTTTTAGTAGTTATTAGTCAGAATAAAAAAGGTGTATAGCAAATTCATGAAAATGTTAACACTTTACTATGTCTATAGTGGCATACTCGAAGCCAGAAAAGAAAACAGCTAACACATTAAGGGTGCGCAATCCAATATAAATGGAATTGAACATCATGTTTTTCTGCACCGACTGGAATAACGAAGATTGGTACAAGCAATACATTGTGCAGTGAGGGATGGCCGAATGGTTAGCACGCGCACGTTGCATCCCAATAAGATCTGTCATTGAGTCAACTACCGTGGAGTAGTTCTGTAATATAGAACAGGGGATTGAATGGTCACATGTTGTAAAGCGATCATAAGGTCTGACATTCGAATCACTGCTGGTACGTGACACAGAGTTATTGGAATAAATCGGATCAATGTTTGTCCCAAAATGAACTAGTTTGTGTAGGGTAGGCGTTCAGCCCCGCCCCTCTCAACCAGAGAGACATACAGGGCGGGAGAGTCATACATGTATGTTATATTAATACATTTGTTATTGGTGGTGTTCCATATAAATTGTCTTTTCAGTAATATTAAGTTTTATTTTCGATATTTAAAACCTCAGTGTTGCGCCCGACATCAGTTTAAAAATCTCATGAACTAAGTGACAAACCACTTCTCAAATCAGACAAGAATCGTTAAGTCCTTTCGGTTTGGGTAATATTCTTGATTTGAATCCGTCAGCTTGTGATTATCTGTAACAGGTTTCGTCTGATAGAATCGGAAGAAAACTTCAGAATATCCGATGAAATAATTTGTTTGGTGTTCATCACTCTGTCAGCATTTTCCATGTACTAAGACAGATGGGAAAGGAACAATATTTCTGTAAATCCCCCGTAGTAAATTTGAAATTGTTAGGTTGTTTTTTTTTGCTGTAGTTTTTCTGCTGGTCAATATCTTTTATTGTTAGATTACAAATTATGTCAGAACTCTTTTGCTAATGCAGTGTAACGCGGAACACAGCATGTACTTTAAAATTCGGGGGGGGGGGGCGAATGGTGTAATGCATGCTCCTATAAGGTTGTAAGGCCTGCCATTGAACCAAGTATGCCCTATCGTGTGTTCTCCCCGGTTACCCTCACTGCTAAAGCCCACTACGCATAAGCGAGTTTTTAAAAATAAAAATTAACCACGTCAATTCCAAAATGACATAATTTGCATCGAGTCGATAATGAACACAATCTCTCCAGTCACACCCGCCTCCTGCTAAATTGAACCATATTTTAGTTCCGAAATGTCCATTCGGTTTACCCATACTGCGCAGGGCTCCGCGAGGAGCTGAATTGGCTTAAAGTATACCCTACATGTTACTTTTGAACAAAGTTCCTATAAACACGGGGGATACGAGCGTCCTGTATCATACGACCTGTCATTGAGTCTACAGGCGTGGTTTCGAATCCCCGTTTTACGTGGCAAGGAGTAAGATCGCTTGCCCAACCTCGTGTGTTTTCTCAGGGTCCTCAGGTTTCTCCCACTGTTAAAGACCCCTACTCGCAAGCGAATTATTGAAATAAAATTAAACCATGTGTTAGTACCGAAACGACCTCGTTTGTGTTGAGTGGACGTTAAACCCCATTTCTCTTCCTCTCTCTCTCTCCCTCTCTCTCTCTCTCTCTCTCTTCTGTTAACGCCAAGAACTTGTTGCAGGATTTAGATTTATAATGACAGAATCAACTGGGTGACATTATCAAATACAGAAAGCCTGATATCGTTCAAAGGTCAATTTGATCAATACGTAATTAAAGGGAAATTTATTTACCCAGGAGTCAAAGCAAACGTATTTTATAGCTGCTGTATAACATCAATAATACTGAATAGTAGCTGATCAACACTTCAAAGGGTCACTAGCAATTGATCCCTTGTTGTAAAACTGTTATAAAAATACCAATTTAACATGAATACAATAGTTAAGGATCTTCAAAAAGAGTATTGTTAAATAAAATAAAACCAAGCACGGACAATCAAAATCATGAGACAAAATTAGAAGTCCTAAAAAACGGTATAGGCAAAATTAACAGTGTAATCAGGCAAAATAGTGTAATCAGCATATATGGACTGTTCACCGTGTACAAAATACAAAATAGTGTAATCAGCATATGGACTGTTCACCGTGTACAAAATACACGACAAACAGTGGTAACATTGTTAAATATTTGTTTAAAAGAGTACTCTGTGGAAATGAAATGAAATGGTGTTTAACGCCCTACGCTTCTGCACCTAACCTGGTCTAATTGAAGACCGGAGTACTCTATGGGATAAGAATAAGCCTATCTGATCTATTTTTTTCTTGGAAATGAAATGAAATGGGGTTTAACGTCCTACTCTTCTACACCTAACCTGGGCTAATTGAAGACGGTTTCTTTCTTGGGTTATATAACAAGTCTAAAACGAGAAATAGAAAGACACTGTTCATTCCAATCGTGGAAACGCCAATAAAATGCTCTATGAATTATTAAACGCAAACAAGAATCTTAACGTCTAGTCATCTATTTATGTGGACCATTTTCAGACTTCAAAGAGATTAAACTAAAGTATTTATAAGACCCCAACAATTTTTTCAATGGTATTTTCTAATTTAACTCGAAGTACACAAAGGTAGAATCCCGGGGAATGTAATTACTGTTGGTTATCATGCCATGGTCCCCACGTCGCTTACTGTAATGAAATGAACTGAGATTTAACGTCCTACTGTTCTGCCCCAAACTGGGCTAATGAAGACGGGCGCTTACTGAAACACAGTAACTACATGGCATATAAATCTGTCCTTGGTTAGAATGCCCTTTCAATGGTATTTTCTAATTTAACTCGAAGTACACAAAGGTAGAATCCCGGGGAATGTAATTACTGTTGGTTATCATGCCATGGTCCCCACGTCGCTTACTGTAATGAAATGAACTGAGATTTAACGTCCTACTGTTCTGCCCCAAACTGGGCTAATGAAGACGGGCGCTTACTGAAACACAGTAACTACATGGCATATAAATCTGTCCTTGGTTAGAATGCCCTTCACAGACAAATTTAAACTGTAATAAACGCCTACCCACCATACAGACGGGCGCTAACTGAAACACGGTAGCTACATCGCATATAAATCTGTCCTTGGCTAGAGTGCCCTCCACAGACAAATTTAAACTGTAAAAAACGCCTACCCACCATACATATGTTTGGCTCGATCGTAAGATCTGTCATTAAGTCAAGAAATAAAATGGGGTTGAACGTCATACTGTTGTGCCCCAGGCTTGGCTAATGAAGACGGAACCACGTATTATTGAGTGGTGTTGCAAGGATCAGGGTCACTTGCTCAACCTGGTGGGTTTAGCCACCTTTCCCACTCTACTGAATACCTCCACGCTCTAGTCAATTACCGAAAAAGGTAGTCGCGAAAGGACCGAGTTTGTATTGAGTTAAACTCTCTCTCTCTCCCCCTCTCTCTCTCTCTCTTAGAGAACATAAATTGCACTGTATTATGTAAGATAATATGCTCTACAATCAAACCAGAAGAACACTTAGTTAATATGTATAATATAATTAATATTTTTAATTGATCCAAATGCCAAAGCAGCATGTGCCATTTCAATTGTGATTGATTAGATTAGTGCTACGAAGCACAGATATATATCTCTTGATATTATTCTTAAAAGCATGGTTTTCAAATTCATGAATACCGTATTTACACGCACTTACCGCCGGGTTGCGAAAATCGTAAATAGTTTGATTATTGTAATTAAAATAAACAAATAAATTCAAACTATCGATAAGCTCACACAGGCAGCAAATTGCAAACAAAGAACACGGTCCTTTTAAATGATTGATCTTGTTTACAGAGACTGAAAGAATTCCTTTTTTTTAAAAAAGAAATCCATAAACACTTAGTTAAATTACTTCGTTAACCTCGGATGACTACCATAAGCAATCCACAATGGGAGAACATGTTTAAAAGTATTTGTATTTTATATGGGACATTTGTTTCATTTGAATTCTTCCAGACGAATACATGTCAAAACTATCTGTTGAATTAAAGTTATTCGTTCCCATCAAAAATCACATCAATAAAAACACGACCGAAAAATAAACCGAAGAAAAAAACCAGAACAACTGATCAGTAAAGAACTCCTACAAAGCAAAACCATTTTGCCTCGTGGTCTTTAGGGAGTATTACAGAGTTCCAAATGCTGACAAAGACTGAGTCAATAACCACTGGAGTCTTTTACAAAGAACAACCCATGATACACTGATCTATTCAGGTTTCCCTCGGCGACGATGTTCGATCTACGTGAAAATTCTATCAATTTAACACTGTGAGAATTAAACAGAACTGTATTGCTTTGTTGTTTTTTTTTTGTTTTAGGACGAAAATAAATCTTGAAAGCTAAAATGTTAGAACATAAAATAAAATGTGCTGAGTTTTCTATAACATTTTCTTTCAGTCAATACGGCAATGTGCAACATGGATCCATAAATGGATTCATTTTAAGTGAAAATATTTTATCTCGAAAAGTTCGGACAGTTATCTATATTGACTTGGGCTTTTCATTTCGTCACACCCATTAAAATTTAAGCCTCAACAGATGTTGTTTCGCCCATAAAAAGGGGGTCGAATGACCTAATGGTTATAACGTGCGTGCTATATCATAAAGCCTGTCATTGACTAAACTGGTTGTACGGTTGTACGTGACAAGGAGTAGGGTCGACTGTCCAACCTCATAGGTTTTCTCAGGGTCCTCCGGTTTCCTCCCACTGCTAAAGATCAATATGCGCACGCGAATTATTGAAATAAAATTAAACCATATGTTAGTCCCGAAATTACCTAGCTTGTGTCGAGTGGACATTAAACCCTATTTCTCTGTCTTCTTTTCTGGACAAAACCACCAATCTCTCTCTCTCTCTTTCTCACTTCACCAATAGTTTCAATAATGTTCAACCATGGAGTCTGCAAGCGATACTGTTATAGTACACGGTGGGTGTTCAGAAACATTAAAGCAAATACCCCTAAAAGGTTAATCAATGTTTTGTGCAAAAGGCTATATAAAAAAATAATACCTAACATAACTAAATCATACTCAAAAATCAACATTTTGTCACTTGCTAAAGAACGTTTTTCAATAAATCTGTAAATTCATACATTATCAGAAATTGGCTAGAACTAGAGCAACTTCTGGCGCGTTTATCAGGTGGCAATACAAATACATATTTTTGAATATCGCGCGAAGATGGTTGGTCATCAGCAGAAGCAAGTGCGATGACTACAGGTCATTCGATGGCACCCGAACCACACACAAATATGTGATTCTACTTATAGTTAATATCCGCAGGCCACGCGATGGTTTTGTCGAGTTGCTCAGGACCTACACAAGGAGATGCTTTGGCGGGGGTCACAGTAAAAAAGTCCCAGTAAAAAAGCCACAGGTAAAAAAGTCACAATTTATATTGTTAATAAGTGTGAAGAACTTGGCCATGAGATGTTGGTAAAAACGATCGTGACTGATTCCAAAGACAGTATTTTGCGCTCTTTGCTTGTCGTGTTTGGTAGAGACGTGGCAGCCAAAGGATGCTTTTACCACCTGACACAGTCAACCTGGCGACATGTCCAGACATTAGGACTAGTACCCCACTACAAGGAAGACAGCGAGTTCCGACTGTTCTGTGGAAAACTTGACGGCCTGGCGTTTCTACCCGTAGCTGATATGCAAGAAGGTTTGGAACATCTCTATTCCATCAAACCTGATGGTCCTCCTGCAGTCGATGACCTCCTGGCCTACTTCGTTTGAACTTATGTGAATGGTCCCTATCGACAACGTCATGGTCAAGGCCTAACCCTCTCCATGAGAAGACCCCCCCCCCATGTTCCCCCCTGAAGTTTGGAACGTACAAGACACAACCATGAACAGGGACCCCTGTACCAACAACATCTGCGGGGGATGGAACAACAAGTTCTACAATCATGTCGGCCAACACCATCCATCCATCTGGAGAGTGGTGGAGTGGTTCCAGAAGGAATCGTCCACAGTTCAGACTGTCGTCGCTCAGGATGCCATCGGCAATCGACCCGTCAGAAAGGTAAAAAAAATTTTTGTAAAGATGCAGACACAGCTACGAAATCTGTGCAGAGATCGTGTCAGCGGTGCCAAATCCATCCCATTTTTCCTGTGGTTTTTTTTGTATCTAAGCAAATTTGTGACTTTTTTACTGTGACTTATTTTCCTGTGACTTTTTTACCTAGGCAAATTTGTGACTTTCCTGTGACTTATTTTCCGCGCACCACAATTATATCCCGAAATTGACACTTGATGGTCACACGATAAAGTATATGAATACATTTGGCGCTGATCGTTAAACATCGGGACGTTCTCGGGTTCCGACAGAAGGTTCATTTTCAAGCTAAATTCGTGTGTACACTTTGCAATTCGTACGATGGCGTAAGATGCCCTTACGAATGGTCCCATCTTTTTACGATCCGAGAGAATAAGAACATTAACGTTTAGTATGTTCATCTTGTTAAAATTTCTGGACAGTGTGAAATCGATGAATGTCAACACAGATTCCATTCGAATGGCTATTTGTCTACGAGAAAAGTCCAAATCTCAATAATAAATCAACCGGTTCACCTTTTTAGTTTTCACTTACCTGGTAGTTTTCAATTTACTGAAACATGTTTCGCAAATTTAAAATTATTTTTATGTTAAAGGAGCTAAATCGCTAATATTTGGGACCTAGAAATTGATTGCAAAGCATATACTAATGTAATCTGATTGAATATGAACTGATTTACCTTCAATTGTTTCCGTTTTGACTTTAATTTTAAATCCGCTATGTCCAGCAAAATACGACAGGAGTCTTAACCGAATTGAAATCGTTATTCCAGTCTTTTGTGCATGCTCTCCAGATAAATTATGGCGTCGCCATTTGACATGAGTTGTGGAATATGTCTAGTCTCGCTCCTTCTGGTCACTTGTTACAAATGACGATGGAACGCAATGGCAAAATGTTTAATTTGTCCTAAATATTAGATATCAGAAGCTTACCCCTTTTCCCGGTAAGATCACAATTCACAACATCAATGGTGATGTAAAATGACAAATAATTCGTGTGTTCAACAAGCAAGACTTTGGATGATATTGAGTTAGGGACTTGTACTTTAAGCATTTAGAGCCCTTAATATTCATGAAAAAGATAAACCAAACTATTTTTAAGGTTTCAGTCTCTTCATTGACTAGAAGTTTTATTTATGATACAGCTTTTAGTTTAAATCCATTCAAACGACTCAATCCCTGAACTAAACGAGGATGACCTAGATAGCAAAAACTGGTCAACTTTCATCCGTTGTAAAAAGTAATAAACTGGAATGAAAACAGTTGGGGATTACAATAACTTTTAAACTGGATTGAAAACAGTTGGAGATTACGGTGACTTTATTGATGTGTGTGGCATAACGACAGCAAAGCAGATTTCATGGATTACCTATGCCATTTATTTTTTAGGTGATATTGTTTCTGGAATGCTTCACGGTTAAACCAGTGATCTAGAAAACGCTAGATATTTAAATACATAATTCAACATGTTTTATTGTGTGATGTAGACTAAGCCATCGTTCCTAATCCTAAAAATTATTGATTCTAAAATAATACAACAGGGACGTAATAGAGTTATAAAGAACTGTTTTTTCATTTACTTTTTATTGACTTGCACATGATTTACCCTGATTAGAAAAGAAAAATCACATTAACGGTTTTTCATCTTTGGAAAATATATCCTTTGAAATTTATTGAAGCTTACAATTGAATTCATTGATCATGACATTATTGAATAATTATTGTCATCAGTAAATCATGATGCATGTAGTTCTATGTTTTTAAAACGCCTACATTTTCGTTGCGCGATAGACATTTCTCTTTTTAACGGATTTATTTCCATAGAACTTTTGTGTTTATTTTGATCTATTTTAATTTGAATTCATTGAAGTTATTGAATATATATCATCCTAAACTTGTTGAGTATATAGTTATATGGTTTCATGTACCCACTTTTCGCTACACGATAGATACCTCGGTTTTTAACGACTTTGTTGTGGTTATATGGATGACGAACTTTATCGACATAGAGCCCTCTGCCAAAAATTGTCATTTAACTCGGAATCTTCGCCGAACATTACTGATAACAAACTACAGTAAACAAAATGAAACGATTGAATGTAAATCTATTTATATACATCCATAATACATTGTTATATTCGTTGAGACTCATTTGTGTCTATTCCTAGGTGCCAAAGAAAAGCTATTTAGTTCATTTAATTTATACCATACCATGCATTGTCAATTTCCAGAAGGGTCCTCATCTTTCTGATTTTCCTGGCCAGCAGCAAATCCATGGATCGATGCCGATGTCGGTCGAGGTCATCATTCCGGATTTTAAAGCCTGGTCAATGAGAATTGGGTATTAATTTGGATTTAATTAAAAACTAAAACCCTATATATATATATGTATGTATCTGTTACATCGACTTTAAGATACCATGACAGTTGTAATCAAAACAAGAGCATAAGCGATAACGTCACTCTTAGGTCCGGATGTCAAAATTAGTTCATTGTATTGTATGGTATATGCCAACCTTCATTAACCCGGTGTGCGTAAAAACACCCCAACAGAACACTGCGTAACATATTCTAGCCGTTATTATCCCAGTGTATGCAACAACGTAAACCGAGCCAATGATTCCTGCAGTATCTTGAGCAATGTCCAGTCCTATCTGGCAATACCATGTGAAACGTTATTTCTAATGTAAGTCACAAAACAGATTTCGACTTTTTGATATATTGGCGTAGAAATGTCATAAAACTAGACTCGTCCATGAAGTAGTGACAGGGGTCATACACAAGTTCGAGCATGCTTGCTCTTTCAAATATGCTCATTGTACTAATAGATGTTCTGATTTAATTCTTGTTGATCACATAACTAAGTGGGTAAAATGCTGGCTCGCTAGCGTGGAGTTCGGGTGTTCAATCCCTGCATTGGCCGAGAAAGTTCTCCCGATTTCCGGTGTGGTTGACCCTTGTCAGTGATGCAGGACGGATGGCTTGACAAGGACAGCTATCTAGTCGTTTGGGTTGTATACATTGGCGTGCACGTAAAATATCTCTTGGCAGTTGGAATTCGATATATGAGTAGGCCGTAGTGCCTCTGCCCGGACAAAATTTATCTCATGGCACACTGTATGGCGTATGCCCGTTTTTATTAGCCCAGTTTTGGAGCAGAACAGTAGGACGTTAACCCCCATTTCATTGCTGATTTAACGTCTCTTATAAAACGTTCTGTATTGAATTCGCTCATTTAAAAAACAAATGATAATCAAAGGTTCCAGACAATGGAAATTTGTCTTTATCAAATAAAACAGAATTAAACTCCTTCCTAACAAAAACAAAAGTAACCCTGTAGCGATATATGTAAAGATTAATTGTGTTAAGCTGTTAGAGGCGAGGATTTTATGTGATTTATCTAGTGATTACGTAGCGGTGTCTATAAAAATCTGAATCTGAATGACTGATACCAAAATAACGTGAATCTGAACTGATGCGCTTCCCTACTAACTAATATTAATGACCTCATAAAGCAGATTACCTCTCCACAGCCCACTGTATCTCTCGCAATAATGAAAGGATTGAGACGTTTGTTTACTACTTTATTTCTTCAGATCCATTAATGCCGATGTTTATCCCAAACTCGTAACACGGGCTTTGATATTATTGGTCGGTTCATGAATGTATAACGACGAATTAAAATATGTTATGTAAATCGATGGTGTTTTAAAAAAACAAAATATTATGAGTAATGGCGATAAGATCCCCCTGGTTATGCTGCAAAGGTTAAAAAGTTAATTCACATTGCAGATGTCGTCATAGGTCACGAGGTGTAATTAAGTAGGGTTAGGACACGTGATTGATTACATCTTTTTGACCTATGACGAAATCTGCATTGTGGTCGTCTTTTAGCCTTAGCTCTGTAATATGACATCCGGGTATGTTTTTTTTACATTATCCCACACAAACTAAGAACACGGTTTGCAGGATCGTCTCATTAAAGATACATTATGTAAGATTAAATAAAGAGCTGACAGTTCTCGCTATAATAGTTGAAACATAGATAATGAAAATAGAATATACTTAAATTTTAAATCAGATCACTCCACTCTGAACCAAAATATTAGCTTTTGAATTTTAGCCTCGATCACCATTACGAAAGTATCGATTATCCATTTGTACGTTTTTAAAATTATTTTTCAAAAAATCAATTCGAATCCGCTAAATATCGCATGCTAGCGATGGCATCGAGAGCTGATTACGATCTGGATAAGGTAATTAAGGTCTAATACTTTAGATAACATTTTTTCTGGTCGAAAGGGTTCAATCCCAGCTCGGGGCAAGAACTTTATTGTTGTAAGGGAGGGGGATATTCGGTCTCCCGTCCGATCAGGCAGGTTTCCCCCGAGTTCTACGGTTTCTTCCTGCAGTAATGATCGAAATCATTTACGATCTGTGCAAAGGGCCAAATTGAAAACAAGCCTCAGGCTTAATTTGCTACGCTTGTAAAATGACAATATTATTATTATTATTATATTATTAAGAAAGACATGCAATAGGCAGATTTAGCTCTTGTAAAATGTATGTTTCATATAGTGACGATACGTCGCTTACCGATAAAATTTATTACGTCACCAATCATCTCTTTTCGATATTCCATTATGAGCTCTGAATCCCATTTAATCCAACACAAATATGGCAATATTATTGTCTCTGCGATGTGTGATTGTGTTATAACTCAAGTCGCCCAACCGAGATAGCGTAACGTATTCAGCTATTATTTTACCAAGAACAGAAACATGTCTGCGTCACCAAATGCCCCACCAGTGAATAATACATATTATGCAAATGTAGACTGGCTAACATAGCCAAGGCAAACGTATTTAATAGCCTCTTTTGTTCTCGTGTCAGACATTAACATGGTTAGGAGACGAAACCAGCAAAACACATCTTGAGCACATCGACAATATGACACCTCGTGTCAGCACCAATAGCCAGAGTCTCTCCGATTAATATACACCATGGCATGGTAGTGAAACGCAATTATTCAAGTCATTTCAAAAGTAAACTCTATGACATAGATTGTCGTTTGTATTTCTTGTTTTCATACCGCTTCACTACATTCTTATTATAGAGATGAATTGCCTTTAAATTGCCTATGTATTATACAATACAGGGTTTCCACGCTAAAAGAGCAAAGAGGCTGTTTCCAAACTATAGCTAGAAGCGAACTGGCTAAGTCATTGTAATAAGCTGTGTAAAAACTTGTAAATTGAGCTATCCTTCGACAGGAATCATTATTCACAGCTGAACTTGAGAAAGGTTGCCAGACCACTAAACACAGCTAAGTCGCCCGAGCAGTTAATTAATGTCGCAGCTTTGTGAATCTTTAAACAAATGGGGGTGGGGTGGCGTGCTGTATCATAAAGCCTGTCATTGAGTCAACTTGTGTGGTTTCGAGTCCCCGATTGTAGGCTACGTTACAGGGAGTAGGGTTGCCTGACCAACCCCGTGTGTTTTCTCCGAGTCCTCCGGTTTCCTCCCTATTCTAACACACTCGAAGGACAGTAGCTGTAAAAACTTTTATCATAAATTGATATAATCCGGTTCCTTTGGAGTTGTGATATTTTATCGCTAAACTTTGTTTTCCACCAGAGCGCCACTGGTTGATTTGTATTGTGCTGTCTTCTTCACGGGGTAAGGAGGGGGAGGCAGGTCTACAGTCTTCGACATTGTTGGTTGATTTAAATCAATACTGATGCTATCTTACCGTGAAAGGGATCCAGTATGTAAGACAAAATTCAAATTCTAAAATTGGCACACGAATTGCCTGTCAGAATGCTTTAGAGCGCCATTTATAACGAAGCGATTCGATGAGGAGGCTAAACATCCCACAGGAGAATACAAACCTTGCGGTCTGGAATAACCAGACTGGCATTTGATTTGGACTCTTCGCCGAACAAATCTGATTAGAAATTACAGTAAAACAGAAACGATTCAATGTAAATCGGTTTATACACTTCATAATACATTATTTTGTGCGTTTCGGTCCATTTTTGTCCATTTCTACAGATGTAGCGAGGGTTGGATGGCTGAATGGTTATTGTGCGCGCTGTATATCATAAAGCCTGTCATTGAGACAACTGGCGCGGATTCAAATCCCCGGTTATACGTAGAAAGGAGTAGGGTCGGCTGTCCAGCCTCGTGGGTTTTCTCCGGGTCCCCCGGTTTCCTCTCACTGCTAAAGACCCCTACGCGCAAGCGAATTATGTAAATAAAATTAAACCATGTGTTAGTCCCGAAATGATCTAGTTTGTGTCGAGTGGACGTTAAACTACACCTCCCCCCCCCCCTCTCCCTTTAAACCCATGTAAACGCCTTATTTAGAAGAGGATTAGTCCGGATGGAAACTGCACCTTAGAAGACATAAATGTAAATTGACAATTAGATCGATAAGATTCATTACACGGTGGGTAAGCTTCACCTAGTATTCAATCCCTATAACGTTAACCTATATAACAACAGGGCAACACAACATATTAAATAGTCTTCGATGTTTATACTGGAAGTTTGACATCCTACCTGCTGCTTTAACGGACATATATCCTGTTCTAGAAATCAACAAATCAATGTAATGGAAGAAAAATTTATGCAATTTCAATCTCAATTATATGGATCAATTTCAGTTGTGTGATGTGAGTGAGCATGCATGGTATACTCTTACTTTGTTTAGTTTATTTTAGTTCAATTACTTTCAGACCAATCACCTTTGCTTCAACTTAAACGATGCTTGCTTGTAAATTTTGAAATCTGGATGGAGAAGAATCTGAGTAACACCTTCAAAATACATAATAATTACTACTACCCAACTGATAATGCGAAATTAAAATGAACAATAACTGCATGCGGATATAGGCATTTAATGGTGAGGGGGTCATGGTTGCTAAGTGGGCAAGACGCTGGCTCGCTCACCTTGAGGACGGTTGTTCGATCCCTGCATTGGCCGAAAAAATTTATCCAGATATTCCGGCGTGGTTCCTCCTTGTTAGTGATAGAGGACGGTGGCTGACAAGGACATATGTCTAGTCGTTTGGACGGGACAAAAACCGAAGGTTCTGTGCACGTAAAAGATCCCTTGACAGTTGGACTTCGATATAAGAGTAGGACGTTGTGCCGCTGTCCGAGCAAGGTTCCCCCCATGGCACACTGTATATGTCGTATAACCGTCTTCGTTAGCCCAGCTCGGGGCAGAATAGTAGGGCGTTAAACCCTTGTGGTGGGTCGGCGTTAAACCCTTGTGGTGGGTCGGCGTTAAACCCTTGTGGTGGGTCATCCGTGTCGAAAAGATGTCTATGAGCACTACCTACTGAAGGAGGTTTGAGAATCTTGTTTTGGCCAACCTGATCTCAACCACGAACTCTGCACAGCAAATGTTGTAATGCCGAACTAACAGCAAACCCTTTAAAGAGTCATAACCATTGTTCATTACAAATGCTCTTGTGAATTAATAAAAAAAAACCCAAACCGCCAGCCATTAACTGTAAAATCTATTTTATCATAAAGTATGATTTGTCACAATATTATAAATATTGAATACGTTTTATTGTTTATTAGCCATTGTTACAACCGTCGTGACAGATAACACACCTAATAGATAACAGAACACTAAATCCAGATTGGGACGTCACAAAGGAATTCGTGTAAAGAAAGTATATATTATATATTAGCTTGTGTTTGTTGTAGGTCGGCTCTTTCCGTATGAACAATACGGTGAATAATAACCGATGATTTACTTCGGAAAACGGGCGATTGTTTCTTCCCCAAGGCCATAGTAGTTCTTTGTCATTGTATATTTTGAGGTTTGAATGTTATCTGATCCTAGACACGATACACAGGAAATTAAATGAAATGGATCATGATTGACGTCTCGACAACATAATGGTTCTGTCACGCTTATGATTTATAGATGCGCGTGCATGGCGGGGGCGAGGAGAGCTACTAATATCACGATTTCCGTTTTCGTAAAGTAACCTTCGAACAAAATGCGTCTGATGATTCTAAGCTGCAATTTTAAACATCCCTGGAAGCAGCAACCTGGATCAAGATTGTCAAATATGATGGCCTTGACATCAAATTTTTCAACTTTTAGTTTAGTACAAGCAAAGCAGGAGTTTTCTCTGACTCTTGGTTCCTGTAACCGCGTATTCTCCCAAACTATGTCTATATATTTATAAATATTTGAATAAATAAGTTGGTATACGGGACATTGTTTAAATTGAAATGGATACACCAAGATTAAAAAATACATAAACAATTTCATTATATATTCTTGAACACTTACTAGCAAGCAGTTATGAACATGGTCCATAACATGGGATCATAAACCCCACAAAGAATTGGGGGGGGGGGGGAGAATGGTTAGCACATGTACGCTGTATCGTCAAGCCTGTCATTGAATCAACTGGCGTAGTTTCGAATCCCCGGTTGTATGTGGCAAATAGTAGTGTCGCCTGTGCAACCTCGTGTGTTTTCTCCAGGTGCTCCGGTTTCCTCCCACTGCTAAAGACCCCTACGCTCAAGCGTATTATTGAACAAAAACCATATGTTAGTCCCAAAGTGACCTAGTTTGTGTGAAAGTGTAGGTTAATCATTCGCACGATCTGTGCCAAGGGCCAAATTTGAAAAAGGCCTCAGGCCTAATTTGCTACCCTTGTAAAATGACGTGATTATTATTATTATTATTATTAAACCCCATTTCGCTCTCCCTCTCTCTCCCACAAAGAATAACAATAACGGATACAATGTAAAGATACATATAGTTTAACAAGTACTATCAACCAGGAACTGACTATGTTGTCCGGTGAAATTCACAACTCTAATTTACCAAATCGATGCCGACTTATTCAGAGAACAAGCGTGCCAATGTTCATGTCGATCGGACCTGTATTAACGGAGCCTGAGACTTTTTCGAGGAGCGTCATCGCAAGACGAAGAAGATGAGCAGCGATCAGTACGGGCCAACAAAAATAGATAATGAATAAATATATTGAGAATTCCGATCAAATTAATTATTCTGAGTTAAATGATATGATTGATTTTGGCCTCAATAGTTGCGATTGTTAAAGGGGCCCCTATCCCGATTTGAACAGAGTCTGAAAAATAATAGCCCGAGTGCGTATGAAATGTAAGCGCCAACATTAAGAGGAATGATGTATTTACCCTGCCTTGATATTTCATCTCAAAATATTGAGTCATTTGGGCGTGAACGTCAAAACTGATTATCCGGACACGTAACCCTTTTAAGATTTCGGGTCAATTTTTTCGTTGCTTGACCTGATAATCGATTGCCGTTCCTTTAGAGGTCTATACAATGAATGACCCATGTACTGTACTAGATGACGAAAGGTAAATTTCGGATACACATTACTTTTATTTAAAAAGTCTGGTTTTACCCAGACACCACATAATACAGCTAGGGACACCGGTTTCCATTTCCAGATGAAGACTGGTAGTTTTAAGTTGATTGAAAACGTATCACATATATTGAGTTAGTTGCTCGGCACTCAGGTCGAGGATTTCAAGGGACTTTAACACAGAATTAAGCAGTGTTATTATCTAAAATATTATCGGGAATAGCCCTTCACGTACCTCAGCTACGATAATACACAAAGTCTTTAAAGTTACAATATTAGAAGGGATGGGTGTTCTAACCAATTCAACATTCTCATCAAGCGTATGGTATAGAAAGTGGATTATGTGCTTGACATGTCAATAAATGTGTACATAGTAAATTATACCATACTTGAATATAGAAAAGGATTGCAACGATAGATAACATTAGCTTTACATAATGCATCTTTAAAGCAGTGTTTTCGCAAGGCATAATAAACATACAACTTTATGGATAACATTCACTACGATTATTAATTGCAACGTTTCAACGCGTGAGAGTATTCTCACTGAAACGATGCAGGTAATGTGAGAGTATACTCATGGGAACGTTGCAGTTAATGTGGGAGTATCCTCATTGAAACGCTCCAATTAATGTGAGAGTGTCCTCATTGAAACGTTGCAGTTAATGTGAGAGTATCCTCATTGAAAGTTAATGTGAGAGTATCCTCATTGAAACGTTGCAGTTAATGTGGGAGTATCCTCATTAAAACGCCACAGTTAATACACCTACTGAATGCTATCCATAAAATTGTCTGTTTATTATCTTTAAAGCACTTGGACACCGAATAATGTCTTTAACTTGTTTTTCTGAATACGAGCTGCAAACTAATTATCGCTAACGTGGTACATTACAATTACTGTTAAAATGAATGTATTTCGCCTCCATAGTACGTCAATTACATAGCATGCTCCATCACACGATGTCGATTTGCCAGACAGCACAATCTGAAGATTGCGTGTTTATGTACATCATAAACTCTCAACTGTTGCTTCCAGAGTTAAATTTCAAAATTGATATTTGTGTAAAGTATTCGCACTTCGCAAGTCATCTAATTTGATAAATCCAAACCGTCTTTGCCCAATGTCGGGGTTTAATTCCCGTCTCAAAATCTCCAAACTCGACTACGAACTGATTTGTCATGCGTTGAATAATTCTGGAATCCCATTCCACTTTCATTTATCAGTTTTATTCGTGTTGAAGTTAATCTAACTTGGCCTATGACTTGGAATTTTCATCACGTATACACATAGACACATTTATTACTTAAAAAAACGATTTTGTTTAGTTAATGAAATGAAAATGAAATGGGGTTGAATGTCCTACATGTTTGCACCGACTGACATATTGATTATGGGTGAAGCTTACCCCACGAGGAACATTTTGCCCCGACGCCGGTGCTACGACCCACTGTTATTTCACCTGTCTAGCGTTTTTATTTAACGTACACACCAAAATTTACAAGTGGAGTTGAAGTAGCTTTTATGAATCTATATTATACACTGCAACACTTATCCAATCAGAAACAAAGATACCGTGTTTTAAAGTCTCAACAACTCTGCTTACGGCTGGCCCCCGGATCCATTCACAAGATTTGATAATTGTTTAATGTTTGCAATGTCTATTTTCTGTCTTTTCCCGAGGTTTATCTTGTAGATATTTTTTGTTTGTTTTGCGTGTAGTGCAGTCCTCCTGCATTTACTATTACATGTAGTGTTAAACGGGCATGATCACACATTCGGGGTATTCACCTAATAAATACCTACACCAATTTTGAACATTCTACCTCTGAAGGAGAGTTTTTGTGTTCCAAAGTCTCGACGATTCAGATTGAAGTCTCTTCTAAGACTAAACAGAAATTACCCATCACCACACACAGTCAAGGTATGAAAATATACACGAAGTTTCACCACTCTCCCCCAGTTATAGTTTATCGAACTTAGTCAAGGTATTCATATAATGAGAGTATACACTAAGTTTAATCACTCTCACTTAATTAGAACCAAAGTTACTGTGTCCCAAATCATCAACCAATCAAATTGCTTATCTCTGCTTAGTCTTCGAACTCCATCAAAGGATCTATTTAATAACCACCCACACCAGGTTTAAACATTCTACCTCAATTAGAAGGGGAGTTATTGTGTCCCAAAAAAGTGTGAAGGACAGACGGACCCATCATAATATTTCCCTACAGGGGGACAAACAATTTCCTCTTATATCATTCTCCATGCAGCTCAGGGTACCAATTGTCGAAAAGTCAGCTATGGTAAGTTTTAGTAAAGGTCAAAAACTCCATCTTGCATTAGCTTACACGCATTTTATGAACTTGTGTCCATCACTGAATTAATCAGAATACAATTTCGGAATTGTAATTGGCGTACCCAACCAGTCATTGAACGACGACGTCCGCATGCAAAATCAAAATTAAAATCAAGTTGACGAACAATATTGAAATGAAATAGGGTTTAACATTCCACAATTTTGCATCGACTTGACTAATGAAAATAGATTATGATGAGTCTCCTATCATGAAAGCAGGTGTTTCAGATATATAATCTGTTGTGTATTTCCAATTATATTTAATAAGAGACTCACCTGCAATGATCATAATTAGTGATAGCATGGTCCAGGACAGTCCATTTGGTGATAATAAGAGTTCAATGGGAATATTGAAAGCACGAAGAAATAATAACAAAGCATCTTATAATCGAAGAGACCCTGCATTGTTTGACTTGGTTTTATTTTATTATTACATGACCGGGAATGCACAGAGAGGCGGACACTCACACCCCACGCGGATCCCTGTACTTGATTTGATATTCGTTGTTAATTTTTGGTAACGTTTATGCACTTGTCTTTTCGGTGTTGTTTTGTATTTCTATTCTGAAAAATGAAAGTAGAAATGCGTACAGTCGTGTTTTTATGATTCCTTTAAGACATTCAAAAGACGTGCACAAATGTTATTTGTAGAAAAATTTTCAAACGAATTCTAGAACTGTTCTGAGAAAATTTAATTTAACTTGGTGGATGTATTCATGCACATTTAATGTGTTTTTGCCATCTGATCGCTGTTTTCATTGATATTTTCTCGTTAAAACACGAAGAGGGTCGTGTAATTTGGTTTATCAACACGCAGTCAAAGGGGTGCATGTGAATTAATCCAGCTTTCAGAAAACTGTATTACAGTCTAAAGAAAACATGAGATATTTGGAATGACACATGAAATTAATTACTCTTTCATATTTCCACAAATTGATTCCATTTCCATCGTCTGTCAAGAATTTGATTAGAATTTTACAATATATTAATTCCTATGTCAGACGAAACGATCAAATCAATGCATACCTTCAGTAAGGTAATGGCTCAAGCTTCATAATCTCTCTGGCAACGCGCCATGATGTTTTAAACAAACTCCAATTGCTCTCTCCGACATGTATTTTTTAAATCGACTTCCACATGTCAAAGCAGCGCGTACTCGGCTGTTCTTTGGTGTTTGTCGGAAGGAAAAGGGGCGAGCTCAAAGAGTCCTGATCAAATTAAACGTCGATGCTTCGTTTGATATTTACATGGACATCCAGTTGATGTTTCAGAGAGAGGGTATAGAGGGGTTGGTGTGTGTCTTCTGTTGAGGATAAAGCATGAGGCTGAGGTTATGCTGGGGAAAGAAAGAGTTAAAGTAGCTAGGTCTCAATATCATCCCAAATCTTCGACATTAAAACCACTTATTATTTGTCAATTTAAATCAACATTGATGCCGTGATCTTACCGAAAAAAAGATGGGCTGCGGATATCCAATATTTAAGACAAAATATACATTTTACCATTGATACACGAATCGTGTACCATAATACGTTTCAGCCCCAGTTCTAGAAAGAGACCCGGGGAACGAGGCTAGACACATTGCACCAAATAAAACGGCGTATGTAGACTGGAATAACCAGACGCTATAAATTTGAATTCGATTGAGACTGCTGGCTTATTTCGTGGAACACAACTGATTTGAAATTAGAGGAAAAACGGAAACCATTAAATGTAAATCAGTTTATAAACATTCATACTACAGTATTCTGTCAATTTATATGTCCCAAATGTTATCGATTTATCTCCTTTAAGAAAATAACCCGAGAAAAACCCGGGAATTCGAATCCGCGCCAGTTAACTCAATGAAAAGCTTAATGATACAACACGCACGGTTACTACCCCCCCCCCCCCCTCAAACACACACAACCAGGGGAATATGATAGTTTGTTTAAACAATATTGTACAAAACAGAGAATTAGGCAGGTGCTTAAAAGTACAGTTCGTGTTAAGTCTAGGGCAGGCGAGCTTATTTTTTCGCATGATCGTTCTGATATCTTAAATCGCTCGAAAAAATCGCCCGTATCTACCATGCTAAGCCTAGGTCAGGTGAGCGTACTTTGTCGCCAAATCGCTCGAAAATACCGTTCACGGCGACGATGATTCTTCTCGACGAACCATTCGCCCGCATCTAGCACGTTAGATATTTTCGGCCGAATATTTTACTTCGGCGATCAATTCGCCTGAAAATCTGCTCGTCGGTACGTGTCCAGCGTATATAAATGTCGATCGAACCATTTTGATAAGCCAGATGTCACATGATCCCAAAATAGCTTAGTGTTTCGGCGATTCGCCATTTTGTACTAGTCACCTGATAGACGTT
The DNA here is from genome assembly GCA_917208275.1 of Patella pellucida. NCBI lineage: Eukaryota > Metazoa > Mollusca > Gastropoda > Patellidae > Patella > Patella pellucida. The sequence goes on from OU795039.1 coordinate 13,935,097, forward strand.
ATTTACTCGCAGAATTCCGTACGTGATTGGCCGTAAAAGAACCTCCTTGGCTAATTTTAATCGGCGCTACACCCATCTGTCTTTAGCATAAGCAAAGTTTATCGCAGTCTTAGAAAAATAATACACCTTGTTCAGAACCCCTAGCTCTTCAGGCACTAGACTATAGTCTACCAAGCTCCTAGGTAAATCTGCCACTCCATGTATTGTATGTTAATACCATGGACCGTAAGATATAAAATACTGCACCATGTCAATACCGAAATTTCAGACACACATTGATGAAGATCTTAAAGCTACAATTTCATATTTTTAAGTTATATTTTTAAAATTTATTTAAATGCAGCCTTAAAAAAGATGGTATCCATAGACAGCCCTGCTATCTTGTTAAAAGAATAATCCTATAATTCACTATTGCCAGTTGAGAAATTGGCAAAAATATCATTTTCAACTTCGAATTCCAACGTTTGAAGATCGCTAATGCATGGAGGCACTAGGAAAACAAGAAAGGTAATTGTATTATTATTTCCTGTGTCGATGATTTTTAAGGGTGGGAAATAATGCCAATGGTCGTATAATAGCGAGTTGATAACCTATTGAGCAAAAGACATAGAAATAATTATGGGTTGACTCTCTTAGAAAATATGAAATTATTGCTTTAATGTATATTAAATCATAGAAAGTAGAGATAAAATAATATACCATATCAATACCGAATTTGCAGACACACATAGATGAAGTGTGGTGATCTATTTTCAATCTCGATTCGCCATCTTGAAACAAAACTTACCCGAAGGTGTTGCCATATTATCAGTCAAATTGCACTTCGATTAAACTTAAAGTATGCAGTAACGGCTGGAAGGGACTCGCTTGGAAAGTTGAGGCAGTACGAAGCCAAAATCCGATAATGTTCCATTTCATTAGTTTTCTGCTTCTAAGCTGATTTTATTTCTAAGCTATAGAAACTATTTGCTTTGATGCGCTTTAATGCATAAATAATACCCCTTTATGTTCCTGGACAGTTTTTATGGACGTTCTTGATTACCTAGAAACAATTTTGCACCATGCAGTAAAAACTTGTACTCATTACAAAGCAAACAAAATACATAAATAATACCCCTTTGTATTCATCGCCAATGTTCTGGGGGGTTCTAGGTTACCAAGAAACAATTTGGAAGCATACAGTAGAAACGCGTACTCATTACAAGCTAAAGCAAGCAAAGCAAAAAAAATGCTAGAAGTAAATCTGGTGCTTTATTGAATTCATGTCATGGAGAAAGTATAAAAAAATCGATTGAGTTGTTATGAGTGTTGAGAGGTTATCAATATACTTTATGAATGGAATCAATCTGTATGTGTGATTAACCTATTGTTCACTCAGGATGTAATAGAGAACAAGTTTCCTTTAATCTAGCACGTTATAGCTTAAATATGGACTGTTACGTGTTGGCGTTGATTACTATAAAAACATGACATTGCTCCGATATGAAGATAAAAAGAAAATTACGCACGTTGCCCCTCTACTGGTGGTTTCATGTTCTTTTTATATTATATTCTACAGGGTTAGATCTCCTGGGATATTAGCATCACAAACGGGAATATTGTCCTTAATTCCAATCTGGTGTACCCTGAATGCAGTTCACGAGCTCCTAATGAGATATATATCCTTCACAAGTGAATAATTGTTTTGCATTTGAAGTTCAGTTGACTTTGAGGGGACGAAACCAGTAGCCCCAATTACACTAACTGGATATTGTTGCGGATCACCATATCATATTTTTCAGTTCATCTGAAGGCAGCCCCATTTACAAGTGAATAATTGTTTTGCATTTGAAGTTCAGTTGACTTTGAGGGGACTAAACAAGCAGTCCCAATTACACTAACTGGATATTCTTGCGGATCATCACATCATATTGTCCAGTTCATCTGAAGCCAGGCCCATTTTGGAAAGTACGCGATGTCTGCCGTTGCTGCTATTGAATTTGCAGAGTTGGAATTCCTACTGATCAAGTGTACTGGAATTTATGTTTTACGTGTACTTCTCCATTTGAAGTAATTAACACCCAACTGTAGCCTCTCCACAGTTCCTAGGGTATGGGGGAGAGTGGGTATAGGTTTCATGTGTGTTAGAATTAGTTGGAAGCCCTGGCAATTGGCGCCTCAATTCGCTCGGCAGACAATCCCCGCACAATCCCTTTTCACTTACTGTTTGCCACCACTTTCTCCACAAATGCATCTATACATGGAATTACTTTTCTTTTACTATTTATCAAACAAATCTATTATACACGTACCATCCAGTACATGCCCTTTTAGCTACTTGATGTCACTTCCTCTTTATTAATTAAGAAATATTTGTCAAAAATAACGAGAATATGTGTCTAGTGACATGTTAAATTACCGAAATCATATTTCTATGGAAGATAAATGTACATATCTTCTATTTCAGTAGCTAATGTATGTAACTGATACTTTCTTCTAGATCGTTAAAAGTAATTACAACACAGCTGTTGGGCACGGAAAGGGACAGGTCAAACATTAGAGCTGTTATAGTATGGGATTATCTATGGGATCTTTCAAACAACACAGATGAGTCACCTGCGCCGGCTATGTATTTCTTGATAGTCAATTAAATTGTCGTTTGAGGTTAAATAAGTCACTAATCTTTATCTGAAAATAACTACAAAAAACATTATTTTTTAACCAATGATTAATGAAATGTCAATAATATTTGTGTCTGTCGTAAAGTAAAATATTGGTCATTTCAGTACAGAGGTGAGAGGCCAACGCCCACGATGTTGAAACCGTTACTGGCTTGTCAATGTGCCGCTTGTGTACAAATTAAAGATGTTATAACAACCGTGGGTTGTTTATTTTCCATTAATGGTGATGGTCCAGACTTCAATCATGCTAAAACTCACATTCAGTTGCATTAAGTCTGTCTAGCACTTCTAGTGAAATCAGTTTACATTGCGTCTAGGTTTATGAATACAATTGAATCTATTAATAAGTGTACGAGAACCGCACAACACACAAAACTAAACCAACAAGACTAATATGCGGACAAGACCAACATCGACATTACCAGAAATAAATACCGAAATCAAGTGAATGGATTCGGAGCTTTAACTGTGTTTTGCAGTCTCGGCATGGCCGGATTAATCTTGTGGGGGGCCCGGGACATACCAACTGTGCGGGGCCCCTTTTCAAATTGTTCGTACTGACCGCGGATCGTACCAGTATGTACTACGCCCCTTGAGTGCCTGGGGTGTTTTCCTCCAGAGTTTTTTTGTTTAAAATAAAGATTAATTTCAGTGCATCTGAGACAATTTAGACAGCGATTTCATTGACATTTCTCTCATGATGTTTTCATTTACTTTATTTTAGTGAAATTATTTTAGATGACATAAAACATTAAACTCTGTTGTCTGAACTACTATACTATGATTACGTTAATTTCCCGGGACTGATTGGGCCCCAGCAATCACATCGCGGGATGTGGTTCCCGGAACTGGTTAGGATCTGTTGATTGATAGAACCTCTAAATTATGTAATTTAGTTAATTTTAGGGCCGAACCAGTCTCTGGCCCACAATATCTCTTACTGTCTAGGGGCCCAATCCTCGCCCCCTCAGCCAGGTACTGGTTAGCTCCGCCCGGGATAAAATATTAGCTTGAGCCAGAATTGTTAGGGGGTTGGGCCCTAAGTGTGGGGGTCCCGGGACATTTGTCCCACTTTGCCTCCCCTAGATCCAGCTCTGAGTCTCGGGCCTGTAAGACGCAGGCCGCATGATAACTCGGTCTGAAACCTATATACGTTATGCTAATTCTGTTAATATAGGTCCGAACAAATAGTTCAAATAGTGCATTTTGACCGATTATTTCGTGCAAGAAAATGAAAGCCATTTGCAGTGCCATGGGATATATCAGACGCGGTATAATTCTTGAGAAGTGTTAGCAAAGACCGAAATATTTACTCGAGGAAGGAATTCAAATATCTTTAGCTGAAAATCAATAGAAAAACATTTGTAATTGATTGCTGGTCTATATATCATATCCAGTTCTCCCTCATAAGACTAGAAAACACGAGGTCAGAGGTTACAGACCTTAAATTGAAATAAGACCGGTCCCTATTCGAATCTGTTTATTAATTTTTCACATGAGGCAGACATTAGTTAAATATTCCAACCTTCCTTATTTTAATTACTCTTTCTCCGACTACTTTAACTTTCAACCATATTTGCTTTGATCTCACAAACAAATTTGTTCCCCTGGCTCGAGGATTATTCCTGGGTGTACTTATCCCGTCTGTTAAGGTGACTTTTAGAGGAGTGAAAGCAAATGTTAGTTTTACGTTTGGGAAAAGATTTTAATTGTGACAGCAGACGTGCAGTTCTTTAAATATCTATTTCACAAGACAGGCTTCAACTTCTGTGGATCACCTCTGACATATTGCTATAATACGTGTACGTCCCTTCTTCAGCAATATCCTGAGACATTCGAATTGTAATAGATTGACGTCTAGTGTTATTTATCCCATTATAATGCTGTAGTATGATCGCTATCTATTATTTGCATAGACTCGACCGAGGAAGCCGAATTTGAGGGAATTTTCGGACACGATCAACTAATGCGGTAATCTGTCTAGCCAAATCTGCGAAAGGGGATTATTTTAGTCATCACAGGGTTGAAACAAAGAGAAATGGGGGGTGGATGAATGTCCACTACTAGGTTATTTTTGGACTAACATAGTTCAAGTTTATTTCAGTAATATGCTTGAGCGTAGGGGTGTTTAGTAGTTTAGGGGAAGCCGGATGACCAAGATAACCCCAGTCCTGTTATCTAAACCGAGTAATTTGACTCGATGACAGATCCTATGATCTAAAGTGTACGTTATAGACCACCCAGCCCTCTGGTTCCAATGGCAACAGAGCCGGGTCTGTTATCAGGAACACAAAATCCACTAACGGGAATGGGTTGTATTTATGAACCAACCGCTTGTGAATCATATCATTCAAACAAAAGCTTGGGTGGAGATTGGAGGGGGAGGGGAATGGTTAGCTTATGCGAGCTTCATTATAATGTGTGTCATTCAGTCGGCTAGCATGGTTTCGGTCCATTCCCCTGTTGTACGTGACAAGAAAGGGGTCGCCTGTCCAAACTCGTGGTTTTTCCGGTTCCTCCCACTGCTACAGACCCATACGGGCGCAAGCGAATTATTGAAATAAAATTGAACCTTATATGTTAGTCCTGAAATGACCTCATTTGTGTCTAGTAAGCGTTACACCCCACGGGTCGCTATCACACGAAACCTAGACTCCCTAAATGTACAATATTATCCAGACATTAATTGGTGCTGTTTTCAGAGTGCTCCTTTGGGTTTCCGCCCACCGACCCAACCCACGAAATAGAACACATATCGAAAAAATTACTTTAATTATCAAAGATTGTTTACCGGGAAAAAATAATATTGTTACACATGCGGCTTGTATCCGTCTTATGTTCGCAAAGAAGAAAGAATCCCAATACCAAACGTGCCGAATCAGAAAACATCATCATTGACAGGGATTTTAAGAATCTGTGAATTAATGTTTGTTATTACTCATAAAAAAATCTCGTTTCCTTGTTCACCACACGCATAATACCATTACGGTCTGTGATGGACACATGCTTGTATTTATAGATTATTGGTGGTTTTTTTATTAAAAGATCTTCTCTTTATCCAATATGAAAATATCCACATCATCATTAACGTAAAATCTAAAGTTGTTTTTCTTTTATTGGTTTTCGCAGGGCGCAAAAGTAAGGGTGTCTGTTTAATGTTTAAATAATATAATACTTTATAATGATTTTAACATTGTTGACCCGGATGTGAAAAACATAATCAAGTCGTGATTGTTTATTTCAGGTATTGGAATGACCAAACAACCACGCAGATATGTTAGCATACCAAATTGGCTGGTTTTAAAGGGAGATAACAAATGAAATAATACACGATCATTCTGATGAGCTGATAAGGTGATAATCCAATTTTAAATTGATGTAAGTATATTTATGTTGCACATGTTTGAGTATCACATGGATTGAAATGAAATGGGATTGAACTCTCTATTGTGTAATGCGCCGGGTTTGGTTACGGCCCTCCGTCACACACCACTGAGAAGGGCGAACGCACTCGGGGAAAACTCTGAAGACCTTGCTTAACCAACATCGGACCTCCCATGTTAGCGAGCGAAAGACGCATAACCAGATGAGAATCCACTGGCACACAAATCACGATACAATGCACTCAACTCTCTAGAATGGATTAGAACGTCTACAACATTTAAATATTTAACGATAGAATGGATAATAGATGCTTAGTCTGGTTTGTCCAGTACCGTTGCCACGATTATAAACAATCAACACCAGATCGTTCAACCCTTCTGTGTTTGTTATGTGTGTTGGGGGGGGGGCTGAATGGTTAGCACGTGCGCGCTGTATCAAAAAGCCTGTCATTGAGTCAACTGTTGTGGTTTCGAATCCTTGGTTGTACGTAACAAGGAGTAGGGTCGACTGTCCAACCTCGTGTTTTTTTTCCGGGTTCCTGGTCCCCCAAACCCCACTGCTAAAGACCCCTACGCGAAAGCGAATTATTGAACTAAAATTAACACCATATGTTAGTCCCGAAATGACCTCGCATGTGTCGAGTGGACGTTAAACCCCCCCCCCTCTCTCTCTCTCCCCTAAAAACGTCGCTCAGAATATCGTATTTGCATGAAATATTCAATATATTCATTTTGCATAATCAGTGTTTGAATTATTATAGTAAACACGATCTGTTATTTATTATCTAAATCTTACATAAAACAACTTTAACAGACAAATCAGAATCCATATCACAACACTCATGATGTAGCAATTTTTTTCTCGGTGGCCAACCTTAAATATTAATCAGAATTCTAATACCAGATTCCTGCGTCTAGACTAAATTAATATTTTTTTTAGTAACCAAAAGCATTTATACAAAGTTTATTTTAAAAATATATATATATATATATATATTGATTCAACTTATATCCTGCTCGGAAGATCAAAGCAAACCATTCTCAGAAGATCAAAGCAAACCATTCTAAGTTAATGTCGTTATGCTATTTAGGGCATATCAATACAGTTTAAATAATATATTTCAACGTTGGCGGGAAAACACAAGAATCCCGACTTCCTGGTCAATACCGAAACTTGTTTAAAGGTATCTTTAATGATCACCGCGTCTTCATGAACTCAGTCGGATCATAACAGTAGGATCATAAACCCCATTTCATTTCGTTTGAACATGCATTATGCAAGACCTAATTTTATCTATTGCATGTCTTTATTGGAGCCTTAAATTATTAATCATACATTAATTAACTTACCAAGAACATAATCAAGTCTCAATGCCACCGTTTAATCTAGATTTTGAACCGATTTAAATCCGACCTACGGTTGATGATTAACCGTAAAAATGGATAGTCGAGGCTTTGTATATTATCGTAACAACGGTAAGGATGACAATCGAGGCTGAAGTGTTATTGTAACGAGCACAACTTGGTTCACAGTGAAGTAATTTGACAGAAATTTTCAACCTTTCCCCCTTTTAGCATCTATTTTTTAACTATATGTATTATATCGAGAACTGTCATCTTTATCTAATCTTACATACCCCCCCCCCCCTTAATGATTAGATACACGAGTTTATGATCAACATACGTTATCTTACACTAAGTGGGTTAGACGCTGGTTCGCTAGCCTGGTGGTTGGGTGTTTGATCCCTGTTTTCGCCGAGAAGGTTCATCCAGATTTTTCTGCGTGGTTTCTCCTTGTCAGTGATGCAGGATGGAGGGCCTGACAGGGACAGCTGTCTGGTCGTTCTAATGGGACAAAAAACCGAGGTCCTGTGTACACATTGGCATGCACGCAAATGATTCCTTGGCAGATGGAATTCGATATAAGAGTAGGCCGTAGCGTCCCTGTATGACGTGTGCCCGTCTTCATTAGCCCAGGTTAGAAGCAGAACAGTAGGACGTTAAACACAATTTCATTTAATTTTTTTACACCAATAATGGGACGAAAAACCGAGGTCCCGTGTACACTTGGCATGCACGCAAATGATTCCTTGGCAGATGGAATTCGATATAAGAGTAGGCCGTAGCGTCCCTGTATGACGTGTGCCCGTCTTCATTAGCCCAGGTTAGAAGCAGAACAGTAGGACGTTAAACACAATTTCATTTAATTTTTTTACACCAATAATGTGTATATTAAAGGACAATATTGGCGTCAGTCATTATCACGTATGTGATAGAACTCGTTCAACACGTACGTACCAAATATAATTTAACACAGATCATTGCTGCGATAGACGCGCTATTAAGATTTCAAGAAAAGGGAAGTGACGAACGCGAAAAGAAAACACGAGTTCTCCTTCTATATAACTAATAATTTCTTCGAAGACCAACAGTTGTTATGTGAAGCTGTGAGGGGATATATGATAAATCAAATGTACCAATGATCTTTGTGTTAAAATTATACATGTATTTGGAACGTGTTGAACTCGTTCTATCACAAAATGTGATAATGACGGACACCAATATGGTCCTTTAATGCCCTGTTTAAAGTATTTGAAGTTGGTCGCTAACAGATTTGAAAGTCGGCTTAACAACATAATATTCATATTGCTATATTAATCCGCCTCTCTAAAAATTATAAAAATATTTTTGAAATCCCGATACACAAGTTAGCATCGACATATTGGTTTCTCACAAAGGCTGAATGCACTTGTGTTTAAAGGCAAAAGAATGTCATTGTGAAAGATTTGCACAGGGTGCGAAGGCGTTGTGGTACAGCTTCGTTGGGTTAGTGCAAATCGGTTATACATTAGTTCACATCGGTTACCTATAAACCTGTAACGGCATTGTCCTTGGAAGAGACATGTGGTGTTTTTATCCATTATTGCGTTAATCTTTGTGTGTTGACTGTACGGGATCGTCTATGCCTATGCATAATTTAAAAATAGTGAATGCATCCGTTGTATCTTATTGAACCGAAACGTGGATATCTAGCGAATCATTATTCACAAATTAATTTAGTACAATGGAAAAGGTCTGAACCATATTTATGTCAATAGACGAGAGTGACCAGACATGATTTCCTATGGGCCTCTTTAATGGGTACTAAACGATGCAGCAAATTGACACAGAAATCCCTTTTATGTAATTTATACAAACAACAATGATGTGTCCCAGGAGGGATTATAATGTATTGGTCATTCAGCCTTGTCAACAACGTGGTTTGTATCGGGCTAGAACTTCCCGCGTCGATACAAGCGCTGTCTAATAATTTTGTGAAAGTTTTGGGAAATTTGTTACAGTCTGTCTATGATGTAGTAGAGACAGCTGGTGATTTACCAGAAACATTCGTTATTTCTTTGACCATTATAGCCTTACTACGTATGTTAACCATTGAGGGCACATATGGTTGGCAATTAATAAGATTTCTTAAAACTGATTGAAAGCTTCGTTAAGGCTCTAGCTAGAAAACATCGCCCTTCTGAGCGTTATTGTGTCGGCAACGGATATAGTCTATCAACTTGACCTTACATAACTTCGGTACTGACATGTAAATAAGACCGCAATTCTGAAAACACCTCCCGTAAATTGTTTGTACGCTTCAACAATCGGGAAAGTCGCATATGTGCGCAAATCTTACACGCGCTAGAACTTGTTGTAGCGACAGACACTCTTACTGATCTAAAAAAAGGAGATCAATTTGGTATGACTGACACCGGCAACTGACACCAACGGTATTTTCCTGATTATTTCGCGTCAGCTTTGTCATTCTTTAGTTAAAATTACTAGGAAACCTACAACGGTCTAATTCTAAGTATGGTCGTTACATATCCGGAGTTCTTGGCGTGCTCTGTCCGGAACTGTGGGTAGACCTCGACCACTTGAAACGTCAACGTTGATTGATTAATCAATGTCTAATGCCATAGGGTTAAAAGTCGTTCGTATGACCCCTGACGTGACCTCCCACTACAACCTGTCAGACCTTGGTGTAGACGAGACCATCGAAAGATTAAAAAAAAGAAACGAAATATAGATCTGTATTTGAATCAATTTAGTTACGTTTGTTTAGATTCTTCAAATTATTAACATGATAAATTCAAAATTTTGTATTCAAATCGATAAAATTACGATATGGGTTTTGTCCACGAAAGGTCACCTTCATCGTCTATTTATATCTTGTTACGGAAAACGATTAATAATACTTTCCATTAAAGGTTATTTACTGTTTATGGTGATGATATTTTAATCACTACCGTTAGTCTTCAGTCATAAAAACCATTAATCATAAAATAATGAACTATGCTTGTGATTATGAATAAGATATACCAGAATTAACCATGGTCCATTCACATGATTTATACACTGCAAGAAATGGTGATGGGTTTCGTGTCACTAAAGACCTTCAGTTTTCCACAACAGACTTTTCCACCAGTTAGACTTTCTCCTTAAGGCAATGATTTACTGGATATCCGTGTTCATTCAATGCGTTAATGTTAGGAACCACGGCTCTGGAGGCATTTATGTAAAAAAAAGTCTGTTCTTAGATTACCGTTAAGACCCCCGTCTCTCACAGAGAAGCCAGATAAATGCCAACAAAAGCTTTTTCAAATTAATGGCTTATTCGATAATTGTCTTATGCTTAAGGTGCAATCGAATGTATGGGATAGAAATGCAGATTTCTAATAGAGTGTAAAATTGGAATCTGCAACCTATAGCTGTTAATACCATTTGATAAAAGACAATAATGTATCAAAACTCATTGAGTCGTGGCCAATTTCGCTGAATACTTCGACACTTAAGATCTAATGGCAATTTTCATCAACCCTTAACAACGTTAATAAAAGTGTCACACAAAATCCTTTTTAAATTGGTTGCGAAATGAACCATATTAAAATAAATTAAATCCCTGAGAATTCATTCTGAATTTAAACAGTTGGTATCGGAGGAAACATGGTGGCTCAGTGAAGGAGTTCCATCTCGATGTTTTACTAAGATTTCCCTCTTGTAAGTGTGGGAGGGGGAGGGGAGGGGGTGGGGGTGGATAGCACATGCGTGTTGATATCATAAAGCCTGTTATTGAGTCAACTGGCGTGGTTTCGAATAATCAGTTGTACGTGGACAAGCAGTACGTTGCAAAGTAGTGTCGCCTGTCCAACCTCGTGGGTTTTCTCTGGGTCCTCCGGTTTCTTCACACTGCTAAAGACCCCTACACGCAAGCGAATTATTAAATTAAATTTAAACTATATGTTAGTTTCAAAAGGATCTGGTTTGTGTCGGTCGAGTGGACGTTAAACCCCGTATCTCTCTCCTTCTTGTTAGTGATGTAGAGCAGATGGTCTGGCACAGGAACGATGTGTACATCTTTATAGTTGGACTTCGATAAGGAGTACGTGGGAACGCTGCTGTCCCATGACAATTTCACCCATAACATATGCATTGCTTTCACCCGTCTTTATTATCCCGTATGGCACAGAAACAAAAACATTAAACCTCATTTCACAGTTGTTATTATAGGTGGCTCACAATTAAGAAAACCTCAAAGTAAGTAATGTAGACCCTGATAGCAGTTTTCACCAGCGAGTCATTTTGTGTTAGTGCAATAAAACCGATTGACGTTGATGGTTCTTCAAACACCAATTAATAGACAAGTCTTTTTATTTGATTGGATAAGGGAACCCTGTACCCAGTAACACCAAGCTATTTTGTAATTAAACATTTTAATCATTGTTTAGTGTTACCAGACAAAATACCTGCCTTGTAATTGTGTGTACTTAAGCGCAGGTTTGTTTCATGCGAAGATTAAAATACAAAATCATTGATAATGAAGTTGCAACACGGTCACGTTCTGTAAACTAAGAGTTCATTCTCCGAGATTTGTGGATATATTAAATATCAATGTGTGAATTTGGACATGATTGTCGCTTATCTCGTGCTCACAGCGTGATTATTGATGTACGCCAACCTATCCTCGCCTCCTATCAAGCTGTCAGAACTTATCCCCAATATTGTTTGTTTCGTCAACACCATTTCACTAACTCTTATTCATTGTTTATTGTCCTAATGAATCTTTTAGCATCGGGTCAATAGTTCCTATACCACTGGCTTTCCCCGTTAGAGTTTTCAATCGGCAACATCAGCTTCTAACACCCGCTGTCCTTCCTCCTATTCCTATTTTGCATCCATCACTACAAGCGAACACGATATTGGAAATAGAGTAGAATAGCGTGATGTTAGTAGTCGATTCCTCGTCCACTTGTACACACAAAATCTCAGACGTATTTTTAGCAATGAGAGGATCCATATGTTGGTTTCATTTCATCTGGATATAGAATATTGAAAAAGGTTAGTATCCTCGGGACTCTTATTTGTTCTTAATATGAAGCAGACTCAAAAATACAATAATATTGACCAATCGCCCTATACTTTGCTTTCACAAACTGCTCAACGACACACAGCGCATATATGGCAATAAATAATTTATCTGTATTCATGAAATGCTGAATTAAGACGCATTGAGGACCTGGTGCTCGCCCTTAAAGAATAGTTTAGGTTGATATAAAATTAAAACAAAATATACAACTGCCAATTAATATAACAGTATAATCTCAATTCATGGAATAAGAATGAGTCTTTTTAGTCCTGAATTAACGTCGTTTTTTATACCTTACTGGAATTGTGTCTTGATATAATTATCTGTTTGGTGGAATGCAAACTCTGAAGGTTTGATAATTGGGATATACAGTCAAGTTATTCCAAACCTTCTTGCACCCGGAAAGAGAGAATCCCTAGAGTGGGTAACCTGTTGAGGCGAGGCTTCGTGGTCTCATACTCGCAATATGTCACCTGCAGCCAGTAGTAATATGATTCGTTTCAAATAACCGAAAGAAGTTTTGTCAGCGACTGTATAACCACCGAATTATAAACATATTTTAGGAAGGGTAGAAGCATAGGAACAATTCTGTATTAAAACTTTCTAATGGGTCCTAAAAATCTTAGGGTGCAACACGTATGTCACGTGCGCCATAGATGAATGACGTGATCCCGATTCGTCTAAATAAATAAATACTTTTAACATTTCGTCTGTATTACTTTGAGAAAAGTGGGATTCAAAAAACATAAACCGATACACGATCAAAATAGTCTTTAACACATAAATATTAATTAATCCCCATTTGGTTTAAGGAACAAAAAAAATCTTCCTCAGACTAATGTCTAATTCTGCTACTTAACTTCCCACACGCTTTCAAGGAAAAGTTTAGGTTTATAAGAAGTTAAAACAAAATATACAACTGCCAAATAATAAAGAGTAACTTCACCCTTTCACTGCATCTGATGTTATTTCAAATTTATCTTGACTTTTTCTCAAAACCCTTACGATAACCCCTCGAGGTAGCTTCCAAATATTTCTCGAAATCCTTATCCGAAATCAATTATCCCACGTGGCTTCTCAAGTTTGTTATCAGACATACCTTGTGGTCACATTGGCGTATTAAAAGACTAAAATCCCAACGAGTTCTCCTTGAATTTCAGATTGACTTGTTCTAGCAATTGCTTACTTTGGTGTCAGTCTGATCTGGTCAAGATTTTACTTAAGACACATTGTATGAGTTTCATTTGATACCGCCTCCGCCGGGCTGGTCTGGATTCAGTCAATCTAATGTCCGTTGTTCCCATTTGGAACCGGTGCCCCAGGGTAAAGTGGTGCGACAAATTACTCTTTTAATTCTTCATTCTTTGAGTAGCTATTTGATAAGAATAGATTCCGCTATTCAAAGCAATGACAGAGAATAATTAGTTAAAGGGTTATGCCGAAGGTGTCCTCAATTCATTCCTCAGCTTCTATTAAAACGGCTTTTATAACCGGACAATTTATACTAAATTATACATCAACTGGCATTCCTATGGAACTACCCTCTTCCCAGGCTGTGCATGTATCGTAATATAAAAGGCAGGATATCTTGACTAATGTACATATGACATGCAACAGGGCCTCTTTGTACATTACATGACTTGTTCGCAACGGGATCTATACCTGAGTAAAAGTTATAACGGTAAGTTGGTTACTGATTATTTATTTACAGAATCTGCAAGCTTACGTATGACGATGATAAGAACAGTTATTTTTGTAGTGCGACATATGTATGATCCCTGTCTCCTATTTGCTGTGTCGCCAAGGAAAGCATTCCACAATTTGGCCGGTGAATCTGTTGGCCTCCTGTCATCATATGTTGTTCAAGATATATGGACAGAAAGTCAACCAACGCCCGATGTGTTGGTTTGTATTTGGACAGAAAGTTCGCCGTCCATCTTGTTGGTTTGTATTTGGACAATAAGTCCACTAATGGTCTATATATTAATGTTGGATGCTGCGCCGATCACTGCTCCAAGTGCAGCGATCTTGGATACTCAGTAACGCAGTGAATTAGTTGTGTATGTCACATTATGACAAATGGAGTTTAACGTCCAATCAATCAAAATAGGTAATTTCGGCACTAACATATGGTTCAATTTTATTTCAATAATTTCCTTGTGCTCAGTGGTCTTTACCATTGAGAGGATAAGGAGAAAAACCACGAAGATGGACAGGCGACCATACTCCTTGTCACGCGTGGAATGGAAACCACGCCACTTGACTCAATGACAGACGTTATGATTTATGGTTAAATTACTATGTGAATTAAAGGCGTTCTTTAAACTTCTATACCATTTACAAAACTTGACGAGGCGAATCCTTTTGACAACTGCTTTCGATTAGTTCATAACGTCCTAATATCCAAATACAAATGTGGAGACCGATGTTCTGACAAACTATTCCACAAAACCTATAGAATCATATATAAACTTTCTGCGGCAGGTAAAGCTCCCGAAACAGTAGATGGAACTCCCTGTGGGGGACTAATGGTTGAAATTGCCAATCTGTTTGTTAGTA
The DNA here is from genome assembly GCA_917208275.1 of Patella pellucida. Lineage (NCBI taxonomy): Eukaryota > Metazoa > Mollusca > Gastropoda > Patellidae > Patella > Patella pellucida. Next base: position 13,950,108 of record OU795039.1, read on the forward strand.
AGGCTGGTATCGTGCACGAGGCGATGTAAAATTGGTTCTCTCGAGGATACATATCACGACATATCGTTTTAGAAGTTAGTCACGCGAGTTTGTGAGATTTGTTTTATTTGCAACCTTGAGGGTTTTAATCGATTTGTAGAAAATTAGCAGGGATATTTTTATCTTTTCATTTGCAATGAACTCTCTCAATCGGTTCGAAATCAATGAAATTTGTTAATGACCATTCCCAGTGAACCCCTACTGGATTTAGATATCGTAATGAAAATAGATCGAGTCCTGGTGACGTTTGTAACTCGTCTTTTCAGCATTCCGATCTTTGTTATAACATCATCGCGTGACCCGTATTCCCTCGCGCTAAATGTAGACCCTCCGACTGCACTGCATTTTATTATATTATGGATTTTACTTTAATATTGATCGTAAAAGGATCGACTTCTCCCAGATTGACGTAGTTGAGACGTCCGATAATTGCCGATTTCTGCGACATGATGTATAAATAGTAATTGAATTATTTGAATAGCACTTGCAACAACTATGGAAATAAACAGAGATTGCAATCATATTAAAGTATGAAAAGACTCTATATCCACAAAGTAAACATCATCTATATGTAATATTCTGCTTCATTATTCTAGTTAAAAGGCATATTATTTGACTTAAGAGGTTGAAGGCGAATTGAGGGAAATGAGATGTTTGTTTGGACAATTGCACCATTATATCACCGTATCAATCTAATATACATATAAAGTGAAAGAAAATATTTATCGTGATTCGCCGTTGATCCCTGTGTGCTTTTATAGGTGTAAGGGGCACTGGCTGGCTAACCTGGAGGTCGCGTGTTCGATGCTGGTGTAGGTCGAGAAAGGTCATCGAGATCTTATCAGTGGGAAGGGTTTAACATGCTATGGAAATGAAATGGAGTTTAACGTCCTACTGCTCTGCTTCTAAACTGGGCTAATGGAGACGGGCATACGCCATACAGTGTACTATGAGGGACATGTTTGCCCGAGTAGCGGCACTACGGCCTACTCTTAAGGTATCTTTTAGGTGCACGCCAATATGTACACGGGACCTCGGTTTTTCATCCCATCCAAACGACTAGACAGCTGTCCTTGTCAGCCCCCCCCCCTTTGTTTACAGATGGTTCCAAAGATGGAGATCGGGTAGCTACTGCCACGCAATCTTTTCGCCTTCCTCCTGCTGCTTCTATATTTACTGCTGAACTCCAGGCCATCTTTCGGGTTTTGGAATTCATTAAATCCTCTTCGTCTGATTTTTGTCCTCTTTACAGGCACTAAACAATAAGCAGCTTGAGCACCCTTTCGTATCAGACAATTATCGTCTGCAAGATTATCACACGAGTTTAACGGCAAGGACACGGTCCTTTGCTTGCTCCCCAGCTATGTTGATATTAAAGGGAATGATTAAGCAGACTTAGCTGCTAAGTCTGCTTTACATCTTCCTATATCACAATTTATTTTACCTTTTACCGATTTTAAAACGTTCATTAACTTTTTGATATATGACCGCTGGCAACGGTCTTGGGATCTTACAGACACAAACACTTCATCAGATTAAGCTTCTCTTTGGAGACTGGCCAAGCTCCTATAGAACCAGCAGGATAGGTGGCGTTGTTTTATATCGCGCTCGCATTGGTAATACCTTTTAAACTCATATCTTCAATCTGAAGCGAGAGCCTCAACCAGAATGTGAACACTGTCCTTTTCCTTTGACAGTAAAACACATCTTGATTGAGTGCCCTCATCTCAAGTATATTAGATCTAAATATTACCGTTGCCAGTCAGCACGTCAGCTATTTGCATTTTTAAAAGTGACGAACGTTTATTCGAAATTTTAATGGTATATATTAATCACATATTGCAATTTAAATATCTATATAATATGTAAAGGAATTAATATATTTACTTTCAATCATATTTTCTATGATATTATTTTTTATAAGCAATATATTTATTCAGATATGTATCTGAATAGGGATTGGGGAACAGGCATACATAGCCGTTATTAAACCCCTCTCCCTGCTGATATTTGTTTTTACTTACATATTGTTTTAATTTGTCTCGTTAAATTCACCATATGTTTGGCGCAATAAATCCCGGTTGGAGCTAACGTTCATTCCATGTCCTGCATCACTGACAAGGGGAAACCAGCTAGGCTATGGTACATTCTATTTCAATAATTCGCTAATGGGTAGGGGTCTTTAAACGTTGTAAGGGGAACTGGGGATCCAATATAAAATATGAATTTCCTACATAATGAGAAATGTTCTTGAAGCATTTCACTTCCTCATGTACTCTCATTACATTGCTGCGATGGTGTTGGGGTCATTTATGTAGTTTCAGAGTCAATCATAAATACATTTTTTTGTATTTGTAGCAACTAAGACTGCATCTTATTACACAGAGGCTGTATACCACCTCTTACAGTACCTTCCTATTATTGCATATAGTTTTAGCTAGCATATTACATACTGTTTACTAGGAGTTTCGTAAAACCGGAAGTCTAACGCCAACTAACTTACATCCTGCCCTTACATTCCTAAGGTCAGCCATTTTGGTAGCCACCAACATGGCATAGAAAAAAAACAAACGAAAGACAAAGATAAAGAGAGATCGACATCTTGTTCTAATAAATAATAGGGCGTGTTTACCTTTCTTAGAAGATCAAAATCATACAGGAAAGGGTTTTGGTAGCCCAATCGTCCTTGGTCACTGAAGAAACCGGCACATTTAAGTGGTATTCATTTAGTTTTTAAAGTACATAGCCGGGAAAAAAAACATTTACCTTTAACTATTTTTTAAAAAAATATTGAGAAAAGACATAAACATCATCAGCGTGTTATATAATAACCAGCAATGATAATATCCGTCTATTAAACATCTGGAATTACGCCTTAATGAGTTTTTGTCATGGTAAAATTGTTTTCGTTACCTCATTTATCAAACTGGAATAGGAGAATCAATTTAGTCTGCTTATTAACACTAATGTGATTTTTGTCCAGAAATAAGGTTGTTGTTTTGTTATGGGCTGTTTATAGATGGGAGTTCGGATTATGTAATAAAACTTACAACGAACCTGTTCCATGTAATACATGTTTATGTAATATAGTATGATCAGAATGAAATGAATAACAAACATGGTTGAATTTTATTTCAATAATTCGCTTGCGCGTAGGGACCTTTTAGTAGTCAGGGGAAACCAAGTGACCTAGAGAAATACCACGTGTAGGCTTATAATCGAAATCGAAATCACACCACTTGACCCTATATGCTAGACCTTATGCATTGGACAATTCGACCACCCAAAACCCACAAATAAAACTATCTCCTGGTCGATGTACGGTAAATTATTTTGTTCTGGTCATCAATAAGGGTCCTTAAACCAGAATGGTTCAACAGACAAAGGCAATTGTTAAATTGGAACTATATAACCAAAAAACGATGCCTTCCATGATAAACAACGGCGGTTGCAGATCATATAGATTGTTAAACCAAAATCATAGACGTTTACATTCTGGAATGTCAGCAAAAATAAATGATAATTTTAAAAAATGCTGCGTGGGTTTATATTCATTTATAATGCAGTGCTGAAGAGTATAATATAACATGCATGAAAGAATTGATGACAAACGACGCACAACAACGGATAATTAATGAGAAAATGAACAATAAAATAAATTTAATTAGTTATTTTGAGATATCACAATCCTGCATTTTTTTTTATTATTGACCGGAAATATATTGTGTTCTTTCGTGGGCATTGTTAACGAAAACATTGTGTTTGAGTTTGTCCTCAAATGTTACTGACCAACCTTAATGAACTTGCACAGATCGAAGAATGTAGAAATTGCTTTGCGAAATTTTGGATACCATCCAATTGTTTTTCAGGGGTCATTCGATATATTCGATAATTTCTTTCATAGCTTGATGATCGCTTGAGATTATTTATTATAACAAGTTATTACATCTAATATATATCCATATAATAACGATAATTATACCGATAGTGCTATTACTCGGGAGGGCAAAGACAAGTTGATATTTTGGTTACCCCGATTATTCAGTAACCGTAGTTAATAGAAAGCCAACATCTCCTATTCATCACGGCGGAACTGTTTAACAAACCGTACATTATCAATGAAATTATCAATATACGCGATGGGAAATTCGGATAACTGATCTCGTTAAACTATTAACCTGATACCACAAATATAATTGAAAGAACCCAAAACTAAACTAATATAAGTAAATTACCCAATTTATTGAAATTGACCTATTTATTTTGCTTATCTGTGACTAATATAAGTGCTTTGACAATATAATTATAAAAGTTACATGAAGATTAATGGCTTGATATATTCTAATGATAACCCGGGGTCCGTCAATGGGTGAACACGCAAATAGCTTGTCACCTAGACGGTCCTCGGTACTATATACGCAATCATTCATGGCGATAACCCAGTATTGATCGAGGCGGGGATATCGGATAAATCGGAATGGTCAAGTCGTTACAGTAACCTACCAATTCCGCCATTAGTCTTGGTCACTGGGTGTAATTGATTCGGACCTCTTCAATTCTTGTACTAATGTATCGGGTTTCATAAAAATTCGCCAGCAACGTATTAATGTTAAGTTGTTCTTGGTGTTTGGGAGTGATGTCCCTCTTCGACGCTGAATTACTAACCAGGCGGTCCAACGTTAAACATCGCTAACAATTTTTTTTTGGAAACAATTACGTGTTGACCAGTGAATGTGTTCATCCAATTCACAAAAGGTTCAAAATCTACAGTCAAATCAGAAGGGGTGTTGGGTGACCGAATAGTTAGTACGTGCGCGCTGTATCATAAAGCCAGCCATTGAGTCAAGTGGTGTGGTTTCGAATCCCCGGTTGTACGTCGCAAGGAGTAGGGTCGCCTGTCCAACCTCGTGGGTTCTTTCGGGTCTTCCAGTTTCCCCCTACTGCTAAAGAACCCTATGCGCAAGCGAATTATTACACTAAAATTAAACTATATTTTAGTCCCGAAATGACCTAGTTTGTGTCGAGTGGATGTTAAACCCAATTTGTTTTTCTCTCTCTTTATAATATACCAAAGACATACATAATGTTCACCAACTCATTAACTCACCCATTGTAAACTAACAAAATCAGCTTATTATCTTATAAAACTTAGCAACACATCCACAATATAGTGGTATTTATACGTATTTATATCAATTAGACAAAGATATAAAAACACCCCCCGTACAAATAAAGTTCGTAGAATTGCATTATTTTCCCTTTGGTTTGACGAATGTTCCATCTACTTAAATCCAGTTATGGAGTATTGTTGATAAAGGAATTGAAATAAAATCTATAAGCTTATTGTATTATTAATATGTTTATTTTATTACTGTCTAGTTAATCTCATAGGAAACATCCCAGTCTATACGCCCACGCTGTCTTATTATATCAGTATCGGTAGTGATTTTACCGTACCTATTGCCCTAAAGAGCGCGATGGAGAGAGGAGGGAGAGAGTAAATACGGGATTAAACGACATCGCATCCCAAGCCAGGTCATTTCGGGACTAATATATTGTACAATGCATTTTAACAACTGGCGTGCAGGGGTTTTTAGCAGTTGTAAGAGACCGGAGGACAAAGCGAAAGCCCACGAAATAAGGCAGTCGATTTTACTCCATATCACGTATGGGATCGAAATTACGCAACTTGACTACATGGCAGACCTTATTTTCGGACGCGCCGGCATTAATTCATTCGACCAACGAAACCCCAAATCTATTATATTATGGTTCTTCTTTTCTGGACGGGAAGTTGGATAGTCGAATGAATAGAACGTGTGTGCTGTATCATAAAGCCTGTCATTGAATCAAATTGCGTGGTTTCGAATCCCCGGTTGTACGTGACAAGTAGTAGGGTCGCCTGCCCAAGCTCTGTTTTTTTCCGGATCCTCCTGTCCCCCCCCCTCACTGCTAAAGACGCCTACACACAAGCGAATTATTGAAATAAAATTAAATAATTGGATAGTCCCGAAATAACATAGTTTGTGTGGAGTGGACGTAAAACCCGATTTCTCTCTCTCTATCTCTCTCTCTCTTTTCTGGACAAAACCACCAATCTCGCCCAGTGCGTTTATTAAAACAAATCCTATAATTAGTTCAGTAGGTGTAAATATGATTAGGATCAAAATGACATACATTGATACCAAACCCTCTCTCGATGTCCGTAGGTATTAGTAATACTTCGTTTCGTTTTAATTACACGGTCACAGTGATTGATATAAGACCAATTACCGTAAATAAATGTCTCACCAATTCCATCTTTAGCAGAAATAAGTTGATTTATTTGGATTTGACCTATTTGCGTAAATAGCCAGTTTGAAGCTTGTGAATAATTTTTGAAAACTTTTCTTAATGGCTTTCAGTGGATTTCTCATCGTATACACCCGTCTTCATTAGACCATCGGAGCAGAACAGTAGGATGTTAAACCCCATCTTCGTATACAAAACGTTTTTAAAGTTACCTTAAAGCGAGAATTTCATATTTTCTAAGAAAGTCGAAACAAATTATTTCTATGTCTTTTGCTGAATAGATTGCCAACTCTCTGTTATACGATCATAGGTATCATTCTCACACTTAAAATCATTTACACTGGAAATAATAACACAATTTCCTCCCTTGCTTTTCCTATCCTCCATGGAAAAGCTATCTTCAAACGTTTGAATTTCAAGTTGAAAATGATAGGTAGGACATGTTATGAATACCATCTATTTTAGGGCTTTATTTTAATACATTTTAAAATATAATACTTTAAAAATATGAAATTGTAACTTTAAAGATATTGTTGATTTGTGATTTGTGATTTCTTCTAATCACCAACTAGATTCTCATAGTTTTATCTCACAAGGTAACTGTTTTTTCTGCACTTTACCAACTGGGTTTGATTTATACCACATAAGGTGACTATCGTATAACTTTAGCTGTTGGGAGTTGGAATTGCCTAGTGGTCTAGAGTGCCGCGCTTCGACCTCTAGCTGGCCGGCCACCTCTGGCTTGTGGCTGTGGTTTCGAGCCCTGGTGTGAGTGTATGTGGCATGAAGATAGGGGTGGCTTTTCAACCTCGTGGGTTTCCTGGGGGAAACCCGGTTTCCTCCCACTGCTAAAGACCCCTACGCGCAACGTTTTATTGAAATACACTTAAACCATATGTTAGTCCCTAAATGACCTAGTTGGGTTGAGTGGACGTTAAACCCCATCTCTCTCTCTCTCTCTCTCTCTCTCTCTCTCTTTAGCTGATAGGTTTTCATAAGTCATACAGATTCTAACTTTAGCCTAAAAATTTCAAATACACTTTTGTTTCTAGAGCGTTTAAAGAATTTGTGGTTTCTTTAAATTTAAATTGTAAGAACTAGGTTTGATTTATAGTTATTATTGACAGTACTGATAGAGATTTCCGAGTCATTTTTTTAATCTCCTTATTTCAAGATCAAAAATCAATTCTTAACTTTTTATATCAATCCACCGAATGCAATGACTGTTAGTTGAAAATGATTTTTCGCCAATTCCTTAACTGGGAATTATTCTTTAACAAGGAGGAACTGTTTAGAATGTCAGCTGTTTCGTAACCTGGCTGTTTCGTACTTAGTTCATTCGTACCTGACGTAAGCTGTTTCGTACCTTTGAAAATTTCAACTTTTACATGTGCTTAAACTTAAGCGTCCTCACATGAGCTGTTTCGTACCTTCGTATCAATAAAGAATAGAAATACTGAATTCTTGCTGTATCACTGACTAAAAGTTTGCTAAATCATGTCTGTGTGAAGGTTTATATCTAACATTTTTGAGTATGGTAGCTTGGGAATTGGGTTGTCACGATTAATCGGTTGAGTCATAGTCGATTCGCCGCCTTCCATTTTAGGCACGGCTATACTACGAAATGTGTAAAATTGTTGTTTTTGGTGCGAAATAGCTGTCAACAGCCACGTATTTATAGGAGACATGATACAATCACGGACCTCATAATACATGGACTAATTGCGGGAAGTTAGCGATGCCTCTTTACGAGCGATATAATTCCTCAGAACGCGGGAATGCTTCAATGCCTTACTTAGCCCAAACGCTTAACAAAATATCAAAACTATACTATAATCTTTAGTACATATTGTTTATTGCCAACAGTTTGTGCTGCCGAACACATACAAAATACAACCGTTTGTGCTGCCTAACCCTTTGAAGTTAATAATCGCCGATCAATAAAATTATTGACAATAATCTCAACTCATAGTCAATAATCACAGCCCATCCAGCAGAATATGTAGGCCTACTCAATAATCAACACCAGATTAAAAAAATTAAATCCCTTTTTAACTTCAACTTAAACTACTTTATTCTCCAAAACTACATATACATAGTTATTGAGATAATGCAAATTTATATACAAAGGTTCAAACTTAAATCGCTTTAACAATCGCCAATCAATTATCGTCAAGAATCACAACTCACTCGCTTATTGGGTTCAGTAATCAACACAAGATTATAAACAAAGGCAGATCGCAGTGTTTTGGGTTTTTTTTGCCAACTATATTTTTAAATATTGCAGACATTTGTATAAAATTCCCGTAGTGGTTGGATATTATTAAATCGTCGTGTTTCCACATTATTTCAGCATGTAGGAAAATGTGCGAATCATGTTTCAACTTTACTTCAACATGTACGAAAAGGTACGAATCATGTTTCAACTTTAGTTCAACATGTAGGAAAAGGTACGATTCGTGTTTGAACTTTCTTTGAACAAGCCTAGAAAAGGTACTAACCATGTTTTAACTTTATTTCAACAACACATAGGAAAAGGTACGAATCAATCTGAGGTACGAAACAAGGTACGAAAGAACTAAGTACGAAACAGCCAGGTTACGAAACAGCCTGCACCCACTGTTTATAGATATCATCTTTTTAAAGGCTTTATCTTAATATATTTTAAGAATAATATAAGAAGATATTCAGTCTTACAACTCGGTATACGCTCCATGGTATAGACTCAATCTGAAACACAGGTCCAATTTCTTTTCGTTTTTTATTGTTCAAAATTTCGTTATTACTTGTCTTTACTACACTTGGATCTGGAAGAGTTGTTATTTAACCCATGTTCTGCTTGAAATGAGGGGTCAGCCAATAATGGTCTGTCGAATCGAGCGTTTGACCTTTTTTGCGCGGAACTGTGGGTAGAGATATTACAAGCGCTATAAATCAAAACACAGCAATAATAGATTTTAAAAAACATGTCGGTCGCTAATACTGACTTTATAGGATCAAATGTCGCTTGCTTGGTACCTGACGTCATAGAACATCAACTCCCCCCACTATAGCTTGTTAGATCTACATGTAGTGTTGGCCATCGAAAGTATAAAAGAAAGTACATGTGTAAGCTGGCACTGTCAGGCAGGATACGCCCACATTTTCGAGAGATGGATAGAGAACAAGCAATACCGAAAGTGATTTTTCCTACAATCAAAGGCCATAATTCATTAAGTTACATTTTGATATGTGCAAATATCAAAAAGAAACAAGATCCTTGGGTTATAAACATGCATGTCAAGTTTAATAAAAAAAATCGGTTCAAAATTGTGACCTCTATATAGCGTCCACAACCAAAAAACTTGATTTTTCGTACAATCAGGGGCCATAATCTATGAGGTTTTGATCCGATACATGCCAATATCGAAAACAGCCAAGATCTTTTGGGGATAAACCTATTTTTCAAGTTTCGTCAAAAATAGGGTAAGAATTGTGACCTGTAGAGTGTCGACAAACAACTGGGACGGGCGGACAAACAGGGGCTAGGACATGATACGTCCACGGTCGTATAAAAACGAAACAGATTTTTAATTAGATTTTAAATTGTTGACTGTTCGCTTATATAATTTTTATAGATTAAACCACTCTGAATGCCTCCCCTACCTCCATCTCCTTGCTAAAGTAGGAAAGGAACGGTCATCAATGGTTAGAGAAATCATCTGAGCTGATAATTTCATCCAACCCGCTTCGCGCTCAGAAGGGGAGGCTTTGTATCATCCTCGTGGTTTACGATCCAGTCAAGTTTGACTGACGTCCAAGCGAAGCATACTTTAGAAATGATCCCTAACAGTATGATCTTAACTTAAATGACACTTCAATGACCAGTATGAAATCATGTTGAAAATAGAAAATGGCCTAAACCTGCTGTAGAGGCTTTAATATTATTATATCTATGTGAAATCAGACAACTAGAATACAGTTTATTTCAATTAAAGATATTATATGAGACATAATTATGAACATTTTGATATACGACGTTTTATATGATTGTGAATTTCCTTTTAACGATTAAAAGAAATTACCATTCCCGAGTTAAATTGTCTCTAGGAAATATTTCTTATATATAGATCTGTATTTTAATCAGATTGGAGTAGACTGGTTGATAGGGATAACAGATTTTAATGACGTCGACAAAAACTTTAGATAAGTTTTTTTAAAGCCTAAAAACTGGTGTCATATTATTTTAAAAGTATAATATTATATGTATTGCAGAGATTTATCTCTGGGGGCATGGCTTATTAACTATCTAATAATTACTACATTATGTTTTGAATTGTTACACGAATCGTCCTAATGTTGGTTGAATTGGTATGAGTAACAGACGGCTAATTGTCACCCGCGGCTAACAGAAATGCACAGCCAACAATTCTCAGCGACGTTTGCTTGATAGAGAAAAGATAAGTCGAGTCGAAACGCCGCTCTGTAATACATATTAATTGTATTCGATAGCATTGGGTTCTATGTAACACAAATAGACATATTTCCTTTTGAATTGTGTAAAGCGAAAGGTATGTGTGTGTGTGGGGGGGGGACATGTGGCACAGTTAAAAAGGCTTCGGATTCCGCGCCGTTACCCCCTGTCGGTTCTTCTTTTATGTGGGGCCTGACAAAGGACAGTATACAGTGTTTCGAATGGGGCAAAAAACCGCGTTCCTGTGGAGGCCTACGCATTAGCATTCATGTAACAAAATAATTAGCAGTTGGAATTCAAAATATAAGAAAAGGCCTTACAGCCATTGGCCGTAAACTATATGGAGTATCATATACTTTTCTTCATGAGCCGAATTGGTGCAGAAAAGCAGGGCCTTGTTTCTCGAAATCTTATCTAAAGATAAGATCCAAATTTTAGCAGATACATGTACTTCAATTTGTATTGGCTAACCACTAAAATCAATCTAATATTGCTTAATCAAATTGCTAAAATCTGGATTGTATCTTAGTTAAAATTTCTAGAAACGGGGCCCTGGTTGTTAAATCACATTTCATTTCAATCTAAAGTTAAAAACGAGCTAAGTAGTGTATTATCATGAGATAACTAATTCATACACGGACTACCAGTCTAACATGGTACCTTCATTACAACATTGACTAACTTACTCGTTCTCTGTGATGAATACAAAATGATGTCCCTAATAGAATTGAAGAAGCGACCAACATACAAAAAGATGATAAATAGCCTTAGTTGGCATGCTGTTAGTACGTAATAAACCGTTAATACTCTCAACAGAGTTTAGTAAAGGCCGGAGATTCCCGACTGGTCAATACTACAGATTCAATTTACTGAAGAGACTGACTTGCTGTCAGGAGATCCAGGGTTCGATCGCCCAGTAGATCCGAGCAAGCTCCTCCGATATTCCCATTGTGTGTCTTCTTGTCAGTGGGGTCCCCCTCTTGTCAGTGGCGTAGGAAGGAGAGCCTGGGTTCGCGTCGTGTCGTTCGGTTTCCCCAGTGGCCCTATTCAGTTTTATTCCGCTATACCCTAGGTTCATCCATGGGTAGACAACCTTCCATGGAATATTGACGTATTCAAATTATCTGTCCTCGATCTGAGCTTGATTCTACGACCAAATTAAAACAGTTTACAAACCAATTTTAGCCTTACTGTTTACATTCAAAACAATATGCCTCCATTATGAGAAAGTGTGCAAACAAATTAATAAAATAAATATGTTATGCACACAAAAGATGCCATAACCATTTTTTTAATAGGAAAGACGTTTTATGTTAGTTTTTACCCACCGAGGAGCTTATTTAGAGCACATTTAAGAAATATGATTTGTGTTTTAGAAAGTGGACAGCCATGAACCTAATATCACAACAAAACCTTGTAATTTTCATAATCTTAATGGTAACGGAGCTAAATCGCCAATATTTTGGACATAGAAATTGACACAAATGTGTCGCATCGCATATAATAATGTAATATGAATGTGTATAAACTGATTTACATACAATCGTTTACTGTAATTTCCAATCAGTTATTTTCCGCGTAAAACGCCAGAAGTCTGAATAGATTGGCACCCTCTAGCGTCTGGTTATTTAGTCTCCACCGATTGTATGTATTGGGCATGCTCTCCAGAAAAGAATATGAATGAATGAATGAATGAATGAAATGGGGTTTAACGTCCTACGCTTAAGCACCTAACCTGGGCTAATTGAAGACGGGCATACGCCAACAGTGTGCTATAAGGGAAATTTTGCCCGGGCAGCGGCGCTCCGGCCTACTCTTATATCGAATTCCAACTGCCAAGGGATCTTTTACGTGCATTCCAATTTGTACACGGGACCTCGGTTTTTCGTCCCATCCGAACGACTAGGCAGCTGTCCTTGTCAGGCCCTCCTTCTGCATCACTGACAAGTGGAAATCACGCCGGAAAATCGAGATGAACTTTCTCGGCCAATACAGGGATCGAACACTCAACCTCCAGGCTAGCGAACCAGAGCCTTATCCACTTAGCAAAAGAATATGACACCACCGCTTGACATTACTTCTGGAATTCGACTAGCACCTTTTTTCTAGTCACTTGTTACAAATGGCATTGAAACGCATGTGTACCAATGGCAAATTGTTTATTTTGTCTTAAATATTGGATATCAGAACCCCCTTTTTCCCGGTAAATAATTGGTGTTTTCAATGTCAAAGATTTTGAATACTATTGAATTAGAGACTTCGCTACTTTAAGTTCAGAATATCTTCTTGTTTTATGTCAAACAAGATCGCGGTGACCTCTAACAACAATCTCCTTTCCCAATTAAGGCGTGTCAAATTGTGTTGAACGACGTATTTTATGTTCCATTTCAGCGATTAAAATCCCTGTGGAAATAAGCTAACAAAACAGTTTTTGTTTGTTTTTAATGCTTTAACTTGCAGATGGAGATAAACGACTTCTCATAAATGTTGCATGATTTCATTTATATAATAGCAAACAAAGGGATATTTTCGTTTATTGCAATCAACAACCATATAAATGAATGGATGAGGAGCAATCAATGAAGTTGAGCAATAAAACGACAGAACATTTTTTTTAGAATAGAATTCACAATGGGTTTACAGAGAAAACGTTTAGGGGAAAATAATTAGATAAGTTTCAATGGATATATAATCGTAATGTGCATAATGTGGAATGTTCCAGGGATGTTTTATCGTTCCAGTATAATGACAAGGTATTGCATTTCTTCTATTAAAACGGGGATATAATGAGGTAACTTTGATATCAAATAAGCCATAACGGCTGTAAAATAAATTTGACTGTTGTCTAAGGCGATTAAATCGGTCAATAAAAGATTTCAATTGATAATCCTTGCGGTATATTGATCCAGATATGGCTCAAAAGTTTTTCTTTATGTTACGTTTATGACATCAAGCTGACAAAGTAGGGGATTTAAGTATCACAAGAAATATTTCATATGCCAGAAAATATCGGAGTGGATGATGTTAAGATCGTACTGGGTTCACTAATAAATCAATAGATAGAAAAAGGCAGACGGCATGTCCGAGTAATAATAGTCCAAATGATTGATGTCTTCCGTCTGGTATATTTAGGTAACTGACATGTGGTGCCACCCTCAACCTTTTAGTGCTGGAACCACCATGTCTAAAAGCTAAATGGGATTCATGTGCCCATCCTTTCACGTGTGATGTTGGCCAATTCATATGTAAAAAAGTCGAACTTCAAAGTGGTTTCCAAGAGAGCCATCCCGAAGAACCACTTTGAGTAGTATTGTGTGTGTATAAAATACATGTATGTACCATATAATAACCATATTCATTCTGTGTTCATCTAAATAATCAGGAAGTAGCCTGATTTTAGCACCCCGCTATCATCTCACAAGATAATAAATTGATAGAAGAGAGAGACAGAGACATTCAAACTAGGTCATTTCGGGATTAACATGTGGTTTAATTTTATTTCAATAATTCGCTTATGCGCAGGGGTCTTTAGCAGTGGCAGGGAACCGGAGGACCCGGAGAAAACGCACGAAGTTGACAGGCGACCCTACTCCTTGTCACGCAAAACCGGGAAATTCGAAACAACGCCAGTTGACTCAATGACAGGCTCTATGATACAGCGAGCGCACACTAGCCATTCGGCCATCCAACCCCCATGAATTGATAGAAGAAAAGTCATTGTTTGTTTGGTTAAACTATTAATGGATATCTGAACATTTCACTTGATTTGATATTTGACGTTTATTGCTTGTAATGTATGTGTACTTCGTGTCTCGTCCACACATTTTGTCTTTCCACTTGTATGTGTGTGTAATGTGATCCTCTAGCACTTACTAGATTGGTACCAGAAGCGACATTGTTTTACGATTACGTTATTGTTATAAATCCTACCACAGAGGTGCTATACAATAATAAATATAACAAAAGTAAAGGTTATCACAGCATCACAGTTATGTTTAGGTGTTCATGAACATCCCTAACGTGTAATAAATCTTTGAACATACAGACGTTATGAACATAAAGTTACAGGTTAACATTGAGTCTCAGTTATAATTCATTTTGATATTAGATTAACATCCCGAAATTGATATGCAGCTTTACAAAATTTAGAGAGAGCGAGAGAGAGAGAGAGAGAGAGAGAGAGAGAGAGGGGGAGAGAGAGAGAGTGTATTGGGGCGGCAACGTCCACTCGACACAAACTAGATCATTTCGGGACTAACACATGGTTAAATTTTATTTTAAAAATTCGCTTGTGCGTAGGGGACTACCGCGAGGTTGGACCGGCGATCCTACTCATTGTCACGCAAAACCGGGGATTCGAAACCACGCCAGTTAACTCAATAACAGACCTTATGATACAGCGCGCACATGTAAACAATTCGACGATCCAACCCCTCGCTTTACAAAATGCATGAATGACATAAAGTTAACGGTCAACAGCGACATCTATCATCGCTGCGTCACAGTTTTAGTTTAACCTGGTATTAAATCAACAACCAGATAGATAAATTGGAGTTTAACGTGTCTTTGCATATACTTTTTAATAATAGGGTATTCAAATGCCCGAAACATTTCTTGTGAACATTTTCCTTAATTATCTCAAATGATTCTAAATGATACATAATTGCGACCAGGAATACATGTATATATCTGTACGCTAGCGTTTAAGTAAACAGCGTGTACATGTTCATACATATGGTTTTAATACTAATGCATGTAACATTCTAGCTGATATGGGGTCTGGAGAAATAATTCGATTCCATTATATTTGATAATCAATGTCGGATAAAACATATATCATTGTAATATCATTTCAGTTCTATTGAAATCTGTGAAATGGTTTTCGATATAGCTCATCAGACTGTCTGGGCT
This sequence comes from Patella pellucida, assembly GCA_917208275.1. Lineage (NCBI taxonomy): Eukaryota > Metazoa > Mollusca > Gastropoda > Patellidae > Patella > Patella pellucida. The sequence goes on from OU795039.1 coordinate 13,965,802, forward strand.
TCCTGTCAAATGATTTTCCAAGACAATAAAATCAAGATAATGGAATTCCGTAAGATAAATTGCCTAAAAAGCTTCTTGAAACGTAAAATGACATTACCATACGACTTAAGTAAAAGAGAAATTTGACCACATTGTGCCTTATAATTCGATGCTAAGATTCAGGGACTGTCTTCGGAATTAACGAGATATATGAGAAAAATCGAAATGCTTTCTCCTCGATTTTCGCCTGTCTTTTTGTTATTATTTTCAAAAAAATACAAGAAAATATAATGATAATGAAATTGGAAAAAAATTGCTTTCTCCAAGATTTTCGCCTCTGATTTTTTTTTTATTATTTAATAAAAATGCAAGAAAACATAATGAAAATGTTCTAAAGGGAGACAATTTTTGATTTTGGAAATGTTGCAGCTTGGCTTCATCTGGTATGAACAATATATCATGTTGCCGAAAGCCGTGTCTTTTATTAAATTACCCCGCTTTATTTACTACGGATCTATGCTTGTTAAATTTGCGGAAGAATGATCAAGGTAATGTGGTTGATTCGAGGGCCTCCGGTTTTGGAGTAATGCCACTTCCGTTTCGTGACTATACCCGTGCTTCGAAATGAAAATGACATTAATCATAGGTCATCGATAATTTTCAGTTAAACAAGTTTAAGTACCGTATTTCAAAATCTTCTATAGGAGTGACAATTGGACAAGTAAAACAAGCAGACAGGGTCGGTCTTGCAAATACGAAGGCTAAACACTATGTGCGTGACAATTTTACTTCCTTTGCAGGGACCATCAATTAATTTATATTTTGACAGGGAGTATTCAGTTTTTACGTTAAACCCGGGTTATATTAGAAACCCGGGTTTTATTCAAGATCCAGGTTGTAATCGAGGCAGGGGTTGTATTCGAGGAAATACGGTACATCCTTTAAAGTAGGTTAAAAAGGAACGTATAACCTATTGCACCAGACCCAGAGCTGTTATATAATCTCCGTTTAAATCTTTTATAATCTACAGACAGTGCTTTTATTTTTTCAGGAACATCTTCATTTGAACTACCCGCCAAATAATTCAAGAACATCGTTGATATCATTCGACAGTACATCTATTGATGGTAAGTATTCAAAATCTTTCTCGAAATGTTACCATCTTTCTCGAAATATTACCATCTTTCTCGAAATATTACCATCTTTCTCGAAATATTACCATCTTATCTTTCTCGAAATATTACCATCTTTCTCGAAATATTACCATCTTTCTCGAAATATTACCATCTTTCTCGAAATATTACCATCTTTCTCGAAATATTACCATCTTTCTCGAAATATTACCATCTATTACCATCTTTCTAGAAAAATATTACCATATTACCATCTTTAACGACAGATGTGAATTAGCATTACGTACATATATGTTTTGGTCACGGTCTACCACTGACGGCATTACGGGTTGGAAATGTATGTACTTTGGCCTTTATAAGACAAGCTACCATGCCAGCCGGCCACATTGACCACGGTGTTAAATCCATGCCATCGCTTTATCTGTAAACAGTTTTTAAAAATCTTGACGATTATAGCCACCAAGAAACCCAAAATTTGACAATAATCCGATACAAATTTAGAACGTCAAACTGTGACGCCGTTCTTTGGGGTGAAATACCTATTACAAGCCTATTTATCTCTTGGCCCACCAACTTCCCCGTCCCCAAAATCATGAATATTCACCGAAATCTGATAGAAAATCTAAATTCAAACACCTTTCTTGGATTCTAGACCAAAAAGGCAATACAAATTATTACATTATTTATAACGGGAGGAAGGAGCGACTAATGATGAAAGATTTCCTCGGGTTCGAGAACAGTCCGGGGTCATCCCAGTCTGGCTTCTAAGTACCATAGTTTTAGTCTCAAGAGGTTTTGCAGAGTTATGACCATTGTGTCAACTTGGTATATCTTCAGTTTTTAATGTAGCTCAAACATCGTCGGTATCAATTAGACGTGTTTTCATGGACTCACAATATCGGATCCTAGTCCGGCTTCACCATATCGTAATGCCTTTGTACTTGGATTCAGCGACACGAGCATTAGAAAGATAGCGTTAAGAATGGGTTGTTGAACCTAATTACATTACCAAGAGATCACGTAAGGATGCTACAAGGTCCATACACACCCCAAGGTCTTCATTTCTCTTAGCGGAAATATTAGAAGAGAGTCATTCAGTATTGGGGAAACATTATCAACAACTCGGTTTGGATGTGTGGTTTCTGTAATAACCTTTCGTACTTCGGTCCGTAGTTTATCGTTTATGGCCTACTGCTGTAACCTGCTGAGTGGTTAAATCAAATTCATTCTAATTGGAAACAGACATTATGTTATTTTACGAGCTGGAAACAGACATTATGTTATTTTACGAGTGAGGCGTTGAAAATATACAAATATTTTATGAGTAATGCGATCTGACCACAGCTCTCCCCACAATCATTCACAAGGGGGTAGTTTGATATATAACAGAACACAAAGATTGCCTGGCAGACATTGCTCGTTGAAATTATTCAATATCCAAGAGAGCACCTAAATGTATAAATTTTGTACGGAACACTAAACCTTACAACCTCGTTACAATTCGTTAAATTTTATGATCAATTCTCCAAGGTGAATTGGTTACATTGCCATCTTGGTTTCTGGGTTTGTGATCAAGTGGCGTGGTGGCTCTACATGTATGTTTGCCGCAGAGGCCAAGAACTGCATTGACCGATGAAAAAAGTAGTTGATTCCACTGGATACTCTACAAGAGGTTCCGAAGGGATGGAATATGTGTTTCCGGTGGGAGAAAAAATTTACTACAGAATAAACACAAAATTTAATTGACAATTGGAAACTTTTTAGGAGGTTTCGAAAGGGATGGAATATGTGTTGTCAATGGGAGAAAAAATTTACAACCGAATAAATACAAAGTTGTCTATATGGTTGCGAAAATTTAATTGACTATAAAAGGAATTGTTGATTCCTTTGGAAACGTTTTAGGAGGTGCCGAAAGGAGCGGGTTATGAGTTTGTCAATGGGAAATAAACTTTAGAGCAAAGGTCCAAAGGTCAGCTTTTCGCAACACAGGAAGGCACCCAGGAATTGTATTTAATTTCCGGTTTTGGGTCAAATATATACCAGTGTTGGTTTGGAAAGTTAAAATAGTTTGGTTGTAGTTTTGCATTGTCGTTAGATCTCTGCCTTCCCAATCTTTTATTGGGTCACTAATCACCAATGACTTTTGGTGAGAGAGAGAGAGAGAGAGAGAGAGGGGGGGGAGAGAAATGGGGTTTAACGTCCACTCGACACAAACTAGGTCATTTCGAGACTAACATGTTTTTTTAAAATTATATTTCAATAATTCGCTTGCGCGTAGGTGTCTTTAGCAGTGGGAAGTAACCGGAAGACCCGGAGAAAACCCGCAAAGTTGGAAGGACTATTGGATGATTTAATGGAGTAACGGTTTATTTTGTATATATTACAAGATCGTGTCTGTATAGAAACATGGGATTAAAGCACTTTAATAGAGTATCTGATTATTTTGAATATATCAAACACCTATAAATATATTGTTGAATATTTATAGAAAATTAACATAAAATTAATTTCATCTATATTTTAAATAAAAGATTGATATATTTAATCTACATCTGAAGCAGATAACAAGCTGTTCACCTCGTAGTTTTAATTCCGGGTTCACTTTAGTATTATTAAGTATGCGTAGGTGGCATGATACATATGACGTAATAACAATGTGAATGAAATGGGGTTTAACGTCCTACGATTATGCACCTAACCTTGGCTAATGGAAGACGGGCATACGCCATACAGTGTGCGATAAGGGAATTTCCCCCCGGCAGCGGCGCTACGGTCCACTCTTATATCGAATTCCAGCTGCCAAGGGATCTTTTACAATGTGTACACGGGACCTTGGTTTTTCGTCCCATCCGAACGACTAGGCAGCTGTCCTTGTTAGGCCCTCCTTTCTCGACCAATGCAAGGATCGAACACCCAACCTCCAGGCTAGCGAACCAGCGCCTTATCCACTTAGCCACCGTGATCCCCCACATAATAGCAAGCAAAATACATCGCGTCCTAGCTAATTTAAGGGACTTCGGTGATCGAACGGTCTGAAGCATGTACTTTAGGTCGTAGCTCTGTCCTTGACAACAAACAAAATACATAGGCTACCTCCCTAATCTAATTTAGGAGGAGGGAATCGGTTATGTGCACAGGGGACCTCAGTTGTATGTCCCATCCGAGCGACATACAATAAGAAACAAGCGATGGATAAGTAGTATTGGCTATAAGCGTGTCATTAACACTGCAGAAGTGCGAGCGATGAGAGGTGGGGTGGGGAGGGCGTTGTTAACGCCCACTCGATACTATACAGTTTAATTCGCGATTAAGATAATAAAGTACAATCGAAACTGATAATCTACGAACATAACTTGCATAGCTATATTATGGTTAAACCAATTGGCCATCCAATATTTAGCCGTCAATATTTTGATGCACAGTGTCTAGTCGTTCGGGTTGTAAGAAAACCGAGGTCAAGTGTCACATTGGCGTACGCGTTAAAGAGCCCTCGAGTAGATCGTAATTGCCTGGACAAACTGTTCCTCATACATACTGCATGGCGTATACCCGTCTTCGTTAGGCCAGCCAGTGCAAAAAAGAAACCCTTTGTCTCCTGAATGTTTTTAAGGTACTAGTGGGAACACCTTCAAGCAGCATGTGTGTCACGTAACCTTGAGGAATTTCCCATTTGTTTTAGCATACTGCACGGCGTATACCCGTCTTCGTTAGGCCAGCCAGTGCAGAAACAAAGCCCTTTGTCTCCTGAATCTAGTGGGAAACACCTTCGTTTAACATGTCTGTCACGTAACCTTGAGGAATTTCCCATTTGATGTTACGTAATAATGTGTCAGCTATCTGTTGCTGAACAGAAATGTACCCACAGGCAAATATCTAACAGAGCTGAGTCTATGAGTCCTAATGAGACGTGGAACATATTTGAACGTTACTGCCTGGACAAACTGTTCCTCATAGCATACTGTATGGCGTATACCAGTCTCTGTACGGCCAGCCAGCGCAGAAAAGAAGGATGTTAAAACCCATTTCATTTCACCTTGATCTCTTGATTAATGTGCCATCTCTGGTGTCTACATATTATTTCATGTGAATTGGTAAATGGACTAGTAAAGTGATGTTACTCTGAAAATAATATGACAATGTCTATATTTTGATGGATGTACGTAATTTTTGATCTACACAAGAGACACGGTACACTATAATGTGTCTGGCCGTAAATGGGAAATAGTGTATCAGGGTTATTTCAGCAAGGCGAAACTCGCGATATCAAACAAACTTCGAGCGTATCTTTAATACATACGTTGTCGTGTGAGGGTATATTCTATCTATATATTAATACATATAATTAGAATACAGATGTGACGTCATCCTTTGATGTTGAAGTGCTATTATTTCGCATAATGTTAAGGGAAATGTGCCAAGATTACATTATTAATACAAATTGATATTTTGGACCCGCATGACGGATTTCATTCAAATGCACGTGCTGGATAGTGTCTGTATTTTCAGTAGTTCCTTTTGGAACTGTCTCTGAGCGGACGATGTTCACTGACAGTTCCTATCGAGCCTTATATAGCTGTAGTATGAAAATAGGGTAAAACACCGCTCTTCCCTAGCTGTGTTCTCAGGCTGTTTTATAAGACTAACCTTCTATTTTTCACCCGGATTCTTTATTTTCCACCAAAAGGAATCATTTATCAATATATTTGACACAAATTTTTAATTAAACAGATTAAAACGTTTAAGCAATACTCTGATTTAACCAAATATGGCGGACCCAGACGGACCCAGATTTAGCTTCGATCAAGCAGGACCGTGGTTGAAATTATTGCACACGTCTGCTAAACTTTCAAATGCCAATATCTTCGCTTGCAATAGAGTAATTAGAATGAGATTTTCAAATTATTCCTAGTACATCATCTACTTAAGAACTATTATGGCTAGTTCTTTATCTATCTCTTGAATAATGTAACTTTAATAATTGAAATTATAAAATAATGTTAAACTCAATAAGACATAATTCAGAGTGTTGTTATATTTTACAGAAAATGCAAATGAGGCATTATATTTTGGAGAATAAAACTGCTTAATTTTGTGTTAAAAGCCCTTAAAATCCCCTAACTTAGGGCCGGGCAACTAACTCAATATACGTGATAGGTTTTTAAACAACTTAAACCTGTCAGTATTATAATGCGGCATCTGGATCACGCCAGACTTTCATTTTATAAAAATAACTTGTAGTTGAAATTTACCTTTCGTTATCAAGTACACCACGTGAGCCATACACGGTATACATCTCTAAAGGAGCGGCAATAGATTAACAGGTCACCCACCGAAAATATTGACCCGAAATATTAAAAAGGTTACGTTTCCGGATAAGCCGTTTTGACATTCACGTCTAAACGACTCAATATTTTAGGCTGAAATTTTGAGACAACAAAAATACATCGATCATTCCTTAATATTTTGGCGTTTAAATTGCATACGTACACATACTTTTATTTCTGAAATTCCTTTAAAATGGGAAGATCCCTTTAAATAATACATACGTTGTCTTGTGATTGTATATTAAACAATATGTTCACTGTCTTATATTTCCCTATAAAATCATCTGTAATTAATACATATAATTTATCATTGAAATATACAGCAATGGTAAACTCATTAAAACATAATTAATAGTATTGTTACTATACAGATTAGATTGATGAATGTCATTATGTTGATAATAGCATTATATAAATCTTCCTACAGGCTTGATACTATAATCAGATAGCCATTGATTATTTTGAGATGGCTTTTTTCTTGTGTTCGTCGCTGAAAGAGGACAGTAACATTTCTAATTTATTGTTTCTGTCAACAGGAATTTAATAACCCTAGTAAGATCATTCTGTATGCATTCATAACTTCAATTTTTTATGTCCACATATTTCAGTAGTGTTCCGAAATTGATCTTTTCTGTTTGAATAGTTGAAGCCTAGCTCACAATTCGTGATACGTGTTTTAGCACGCATGGTTTTTAGGGGTTGGTAGCTGCAAGAAACCGGATGAAAATGTTGTATGTGCAGTACCAAAAGCCTCTACGATCTTCTCCGGCGGCGAACACAAGCTGGGTTTACTAAAATTTTCTTCTGCAAATTATATTATCCAAAACAGTTGGGGGTTTTTAATTATAAAGAAAAAAAATATTGTTGGGCGTATATCTGGACATATTACAGCAGCTTTGGAAATTACGTTCGTTTATTTTTTTAAATTGCTTTATCATTAACTATGCCATTATGAGCGGAATCGTTTGGTTTAGTACAGGAACATGATACTAGCAGTAGATTCATTTAATTTTTATAGGGTCCTATATTAAAACATTTGTCGAGTTGCCGATCGTGCGTTATTTCTAAATTCAATTTCTTGTACCAGCTTGCTGTCATGTTTCGTAGAAAAAGAGTCTTGATTATACAGGTCTGTCAACCAGACGGAGAATGGTCGGTAGACTGGTTAAGGGCACGTAACCTATTTTTACTCACAAGTGTATGGGTGTTATGGACGATACTCGGAACCCTTTTTCTGTATATTTTTTTTATCGATGGTTAAATGGTCATTGCTGTTTATTTAGTGACTATGCATGTGCTAAACAGATTTAAGGATTGATATATATATATATAAATATTGTAGTGTAATTGTCGAGCTATTTGGAGATATTTATTTATGGTGGGGCACCCTACTATAGACGCATTGTGATATGACGTCACACATAGACCTATATAGTACGTGAACTTAAAGGTCAGTCATCTTGTACAGAGTTAAAAGAATGTTTTTGCATTACTATACTGTGAGGCAGATTGATCGCACCTTAAGTTAAAAATCGAAAAACGATTTATGAGCTTCAAGTTTTATCGCAATAACTTCAACAACGTTGGGATCAAATTAGCTTTAATCTACGCCGTTTGCACTGTAACGTTATTTTAAAACATCATAAAAGCATACGTTACAAATAAAAAACCCGATTCATGATCGTTGATTATTCAATTTAAAACCTGTTGTTACGAAAACGACATCCGCTTACATCAAATTAAATTAGACGTTATCTTAAATCTTCGATCTTAACTGATGGTCGACGAGGTTAAAGCAACTTTTTCTCAATCCAAACTTAGATAAAGAGCGCCAAACATAATTTTTTGTTTAAGTTCTAACGGATCAGTCGGCGTCGCATTATCGCTGTTATTATTTTTCGTTTATTTTCAATTAAGAAGTTTTTGTACTGGATCAGCATTCGTAAAAGGTTTGAGGTCACGTACTTGTGTGTGGGGTGTTATCGTATTAATACATCTATCGTAGCGTAATTCGTCTTTATTAGGGAGTAAACAACGTTAGTTTTCAAATCGATATCTGTAACGATAGATTATTATTACCCAACCAGAGGGAGAGAGAGAGAGTGAATTTAACAGACAACTGGTAATCCAATTTGCTCAAAAAAAAATTATAAAAGAACGTATACACACATATATAAATGTATAATATATACCCCCGGTCATATTTTTATATTGCACGTCCTCAATCAGAATCATTTGGTCATTATCATTTCCAGCCTCTCATCGGGCAATTAACAATTACACGCAGCGAGATTAATGGGTAATTCTGATGTATAGAAACGTATCAATAGGAGCGTCGATGCGAACCACGGACTACTTAGAAAATGAAAACGTATTGCAGCATAAGATTTGATAATAGCGACTTTTATAGAATAAAGGAACACTGTCTGCTTCCATGATGGCTTTTTAATACAGGGTAGTACGGATAATAAATGCCGCATAAACCAACCCATCGCTGCAGGACGCAAGCGAAAATGGCTGGTTGCGTTTTTGATTAATTACTTCGGAATTTTGACTATATTCGTTGTCACTTGCCAGGATTTTCATTAAACTCTGATAAACAAAAGTATTAGAGCTTGGACATATTGAGATTTATGTCGATGGCACTTTGCCACCGTGTGAGGATGCCAATCCTGCTATAACAGTGACCATTGAGTGACCACTCGTAACAAATGGCTAAATAGCCGCGTATTGATCAACGTATGATTAGACTCTCTTCTGATTTATTCAGTCAGTCAACAATGTTATGAAACACGCAGCGTATAACGCAGGGGATTTAAGAAGCCTTTATATTTGTTGTAAATCAAAATAATATTCTTTTAGCCATTACTGTCTCACATCGATCACAAACCTTGGCTATCCTTGGGCTTTAAAAACAACAAATTTAATTTGTTTGTTTATAAAGAAAATATACACGAGTTTATAATTTCTCCCCGTCCAACATAAATATTTCCAGAAATTGCGTATCCCTAGAAAAGATTAATTGGATACAGACCAAGATTACATCCCGCCCACACACACACACCTGTGCTTAAAAGCGTGTTATCCAACGAAAAGTCGGTCAAAGAGACGCAAATTAGCACTTATTAAGTCATTGGGGGAAATATTTGTGGTCGTTTGTCACTTGTATGTCTGCTACCGGTCGCATTATCACGACAATTTCTCCACGTCCAACATTAAAATTTCTAGAAATTGCGTATCCAAAGAAAAGATTATATGGATACCAACCTGTGCTAAAAAGCGTGTAATCCAGCGAAAAATCGTTCAAAGATACGAAAATTAGCACTAATTAAGTCATTGGGGAAATATATGGTGATTTGTGATCGTTTGCCACTTGTATGTCTGCTACCGGTCGCATTATCACGATTTATTGGCTCGGAGGTGTGCCATTTGGGAGAATTTTTCGTATGTTTGATCGAAAATGGATGGCCGTTATGAGTTATAGTTTTAATATTACCAGCGAATTGTGCGATTTGTAATCCCTGTATTGGAGACAGTGGTATTTGTTTTAAAAAAAAATGCTTTACAGTTAAGTAAGAATATTCTATACACGGAGAACTTTGTAATCATAAACAACTTGCGGTACATTTTCTTTGATGTCCATAGCAGTTATATCTCATAACAACCTGTCATGACGTCATCATAGGTTAATGTCCTGTATACATGCTTCACCGTAAATATAAGCCGAAGAACCCAATTAGTGGTCAGAAGCATTATTTACAAGAGGTAGAGATGGGGTTTAACGTCCACTTGACACAAACTAGGTCATTTTGGGACTAACATAATATGTTTTAATTTGCGCGTAGGGGTCTTTAGCAGTGGGAGGAAGCCGGATGAAATCGAAAAACCCAGAGAAAACTCACTAGGTTGGATAGGCGCCCATACTCCTTGTCACGTATAACTGGGGAATCGAAACCACGTCAGTGAATTCAACAGCAGAACTTATGATACAGCCCGCACGCGCTAACCATTTGACACCACCCCCACCTCAATTATTTACGAAAATACTACAATAAAACATAGTAAGGATAAAAACCTTGATACGAATTTTAGTTGGTGTTTTCGTTAATATAACCCCGGATGGTTTTTGATAAATAAAAAAAGATATTGTAGCGCTCAGCAGCTAATGAAAAGCTTACATTCTAAAAAAACCCAATTCATTTGTTTACGTGTTCGCGAAAAATCTCCTGGTTAATTTCGATGCTGTTATTTTTCTCTTTTTGTGTTTTGCTATTCTGGTTTTTAGCTAAGACAGTTAATAATGTAAAACAAACTACAAGATTATGTTGAGCCCCGCAAGTCGCCAATATTTTAATGATGCATATAACTTGCAGTTTTCGTATCAACAATTCATTAGTTTACGTGTTTTCGAAAAAAGCTCCTGGTTAATTTCGATGCTGATATATTTCCCTTTTTGTGTTTTGCTATTCTGGTTTTTAGCTAAGACGGTTAACAATAGAAAATAAACTACAAGAATATTTTGAGCGCCACAGGTCGCGTATATTTTAATGATGCGTATAACTTGCAGTTTTATATCAACAAAGTCGCCTTTTCATTCATTGAAAATCGAATTTTCCCAAGTTCCTTGTTATCAGACTTTAGCGAAATAGATTCAGTCATGTATCTATCTGGTTTATGCATTTTTTAAAAAAAATATGTATTGAACCCATTTTTAACACCCGAGAATTCATGCATTATGTCCCTGCATATTTGATTGTCATTCTTCTCATAAAATACTTATTTACAAGGAAACTAACTTAAAGTCCGTAACTCAATATCCGAAATCTTCGACATTAAAATTTTTTTTGTTTGCAATTTAAATCAGCATTGGTGTTGTGGTCTTATCTGGGAAAAGATGGGCTTTTGATATCCAATATTTAGGACGAGGAATCTGACAAGGAAATCATCAAGTACTTCATATAGGACGAAGCCCCGTATTAGGGTGTTTTGTAGTGGGAAGAAACCGGAGAAAACACGCGAGGTTGGACAGGCGGCCTACCCCTTGCTACCTTCAAGCTGGGAATCGAAATCACGCCATTTGTTGACCCAATAACAGGACATTTGATTTCAAACCACTACAGCACCACCTATAAAAAGAGTAGTACTTTGCACCACTGCATTCGTATGTCAGCTTTTAATATCCCGTAAGATGCCATGAAGCCACTTCAAACTCCGCCAGTTGGGATAAGAATAAAAAAAATGATTATGGCGCAGAAAAAGAACGACCGATTCAGCTCCAAAGGTCGTGGAAAGAACAGACAGAAATCTAAATTTTAATCAAACAGTGTCACGAGGTTGATATATCTGTTGTATGGGCCTTATTATTTAACCATGTGTTCGTATACAGCACCAGTCTTATAATTAGCTGATATTCTTTTTATCGATGGAAAGAGGTAGACTGACCTTACTGGCCCACGACATCATGGGTCAAGTAGCATTTAAGAGAAAGATATTGGAATTGAATATATATTACGAATTGGCGTTAGATAGTTCTATTTGATTCATAATTATTTTCAATTATCGACATGGATTTTGAATCTTACCAGGCACCACTGTGACTGTCTTCACATTTTTATCCACTTGATATGAGGGTGATGCATTTCTTTCGAATGTTCTCAGGAGTCGAATCCATCTTTGTCATCATAAAGTCTGTTCTTTATCTGTACCAGTTGTCTTAATAAAAAAAGAAAAATTGGAATGGATTGAATGAAATTACCAGAGAAGCATTAACCAAAGCTGAAATCGTTTCTCTTTATCCATCTATCAGCGAGAATCTGAGCTGTGGTGAAAGCCACATCTCACGTAATAATAGGACGGTCAACTTGAAGTTAATCATAGCAATGGACAATATAGTCTGCACCGGAAGTCTTGACTTTTACTCTCCATTTATTTCCGATCAAGCGTCTGGATGTCCCTGAAGACCATTCTCATCGGTATGACGAAATCCTCGTAGGCACTTATTGCTATCTGTATTAGATCTGTATTTGCGTGGAATTGGGTATTTGGGACTTTAGATGGCCACATATATCATTCTATGTCAATACTCTTGATATTACAATGATGGCGGCTACTCGTATTATTTGACCATCACTTAACCGTTTACTAAAGTTGTCTTGTTCACCAACGCTTGTATCGGCCATATTGAATACGAGATAAAATCATCGTATATCACACATCGATACTAATAAAGCTCCGTACAATCAACTCCAATACACAAATCTAATTATAAACTAATTCTATGAAAATACAGGAATCCATTTTTTACCCCCGCTTTCTAGAGAAAGATGGGTCGCCAAAAGTATGTATGTATGTCTGCCCGTCATATCAATTGGCACCCAATCACTCTGCCTCTGGTGAATGTTTTGGCTGAGTTCGATGTTGAGCATTTTCCGCTAAGGCTAAGTATAGATATTGTATTATGTTCTATACCCTAGAACATGTTAGTATTGATGATAATTGTGCCACTGCAAGGCGCGGATCCAGAGTGGGGGGGGGGGGCTCGCCGTGCCCCCATCGGCCCCAGTCAAGACTGGTCATCACTGTTCAGACCAGCACTTGCAACCAGCAACGTATACAATTGCTTCGGATGAGGCCGCGACGAAGACTCTGGGGACTACACCAAACCACTAATGCATGCGGTACTCTGGTGATTACCCTTTTCTCCAATGTATGCCCTCCTGTTCCCCCTCCCCCTCGAGAAAATCTTGGATCCGAGCCTGACTGCTTAAACTAAATTACTGAGGATCTCCTCGATGCCTAATTAAAAAATACGTGTGAAATTAATTAACGACCGGCAGGTGTCGTCCTTTTCACCGATGGCCTGTTTAATTAATACCTGTAGACAAAATTGTAGCCAAGGTCAAAATGTCAAAGAGATAAAAAAAATATATTCTTTTTGATAGTTTTGATCGATAATTAAAGAAACCAAAATTACATTCTACCAGGAGACAATGAATACCCTATTAGAATAAAATAGAACAGAATAGAATAGAATATGTTTACTCAGTAATATAGGTCAAAGATCAAACGTTATAAGTTGGAATCAACAAGAGAATGACATGTACAACTATATTTTAACTGGTGCGATTCATTACACAATTATTATTTTTTTGAGCGGCATTTAGCAATTGACATAGGTAATAAACACAAACACATAATATGGAACACAATCACTATTTTAATTAAAGCCACGTTTCGTTGAGGATTCTATCAAGCAACTTGTTTTGTATATAGACCTTATGTACATTAATTTGATCATCATTAGCTTGAAAACATTGAGAGAATCCTCAACGAAACGTCGCTTTAATTAAAATAGTAACTGTGTTCCATATTATGTGTTTGTGTTTATTACAATTATTAATTGTTGACAATTGGAAGTTTATATAAAATTCTGATATAATATGTAACATAAAATACTATCAGAAAGTCTGATGATCAGTTTTGAAAACGTGTGTTTATGTTATTAAATTTTAAAATATCTGTATAAATAAGTATTAATACCCCAATATAGGTCATAAAGGTGACTTCGGTTTTGTTGGTAAACTGTTATTTATTAGACATTGTAAGGTTAAGTTTTCGAAAGCGATTAATTAAAATATATACTATTCAAAAAAAGTAGGGGATATTTGATTTTGGGGGCATAATGCTAAAATATGCTAATGCCTACGAAGAAGGTCACTATAGAACCAAACATGTGACGTCCAAACGCACCAATAGCTACCGCATGGAATGCAGGCGATGCTTGGGATCATCATGGGGGTCCAACCCAAGATTTGCACGACTCTGACTTTGAATGTTACAGTCATTGTGGCATTGAATTCCAGGGTGGAAACATCAGTTTAATTGTTTTAGTGACCAGAAAACAAATTTTGACATGCGTCGGCTTACCCAAAATGAAAGGTTACGTGCCCTTGGCATGCTACAGATCGGCACAACACAGGCGGTTGTGGCGCGGACGATGAGTGTTTCTCAGTCTGTCATAAGCAGGCTATGGTCCAGATACCGTGATACACAATCTGTACATGACAGACCACGCTCAGGTCGACCAAGGGCGACAACTCAAGCCCAGGATCGATTTATCCGTACCCTGGCCTTGAGAAATCATCACAGCAAATCAGACCAGCGCTCTACTTCAAACAGACACTAGTGTGAGAGTGAGTGGCCAGACGATTCGGAATCGACTGCATAGGGGTCACCTTCGCGCCCGACGTCCTCGCGTGATCCCTTGTTTGAGAGATCATCACATTCAGACAAGACGTCGTTGGTGTAGGGATCGTCAACACTGGGATAATCGACGCTGGAGCAATGTGATGTTTTCAGATGAGTTAAGGTTCACTGTTGATTTTTTTGGACAGGCGTAGGAGGGTGTGGCGTCGTCGAAACGAGCGCTTCCAAGACGTTAACGTCATCAGACATGATCGATTGGGGGGGGGGGGTCACTGTTGCTGGGAGAACGGCTTTACATGTTGTTGCAGGGCGTGTTACAGGCCAGTACTACCGGGACAATATCTTAGCAGTCCATGTTGTGCCGTTCGCACGACGTCATGACCGCCGTTTCATCTTCACAAAACTAGGTCATTTCGGGACTGACATAATATGGTCTTATTGTATTTCAATAATACGCATGTGCGTAGGTATCTTTAGCAGTGGGGGGAACCAGACAGAAGACCCGGGGAAAACCCACGAGGCTGGACAGGCAATCCTACTCCCTGTCACGTACAACCGGGGATTCGAAACCACGCCAGTTGACTCAATGACAGAATTTATGATACAGCACACATGTATTAACTCCCCTTCTACTAAGCTGATAATTAATACATAAAGCTGTTAAACATACCAAAGCACGAAGTGACTAATTAAATATGGTTTTAATTAATTTATACACATGTTTTGTAATTATATCGGAACGGATTTTAGACTGTCTAAGTACAATCAACGAAGCTGGTAGTGTTATGCTATATGACGTGACTAATTAAAATGGTTTTAATCAATGATACACATATTTTGTAACGACTCGGAAGGGTGTTACTAATTCAAATGGTTTTAATTAAATTATACGCATATTTTATACTGAATCGGAAGGATGCCATAACCAAAATATCACGCATTTGGGAGAAATACTTAAATGAATATGATTTTAGAGACCTCGTGTGGAGATAAATCGTGCCAACTGCTTGGAAATTATTTTGAAATACCATACCACGTAGTGACAAAATTAAATATGGTTTTAAAAAAAAGAAAAATATGTATCGGATATGATTTTAGAGACCTGCTAGGAAATTATTTTGAAATACTATACCACGTAGTGACAAAATTAAATATGGTTTTAATAAAAGAAAAATATGTATCGGATATGATTTTAGAGACCTCGTGTGGAGATAAATCGTACCAACTGCTAGGAAATTATTTTGAAATACTATACCTAAGTGACTAAAATAAATATGGTTTTAATAAAAAAAAAAACCACAAATAATGTATCGGATCTGATTTTATAGACCTCGTGTGGAGATAAATCGCATCAACTGCTAGGAAATTATTTTTGAAATTCCTTTCACGTTATTAGATTGCTCAAACTAAGTCGTTTGATTTTATTCTTAAATCTGGTCACCAGACAACCCGGACCCTACTTGTAAATTATTATTGAAATTGTCTACAATATAAATAGCTCTTGTGACACACACGCAAAGGTAAGGCAATTTGTTTATCAAATCCCACTTATATAATTGAACCGGTTTTAAGACATATGTTGTCTGAGAGATTTATCCAAGCTAACCTTAAAGCGTCTGTATTAAGAGACTTGGGTCCCGTATGGTATCTGAGACGGCTTTATTGTCGAACATCAAAGCCGACATGCTGCATATTATTTCAGGACACAGGATCTCTTGTTTTTTTGAAGATCAAACACCCAAGAAGCAAATATTAATGAAAGAGATATTAAGCGAAAGATTCCGATGTGAGGAGATGTATCCAAGTCTCTTTGGAAGGCAGATGAATGGCCGAGGTGCTGAACTATTGATTCCCATACGTTCGTTCTCTTTATAAATTTTCTTTGATGATTTACTACCATTCTATAACCGTTTATCCAAAATATGATATCCCTGATTCGTCCGTCCATTACACCAATAGCCTTCTGTCTTAAAGTAAATAACACCACTGTTGTTGGCGTGAACTGGTCGCTCTATTAATTGATTTGGCCGTAGGAGTCGAAGGAATGTTTTGAGACCCTTTAACTGTTCTTTTTGCCGCCTGTAATTTGTTTCTGATCGTCCATATTATTAGACAATTTTTTTTATAATTGACGTATTAATTAACAGGATGTTATGTTTCTATTTTCTGGCTGAGAAGCCCTAAGTTATAATTTAATTAAAGATTGTTAATAACGTTTACTTTCATCATGGCCTGGTGTTAATGAAAAAAGCGAAATTGTTCTGATACCGAGAAAAAACTGTAATAGGTCAATTCTGATTTTATCACGAACCAACATGAAAACCAAAAAAATCTCACTTTTATGATAACAGATTAACAGACGTTAAAGTAGAGCAAAGCCAATACATAAAGCCATAATATGCTAGATCGAACTATGATTATATTAGATTGTTTATATTTCTGATAAAAGTGTCCATTAAATTTTAATTAGCAATTTGCCAATAACTGAAATCATAATATTAAATTGGGGAGATACACGTCACGAATGAAGATTTTGTTATAAGGTTCTAGCAGGAAACGAGGGTTTGGATGGATGAATGGTTAGATTCATAGCTTGTTTCCGAATCCATATAATCTATTATGTATTGTAAATGTCATTATATGTTGAATAAATACTGACGTGGTTTCGAATCCCCAGTTGTTCATGGCATGGAGTAGGGTCGCCTGTCCAACCTCGTGGGTTTGCTCCGGCAAGCGAATTGTTATTGAAATAAAATTAAACCATATTATGTTAGTCTCGAAATAAACAAGTTTGTGTCGAGTGGACGTTAAGGCCCATTTCTCTTCCCCCCCCTCTCTCTCTCTCCCCCCATCTCTCTCTCTCCCTCTCGCAGGAAACGGTTGTTTAAGTGAAATATCCTACTTCCAATAAATAGACTCAAATGTTATAGATCGAAATACAATTAATAGTCTGTTTATATTTCTGACAATAGTGTCCACTAAATATTAATTAGCATTTGCCAAGAGCTGAAACCATATTTACATTTGAAAAGATAAATGTCGCGAATATGGTTTGGTTACGAGGTTCTGACACGAAAGCCAAATTAATTGCTTGATAGAAAAAAATAGTTTTAATATATAAAAAAATGCATTTTATAGTTCTTCTTCGATGCAATAGAATACGTTATAACTACAATTGCATTATATCTTCACTCCTAATTATCAGTGTCGTTTGTCACTGTCGGAATATGTGCCATTCGGACTCTGAACAACGCCGTACAGTGATCGTTAAACCAGCTTAACTTAGCTGGCTGGGCCAGTTTTTAAACTCGAGCTCGCTACGTGTCTTCGAAACGGCTTTATTGTATAGACAAACTGCTGGTTTGGATTGAGAGATGCTAATTAAACCCCACCTCTCTCTCTTTAAACTTGTCTTTTTGCGGTCGTCTGAACGTCCAGAAACCTATACAGTTTATTGTGTTAGTACAGTATACCATTATTTGCTTCAGTACCAATATGGTAATGCCGGATAAATTTGACTGGAAATTGAAAAGAAATTACCCTCGAAGAAATGGTTTTAATTGAAATGAAATGGGGTTTAAAGGGACAATAACACTCTTCCTGGCTTGGTAGCCTTATTCTAACTACAAGTTGTTAAAGTGTCCTACCTGTTGTGTAAAAATTCCATTTCAACCCATCTTACTTGTCCAGAGGGTCCGAAAATATGTTTAAATCCAAGTTGCATTTGAAAGTGTTTACGTAAAGCTTTTCAACCCATGTTACGGCATGCAGTTGAATTTTTCCAATTTTAAAATTAGGTGTGTTAAGATGAAATTTGTATTATTTATTAATTGAAATATTGTAGAATAGTACAAATTGTTGACCAGAATAAAGATTGGGACATATTATTCAGTTACAACAAGAGTGGTATTGGGGCTTTAACGCCATACGTTTCTGCTCCACCCGCGCTAAGGAAGAATGGTTTGTATCCATAAACCATGCTAATAACAATTATTATCTAGAAAGGCGACTCCCAGGAGCCGCCGAATAACGCCAAAATTTCATTACAGAAACTAGATATATAATAAAGCATTAGCCCTGTCTGTGAAGCAAAGTAGGACGTTAAAACCTATTTAAGCATGAAATGATGTATCAATCTAGCGGGAAATGAATCAAACAGCGGAATAGTTATTTTTTAATAGACAACGAGGTATATTAGAATGTATGAAAAACGCCACTTTAACACATTTATCAAAAATATCATTTAGCGTTTTACATTTATCGTCAATGAGATATGGCAACTTTCTCATTAATATCAGTGGTGTCGAGGAATGTATTCTTTTAAAGCTACAGCTCCCCATAATTCATAATAAGATGAGATGATTCCAAATCACCAGACTAAATGGAATAAATAAAGTTCGGTCCGGCATATCTATAACCGAAACCCATCCGTTATTTGACTGATGCGACCTGCACTCTCATAAATCACTATAATCGATAATGAATCGACAAAAAGAAGATACAACCCCCAATTTTAATCACATTAGTAGTATGATAATTGAGTTCCTGTGATGAAATCTAACTTTAATACTCTAACTCTAAGACGATTGACATTTAAGGAGAACGCACTTGTAAGACTTCCGTACAAAAGTGCTGAACTAATGAAACTTCAGCGCCCACCACGGTAGTTTCCGGAAATGACGAATGCAACGGAAGTTTGCATTACGTGTTACAAGGTACAGTCTATTCAGAAATGGATGCATGTTTCCATGTTTCACCCAACGTCCAAGCTTTAAATCGGTGTACGAATTTCCTTCAGGTAACAAGTTTTCCCGGTATAAAACATATTTCTTTCACTCAGTTCATATAATCCGATGTTTGCCAGCAACAAGCACAATCTATTAAAGCATCTTAGACATAAGAACTACAACTGTAGTGCCAGTAGGCTTATAATGGTATGTGAGGTCAAATGAGAACAGACATTTGGATTATTTTATTATCAAATTACAGTTTCATTTAAATGATCAACATTCTTTGTTTTAAGAACCACTTAAAGGGACAATAACACTCTTGCTGGCTTGGCAGGTCCATAATTTTTTTTAGCCTTATTCTAACTACAAGATGTTTAAGTGTCCTACCTGTTGTGTAAATTATCCATTACAAGCTATCTTACTTGTCCAGAGGGTTCGAAAATATGTTTAAACCCAAGTTGCATTTGAAGGTGCTTACGTAAGGCTTTTCAAACCATGTTACGGCATGTAGTTGAATTTTTCCAATTTTTTAAAATTAGGTGTGTTAAGATGAAATTTGTATCATTTTTTATTTGAAATATTGTAAAATAGTACAAATTATTGACCAGAATAAAGATCGGAACATATTATTCAGTTACAACAAGAGTGTTATTGGGGCTTTAATAATGAGGGTTTTTTTCCCAATTAAAATCTCAAAAGACTCATATTGTCACAGAGATATTCGTTTTCCATTTTTAAAGGTGTTTGTTTCCTCTGAGACACAAGACTTTATACTATCATTGAGTTGCATTTACACGTTAATCTCTTTGTAATGCTGAACTACCACTACCCCGCTACGATTGAAATCGTGGTTTTAATCGTTGGGTAATCGTGGTGATTCTATCGGGGCCCTGCTAATCTCTTTGTAATGCTGGACTAGCACTACCCCGCTACGATTGAAATCGTGGTTTAAATCGTTGGGTAATCGTGGTGATTCTATCAGGGCCCTATAAATCTCTTTGTAAGGCTAGACTACCACTACCCAGCTACGATTGCAATCGTGATTCTACTCGTGCGGTAATCGTGGTGATTCTATCAGGGCCCTGTAAATCTCTTTGTAATGCTGAACTACCACTACCCCGCTACGATTGAAATCGTGGTTTTAATCGTTGGGTAATCGTGGTGATTCTATCGGGGCCCTGCTAATCTCTTTGTAATGCTGGACTAGCACTACCCCGCTACGATTGAAATCGTGGTTTAAATCGTTGGGTAATCGTGGTGATTCTATCAGGGCCCTGTTAATCTCTTTGTAATGCTGGACTACCACTACGATTGAAATCGTGGTTCTAATCGTTGGGTAATCGTGGTGATTCTATCATGGCCCTGTTAATCTCTTTGTAATGCTGGACTACCACTACCCCGCTACGATTGAAATCGTGGTTCTAATCGTGGGGTAATCGTGGTGATTCTATCAGGGCCCTGTTAATCTCTTTGTAATGCTGGACTACCACTACCCCGCTACGATTGAAATCGTGGTTCTAATCGTTGGGTAATCGGGGTAATTCTATCGGGGCCCTGTTAATCTCTTTGTAATCAAACTACTAAATTTGGAGAGGCTGCCCCCCCCCCCCCCCCATTCATTGCTTCTACGCCCAAAAAATAAAGATAGACTGCATATATATTTTTATTCATGTAGTATAACAATAACAATACATGTACTTTTTTTTATCTAGTTGTGAATTCAAAGAAGTCTCGTAGTTGATACCGAGTAATAGTTTATGATTATGGACATTGCACAAACATATAATACCCCAGATGTTATCGTATTGTATGATTAACTTTTATTTAAAGATACATTTTGGGATAACGAGTTGGCAGTTCTCATTATAATAGTTAAATACTAGATAATGTAAAGGCAATTTGCTGAAAATTTCAGTCAAATTGATTCACTATGAACCGAGAAATAAGCGATCGAAAGTTCCGCATAGCCTCCATCATCATTACTAAAGTTGGTACGACAAAAATCATATTTTCGATTATCTATTTAAGCGTTAAATCGACAAATATCGCAGGCAATCCTGGACATCGAGAGTTTGATTATGGCCTGGATACGTTAATTAATGTCTAATTAATAAATTATATAACATTTTAGGCCTAAAGAAAGACCTACAATAGGCAGTTTTAGCTCTTGCATAAATTATGTTGAAACTGTACAATGTGTAAGCTTGCAGATGAGCTTGTAGGCGTATATTCGTCACATATTGTTAATTTACGTTAGTACCCCCCCCCCCCCCCCTTGTTTAAGATTTAACTATGTTTGCTTTCTATTAGATCATGGAACAGAATATCAACATAAATCACATGTTCTAAGTATAGTTTAATAAAAGCATGTTATTGTGTATACGGTTTGCCATATATTATATTTCAATCAACCGAGTGGCAATAAAGCTAAAATAATGACATGGGCAGGTGTCTACTCGTTAAATGAATATAATTGTTTACATGTCATGCACATAATATGCATTAAGTTAGTTAATCAATATTATTAGATAATATTATATATTTACACGTGTCTAATTGTGGATATAAAATACTCCATGTTTATTATATCTTGGTAATGCTTGCTTTATACTATATAAAGGTTATTAAGAACACCATTACCATTGACGTTTCAGGGGGGGGGGCTAGTGGTCTAGAGTGCCGCGCTTCGACCTCTAGTTGGCCGGTCACCTCTGGCTTGCGGCTGTGGTTTCGAGCCCTGATGTGAACGTATGTGACATGGAGATAGGGGCGCCTTCTCAACCTCGTGGGTTTCCTTCGGGCACTCCGGTTTCCTCCCACTGCTAAAGACCCCTACGCGCAAGCGAATTATTGGAATGAAATGAAACCATATGTTGGTCCCGAAATGACCTAGTAGTTATGAGTGGACGTTAAACCCCATTTCTCTCTCTCTCTCTCTATACTATATAATGGTTATTAAGAACACAATTACCATTTGAGATTTAATTCGAAATAAGAGTAGCTATAGGTCGTAGCACACCGGATGACCAATCGGTGCAGAAAACAAGGCCGTTAATCTATATTCCATTTATTATCGGATCATTTTATGTGTTTTAAATAAGACATAATTCCATTCAATATTTGTAATACCATAGATAGATTTTAGAATGATATAATTAAATACATCATCATAAAAACGACAACCAGTCATCCATTTCCGCAAATATTGATAGAACATTAAGTTTTATTGCTAAAAGAGAATTAGAATTAATACATACCGATACCATCGTGTGGGCTTTGATGTTTGATTATATCCGACACTGTCATATAATATACAGTAGAACTTGTATTAAGCAGGCACCCAAGGCAAATTTCAAAATGCTTGCTTAATGGGGGTGCTCTTTGAATAAAGGTGTACAATATTACCCAAACCCCTACCACAAAAAATAAAGATAGACTGCATATATTTTTTATTCATGTAGTATAACAATAACAATACATGTACGTTTTATCTAGTTGTGAATTCAAAGTAATCTCAAAGTTGATACCGAGTAATAGTTGATGCTATGGACATTGCACATCCATATAAATGATTACCCCAGATGTTATCGTATTGCATGATTAACTTTTACTTAAAGATACATTATGGGATAACGAGTAGGCAGTTCTTATTATAATAGTTAAATACTAGATAATGTAAAGGCAAATTGCTGAAAACGTTTGGTCAAATTGATTTATATTAACCGAGAAATAAGCGATCGAAAGTTCTGCATAGCCTCGATCATCATCACTAAAGTTGGTACGACAAAATCAAAGTCTCGATTATACATTTAAGCGTTAAATCAAAAACAATATCACAGGCTAGCGTGGACACCGAAAGTTGATTATGGTCTGGATACGTTTATTAATGTCTTAATAATAGCCTTTATAACATTTCAGACCTAAAGAAAGACCTACGTGTACAATAGGCAGATTTAGCTCTTGCATAAAGTATGTTTAAACTGTACAATGTGTAGTATGCTGTCCTTGGCGGATGAAATGATACAATCAACTCGTATCTTATCAATAGTAGACAATCTGCCAATAATCAGTGGTCCCAAAATCGCCTGGATGTATGTCCCCCTCTTCAATTCATGAAGTCGGATAAAGAAAAACAAGTCGACGTATTTTCCCCTAAACACGTAGACGTTCACATAACATGTCCTTTTATAATATGGAATTTGACAAAGCGTAGGTGTAAACAGAGTTTATCGTGAAATATCTCCCGTATAGCACGAAATGCATAGTCCCCGGGTACACTGTTAGAACAAATCTGGTAAATTTACAGTAAAATTACTGGCAGCTATAGTTTTCAGTAAATTTACTATAAATAAACATTCAACTGTAATATTACAGCGTTTCTGTAATTTGACTCTGTGTGTAATTTTACAGTAAATAGAAAAAAAAACATGAGTTTGTTTTTTAACTTTGGCCTGTAAATTCACCGCAACGTAGTAAATGAACGGTTACAGTAAGTTTGTATTTTGTCTTCCAAATGTAAATTTACCTAATGTTAAAGTGAGACTGTACTTCCTATTTTAGGTAAACAACAATTTCCTCGTAAGAGATAAAATTGTCAACTGAATAAGAGGCTTACATTTAAATGTCCACTTGTAGTTGTGTACCGAAAACGTAAGACTAATCCTGTTTGGGAGATTATTCATGCAACCAACACAGGTTGAAACCGCCGCTCGTCAGTGATTGCGACGGTTTAAGGCTTTCAGATGTAAGCTTGTGGTACGGTCTAATGCAGGAAATAAAACTGCTTTTAGAGACAGTACAGCTAACACTGGCCAATCGGTTTAATTAATACAACCTATACATTTATGAACATACTTACACTCTGATTAACGTACGATGAATAATAATACACGTTATAGATCGTATAAATAATTGAAATTAGATATACATATCATGCGATGTACCAAATTTCACAAAATGTGATTGTCCATAATATGGTTAATAAATTAGAGTGAGCACTATTAGAAGATAGTTATTAGGAATGGTTCGTTCCTATGAAATACTAAAATAAAATAAGAGACAGTAAATTTACCAATAAGTAAATTTACAAAATAATGTGAATAAACGTAGGTCTGTAAAATTACCTTCTTGCTTTGCTATTTCCAGTTCAATATTGTAAGTATTTAAGTTTACGGGGTTTTAATGTACCTTTGAAAGTTTATTGTAATAAAAGGATGAAACTTAATAAAAAATACATCATTTGGTTGTAATTTTACTTATATTCTAACCTAAAAGTAAATTTACAAAAAATAATGTGAATAAACGTAAGATCTGTAAAATTACATGCTTGCTTATTTATTTTCAGTTCAGTTTGTAAATATTACGTATGTAAGAATGTATTTTTACTGATTTTTTACCGTTTATTGTAAAAAAGACACGAAACTCTGTAAACATACACGAAACTCTGTAAACATACACGAAACTCCGTAAAAATACGCCAGACTTGGTAAAACTACTATATTGTGGCCAAAATACCGATAATTCAGGTACAAAAACTACTTCTACTACTGTAATTTCACATAAATTTCTAACAGTGTATAGGTTGACGTGCACGTATGAAGAGTGGACGGACACGCCACTGTTCGGGTAGAATTCCCTGGATAACACATTGCATGACATGTACCGGTCAGTAAAGTAGGGTGTTCGGGTAGAATTCCCTGGATAACACACAGCATGGCGTGTACCGGTCTTCATGTTCCGGGTAGAATGAGTACTGGTTTATTTTGGAAGCAACGTTTCTGCGATGTTACTCTCGCCTTATCAAGTTTAGGCTGTTAGGTTAGATTGAAGAGTCACCTTCTTTAAACTATAACTGCAAATACAATAATACGAGTTGTCGTGTATTTAAAACACATACCACATGTGTTTCTGTTAAAGTAACAATATATCACTATTTAAAGATCAAATATGACACATGCGTATTTCTTAGTGTGCCTCTGCAAAGAAAATAATCTCCATAGCCTTTGCCTGTTGTTCAATCCATTTCAGATTATTGAATAAAATATTGTTTAAACTAAAAAAATCTCCATTTTGTCATATTCAATTTAATAAAGGTGTATAGTATTCATCTTGACATTCGGTTAACATTGGGAGGGGTTGTTTTTTTTTTTTTGTTGAATAGTCAGTTTTTATGTGAAGGAATTAGTCACTTATTTTGTCTTTTATTATGTTTTTTGTGTCTGTTTGAAAGAATTTGCAACGATGATTTTGATATTTTGGATTGTGTTGTGTATTGTGACAGGGAAAGCAATCTGTTTCATAGCAGTTAAATGCCAAAGCCTTTTTTTAACCTCGTGGAAATTTTGTGGAAGATACGGGGCTTTGAGGAGAAATGTGGTACAACACAGGGAGAGAGAATAAATTTTTGAAGAGTACAAGTGGCGTTATTTCGATTGCCCGCTTGTACGTGACAAGGTTTAAGGGTCACCCGTCCAACCTCGTGGGTTTTCTCCAGGTCCTTCGGTCTCTTCCCACTGCAAAAGACACCTCTCTTATCCCCTCTCTGTAATAGAGGATTTTTACTGCTGATCTGTTTGGGGCAGATTGTGTATCACGTCTTCGTTTATGAAAGACAGGAATATTTATTCACTCCCTTTAATGACTAATCCATCGTTATTTGAGCTGCCAACACCAAATCAAATCAATGCAAGACAAACACTGTACGACAGATTTACTCATGTTTTCCTGAGATTGCATAATTTATCTGCTGTGGGTTATGTACGTTCTGTTGGATAGACAAAGGAAATATTCTAGGTAATCCGAATATATATTCCAATATAGGCCCTACACATGTTGTTGTCAAGCTTACTTTCCTTTGCCCAGACAACTAATGTTGAATTACTTTTATTGTACAGTTACTAAACTCCAAGCTGCTTTCCTTTTTTGGTTTTGGTGTGCGTAAGGGCGCGGGCCAAAATACGAGGGAAATAAACCTTGGCATTATAATTCAGTGACAAATTGGAGGAGACGCCACTGCCCAGTCACAATTTCCATCATATAACACTTCATGGTATAGAAACGTATGACGGTAAAACCAGAAATGATAAGCCAAGAAAGAACTCAATTGGGTCATGTGGACACAAGCACAATACACCCATGTGGGAGAAAACCATTTGAAATCCGGGCGATTAAAACGGAGAGGGACAGCAAAATGTGATTTAACGTCCACTTAACTCAAACTAGTTAATTTCGGGACTCGGATATAGTTCAATTCTATTTCAATAATTCGCGAGTGTAGGGATCTTTAGCTGTTGGCTGAAACAGGGGAACCCGGAGAAAACCCACGAAGTTAGTTCACGCTACTTGATTCAATGACATGCCTTTAACAACGCGGCCACAAAACCCCTACAATGGGAAAATAGCAGATATTTTGTCCCAATTCCGATCCCAGATACAAATTTACAATTCATTTATCTCTTGTGAAACTCACCGGCCATTAATCAGCATGAAATCGGTTCCTAAGCTCCGTCCCCAGTGGCTACTGATTGACAGGATTTATAACAATGAAATGCTACCGACTTCTCTACAATTAGGCATCGATCGGTCGCATGAGTTACATGTTAATGATCTTTGGAACATTGTCCAAATCTTGACACCAAAAGTTCATTCCAAAACAGCGGATTTGATGATTTACCGGGAACTATTGTTAGCGCACGCACAATGTGAGTGATTCGGCTTTAAGACAAGAAACACGTGAAATTTCGAAAGAAACGCGAGTTTTAGCCGCCAACGGTAAATTTATCTCTGGGATCGTGCTTGATTTTGTCCTTGACTTATATACAATACTAAATATTCTACGAGGGGAAATAAAAAAAGATATTATGTAAATTGAGATAATATAATAATTACCCACCGGCTATAAAACCTCTATTAGTGTTGGTCATAATATTCAGATGTATCAGTGTAGACATAATATGGCTATATAACCCGATTCCCCGCTGTGATGTAATTTTCTCAATGTCTGGTATAGTTGTTCATGAATAAAGGGGATCTCGGGGATATTCGCCCTTGTTAGACACAAATGTGATGTTTCTAATAGTGCGGACAAGCAGACCGATTTACACACAAACAAAACCAATAATATAAACCCGAGAACAACACCAGAAAAAAAGAAAAAATGAAGTGCATTGGTCCGGGAGACAGTCTTGACGGTAGAAATCTGCTGAATGATGTTTCTTGATGCCGTTAGTCATTGTAAAGTAACATTTTAGAGTCCCGAAATGACATAGTTTGTGTGGAGTCAACGTTGCACCCGTTCAACTCTTCCGCATGTAAATATGCGCTGTATACGTTTATTAAATCCCGAGTTCTTTTAATTATACGAAAAAAAACTCGTTCATTTATTATATACAAAGGCCGATATCATAAATTCAATGAATTCAATTTTGATAGATTTACATAAGAGAGAGAGAGAGAGAAATGGGGTTTAACGTCCACTCAACACAACTAGGTCATTTCGGGACTAACATATGGTTTAATTTTATTTCAATAATTCGCTTGCGCGTAGGGGTCTTTAGCAGTGGGAGGAAACCGGAGTGCCAGGAGGAAACCCACGAGGTTAAGAAGGCGCCCCTATCTCCATGCCACATACGCTCACACCAGGGCTCGAAACCACAGCCGCAAGCCAGAGGTGACCGGCCAGCTAGAGGTCGAAGCGTGGCACTCTAGACCACTAGGCCATCCCAACCCCCAGATTTACATAAGGTCAGTTGAAACGTGTATAATCATAATCTGAGAAATGACTTGATATTTACATCCTGAATGTGCTTTATGTAATATACACCATAATAGTTGTGAGATGATTAATATCTACAGACATATCATATTAAATTTCCGATTCTGGGCGATAGAACGGATTATACCATGATGTAATATGGCTTTCCTTCACCTTAAAAATCCAACACAATATACTTTCACACATAGAAACATCATTAAAATCACTTTCTGGTGTGTTTCTACGTATGTTTATCAATGTTAATTAGTCAGATTACAGCTGTAATGGGATATTCCCGGGGTTTGGAGTTGTATTCTATGCTCACTCTAATGGCGGGGATTTCACTGATGTTGTTTGCTATCGATTTTAAGTAGTTGAGGTGCTTAAATCGAACATAATATCTCGGACCAAAACGTTCATTCCAAGTCATATTATAATGGAGACAAATCTGTGAATTGCTTGTTTTTCATTCTTTCAATATTTCACTCGTTTATTATTCATTCATATTCCCAGTTGTATATTTATCAATTTAGAGGGTCGGATTGACTCGAGTGTCAACGTATTATGACCGTCACTTTGAGAGAAACACATCTATTTTTTAAATTCGTTTTATCATTACGCGTGGAATGCGCGGCGGAGAGGAGGGAAAGGGTGGGATGTGGGCACATGGACAACAATGGTTCCCTTCTCCTCTGCGAATTCCAAAAGCCAAGGTATTAGTTTTACCAGAACGCCGATGTATTCACTAGTGAGCCTCGATTTATTGTACCGTCCGATCGACTGGGCACGCTTTTGTTTTGCCCCTCGTATTGCACAAGCAACCATTGAAATGAAAAAAAAAATATTATATTATGTTACTCTCAAAATGTTCGATGTGTTGCGTTATTGATTGCCAAAACGTCAAACCCCATTCGATTCCGAGTCACTTAACAAAATTGGTTTGACCACTATTTTATCCCACCGCAATTATCAGATTCGCAGATACATGTATGTGTATTCGGATTTTAAATTGTTATATAAAAAATAAGTCACCATGGGTTCTGAATCTGGAAATTTGTAGATTCAGAATATAGTCAAACAAATATGTCTGTAATAAACGCTTGTCTGTTTCGGTTCCACTATCATTGCATGGCATGGTTGCATTTTGTCTTTAACTGGTATAGACGGTCTGTACTGTTTTATTGAGTTCGGGGCAAATGAAAACTATCAGTCACGCCAAAAAGATGTTATGTTTACGATGTTTTGCGTGTTGTTACCTAAATTACAAATTATCATGGCTGTTATCCCACAGTACTACATAATGGCTTAGTTATTCACGTGTGTCTAATATTTTAATTTTAGTATTTCTGGATTAGTTGTTACTTTCTAGGGACAACCCAATCACCAGTGTTATTTGAACAGTAATTCGTATACAAAATTACCATAATTATAACCAATAAAACGATAAAGAAGTCTGAGTTTCGATATAAATATGATCATAAAATACCAATTAAATCATATTATATGTCTGGCTTTTACTAAATTTGAATTTTTTCTATGTCCCTGACTCCCTCTAGTTAGTTCATAACATATTTTTATGGTGTCTTCATTACCAGGAACGAAGAATTGGCCATCTTGAACAAAGTCCCTTGTTCATTTCTAGAAAAAATGGCGCTCATTATCATTTTACATCACGTTTTGTTATTGGACAGAATAATTAATTATATCAAATTTCAACTACCAACCAAAAACTTATAAAACCTGTAAGCTAATGTATATATAGAGCATCACTGCCATTATGGTCGTCGACGACTTATTATTATTTAGATGAGTATATAGAGTCGTACAAGAGAGAACCATCCATTATTATTGCTAATATTGATTCAGGCCTGATGATGGTCATATATAGCCTATACTTGGTGGAGATGATCAAATCGGGGTTGGTATTTATTATAGCATTAGATGTTTAATGCTGGTATTGATAACACTGTGACTGTTGGAGCGACAACAGCTTAGTGGGTGTTTAAAATGGAACTATCTCAGAAGGTGAGTTATTAACGACATAATTTAAGAAATTGACGAAAATAACTTTTAATACTTAAGAGGATTATAATAGTTAAATTTTGAAAAAAGCAAATACGACGTCATTTTATAAATACATAAAAGCATGGATTTGCATATAGCAATTTTATTCTATTAGTACAATGAACTTTGTGTTAAATATTTTGTTAATATAAACGTGGTTTTCCTTGTCCATGGTCAGGGCGTTAAACTGGATTTCATTTCGCGTTCTAAATAATACAACCACAAAGACATAACTAGAGCTGGCACAATTCTCCTCATACACGTCTTTATTAGCACGGTTGGTGCACACAGGAAGGACGTAAAACCCAATTTTGATTCCATATAATTTGACAAATATTGTGATAGATCAACTTGTTTAACTGTCGACTACATGTATACAGCATATCACTGCTTAATGTTTCAGAAATTGTCAATTGGTTTTGAATTTTTATTATGAATCGAATCGAAGTATCCATCCGATTCATTTTGGTAATAATTTAAAGTAGATTACGCATTGTGTCCATGCAAAATTTGTATTAGTGTTTAAACAATTTCATTAAAAACTGATGCAAATGACATTAACTACTAATAGATGTCATTAAACTAAAATTAATGTTATGGCTGTTCTACAGAACAATCTGCAGAATATATTAACTGAATAAGTTTGTAAACTTTTGCATCGATTACTAGTAGATGTCATAAAGCTACACAATAGTGTTATGGCTGTTTTATGGGGTAGTGCGCAAAAATTAACTCTTTCGGTTTCCATGGGTTGAGACTGGTTTTAATGGACCATGAATTGTAAATTATTCTAAAATCGAATTAGACTGAGTAAATATATGAATTGAATAGAATACCATTAAATTATAGACCCGTTTATACCTTACCTAAACACCTGTTTAAAGCTGTATTGATTGTAAACAACATATAAATATCAAATGAATCTACACCCAAAACTTTATTGTGTTAAGACTCCGGGGAGTCGGGTTAACTTTGTGAATAAGGCGCTTGTTCGCTAACCAGGAGGTCCGGGTGTTGACAGAGAACGTATCTGAGATTTTCCAGTGTGATTTCCTGTTGTGATTGGTTTCAGGACGGATGACCAGGCTGTGACAGTGTCTAATTGATCGGGTGGGATGGAAAACCGATGCCCGGCTATGGTGCACGTAGTCGAACCCTTGACAGTTGAAATCGAAACAAGAGTAGATCGTAGCACTGCTGTCCGGTCAATAGTGCAGACTATGACGCACGTCCGTCGTCATTAGCCCAGTCGGTGTAAAAAAAATAGGAAATTAAACCACTTTTTATTTCATTGTAATTCGTATTAAGACTACAATAACTATAGATATTAAACATATCGTTCAATATTTGACGGAAAGGAACGAAGTGACACAGATGATCGAATTCATAGCAGGTGCACCGAGTGCGCTTATCATATTCATCACAACCCTCCATTCCGTTTCAATGGCGATAATGGAAATTGAAAATCAACATGTGTAAGTAACTTGAAAAGTTTTACTGAATTCTGCACGTCCATTCACTATTAGGAGATAAAGGAGGTGTTGTCTCAATATTTATTTTTGTAATCAACAAGTCTGAAAACGAAATATCAATAGTAATCAAGGATCATGAATAGGTGGTATGTATAATTCAGTATGTTCATTGACATCCTTGGCTTACTACAGTATGCTTAGACATGTTCCATTCGGCCTTTCATTACATCACTCTTCTCTGAATAATATAGTTTAAAGTGGCTAAGACACTTTACATTAATTGACATATCCATTGCCAAGTTTAAAGTGGCTTTTTCGTACCTGGTTTTTTTTTTTTATCACTACTTCATATTTTCACGGTACGATAACTACACAGATGTCGAATTAAAATTAGAATTTTCAATATTATTGATAATATTGAGTTCAATGTTGAGCTATTGTAACTATATGGGGCATATTTTTTTGTGTAACATCTTGCGATGAAGTATAAATATTAATATTCTGTCAAAATACATCTATGTTTATTCTAAACTTATTTTTATTGCTTATAATTTATCTATAATACTATTGACAACTTAAAATTACAATAAACTTTTGTGGTTGACAACGTGTGCACGACTATTGTTAGAAAAACAGTTCATTGGAATAGACAACAACAAGTGTGTCATTCGTTATTTCAATACAGTTTAAAGAAGCTAACACACTATAAATTTGATATATCCATTACCGGAAAGGATTGGGAGCTAGTTACAGGTGGCTACGCCTCTTTTATGATCGGTATTCTCTTTAAGGGGAGTTGTGGAAGGGGGGGGGCGGTGGTCTCCTGTGTTTTTTCTGTGAATATTAAAATTGATTTACTACAAGAAAAAGAGAACATGAATATTTAACAATGGTTACATCTCATTGTGTAATCCGGCGTTACCGTTTAAAACTATTTTACCAAATAGCATTACGTTTGCCGTTTCCAGATTATTTTGTAATACTTTCCGTTTGGACACCATATCATGCAATCTGTTTATTTTACACATTTATCGTAGTTTTATTTTTAAAAAATAAAAATAACTCCAGGTCAGTTTACTCTTAAAGATAAGGCTAAGTTTGTTTCATAGTTTGATGGTATATTTCCAGAAATGCTTGATATTGTATTTTGATATTCTATTTCTCTCCAGATCTGCTCGATATCATAGTTTGATATTATATTTCCAGATCACCTTGGTATTTTATGGGTTAAGATCTGTTTGGTTCTATTTGGTTAGGATGAGAAGGATAAATGTTTGAGATCAGATTGATGTTATAGGTTACGATCTGCAGCTAGACAATTCCGGTAAAGATCAACTTGATTCTATTGGGGAGGGGGGCGGGGAGCTAAATGGTTAGCACGTGCGTGCTGTATCATAAAGCCTGTCATCGAATCAACTGGATGGTTTCTAATCCCCGGTTGAAGGTGTCGACTGTCCAACCTCGTGGGTTTTCTCTGGGTCCTCCAGTTTCCTCCCACTGCTAAAGACCCCCTACGCGCAAGCGAATTATCGAATTTAAATTAAACCATATGTCAGTCCCGAAATGACCTAGTTCACGTCGAATGGACGTTAAACCTCTATCTCTCTCTCCCTCTCTCCCTCTCTATCTGTCTCTCTCTCTCTCTCTCTCTAATTCTATTGGATACATTAGATGAATATTCATTATAGTAAAATATCAGCTTATGAGATACTGTTATTATTTTAAACCTAGGCCCCAGTCTATGGAGGTAGAAATACATAAAAGCAATTTAGAAGTGTACGTGCGTGAAGAATATTTCAAGAAGTAAGCTGAAAATTCAGAGTGGGCTATATTGGAAGCTAAACGGTGCTAGCTTTATTTTACAGCTATTGTCTACTGTATCTACCGAGAGATAAAACAGTGTCGGACAATTATCACTTCTAACACGAATCTGGTCCCTGGACTAAAAAAAACAATTGACAGTCTGGCACTACTGTCGTCGCAACAAATTCCCCTGTCGACTATTAACGGGTCGTAAAAAAATTAACTAATTACAAATTCACGCCATTTTGGCTGCTTGCTTGCTAACCAGGAAGACTCGGGTTCACGCCCGGTATTCGCCGAGAGTCTCGGGATTTTCCGGCGCGGCTTCAATTTGTCGGTGGTGCAGGGTGTAGAGTGCAAGTATAGTGTCTAGTTGTGTGGATAGTGCGAAACCCAGGCCCCGTGTAGACGTTGGTGTGCACGTGTACGTGTAATATCACCTGGAACTTGGAATTCGATATAAGAGTAGGTCGTAGTGCTACAGACGGCGCAAAATTACCCCCATAGCACACTGCTAGGCGTATGCCCGTCTACATTAGTCTAGTTGCTGTTGTGTTTTTTTTGGGGGGGGGGGGTCGATGGCTGAATGGTTAGCGTGGGCGCGCTGTATCATAAAGCCTGTCATTGGCATGGTTTCGAATCTCCGGTTGTAGGTTGCAAGAATTAGGGTCGCCTGTCCAACTTCGTGTGTTTTCTCCGTGTAATCCGGTTTTCTCCCACGGCTAAAGACCCCTACGAGCATGCGAGTTATTGAAATAAAATTAAAAAACATGTAAGTCCAGAAATAACCTAGTTTGTGTCGAGTGGACGTTAAACCCTATATCCCCCCCTCTCTCTCCCTCTCTCTCTCTCTCTCTCTCTCTCTCTTGTGTTTTGTATAATAAACACGTGTATATGTATGATATATTAATTAAGTCCAGGTGGTTCTTGTTTATCTGGTGTTTAGATTTCCTACCACTTAATACCATATCAATATCTTTGTCTATCAAAAATAACCTACAAATAAGCCGATTTCCTCTTACTACCTGACGTGGATTAACTTATTCACAGCATTGTATAAATATTTATTTTTAAACTATAAACTACCACTGTGACGAAAACCATGGTCGCCAAGTGGGCGTGGCACCTGATCACTAAACAGGAGGTCTTGACTTGATCGAGAAAGTTTCCTGGGATTTCCCAGCCTAAATTACCATTGCCTAATTCCTGGCAATGAAGTCTGTCTAATCGGTTGGACAAATAAACGAAATTCACTGACAATTGCAAATCAATATATACATAAATTATATATGAAAAGTTAAAGATTACTCTTAGGTGTTCAATACACATAAAAATAACAGTTTTTGAAAAAAGAACTACTGTTATTTTTTGATGTACATAAATATATAGACAAGAAATTGGATTAAACGTCCACTCGACACAAACTAGGTCATTCCGGGACTAGCGTATGGTTAAATTTTATTTCAATAATTCGCTGGCGCGTATGGGTCTTTAGTAGTTGGGGACAAGGGGCAAACCAAAGAGGTTGGACAGGCGACCGGGTAATCGAAACCACACTCAATGGCAGACCTTATGATACAACGCCCATGCTATTACCATGCGGCAATCCACCCCCACCCCCCGGGACCAAAATAAGAGCCGGTTGTAGTACCGCTGGGCCTAGGGGAATTCCCCTATCCTAATAGCACAGTGTGTGGTGCATGTATTACAATATTGTAAGTAAATGCAAATACTAGTGAAGTATATTACAAAATTGTTTCCCTTCGGATATCTATCAATTTACGGACGATATTCAGATATTATTATTCCATTCAAGAAGAATTGAGATGGGAATGAGGATATTTACTTAAATCCCCATAACCATGCTACTCTCTTACAATACCATTCTACTTGGTAGAGATTTCGATTTTCCTTGCCCGAGAAAATCAAAATGGCGAGGGTTCTAATAACCTCACCATCCTGAAGAATGTAGAATTATTTCAATTATCCACAAGAAAAACTTCCTACACTCTATCGTTGCCTGGCTTTTGTAATTGGAGGAACCTTCGGGAGGAAATTAAAGATTTTTTCTATATCTTTCTGTCGGAGTAAATGCGATAGTTTTTGCATTCACTTAGATTGAATTCTGCAGTCTGTAAGTTGGTAACGGCTTCATTAAAAGAAAAACAATTTTCTCTAAATTGACCACCAGTAATGAATATTGATTCAATGTCTCAGAACAAATGTGTTTTTTATATTGTCGACAAGTTATTTGTGAAAATCTCTCTATTTTTTTATGGGTTTTGTATCCTTATTTCCCCGTACTTATACGAATTAATTGCGAGAATGCTATCGACCTTAACGAATTAAATAATCACTTAATCGAGCAATATCTTACACTTTTACTTTCCGTGGTTGGTCAATAAATGTTGGCACATAATTGGCTTTTAAAACCTATTTTAAATTTAATTAATTTTCTTATTACCCTTTCTGAAATTAAAGGATCGCATTGCAAGAATATGTAAGCATCGATTTTAACGAATTAAATAATCACTTAATAAATTCCTGAAGATTTTACTCTGGGTTGATGTACAATACATTTTTGCACCTAATAATGTTTGTTCTTATAACTTCTTCTTAAATGTGATCTAATTGCGTGAATGTTATCGAATCTAACGAATTAAACAATCACTCAATATATAAATAACTATACAATTCCTGCTAACTTTTGCGATCTGTTGCTGTTCAATTAACTTATTGTATCCGAGAATATTGCTTCCTGAAATCTCTCTTAACATGTATTTCGTTTTCTTATTGCTTTTCGAAATTGTAGGATTTTACTGCACGAATGTTATCGATCCCATTGATTTAAATTATCAATTAAAAAATCGTCAACTACAATGTCTGTAAACTTTTACTTAATGTATTTTTTTAATAAACATAATTATGGTATCGAAGAATATTGCTTCGTGAAATTTCTTTTAACATGTAATATACTGTCTTAAACCCTTTTCTTCGAGTTTAAAGGACGGGGGGGGGGGGCTGAATGGTTAGCGTGCGCGCGATGTATCATAAAGTCTGTCATTGAGTCAACTGGCGTGGTTTCGAATCCCCGGTTGTAGGAGACAAGGAGTAGGGTTGCCTGTCCAGCCTCGTGTTTTTTTTCAGGGTCCTCAGGTTTCCACCCACTGCTAAAGACCCCTACGCGCAAGCGAATTATTGAAATAATTTTTTTTAAAAATATATGTTAGTCCCGAAATGCCCTAGTTTGTGTCAAGTGGGCGTTAAACCCAATTTCTCTCTCCCTCTCTCGAATTTAAAGGATCTGAGTTCACGAATGTTATCGATCTAAACGCATTAAATAATCATTTAATCCATCGATACCTTCAATTCCGACAAACCGTTACTTAATAAACTACTGATACACAAGGATATTGCATATTAAAGTGGCATTATGGGCGATGATTTAAAACGTATTTATTCAGAATTATTATAAACTGTCGTAGAGGAAATAATGTCGATAATTGGATACAGTAACAAGCCACTTAATGCTTATGCAAAACTGCTTCCAGAGATTATATGAAAAGCTGGCTGTTCTCGCTATAATATTTAAAAACAAGAATATACAGGGGATATACTGAGCATTTCAATCAAATTACTTCAATCCTAGCTGAGAAATTCTCATTTCAAAAACACTGTGGTCTCAATGGTCATTGCTACTTTAATAAACAATATCTCGCTTAGCCATTTTACGCTTAATCATCAACCGTTGTTAAACCGCAGATCGGATTCAAATCTGTTTAAAAATCAGACCTATCTGATGGCATCGTGAGTTAATTATGGTCTTGTCATGTTTAAAAATAAAATTCAATGGGTTTAACATCCTACCGCTGTGCTCCTAAACTGAGCTAATGAAGACGGAATACATGTACGCCATACAGTGTGCTTGCCCGGGCAGCGGCGCTACGGCCTACCTTATATCGAATTCCAACTGCCAAGGGATTTTTATACGTGTACGCCAAATTGTACACGGGACCTCGGCGTTCGTCCCATCCAAACGATAAGATAGCTGCTCTTGTCAGGCCGGCCGTCCTTCATCACTGAAAAGGGAAAACAACGCCGGAATATCTGGATGAACTTTCTCGGACAATGCAGGGATTGAACACCCGACCTCCAGGATAGCGAGCCATCGTCTTACCCACTTAGCCCCTTGTCATGTTTAATGCGTACATAAAGACCTTGCATAATGCCTGCTAAGACGTTCTTTACAAATGTGATTTGTTTTCTTAATACTTTATTTCGAAATTAGAGGAACTAATTACAGGAATGTTACCAATCCTAACGAATTAAATAATCATTAAATCGATTGATAACTATAAAGAGTTTACTCTTTGTTTTTCTTCGATACGCTACTTTGTATCCGATAAAATTGCATGCTAAACCCCTTTATTAAAATGTGATTAGTTTTCGTGATACCTTTTCGAGCTGATAAAATCTTTTATCGACATTAACTAATCGAATAATTATTTAATCGCTCAATGGCTAAAATGTCTATAAGGCTTTTACTGTATCCACTACTTGAATTATTGTTCAATAAATTCTTGTTGATATTCAATAAATATTCTATTCTGAAAACATTTGAAATATGATTTGTTACCTTACTTTTCGCACTTAGTCAATACCTCGTTTAGCGACCTAATCGAAAATATTATTGATCCCAAATAATTGAATAATCGGTTAATCGCTCAATAATTATAACGGCTGTATAGCTTTCAATGTCAATAAACCAGTTTGTACTCAATAATTTTCTATTCTGAAAATAATGATAACTTCATATGCAAATAAAAAAAATACCTATTTTTAGGTGTTCTTTTTGATGTGTAATCTATATCCTAATGGATTATTTTATTTTTTTAATAACTTCTTATGCAAATAAAAAAATGGTTTTATGGGTTTTTTCTTGTTATGTGTATTCTACGTACTAATGGTTTATTTTTTTTTTGTATAAACAATATTCTACTTCAAATGGATGAAAAGGGATCAGGGAACCTGTGCTCTTAATGTTGTGTGTGTGTGTGTGTGTGTGAATATAGAGCGCGAGAGAGATACGGAGAGAGAGAGACAGAGAGAGAGAGAGAGCAGAGAGAGAGAAGAGGAGAGAGAGGGGGGATTAATGGTCACTCGACACAACTAGGTCATTTAGGGACAAAAGTAAACAAGAAGATGTTTATTTTATATACTGAGGCCCATTTTGGTATTTATAGAGCGAAAGAGAGAGAGAGAGAGAGATAGAGAGAGAGAGAGAGAAGAAGAGAGAGAGGGGGGAGGTTAATGTTCACTCGACACAAACTAGGTCATTTCGGGACTAAATTAAACAGGAATACGTTTATTTTATATACTGAGGCCCATTTTTGGTATTTTGCGATTAATAATTCATGTAAACGGAGTCGCGGTGTTCGCTTCCGGTGACCGTGTATAGTCGTTTGGATGGGAAGAAAATTCGAAAACATGTACGTAAAAAAACCTTTGACAGTTGGATTCGAAATAAGAGTAGCCCGGAACTTCGCTGTCTGGCAAAACAGCACTCATAATATAACATGTCTTCAATGGCCTGGTTTGGGTCTTTCGCGATTAATAAAAATTTATGTTCTTGATGCCATGCTGGTTTTCGTATTTCTTCAATTTTAAAGAAATATATCAATTGTCTAGGATTTGAAAGGAAATTTATTAGTAATGTCTAGAGGTCAGGTACAATCTTAAATGAAATGAAAAGGGGGTTTACGACCTACTGTTCTGCTTCGACTGAGCTAACGAAGACGGGCATACAATGTGCTATGAGGAAATTTTGCTTTGATTAGCGGCACTATATGGCCTACTCTTATAACGAATTCCAACTGCCAACAGATCTGTTACGTACCCGACAATATATATACACAGGACCTCGGTTTTTCGTTTCATCACAACGACCAGGCAGCTTTCCTTATCAGGCCCTCCATCCTGCACCACTCACAAGAGGAAACCACGGCGGAAAATCCCAATAAACTTTCTCGCTCAATGCAGATGATCGAATACGCGATCGCCAGGCTAGCGAGTCAGCGTCTTACTCGCCTAGTCACCGTGGCTTCCCGATCATTAAAAGGGTCAAAGTTCAAAGTATTAGACCTGCTTAAATTTAATAGATGATAAATTCCATGATTAAACTTTGTTATCGCCTAGGGATGCTATTATAATAGGTACACACGGGGTCATTGAGGTTATGTTTTCTTCGATACGTACAGTAATTGCCATTATTATATCAATTCCCCCAAAAAGTCTGGGAACTATCCTGTATTTTTTTGTAAAGCTACTACTGGACATTTTTATATACCATATCTCGGTATATACCATATCTAGCCCATCCTTGCAACACTTATTATTCAAATATTAGAATTCTGGCTTCGCTGGCATGGTATGTTGCGAATCTCAAATAATGCATTATTACAGTTTCTTTTTGACATTTATCTAAATTACATGTTGTCTTGGCGACTGAATAAATATATTTTCTTTATAGATATGTAAAACTAAGCTAAATCAAATCTCTTTGATTTTGCCAGACGTTAATAATTGGAGGTAGCAGAAAGTAAGCATGTGTCCTACTGTTATATATATAGTTAATTGCAAAATTGACAAATCTATTACTTTCTTAGCATGGTATTAATTTCTTCAGATTCACTTGCGGTCATGGAGTATATTCTATTTTAAACAATACCGTCATTGTGTGATTAAATACTGGGATTGTATAACGGACATTAAAGTTATATAACCAAAAACTATTTTTTAATAAACCATTTTATTAGGACTTCGCATTCTGTCTAATGGTTTGGATTGTTTGCACTTGGTTTCGAGTATATGACGGACATTGCATATATTCCAATTCGAACCATATCGAGTCGTTCTTCTACAAATTTTTGGAAGGGGTTGCTGCTTTTAAAATACAGGATCATTGTGTTACGAAATATTGCGAGTATATATAACGAACATTGCATATACTCCAATTCAAACCAAATTGAGTCGTTCTACTACAAATTATTTGGAATAAATTATTGCTTTTAAGTATACGAAATACTGGGACTGGATAACGACCGTTGTTTGTGGCGAATCACGAATCTGAGGTACACTCTTATTGAATGTATATTGTTGGTTTTTTTTGTTACGAAATACATAGATTTAATTACGGCTGTGAAGTATTTCCCAATCTATACACTATTGGGTCACTCTGTTACGAATTGATGTGAATTTTATTTAAAAATTAAAGTGGGCATACTTGTTTGTAACAAATGTCAGTTTAATCAATGTTTTAAATTAAAACTACATTTTATTAGAAACAACGCAATAAAAGATAAATTCCAAATGCTACTACGGGTAATTTTATCGGTAGGCCTATAGCCTATAACCATGAAGACGTTTTAACTGAAAGGGAAAGTTTTTAAAATCTGTCGTATAAAATGTCAATATATAATCTTGGTTTTCAATATATAATCTTGGTTTTGTTGCTACAGGAACATATAGAACCGCCTGCTATTTCTGGAGTATGAGAGAGAGAGAGAGAGAGGGGGGGGAGATTAACTTCCACTCATCACAAACCAGGTCATTTCGGAACCAACATATAGTTCCGTGCTTTTTCAACCATTTGCTTGCGCGTAGGGGTCTGTATAAGCGGGAGGATATCCAATGATGCGAAGAAAAACCACGAGGTTGGGCAGGCGACCCTACTCCTTGTCACGTACAACCGAGATCAAAACTACGCCACTTGACTCAATGGCTGATCTCATGACACAGCGCACATGCACTAACCATATGGACACTCAACCCCCACTTGTGTATGAAATGATACTTAATAATATAATTTTAATTGTTTCAAAAAGGGTGATTAGGCATCCATTCATTCCTGGAGGTCACTGATAAGAGTTGGGTGACATTCAATAAAATTGAGTCTGGTTCTTATGCATTGTCTGGGATTCTTAACGCAGTGCCATTTTATATCATCTTCAAAACGTGCTGGCTCGAATTCATTAATTTCCTTCATTCAAGGAACGCGTACAGAGGGACCTTTGGACATTTCATGCCAGTGCGTTTTTACTGAATAACGCGTAATTGCCTGTAACGTAGTAGAGCCATTTCAACAACCCGGCAAAACATGTTATTGAATTAAGTTGTAAGAGATTGCCAATTTATTTAACAAATAAGTTTACGTAAAATGTTACTGGATCACGATCAAAGGCTTCTTGTCGGTCGCTGATGTATTGAAAAAGAGGTTAACGATACGAGCCAGGAGTGACACATCTAGTTTTTTCATGTATCGAATAAAATTGGCTAACAAAAGGGTTGTCGATATTAATTTGCTATATCGGTAATTTCGTAAATATTGTTATTAGAGCTTCTGCGCCATTAAAGCCTTGTTGGGATTCTTTTTGATTATAGTTGTTCGTTGTTAACTCCGGGAACTGGTAACGTTTTTATAACATGGTTTAACAAAATTTCCTGAGACGGCTACAAGATTTATAATTTTGACTCCGAAAAGGTGTTTGGGTAACGAGTAGTTCCTTTGTATTTTGTTGTACAATATCCTAATGGGAAAATGATTGACAGTCAGACGTAGCCGTGAAATATATTGGGGAGGGGGGGGGGGCTGGAGGCACGAGGATTGGGGGCACCCCCATAATTTTTTTTTAAGTTTCAATATTCTGTAAACACTGTTTTGTCATACTTTGGAATATGTACAGGTTTTATACAGATAGAATCTTAACTAATCCCAATAATTGTTCTAAACAAATAGGAGCTAGGGCCTACTATGTTAAAAAAAAAATTAAAAAATTGTGGGACGGGGTCCAAGTCTATTCAGACGCCGCCTCCCCTCTGGACCCCCCGCCCATGTGTGACTCCGATGTTGACAGTTGGATCGGGATATTATGTCGTACTTTTTTTATATGAACAACAAGAGGGATTCCCAGATTCGAGGAGGTAGTATAAATCAGTCGCAAAACTCTTTAAAACTCTTTAAAAGGATGAAATGAGGAAGAAGAGTGAATTTTACCACAATACGAAAGTTAATCCCCGCTCCCATTCTCTTGCTCCGTTTCATCCCCACTCCTCCATCCCCCTTGTCTCCTTTGAGGGCGGGTCGGGGCCGAATGGCTAACGCGTGGGCATTAGATCATTAGATCTGACATTGGGTGAAGTGTTACGGTAATCTACCAATGACTTGTTTTACATTTTTTGCTATAAAATAGGTGTAAGATGGCCGAATGGTTAGCACGTGCGCGCTGTATGATAAGGTCTGTCAAGGGGTAGGGTCGCCAGTCAAACCTCGTGGAGTTTTCTCTGAGCCTTCCAGCTTCTTCTCACTGCTAACGATCCCTACGCGCTAGCGAATTATTGAAATAAAATTGAACATCATGTTAGTCCCGAAATGACTTCTATCGCTATAAAAAAAATAGTTTGGTAAATTACTCCGAATGTGGCTAGAAGATTTATAATTTTGTTTGCAAAGGAGATTCTGTGATAAATTACTTCCTGGTATCCGCGTGTCATGTGAAAACATATAATATCTTGGCACAAAACTAAGCAAAACATACTTGACAGTTACATTAAAATGTTTCATTGTCTTATATTGTTTTTTTCGGAATGAATGTTAGCTTTATATTAAAAAGCACATCGGACAATAAATAAGATTAAGTGCAGATCATAAATCACCCTCCAATGACAGAGAAAGAGAGAGAGCTGTGGTTTAACGTCCACTCGACACAAACTAGAGAGAGAGGGAGAAAAGTGGTTTAACGTCCACTCGACACAAACTAGAGAGAGAGAGAGAAAAGTGGTTTAACGTCCACTCGACACAAACTAGAGAGAGAGAGAGAAATGTGGTTTAACGTCCACTCGACACAAACTAGAGAGAGAGAGAGAAAAGTGGTTTAACGTCCACTCGACACAATCTAGAGGGAGAGAGAGAAATGTGGTTTAATGTCCACTCGACACAAACTAGAGAGAGAGAGAGAAATGTGGTTTAACGTCCACTCGACACAAACTAGAGAGAGAGAGAGAGAAATGTGGTTTAACGTCCACTCGACACAAACTAGAGAGAGAGAGAGAAATGTGGTTTAACGTCCACTCGACACAAACTAGAGAGAGAGAGAGAAATGTGGTTTAACGTCCACTCGACACAAACTAGGTCATTTTGGGACTCACGTATGGTTTTCAATTTGTATTTCAATAATACGCTTGCGCGTAGAGGTCTTTGCAGTGGGAGGAAACCGGAGTGCCCGGAAGAACCACACGAGGTTGAGAAGGCGCCCCTATCTCCGTGCCACATACGCTCACACTAAGGCTGGAAACCACAGCCGCAAGCCAGTGGTGACCGGCCAGATGGCGCAGCACTCTATACCACTAGGCCATCCCAACCCCCCTCATCCCCCAATGAACAACGGGGGGTTGGATGGACGAATGGGTAGCATGTGCGTGCTGTATCATAAAGCCTGTTTCGAATCGTTGGTTGTATCCCGGTCCTCCGGTTTCCCCCACTATTAAAGACCACTACGCGCAAGCGAATTATTGAAATAAAATTAAACCATATTATATTAGTCCCGAAATGACCTAGTTTGTGTCGAGTGGATGTTAAACCTAATCTCTCTTTCTTCCCCCCCCCCCCAATGAACAACGAATGTCGTTTTT
Organism: Patella pellucida; assembly: GCA_917208275.1. Lineage (NCBI taxonomy): Eukaryota > Metazoa > Mollusca > Gastropoda > Patellidae > Patella > Patella pellucida. Next base: position 14,009,950 of record OU795039.1, read on the forward strand.
TAGATGGAATATATTATTTGAACTGGAAATGCGCGTGACACAGTTCTATGGAATACGAGGATTGTTTATCACTGCGCGACAATTATATGTATTTAATGTCATGTTATAGTTTATAACTGTATTATTAAAACTGGGTGATAAACAGTAATCGCCTTCCATAGAATTCGCACAACAAACACTTGGTAATAAACAGGTAACAATTCTATGGAATACAATTACAGCTTATAACTGAGCTACGGTTCGACTAGGCGTATATAGTTATTATCGAGCAATAATAAAATATAACAAATAAAATAAATTTGGATTGAAGTCCTGCTTTTCTACACCGACGCAGCTTTGGATGACATTTTGCGCTACAGCCTACTCATATCGAATTCCAAATTCCAAGAGTCCTTTACGTGCACACCAACGTTTTACACGGGACGACTACCCAGGATCCTTGCCAGGACCTCCCATGGTATATAAACCGTGTATTTGTTTTTGTGTAGGATAATCATACTTCTAAATCTTTATCCCCTGAGGGGGGGCGTGGCCTAGTGGTTTAGAGTGTCGCGCTTCGACCTCTAGCTGGCCGGTCACCTCTTGCTTGCGGCTGTGGTTTCGAGCCCTGGTGTGAGCGTATGTGGCATGGAGATAGGGGCGCCTTCTCAACCTCGTGGGTTTCCTCCGGGCATTCCGGTTTCCTCCCACGGCTAAAGACCCCTACGCGCAAGCGAATTATTGAAATAAAATTAAAACCATATGTTAGTCCCGAAATGACCTAGTTGTGTTGAGTGGACGTTAAACCCCAGAGAGAGAGAGATTGGGTTTAACGTTCACTCGGCATAAAACTACTTCATTTCGGAACAAACATAAAGTGGTTAATTTTATTTCATTAATTCGCTTGCGCGTAGGTGTCTTTAGAAGTTGGAGGAAACCGGGAGACCCGAAGAAAACTCACGAGGTTGGACAGGCGACCCTACTCCTTGTCATGTATAATCGGGGACTTACTAAAGACAACCAGGTATATTGTTAGATATACGTAAAATCCGCTGTGTATTAAAACGTATTCCAATGTTTATCATGTGGTTTCTGTCTTTATGTAAGTTCGAGTTCAATGAATAGCGCATTAAACGCCAACTGTAACCATTCTTTGGTTATATTTATCTTATGTTATCTGCACCGTTGATTTTTTATGCGTCCTACGTTTCATGCTACATTAACATTCCCTTGCACTACCCACTCATCACATCTGTGTACACTGGGATTTTTTATAATTATAATAATGCACAGAGAATCCCCTTCTCGTCTTCTTTTATATAAAAAAATATCAACACAAGTCGATAAAGTAAAAAAAACGAGACTCTGCCGATTTTTTTTTTACTTTATCGACGCGTGTTGATATTTTTTTATATCAAAAAAGACGAGTAGGAGCATTTTTATCACCAATTCCCTCTTACATGCAAAAATAAATAATATAATTATTTGCTATAGATTTCGCCTTTACTGGACCTGATTATATTATGGCGTAGTGATGCATCATTTTTTGACAGTAATTCAACCATTGCAATGTCATTTATATTGACCCAGTGTTTCCACCAAGGTCAATTAAAAAATAAATAGTTCTTTTTTTAATAAAAAATTAGTTGCTTTCATAAAAAAAAATGAACAAAGGAGTTATTTTTTGATTGACTATTGAAATTCAAAACATAATAATAAAATAAAACCAACGAACAATCCAAACCATTAGACAAAATTCGAAGTCCTAAAAACGGTATAGGCAAAATAGTGTAATATCGCAAAATAGTGTAATCAGCATATGGACTGTTCACCTAAACATATACGGACACGATGGCCCGGCACCTAGTAAAACATATACACCCAGTGATTCAACACCTAGTAAACATGTCCAGACACAGTGATTCTAAAACCTAGTAAACATGTCCAGACACACTGATTCAGCTTCAGTAAACATGTCCATACCCAGTGATTCAACACCTAGTAAACATGTCCAGACACAATGATTCGACACCTAGTAAACATGTCCATACCCAGTGATTCTAAAACCTAGTAAACATGTCCAGACACACTGATTCAGCTTCAGTAAACATGTCCATACCCAGTGATTCAACACCTAGTAAACATGTCCAGACACAATGATTCGACACCTAGTAAACATGTCCATACCCAGTGATTCTAAAACCTAGTAAACATGTCCAGACACACTGATTCAGCGCCTAGTAAACATGTCCATACCCAGTGATTCTAAAACCTAGTAAACATGTCCAGACACAATGATTCGACACCTAGTAAACATGTCCATACCCAGTGATTCTAAAACCTAGTAAACATGTCCAGACACACTGATTCAGCGCCTAGTAAACATGTCCATACCCAGTGATTCAACACCTAGTAAAACATGCACAGACACACTGATTCTACACCTAGTAAAACCTACACAGACACAGTGTTTCAATACCTAGTAAAACACATACAAACACTGATTCAGCGCCTATGTCCAGACACACTGATTCAACATCTAATAAAATGTGTCAAGACACAGTGATTCAACACCTAGTAAAACATGTACAGACCCAGTGATTCGACAGCTAATAAAACACACACAGACAGAGTTTCTCAACACCTAATAAAACATAATATGCGAACCTCAGCGCACTCTCATAATTTATACAATAATCTACTCATGAGATTGTAATCAAAAAAATATCCATCAATTTGAATTAAACCACTTATAAACTCATAATATTTTATATTGACGAAAACCATACCCAACACTATCATATAACAGTATCCTTGCAGTATTATTACCAAATCAGTCTTAACTGACATTAACCATCTGCCCAATTCTGTTTTTTATTATAATAACTTTAATCCGCATCTGCTACCGATCCGTATTCCTTGTTTCATAAAAGTTAACGGAATTCCGGAATTTAATTAAACCCAGACGCAACACGATGGATAATGATGTAAGAATTGGTGTATGAGATCCGACAGTGATCCATTAACACAATATAAGACATAGTATTCAGCTATATATATTTTTTTGTTCACATTTTTATTATATCCCCATAGGTTATATAACAGCTGCCAGTGTAGTCCACAGTGACATAAATTCTAATTAATCCATATAGTGCACATGGCGTTTATAAAAAAAATTACATGCCAAATACGTATTTTTTTTTATATTTTTGGATGATTTAATGAAGAGCGATGTGACAAATAAGTCCTCGGAATCTACAAATATAAGCCGCGTCTGATTAGTTCGTTTGTGTAACATTTCCAATTTCTTTCTTTGAGCAGGATTGAGGGCCTGGCAAGGGACAACATATAGTTGTTCGGATGGGACGAAAAACCGAGGTACCGTGTACACATTGGCGTGAACGTAAAAAAACCTTGATAGTTGGAATTCAATAATTTTACTCATAGCACACTGTATGGCATATGCCCGTCTTCATTAGCCGAGTCGCACGTAAAACCCGCATTTCATTTCATTTCATTTCATTCCGTTTGCTTTGAAGGTCTCTTGTGGCATTGCTATACATGTTTTTAAAAACGAAAGCTGTTACTTTGAATTGTTTTTCGAACGTAAACCAAATTGGCAACGACAACCAAAAAAAAACCCCGTTTATCAAATTGTACAAGACGTTAACTTGATAATGAAATGGAATCATTCAGTTTGAATGTAGTTGAAATTAAAAACCTAGAAGATGCGATTTGTCGGTTATTAAGCACTGGGTTTCAGAGAAGTCGTCAAAGTGTAAAAAATGGAATCTTTTGTGAAACCCGAGGATCAGTTAGATGGTTCGATCGGGTTGAATAATTTCCAGCTTTATTTTCTATAGAAAGCCATCGAGATGATATCCCGGGTTATCGATCAACTGCAGGCTAGTTGGATAAACGAATTAAGGCGGATTCCATTGAATTTAATTGGAGAATTACAGACAAATTGTGCAAACCTCTCATTTGATCAAGAAAATAACTTCCTTAGAGTGTCCTTATGCGGGAAAAATTATCTTGACTATTAGTGCTTCTTGTATGAATCTCTATGTGACACTGTTTACTTTCCTTTTCAGCATGAAGACAGAAGCGTGTGATGTTTGCAGTAGAAGAATGGTTTGCCTATACTCTAGGTCAAAGTTAAACGGCTGACATACTACTACTTAGAGTAGCTGAACCAACACCACTATCTCTCTCGTCAATGTTTAATCAAAGCGTCCTCGTGACGAGTGTTACTCAGATTGAAGCAGCTATGGATAATACAACTGGTGACGCACTCGTTCTGGGAACTAATTGGACGGACGCTTCGGATTTTGAGCCGAATGTGAATACGACACCGCCACCGTATTACCCCGCCGGCTACCCCAGTGGTTATACATGGCTTCACATTATCTGTTCCGGTATTGCCGTTACTTTAATCATTCTTCTCATTGTAATCGGGAACTTTTTGGTCATTTGGGCCATCATTACAGATCGGAACCTGAAAGGAACTCAAAATCTCTTTATCGCTTCTTTAGCCTTCGCGGACATGGGTTTAGGTATCTTAGTCATTCCGTTTTCATTAGCCAATGAGCTAATGGGTTACTGGTTTTTTGGAGTAATTTGGTGCGAATTGTGGAAAGCTGTCGATGTATTGTTGTGCACTGCATCAATTTCTAGTTTATGTTTAATCAGCTTGGACAGATATTGGTCCATTACTCGTGCAATGAGTTACTCGCGTCAAAGAACTCCCAAGCGAGCTGCCATAATGATAATGATCGTTTGGTTCGTTTCTGCTGCAGTATGTATTCCCCCTTTAATTGGTTGGAAGCATCCCGTAAAGGAATCCGATTGGCCAATGTGTACCCTGAGTGATGATGTTGGTTATGTGTTCTATTCATCTATTGGCTCGTTTTATATCCCGGCATTTATCATGTTGTTTGTGTATTTTAAAATTTATCAAGCGGCGAAGGCGCAAGCCCGAAAGAGGGTTAAGAAACCAACGGGCCCACAGGCTATCACAAAAACAGAAGCGGTAACGTCCGTAGCCCACACGGAGCCGCGATTAAACAATCAAGTGAAAATAACCGAAACTCCCAAAGATGAAGAAGAACCCGACACGTTGACTCCAGATTCGTCGGACGAAATAAACAACCAAAAAGATGTCACATCATGTCCGCAACCTTTGGCAATCACAGACATGTCAAAACTTTTGTCCACAGATTCGGACTCGTGTGAACCTGTGACCCGAAATATCCGTGTTATTCACAACAATACGTGCCTGGGTGCGACTACCGTTACATTACTTACGAGCGATAACGACACCGAATCTTCGTCAGAACAAACCAAAGCATTGTTGGGTCCACACAGTAGGGACACGGATACTGATGGTGGCAACTCGACTGAGCCGGGAAACGGGAAAGTTCAGAAATTTACCATAGTTGACCCCAAACAAAATGGTAGCCCAAATTTGCTAGAAAAGAACAAAGTGAAAGCCAGTAGGCCGGGAATCCTACCCGGGATAACTCGACATTTATTTAACGTGAATCGAAGTAAGAAAAAAATGAACTCAGAAGAAACTGACACGAAACCCCCCGAATATTTTTCAGCTGATAAGCACAAAAGGAAAATTGCTAAAGCAAGAGAACGAAGGGCTACGTTGGTGCTAGGTTTAGTCATGGCAGCTTTTATTTTGTGTTGGGGACCTTTTTTCACCATGTATTTGGTGTCATCATTCTGTAAGGATTGTATCGGTTATATGGTTTTCACCGTGTTCTTCTGGATCGGTTACTGTAACTCTGCCTTAAATCCCATTATTTATACTGTGTTTAATCGTGACTTTAAAAAAGCCTTCCAGAAAATCATTTGTGGTAAGAAAAACAATCGAAGAAACCGATAAAATATCCCCAAGTATTGTTGTTATAATTTATTGATAAAACTTCGTAATCAGGGCGTGATCGAAGTTTCTTTAATATACATATATATATATAGCGTAAAGGTCAAGTACTACAGATTGTTCGAATTATCATTTACTATTAGCGTTCAATTATATTGATTGTTAAAATTGTTGAAATAGTGATGCATTGGTAATATCCATATTTTGTATTTGCATACCATGTCGATTGCTTTGTTTGATTGTTATTTATACAGTACATACGAATCTTCATTTAAATTAAATGTGTTCCTATAAAAAGCTTTAAAATATAATGTCGTTATAATGGTTAAAGGGCAAGGTGGTCGATTCAAGGACATCGCTACCACAACATTATCGTACAAGTGCATAATTTGACAACGGAGCCCAACCCCTTCATCTCCACCGCGAATAGACCTATACACGAACCCCCAAACGTAACTAACTTGACGAACTTTATGACGTAGCTGGCTTTTTCTTTCGCACGTACACAGTGACTGGCCATTTTGCGCAGTAATCCCAGCCAGAATTTGGCTATTTTATTAAAATTGCTATAAAGATTTAAATTTTTGTTTAGTCAATCCCCACGCTAAAAACATTAAAATAATTGATTGTGTATATCTCAAATAGACCCGACCGAAGCACAAAATAATTCCAAGATATCAGCGCCCATGAGCGACATTTTTAAAGTCGAAGTTAGGAGTTACAAACTTAAATTTGAAGGAAAAACATGTGGAGGGATTACATTCTTTTTATGAAGGTCACGACTGTGAAGCTGTATTACCGAAATGTTATGGCAAGAGCCTGATTTTTCAAATTCTCCCATAAATATTACAAAAGAAATACTAGGAAGAGTGAAGCCATGATTGTTATTGTTAGTATGTTGACCTCATGACCTGCGACGTATAGACCACGTGATATGAAAACATGTCGATTGAATGTGTCTGAGATAACTTCTCCTCGGGTAGCGTGTCTCAGATGTTCAGAATGACGAACCCCATGAGATGGATTCAACAGACATGCTATGCTTTTACTGAACCACAGACGTTAACGTAGCCATACTTCATTTGCATTTTTTTCTCAGAAATATTAATTTTCACTCGACGTAAACCACGTTAATATGTTCTCAAATTGATTATTTAATATTTTTTTAAGACACAAGTGAAAAAATAGCGCTAGATAATCTTGAAAAAAGATACTGCCCGTCATCAACAAAATGTAGGCGGACTAACTACATAGCGAGCAGCGCAAATCGATAAATTTTCAGTTCATCATTTTCATCCTCATCTTTGTAGAAGGGGGTGTTTTATTTAATATGACCGGTCAACATGTAGGCTTGGGGGGGGGGGGGTGCCTAGTGGTCTAGAATTCCGCGCTTCGACCTCAAGCTGGCCGGTCACCTCTGGCTTTACGGCTGTGGTTTCGATGCCTGTTATTTGGGCGTATGTGGCATGGAGAAAGGGGCGCCTTCTCAACCTCGTGGGTTTCCTCCGGGTACTCGAGTTTTCTCCAACAGCAAAGACCCCTGCGCGTGCTCTAAGATCATTAAAATGAAAAAAAAAAGACAACTTGTCTGCGATATCACATTCGGTGGAAGCGGACGTTAAACACTTAGAACAACAACATGTGGGCTTTTGTTAGGGCTTGGATGTGTCTGTCCGTGATTAGTGGGTTCTTTTCGCAAATAGCTTTGATCACTTTATCCGTATTTCATTATAGATAACTGTATTGTCGGATTGGTTGTGAATTGTCATATGCTTTAATGTGGCCCTACCTTAATAGAATTTAATTTTATTGAGTGCTTTCATTAACAAAGGACCTATGCCTTAATTGTGTATACTAGCACTCTTTCAACGGACAGTCCAAATTTGGGATGAATATAATATAAGCGACCGTTGTACACTCCGTGTATAATATAATTAAATGAAAGGGGATAGAGAGAGAGAGAAATATGATGTAACGTCTATTCGACACAAACTAGGTCATTTCGGGACCAGGGCTCGAAACAACAGCCACGAGCCAGAGGTGACCGGCCAGGTAGAGACGAAGCGCAACACTCTAGACCACTAGGTCATCCCAACCCCCCGAAAGGGGGGAGAAATGATGATTAACACGTCGTATTGTTCTGAAAGGTGCGATGAGGGAATTTTGCCCAGGACAGCGGCACTACGGCCTACTCTTATTTCAAATTCGTACTATCAAGATTTCCTTTACTCGAGCCATATATTATATATAGATGCATTTGACATTAACTTGATCCCTCAGTCCCGAAATGACCTAGTTTGTGTCGAGTGGACGTTAAGCCCCATTTCACCCTCTCGCTCTAACTTGATCCCCGTAAGGATAATGCTATAAATAGTCATCTGGTGCCATACCTAAACATGATACATCGTTGGTTATAAATGCATATAATTTCAACGAAAGATGTTTAAGTTGGCTTGTATCTACAGTAGCACACATCATCTCGTCAAAAATCAACAGCCTACGGTTCTGAAATCGTCACTTAGGATTGCAGCTGTCATATTATCATATTATACTAGACTAGACCTGATTGAAATTTGAATTCTTGTACGGTGTTACTTAGCCAATAAGACGTTTTCCAACAACCCGAGGTGTTCTATTCTATGATCATTACTCTCGCGTCATGCTGTAGGTTATATTGCGTTCTGTGGTGGGTTATATCACATGTCGCGTTCTGTGGTGACCTATATCTCATGATGTATTACTGTCGCGTCCTGTGTTGCGTTATATTTCATAATACAGTACTATCGCGGGCTGTGGTGGGCTATATCTGATGATGATACATTACTGTGTCGCCTCCTGTGGTGGGTTATATCTCATGATGTATTACTGTCACGTGCTGCGGTGGGCAATATCTCATGATGCATTACTGTCACGTCCTGTGGTGGGCTATATCTCATGATACATTACTGTCACGTGTTGTCGTGGGCTATATCTCATGATACACTATGGTCGCGTGCTGCGGTGGGCTATATCACATGATACATTACTTCGCGTCCTGTGGTGGGCTATATCTCATGATACATTACTGTCACGTCCTGTGGTCAGCTATATCTCATGAAATATTACTGTCGCGTGCTGTGGTGGGCTATATCACATGATACATTACTGTCACGTTCTGTGGTGGGCTATATCACAATATGATAATTACTGTCACGTCCTGTGGTGTGCTATATATATTTTGCCCGAACAGTGGCGTTTTACTTGTTCTTCGCCAAATCCAAGCTGCAAAGCGCACATGGGTGGCCCTCGTTTTTTTTAATATCATCCGAACGGCTAGACCCCCATCCTCAGTCCTGCGCCACAGTTTCGACTAGTTATCATAAGATATGTGTGTGTGTTTTATAAAGTCAAAACGTTGTTGCGCTATTGTCACTTTAAATGCCATTGTTATATTAAAATCAATAAACAAATTTTATAAAATATTCTGAACTTGAAAGCTTAGTATTGTGCAGACAAGCCAATATTACTGTTAATGACAAATGACAATAAAATAGCTGCTACTGTGAAATAAAACATTGTACGTATAAATAAACGGATGGTCGTTTATAGATCTATGCTCGTGGATACATACCGTATTTCCTCGAATACAACCCCGGCCTCGATTACAACCCGGGCCTCGAATAGAACCCAGGTCTCTAATATAAAAACTGAATACTCCCTGTCAAAATATAAATTGATTGATGATCCCTGCACAGGAAGTACAATTGTCTTATGTCACGCACAGAGAGTTTAGCCTTCGTATTTGCAAGACCGAACCTGTCTGCTTGTTTTACTTGTCCAAATTGTCACTCCTATAGAAGATTTTGAAGCATTAATTCGGGTCTGAAAAAATACAACCCGGCCTCGATTATAACCCGGGCCTCGAATAGAACCCAGGGGTCGAGGGGTGCTGAACGAAATAGAGAGAGAGAGAGAGAGAGAGAGAGAGAAAGAGAGAGAGTGGAAGAGAGAGATAGAGAGAGGCGAGAGAGAGGGGGAGAGGGGAAGAGGGGGGTAACGTCCACTCGACACAAACTAGGTCATGTCGGGACTAACACAAGGTTCAATTTTATTTCAATATTTCGCTTGCGCGTAGGGGTTTTTTGCTGTAGGAGTAAACCGGAAGACCCGGAGAAAAGCCATGAGGTTGGAGAGGCGACCCTACCCTTTGTCACGTACAACCGGGGATTCAAAACCACACCAGTTGACTCAGTGCCAGACTTTATGATACTGCGTGCACGTATTAACCATTCGGCCATCCAACCCTTTCCCGCAGTAAAATAAACCTTCGTAATTGCTATCCATAAATAGTGTGTTATTTGATCGAGAGTACACAAATTAACCCAAATATTTAATCTCAATTAACATTTATGTATATTCCAGGTAATGTTTGTTAAGGAAACATTCATTTCTGTGATCCTACACGTTATTGTGCTCGTGTATAGTCGGCCATCAATGTCAATCGAGATAATGAAGATGAACAACCGGCGTTTCCGCCTATTCTTAGACGATTATGGGTTATTTTACTTTCGTTTGATCCGTCCTGCACAACTGACAAAGGGAAACCAGCTGGAACTATTTAGCCAAACACAGCAACATCAAAGTAAAACCAAGGAAGCTCCTGGTTCATGAACAAGCGGCTTGCTGACGATTAGGGGTTATTTTACTTTTGTTTGATCCGTCCTGCACCACTGACAAAGGGAAACCAGCGGGAACTGTTTAGCCCAACACGGCAGCATCAAAGTAAAACCAAGGAAACTCCTGGTTCGTGATCAAGCGCCTTGCTGAGCCATCGTGTATCGTGACTAAAAATACACTTCCTCAATTCTTGGATAATTTCTTGCTATGATTGAGTTATTTCAGAGAAATTTTAATAAAAATGATCAATAATAATAATAATAATAATTTTCGCGTCATTTTACAAGTGTAGCAAATTAGGCCTGGGGCCTTTTTCAAATTTGGCCCTTGGCACAGATCGTGCGAATGATTTTGATCATTACTGCAGGAAGAAAGATTGAACCCTCGTTACATTGGTGAGCAGCCGCCTCTCTATCGCCACTTATGCCTTATAGGTATTACATTCTCAAAACATGTAGAAAATCTCTTACGAGTCCTTTTTTTTTTTAAATCACAAATTAGAAAATCTTCTACGAGTCTTTTTTTTTAAATCATCCAATTCTTTCTTTCATGCTCAGATAAAAAAAAATAGAATTCTTTGAAAAGATTTCAATTTTACAGAACCTGATGACATTATGGCGTAGTGATACATCATTTTTGACAGCAATTCAACCATTGCAAATCTCATTTATATTAACCCAGAGTTTTTACCAAGGTCAATTAAATAAAAATAATTCCTTTTTAATAAGAAATTAGTTACTTTTAATACAAAAAATGAATTGTTCTTTGCAAATAGAAAAAGTAGTCCCTTTTGACAAATCAAATTCATGTAAAGCGATCTCTCTCTCTCTCTCTCTCGCTCTCTCTCTCTCTCACCCTCTCTTTCTAACAGTTTATGAGATCTTGTTTTATTTTAAATCTATCTTATATTTATAGCTAGATTTATCAATAAAGATAAATTCATAGTCATAATATTTTATTGATCCCGTTATCGAATCTATAAACATTTATTTCAAAATTTAACAAAAGCACGTCGTCATTCGAATATAACAAGCCTGGGAAATATTGATAAAAACATTTGATAAAACACGAATGACAAGGGAGTGTCATTTAATTATTTATAATGCTTTAAAGATAATATTTTTGATTTATTTGTTTTTTAACATGGGTATATCGTCCCTATTTGGTCGGTTTTAACTCTTACGTATGATAAAAATAGATAATCGACAATTAAAAAATGTGTCAACTGGAATTTGTTTTTTTTTAATTGATTACGAAGACGATTTGTGTGTGAGGGGGGGCAAGAGAAAGAGAGAGAGAGAGAGAGAGAGAGAGGGAGAGGGGGAGAGAGGGGGGTGTTAACGTCCATTCGACACAAACTAGGTCATTAAGGGACTAACATATGGTTTATTTTTTTTCAATCCCTTGGGTTTTCTTAGGATCCTCCGGGTTCCACCCACTACCGAAGATCCCTACGCACAAGCGTATAATGGAAATAAAATTAAACCATATGTTAGTCCTGAAATGGTCTTGTCTGTGTCGAGTGGACGTTACCCCCCCCCCCCCCCCCCCCCCCCCACGCCTCTCTCTATATATTTGCCTGCCAAACGTCCTAGTTGGTTGTATCTCGTTTCATCCACAACAGCAGGCCTGCGTTGTTATCTAAAAGCAGAAGTGGGCTAGATTAAACCAATTGATGTGGCTAATTCACGATGACTGGTTTGAAACTCAATGTGTCCGCACTAATTGCTTAGCAGCATCCATTTCCTTAAGAAAACTGTTACTCTGTTAAAAACTATTGCTTCGTCGAATATTCATGGCGCCAATGATACAAACTAGTACGGGCGTACTATGACGTCACCACAGCCATCTCAGAATTGCAACACAATTTATTGTCCTTAAAAAAATTCATGCCGAGTTTACTGGCGATCGTAAAGAGCTTCAGGGACAAATCATTGTGTTGCAATTCTAAGATGGCTGCGATGACGTCATAGTCATAGTACGCCCGTACTAGTTTGTATCATTGTCCCCGAAAAAAAAAACATGCATAGGACAATATTGGATCAAGTCATTATCACATATGTGATAGAGCTGGTTTTAAAAACACATTCCAAATATACTTTTAACGCAGAGATCATTGCGACGATAGCTGAGTATTACACGCTACTCGAATCAGCAGTGAAGTAACGAAAAGGAAAACACGGGCGACTGCTCTATTTAACTGACTGAAGCGACGAGTGATAACAGACACACGGCTAAATTTCTGCTCACTCATAATTCCATCGAAGACCGACAGTTGGTATATGGGACTGTAAGAGGATATCTGACAATTCAATAAAGTAATTGGATGTCATTAGATAAGAGAATACGAAAGAAAAACAGAAAAAGTACGTGCATTACTTTATTGAAAATGACCTCTGCATTAAAAGTATATTTTGAATGTGTTTAACACGCTCTATCACATATGCGATGATGACTGGAACCAATATTATCCTTTAATAGCGATCGTAAATGTATTGTTAGAGCTTTAGGCTTTTCTTCGAAACAAACAAGGAGATGAGTAGCGCTTTGGGGACCAGTAAAACGAACAAAAAAATATCCCGAATTCAGATGTTTGTAGAATTACACGAACTACCCTGGAAATATAAACAGTAGGCAGCATCTGTGATCTCCGCTTGATGTCTAATACTACACAGATATACATACATCATATACCTTTAGGGGGACATCAGGTGTTATTTACTCTTAAAGATCTTGGCTTTTATAATTAAATCTACTCTTTTTAAGACGACACAGGTGGGTGTTACAGGTGCATCATTAACTCTGCTAAAAAGAAGAGAAAAGAATATGAAAACAACTTTTAATCTTATCACGCCTTTCAGCATCTTGTCAAAAGGCTGTAAAATACTGTTATGTAATGACAGTGATTTGCTAGTCCGTTTAATGTCATGTACAATGTCATGTTATGTCCTGTTTATCATAATTATCCGATTCTTTTTTACTTAGCCAGTCTTAGATAAATCTTCGACAACCTACGGAAATAATTATCTCAAAAGAACTGTATAATTTGTGCGTTCCGGCATCAATAATCCACCCACAAATTGAAATGGTTTGATCTTAGATAAGCAGAAAATCCAATATTATAAAATAGGTTTTAATCAATTTTATTTTATGTAACTCCCAGCCCCCGCCATCCCCTCCTAACTCATCTATCAAGTTTTAGTTTATAAACCTCCGACCATGGGAATCACATCACAAGTTTGTGATTTATCGGGGGGTTGGGATATCCTAGTGGTCTAGAGTGCCGTGCTTCGACCTCTAGCTGGTCGGTCACCTCTGGCTTGCGGCTGTGGTTTTGAGCCCTAGTGTGAGTGTATGTGACATGAAGATAGGGGCGCCTTCTCAATCTCGTGGATTTCCTCCGGGCATTCAGGTTTCCTCCCATTCCTAAAGACCCCTACGCAAGCGAATTATTGAAATAAATATTGAAAACAATACGTTAGTCCCGAAATGACTTAGTTTGTGTCGAACCCCTTTTATCTTTCTCTCTCTCTCTCCCTCTCTCTCTCTCCATGGGAATCACATCAGAAGTGTGTGATTCGTCGCTTTAAAGATGCATTCCCGGGTACAAACTGTGTGATTTGATGATATATTTGGACTAAACACATATTTGAAATAACCAATCTATCGAAAATTTGCTTCAATTCCCTTTCAAAACTCTGTTTTCGCCGGGGATACCTATAGCTGTAAGTAAGCTGTTGTTAAACGCAATGTCTGCCAACTTCACTTCATTGTGGGAGGGTCAATATTTCAAAATGTATCTCTATCGTTACTTAATTTACATTTACCATATTATTGAGGCCTAAATAAATTCTTAATTATTTCTGTCAACTTCTTTTTACACCTTTAAATTGCAGGGTATTTTGTACATTGACAACCCGCAATGTTCCCAAAACCGCCGAACCATTTAAGCAAGAAATAACAACTGATCCCTGACCTAAGTTAGCAGACAATAAGCCAGCAAATCCTGTTGGGTTGACAGTTAGTGATTCCCTGACAATATTGCCCAGTCCTTGCCCCATGGGCGATTTTTGCGTAATCTAGTATTTTTCTAGTAAGCTTGGGTGTCTATACTTTCCATAGATACCAAATTTACCATGCTTTTATTGGAAATAACCAGCCGATAAATACTATGCTGGGAACCCATCTTTAAACACACCGAATTTATAGCAAACAATGACAGGAAGATGAATGTCATCATTTGGTTTATTTTTTTATTGTTCTCGCACATTACCCTTCCTCGTTCCTCGTTCACAATTTGTTTGAAGTAACCAACATTATTTATAACGTCACAAGGAAGAAACCTCTCGACATTACCAATTCTTTAGATGAAATTTCTATACAGGAAAAATATCTATGAAATTCAATTACTGTTCATATAAATTATAAAAAACATAGTTATGCTATATTATTTTCTAACACGCGATGCCATTCCATTGCTGGGATTTTTTGGCCTTACCAAGTCTATGTGGAGTTAATACCCTTGTGACTGAAACCTCGTAAACTCTTTTAGATTTTTATCTACATTAATTGCTACTTAAGATTAGGTCCCTGTCATAGGATGGGCATTAATTACATCAAATTTTCTTCCATCATTGTACAAGTATGAGGTAGAATAAATTCCGATTAGTTTACGCAAGGGAAACCACTCCATATAACCTGTGGAGTAAGGCTACTAATGTCGGTAAGCATTTGTTTCCATCCACCGGAGCCTGATGTGATGACGTCACATGTGGATTCTGGGTAAGAATAAGGGTTAGGGTAAGGGTTGTGGTCTGCAGATTTCGTGAGAGTCTCGAGATGTAGACATGGCTAGCCCTAACCCTAACCCTGGGCTAAGCCTAACCCTTATTCTAACCCAGAATCCACATATGACGTCATCATACCAGGCTCCGGTGGATGGAAACAAATGCTTACCACTAATGTCATGCTTTAAATGGGTCGCCATTGTTGAACCTTCAATCAGCATTTCTTCTCCATTTTTAAATTAAATCATTAAATGGCGATCGTAGTTTAAAATGTTTACATCTGCGCCATTCGATGTTCTAAAAGTTAATTATAGGCTTGTCATTTTAATAAAATGTCTAAATAATAATTTATCTATCACGCGAAGTAACAATTAAACCTATGTGACAGACAGATTGAAATGAGTCACGTGATCTCGTTAAGATTATCTAGCGATCTTTTTCAAACGGCTCAATATTTTGATTGCATCGTTTCACATTGCCGATTGATTTACAGATATTCTTTAACCCACTTTTTATCCATGGTCTCCTGTGAAAACCGGGAATTACCCTTTAATACAGGTCACATTCTATGGAATACAATTACTGCTTATTACTGAGCGACGTTTCGACTAGGCTTCCCTAGTAATAATCAGTAATTGTATTCCATAGAATGTGACCTGTATACTCCAGTTCAATTACTAAATGCCATTGAAACAGTTTAAAAGAAATGGTTGATTTTGTCGGGGTCGAACTTGCTTACAACAGAATAGGATGGTAGTTTATTTGATCAATTCGAGAACAGTTTAAGAGCTTTTGCGAATGTTCTTAATGCCCCAAATAAAGAAGAAATATCGGTAGCTAAATCGATGTAAATCATTTTTGTAACCCTTTTACCACCTTTGTCACGATCCCCCACTTGTGTCTGAAATGACACGTTAAATATTAGTCAATCTACTTAATAAATAGCTAGGCACATTCATGGCTTCATGTTTGTTCTTTACGGGGAGAAAATTTATCGACAGGAACTGTAATTTATGGTCAGAAAAAGCGGGAATTTAACCAGTTTTGGGTCAGACTTCTCACGAAATCCATCAGCGTTTAATTACTTTTTGGCTGAAGATAATTCTGACTTGGTGTAAACCGAAGGGGGATAGGAAATTGTAGACGATAGTATCGACAACCTCGGATTGTTTTATTACCGTGAACCATAATAAGTTCTCCAATGCCTCTACGTACATGCAATAATTGCCCCGCTTTATAATTGACAATAAAGATTCGTGCATGGCTGATAGTTTTTATTGGGAAGATAGTCGTTGTGACGTTAAAAGGAACTAATATCTATATAGGGTTTATGTGCCACGTATAATACATACTGTCAATATCATCTTATAGAATTTAATAAATAACATCGTGGAAATGATATCTAGAGGAGAGTTTATGGTACACTGACAGATGAATGGGAATGAAATGGGGCTTAACGTCTTACTGTTGCTGCTCCGACTGGGCTAATGAATACAGATATAAAATACAGTGTGTTTTGATGGACATTGGAGCTACGGCCTACTCTTATATCGAATTCCACCTGGTAATGGATTTATTTTTTTATGTACATACCAATGTGTACACGTGACCTCGTTTTTTTCGTGCAAGACCGTCTTTCTTGCACCACTAACAAGGGGAAACCACGCCGGGAAATCCCGATGAACATTCTCGGCCAACACCTGGCGCGAACCCGCGACCTCTAGGCGAGCAAGCCAGTGCCTTACTCACTTAGCCAGCGTGGCTCCCAGAATTAGTGTTAATTTACATAGTGGAAATTAAATCCAGAGGAGAGATTAACCAGAACAACTGCGCTAATCCAATGTTTCTCCTTGTCAATGACAGCAGTCTACTGTCTAGTCGTTCGGATGGGACGAAAAACCCAGGTTGGAATTCGATTAAAGAGTAGGCCGTAGTGCCACTACCTGGACAAAATTTCCCTCATAGCACAGTGTATGGCGTATGCCCGTCTTCATTAGCTCAGTTTAGGAGCAGAACTTAAGCGTTAAACCCCATTTCATTTCACTCTGTATGTCTAGCAGGAAAATATGTCGGCAAATTGGATTAACATTTTTTTATTATCAAACTGTCGATGTACTGAGCTGAATAAATAATCATTGCTCACAGTCTTCTAGACTCGAATGAACACACACAGTTTGTTTTTTGTTGGGGGCATAATTTACTTCAAAAGACAATTCGTCTTATAAACATGAGGACGGTGACTTCCTAGCACTAATTGCCTCCATTGGTTATCGTATCACGTCTAGAACTTGTCAAGAAATTTAGCACCCTGACTCATTTACAAAAGGTTCAACCGTCTCAAGGTCTAACACAGAATGATAATTTGATCGAGTTGTCGCCAATCGTAATTTATAGGCAAAAATATTAAACACTGCCCTTCAACGACTTCTGGAATTAGACCCATTGAGAAAAAGTTACCGGCTATTTCAGTTATGGATCCAATTTAAAACATTTCTGAATCGAAAAGGTATTTCCGTGCATTTAAAGATTCTCAACGGGTTGCTTTGAGAACTCCGGATAACGATTGCAAATCCAAAAAAACTAAACTAGCTGCATCGTGAGAAAGTTCTCTTCGAAATGCGGAAGCTTAACCGCTTCGCACGTGATTATTTTTCTACATTTAGCAGAAGAGATTAAAAACATAGCGGTGTTATGACTAATAAAACATGCAGATACGATAAATGAATTAAAACCCTCGATTAGGGCAAATGTTTACGATCAATTTTTATACAGATATATAGGCTAATGTCCTACATAATTTATCTTCACCGAATGGGTTAATAAAGACAGTCAAAGTTTCATACAGTGCGCTATGAGGGAAATCTTGTCCGGACAGTGGCGATATTTCATATATCAGATATTTTTAGTAATATGGCATACATTTCGTATATTTATATTATAATACATCTACATTCTAGGTACACTGTATTTCAAAATTCTTAAAATATACATATACATATTTTAAGATATATAATTTATGTAAATGTGTTATAAGAATATATCTACTTTATGTAAATATGTTATATGATTTATCTACTTTATGTAAGTATGTTATAAAAATTTATCTACTTTATGTTAATATGTTATATGATATATCTACTTTATGTAAATATGTTATATGATTTATCTACTTTATGTAAGTATGTTATAATAATTTATCTACTTTATGTATATATGTTATAAGAATTTATCTACCTTATGTAAATATGTTATATGATTTATCTACTTTGAATTGAGTTGTATCATCTTTAAATGGGTGTAATACAATGTATGGTATGGTGTTTTTTTAGTTTACATTTATATATATAGAATTTTGTTAATATTAGTATGTGGTTTAGAAGTGTGACAGATAGTGTTGGCAATTGATTATAATTGTGATCATTTTGTTTATAAACACCAAGGTTTACATCGATTGGTTTTTGTTTCGGTCGATGTTATAGTCTTTTAATATATTGATGGTTTCTTGCCAGATGTTTTGGGAGTGGGTACATAGGTAGAATGGATGGTTAACATCATCAATACAATCCATGAGTAACAAAAGCTGCATAGAGTTGATTCCGTTAACGAGAATCGACATAAACGTGTATAAGTATAGATAATATTGTGAATATTTTTATATATAAAACAACGCAATTTAATGTTACAACATGTGGTTTTTTTTGCAATTTGAAATATTTTTCTTGTGTCTTCTTTGTTTAGTTCGATATTAAGTAGTTGTCTCCATTTTTCTATTGATGTCGGGCCTTGAAGTTTATGTGTTGTAGATATCTTCATTTTGTTTTATATTTAAGATAGATCTTTATTATAAAGTGTTTCAATTATTTTGTTTAACTAAACATAAAGATTAGGGATAGGAGTTGACCGAGTTTCTATGTCATTTATGATTTGTTAATTGTTATATAATATATTTTTAGATACATATTTAATTGATGACTTTAAGCTTCTAATAATTAAATTATTTGCATTTTTTCTTATATTTATTATATCTGTGACAAAAGTTTGATCGTTATTTTTAAATACTGTATTATTATATATTGATGATTTATCAATGTTAATGTGTTTGTTATTCCACATGACCTGATTATTAAATGGTATAGGTAATCAATGTGTTGTAAATATATCGTGTCAATGATTAACAACAAATTTGTTAAATTTAAGAAGATATTGGAATACTTTTTTCGTAATTAGTAATTACATATTGGTAGTATTTCACCATTTTTTTCCCAATGGTTTTTTGCATGTTAGTTTTTTGATCCAAAAGATACTTCGACATTTTAGAAATTCTTTTTCAGCATTTAGTGTTATAACATTTCTTTTTATTTTGCCATTACCGTTCCAAAGAAATTTAAAGATTAATGTGTTAAATGGATTCTTAATGTTTTTTGGAGTTGCTATTGACATTATGGGAAATATTTTTTTCGATAGGCAGAATGTTTTAATGTGTATTTTACCCATGAGGCTTAGATATCGCTCTTTCCAAATATTTAGTATCTGTATAATTTCATAAATTTTTACCTAAAGTATTTTTGTGTTGATGAACACTGATTGCTCGTGAAAAAGTGCCACAAATTTTAATTTCTTCTGAGAAATGTGAAAAACTAATATTGTTTAGACTTTGTGCGATGTTGTTACTTAAGAAGTTCAGATTCATAATTTCAGACTTTAATATGTTTATTTCTAAACCAGATATTTTACTGTATAATTTTATTATTTCAAATAAATGTCTTGCTGATTTAAAGTCTTTTAGTAAAACTGTCAAGTCATCTGCAATTGCCGCTAGTTTTATATTTGCTTTTGCGAATATTATTCCTTTTATTTCTCTTTTTAAACGTATATTGTAAAGTAGAATTTTTATAACTAAAATGAATAGATTGCTAGACATGGGGTCTCCTTGTCTCACTCCGTTATTAATGATATAACCTGTTATGTCCGAATATAGAGTCTCTATCCACGATAGATAGTTCTTTTAAAGTCAAAATCATTTAAAGTGTGCATAATAAATTTATGTGATATACTGTTGAAAGCTTTTTCGAAAATCTAAAGCTAATAGTTATCATGTAATTCGTTTTGCTAAATAAATGCTATCGTCTATAATGCGGGCCCCGTCTTCATTAGCCCACTTTTAGGAGCAGAACAGTAGGACGTTCAACCCCATTTCTTTCATTTCCATTTCATTTCGATAATGCGGATATTTTCTTGTATGTGCCATACAATTGCCGTTTGATTTGGATGTATGGCGTGATCTAGGAAAGGTATGGTGCGATTAGAAAGAACTTTTACGTCGACATTTGTTAGAGTTATGGGTCGCCAATTGTCCAAATATGATTTGTCCTTATTAGGTTTAGGTAATAGTTAAATTAACGATTGTCCAAGTCCATTAGCTAACGGGTCTTTAACGTGCACACGCTAATCTGGTCACTACTTAAGCTCATCTGGAGAATTAACAAGTTACTTAGTGACTCTTCCATTGAATTCCAACTGCCAAAGGCTCGTTTACGTACGCTAATGTGTACACGAGTGGCCGTGGATTTTAAATTTCTTGTCAATAAGTGTAAATGCCGTAGATTATTTAAATTATAACGAATTACTGTTCCACCTAATATCCAATTGATTAACAATCGTTATACTTACCTTGTTGGTAATTTGTAATAAGGTGTCTTATTTCATTAAGTACAAATTAAGTGACTTATTATTAGCTAGCATATTAAGTACTTGCTCGATATTCGGGGCTGAAGATCTGTTAACTCGTTCAATGATTAACATTTCAAGCTAAAGCTAATTTGGGCAAAGCAATTTCATTGATCGAAGCTTTGGGTCAACATACCTTTGTTTCTATCTGATAGAGACTGATGAAACTTAGTGTATAGTGAATAATCATGTGCGATTAATTAATATGTGTCCTCTATTTAATATGGGACATCAGCCTCACTGTTGGCTTGTTATTTTTGTTTTCAAAATTACATTTCGTTACTATGGTAACTAAGTATATTTTTCACACTGTGAATTTTTTTAAACTATTATTGTAGATATGATTCTAGTTGTAAACGCAACTTGTTTCATTCATGTGTTGCAATCCGTGAGCTGCCTTATTAATAATAGCTTAACTTAAAAAGCAATCCATTATTAACAGTTCATGAAAAAAAATTATAATTGGTGTAGCCTATTTTAAAATATCCATATACGGAGTAATTGTTGGGTCAAGTCTTCGATCGTTGTCTAATGCTGGGAACGAATGGACCACATTTGATGTAGCCGGTTTGATTGGAAGCCTGTCGGGAAAGGGTGCGTTAAGCCTGTTTTGCACTAGGCGAATTCGACCAGTGAGTTCGACCAGTTTCTACTTTCAAGCCGCAAAAAAAGGAGCAAGCCAATCAGAATTCCGTAAACTCTCACGTGATAAAATACAAATCACGAGGCCAAGACCACTCCATTCTCGTAGCAGTAGAATGGCGCGAAGGGCTTCCTTTCTGAACTTTCACAATGGCTGCTGCTTTTAATATGAGATATTTAAAGGTAGGAGTGAGTAAAATGTTAAGCAATCTTACCTTTAACAAGATTAAATATCTCAGATTCAAAGCAGTAACCATTGTTGAAGTTCGGGAAGGAAACATTTCGCACCAATTCTGCTATGAAACAAAGAATAGTCGAAACAATCGCTAGTATAATGGAAAATATAAAATCGCCTAGTGGAAAACAGGCTTTACTGAATTAAGGGACAAAGTGTCTAATCGCTACACTATCCCCAATCTTGTCTAACGAGGTCGAACATTCCCAGGCGCTGGCATCAACGTCAATGATGGTAATCTTGCTGCCATTGTTTTCTCCCAACCCTCAGATGAGGAAAGACGGGAAGAAGGGTTGGTTGAATGGATTGCCGGTGAGATCTGTGCCATCTTTCCGACCAGGATTCCGTAACAGCAGCGGCCCCAGACAGTTAAGAAATCGGTACTACACCGCTAATTCCCATAAACAACACGACAGAAGAATATATTTTCGAAGATATTTCGTTGAAATTAAGTCCCAAAATTTAATTTATAAATTTTATGTACATTTTTTAAAATAATAATCCTTATTTTTTTCTAAAGTGCATTTGCTACCATCGTTATAATATATATATATATATACATATCTCTCAGATTATTTTTATTTGTTACCAGCCGATGAAGGGCACATTGACCGAAACGCATTCTGGATCAATTACTTTATTAATCCACACAAGTTTGTTACCGGGTATATTCTACTATGATTCACCTACCAGAGAAGATGATTGAAGAAGCACACGGTGCAATAACCTGTGAGTACAAATTAGGCTATTAGGGAAGTTAGACCAGCTCATTTACAGAGAGCCGAATGTCTCAACTCTCAACACAGCTCAACGAGGCAAAACTCGTGTTTTGCAAAAACCAGTATGGCAACTGGCTATATAAGTAACCAACATACGTCTAGAAGACCTAAGGTATTAAATCCGTCGAGTCGAATAAAAAATCCAACAAGAAAAAGCTTAAAACATGACACAAGAAAAAGTTAGTAATTACGTGAAAATCAAACTGCAATCGAAAGCCGTATAAAGTATCAAGAGACAAATTCTATTGTCGAAGAGAATTTGCTGTCAGACAAAAGAAATTATTCTGAAATCACACAAGAAAATGAAGTTTATAAAAAAAATAGTAACGTAATCGCACAACAGACCCGGAATAAAACTTATCTTTGATTTTCTGAAAACCGTAAATCCGTCAGTTGAAAGTCATTTGATGTTGAGGGTGATAGTTGATCTGCGAAGACGTTGCGATGCTAAAACTTCGCGGAAAAGCTGGACTTTAATTGAATGCGCACGGAGGTTTGCGAAGACAATTTTTGCCATCGACATCAAACAACAATGACATTTGTCTGCCACTTTGATCGGCCACAAAATTTAGTGTTTGTACTCAAAACAGCAGCTAAGTCTCAAAATCGATATCATCCAAACTCTTAGCCATCGAAAACACGAATCATTTGTCAGTTTAAATCAGCATTAATGTTGTGATCTTACCGGGAAAAGATGGGCTTTTGATATCCAATAATTAAAACAAAATACACATTTTACCATTTGTACATGAATCGCGTACCATAATGCGTTTCTGCACCCTTTGTAGCAAGGGACACAAGAGAACGATGCGAGACATATTCCTCAAGTAATGACAATCGGTGACCTTATTTCCGTATCTGGAGAGCAGACACTAGACATTTCTGTTCGATTGAGGTTAACAAGATATCTTGCACTGTCAAATATTTACTAATTAAGTTTATACAAAGTAATAAATCGGGATGGCAAAAGTAGTAAGTTGTTGATTAACACGCAATATTAGCAGCAAAAGTTTTTAAACAAATGTCAAGTTCTCGTTCCTATAAATAGTTCACCGGAGTCTCAGAGTGGACGCAATATGCAATATTAATAACCGACAAAATCCCAAACGTAAAAATGTACTCTTTCCTGTAGCTAGCTCATCGCGGTCTAAGAAAATTGAAAAAATAAACATGGCAAATACCATAAGAAATTGTAGACCGACGCCAGTAGCATATAATTTCCAAGGAAGATAAATAGTATCCTCAACTGCATGAAAATACTCTCTGACTGGCATTGAATAACCAAATGATTACCACTTTCAACTTTTTTTATTTGCATACTACGTCCATTAAGAACAGTATACAACACATACAGATACATCAACAACATACATGCATACAAAAAATACATTTGACATGGAATACTATATGGGATCAAACTAGACGCCTCGTGCAAATCGAAAACATCTATCTCACCATTAAAAAACATGTTTAAAAAAAGCAATATAAAAAAACCTACGTTCATCCATGTGGCTCAAGGGACATCTCGTATTACACTACAGACACCGATCTTAAAGTATACAAATATCATCGATTAATTAGAAACAGCAAACATATTTAAAATAAACCCTTCTGTAGGCGCCTTGAACCGATTTTTTAAGCCATCATTACTGTTTTTGGAAAGAAAAGAAATCCCTACATGTGCCTGATCCGAAGCACGCGTCAGCACGTGTTCCAACACCTAACCTGGGTCAATTTCAAAGTGCTCTTTTGACATTACTCCTGGTTTGAATAATGGAAAATTCATCCAACAGAGCAAATCCTCAGGACAACAAAATGAAGTCATTCTGACCAAATTCATTATATTCGTCGACGATGGGGTTGAATGGCATTGCCTCCCGTCTGTAAAAAGACAACACGTACATCCAACACGGGAATCTGATTTGCCATTGACGTTAAGTTTGAGGTTGTTCCTCCTGGTCTAAATACCAAACGGATTTAGCCTCCAAATTCTCTGTCTTTCAATAATTGCCTACATTTGACTCTATTTTTAAATGAAAGAATGCCCAAATACGCGAGAATCCATAACTAACCTATGTATAATAATATATATAACGAAAAAATATATGAGCAAAATATGCTTTTGAATATATAATAATACATAATTGATATTTGGCAAACCTCGACAGACTCCAGTACCCTGCATCTAACCTCAGTTGTAAGACGGTAAGTGATAATATGTAGCTTTGCCCATGCAATTATGCTGTGGCTACCGGTTTACTTATTATGAAAACTTAGCGCTTTTTGAAAGAAGTTCTCAAAATGGCGTCGTTCAAAGACTAGAGTTTTCATTGGAAAGAGAAGCAAAGTACGCGTTTGCTAACTGAAATACATAACAAAATTAATGATATACAGTTTCTTGGGTTAAAACACTCTCTACAGGTGTTTTCATGGGCGCCGCCTTTTTTAATCCGGGAAATTGAAAGTAGTCCCAAGTTGTTAGCAATAGTTTCACGGAGTTAGGATACAGCTATGACATATTGTCATGTCACAATGGGCATTTCACGTTATCCAGAACACATTTTGTTAATTTGGGTTGGTACAAGGAAGAAGACAAGCAAAGGGAACTTTATGCGCTAATTTTAGTATTTGTGTATCTTCTTCTTATAGGTAGCTGTTCCCGTGTGAATAATCGTGTAACACCCATGTTTTCATGTGTTCCGAATGATGTTCCATCTAATTAAAATGTTCCCGTCCTCAATGTGATGGAAAAGCAAATTGTGACCGGTAAGTGGCATCATATGTTAAACGAGTTTCCACATAACAAGGTGTTGTTTCATTTGTGTGGGGAGATGATCCAGTCCAACTAACATTTGAAGGGTGGTCTGAATCCTTCGAATACATCATATTTTGTAGTTACTTCCCTTACAAGTCATTGGGAACGTGACCATAACAATTTGTGCAGATCGTTCTTTACCATAAAATGGTTTTCCTTGTCCTATTTTTCAACACCAACCGGAATAATGTAGACGGACATTCGCTTTGCAGTGTAATGTGAGGAATGTCCAGGACATGTTGCGGACACCGGCGTGTCCGCACAAACTCCTATATATATAGATTTTTGGGGTGGGGCGTGCCTCGTTATCTATAGGATAACATTTTGTAGTATGCTTGGACTGTAGGAGTTTGTACAGATTTATGGGTAATTGCCTATAGGAAAATACTGTAGTATTGTAAAGATTGTTTCATGGTCCACACTGTAAGAAATTCTGCAGTATAGGAATGAATGAATGAAATGGGGTTTATCGTCCTACTATTGTCTATTATGCACCTAACCTGGGCTAATGGAAGACGGGCATACGCCATACAGTGTGCTATGAGGGAAATTTTGCCCGGACAGCGGCGCTACGGCCTACTCTTATATCGAATTCAAACTGCCAAGGGATCTTTTACATGCACTCCAATGTGTTCACAGGATCTCGGTTTTTCGTCCCATCCGAACGACTAGGCAGCTGTCCTTGTCAGCCCCCCCCCCTTCTGCATCACTGACAAGGGGAAATCACGCCTTCAGGCTAGTGAACCAGCGCCTTATCCACTTAGCCACCGTTATCCCCCTGTAGTATAGGAATCAATAACCTGAGGATTGAGCAAATACAGTTTCTGTAGGAATTGGTATTTTAAAATTCTACATATTTGTTATTAATTTATATTTGCTCTATAGCATTCAAGAATCCCACTAAATTCTATAAGAACCGACAGGTGTTTTAGCCGCGGATACTCAGTGAGTAAGACGCTGACTTGCTAACCAGGGGGTTTTGAGTTGGCTTCCGGTGTTTGCCGAAAACGTTTCTGTGGCCGTTCGGATTAGACGTAAAATGGGGGTCCAGTGTACACATCGACTTACACGTCAACAACCCCCTCATAGCACACGGTACGTTTATCAAGTCAATGCACAAAAAAAGGTGAAATCTCATTTCATATCATTTTTTTCCCGCACCGGTCGGCCAGGCACACATGAAGGTAATAGTACTGCAGTAGGGTGAATTACGACCCAACAGTAACTTTTTAATACATCGTGCTAATCCACACAGTATTCAGAAAACTATATTTTAATACATCTTAATCCACCTTAATTACCCCCAATTTATATCTACATCATATTGTCTTATATATTTCATTAATCACTTGTCTCCAGTATTATTTGTTTTAAACTCTAACACTGAGCTTATAAATTGTAATTAACATCTATGGGCTATAGCGTTTAGTTACCAGGGTTAAGACGATAGAATAATGCCCTAGGCGATGCATTGGGATATATAATACCGGCATCTCCACCATTTATAGAAGTGCAATTCTTGTGCAATTCTTGTGTATTTTCTGGCAGTTGCCATTCAAGATACACCCACAATTTGCAAGACATGGACTAAAAAGCGATTTTCAAACCATAAGGGATCATGGTCTGGGATGAACATTGCGGCCCAAAATAGGGGCCTACTTGAATATCAAAATAAAAAGTTTAATGAAACAAGAGAGAGGGAAATTGAGTTTTACGTCCACTCTACACAAACTAGGTCATTTCGGGACTAACACATGGTTTCAATTTTATTCCAATAATTCGCTTGCGCATAGGGGTCTTTAGCAGTGGGGGGAAGCCGGAGGACCCGGAGAAAACCCACGAGGTTTGACAGTTAATCAAACAAGGGCGACGATATAATACGTCAACATGAAAATGTGGGTGTATAAAATAACTGACTACCTTCTTCAAAAGCTCATACTTTGTAGTTGTACTTTCAACCGGACATTTAAAACAAGACCGATCTATTCACCAAGACCGTCAAAAACAAAAACATTATATCGCCAAAGTCAATTCAATTTGACCTTTCTGCACTAAGACGGATAAGACAGTGCAATATGAATCGATATCTTCCACATGCCTACCACTATCGCTATTGTTAGCCTAGGTGGACCATTCAATACACACTCATATTTCAACAATAATCCGTCCAAAAATAAAGCCTATCGCCCTTCTGTATACACTAAGTCGAAAGAAAAGTCGAACACATCGACAATACAGTTCTATATAGTATGTTTGACATTGACCTTCACCTATCCAGACACGTGCTCATCACTCCAACGAACATTTTACGCATCAACGACCTTCCACTACTCCCATGTCAAAGTCTGTTAAATGATTGGCTCACTGGTCTGTATGCCGCGTGATTCGGTTACCCTCCAGTTATTTCGCTTAGGTTTACGAAAAACTCCGAACATGCCCGAATGCATGGGTGTCTGCGTGTGTACACCACGTGATCGGTCGATGTGAAGTGTTGGCTCGGTGAGATATCGACTAATGTAAATCAGATTATATACGATCGTCAAGTGACTGAATAATATGGAATATTGCTTGCAATAGGCGCTTAAGTGACTGGATAAAAAAAAACCTCTTTAATTGTCTTCACAGGGAAGACGGATTTGTGGTTTAGCTGAGTTAAAGTATTTGGTAGTTGAGCAGACGTTTGTTTTAATAACCATCACATGTGAAACACGTGTTATCTGTATATTAAAGGCCTACACCGCAGTTTGTGACTGGATAATTTGACTGCCTGTCATTTGTATGGATTTTAACACTGTACCGTTGAATTATTTATAGCCGGAAAAGCTGCATATTTATACAGATTGACTGTTTATGGATTTTTAATCGATTTACAATTGACATAAACGAATTGGATAATCATCACTAGGTTTATAAAAACGAAGTTTCTGGAAATATATCATTATTAGATGATAAAGACCTGCTTGACGACAGACATGTTGACATTGTGTAACGATACATTCAAAATGAATTATGACATGTGTAGTAAACGATATTAAAATAGCATTTCTAAGTGGGTTGTGAGTGCTTAAATACTTTATTTATAGATACACGTTAGATATTTTATGCACTTAGAGGACATCATTCGATTATTCAAATACGTTACATCTGTTACTGTTAAACGCATGATCGAGAATCAGTTGCCGATTTAATAAAGCGATACAACAGGGGAACTGCCAATGAATAATTCCATGATTCGGTTTGTATATTATTAACAGTTAGCGTAGTGATGAACAAACTGTAAGATTTGAAGTGAAGACATTCCTATTTTTACATATCCTATCACTATCAGGAACCAAAGTCATATATTGAAGAATCACAATCTACGAATAATAAGGTATGTTTAGTTGGAATTATATGTGTTGTTAATTAGTTATTGCGTAATACTAGTACTTGTCCTGGGAGAAAACTTATAAATGCGCATGCGGAACGAAAGTCTTATGTGGTTTGAGGTGGGGGGGGTCAGGCTGTCGGCTTATCGGGGTAATGGGGCTCTGGTGATTTGTCTCAGAGACAATTTTACAGCAAACGAACGCATATTTGAAAATTATACCCCCTCCCCTGCATGCCGGATGTTATGAACGAGATTCATTAATTGCGCAACAGATCCCAATGGTTTATAAATTAATGATCCATCTTATGGTTATATTGCGTACAAATGACCAATATTCTATTTTTAAAATATATCTCTAGATCTATTTAGTATAAATAGTATATAATCAGCATGATAAGAGAAGCATCAGAGACTACCAGAGTTATTGGTGGAATTTTAACTAGCCATATCCTTTTTCAGATATTGCGAAACCCGTATACTATCAATCGATCTGGATGCACTTAGTCTTCCCCAAAACTGGACTAAACTCTATTTAATACATGTAGACGCATATTATTATTATCTGATTGAAGACGCCTATAGAGGGCAGACAGCTAGCTTATATGACTTAATGTATGTCGGAATGAAGTAAAGTGGGGAATTGTTTACCTGGACGTATTTTTAAAAAAAATTTATGCATTTATCTACTTGTACTTTATCTACTTTAATATACATGTATGTCTTTATCTACAGACATATCCAGGTGAAACGATCAGTAGACTAGGGCATATTAGATAGCTGGACTTTTATCAACAAAACAAACACATTACAAACAAACTTTAAATTTTGTGGGGTCGAAATCCATGGACGGAAACCCTTATAAAAATACACGTCGGCATATCCAAATTTACAGAATAATAAGGTTGTAAAAAGAAAATAGCTTATAAAAAACCACCCCAACACATCAGAATCTTTAAAATTTGTAGAGTACCCAAATCACTGGACGGAAACACTGGACGGAAAATAGATGTCGGCATATCCAAATCTACAGAATACTGAGTTAAAAATAAATTCGTTTATCGAAAAAAAACAACCACATTAGATTCTTTAAATTTAGTAGTGTATCCAATACACCGGACGGAAACCCTCACAAAAGCATGTCGGCATATACAAATCTTAATATACTGAATTAAAAAGAAAATCGTTTATCAAAACAAAACAAGACCATATTAGAATCTTTAAATTTGGTAGGGTACCCAAATCATTGAACGGAAGCCCTCATAAAAATAGGTGTCGGCGTATCAAAAAAAATCGTGTATCGAAAAAACCCCCACCACATTAGCATCTTTAAATTTGGTAGGCTATCCACATCACCGGACTGAAACCCTTATAAAAAAAACATGTCGGCATATACAAATTTAACGTAGTTGATAAGAAAATAGATCACATTTATCAAGAAACCATGCAAGAATTAAAATACGTATGTTTCCTTATGCAGACGTATATGTGTTGTATATGAAAGGGTGTGGGGGTGAGGGATTTTATAGATATTAAAAGAAGATATTCTGAAAAATCTAGTGAATGTGAAGGTCTACACCCGACGAGTATATGTAGCTGATGGTTTCTAGCGCATTGCCAGAATGATCCGGGTGCCATTCCGGTGTTGACCTAGAAAGCCTGTCTCACCTTGATTTTGGCGAGGACGGGGAAACTGGGAAGGAGAGGTTGTTCAGATATAAACGACGTCGCGTGTACACCATTAGCAGATAACTCAAAAATTCCCTGACATTTCGAAATCAAACATGGGTAGGCCGTATGTATAGCACAATTTCCATTATAACTCACTACATGGCGTATGCCCATCTTCATGAGTCCGGTTGGTCAGTTCCATATCTAACGTATGTATGTGTCTTTAGAACAGCTATATTTAGATAACCAGATTAATAATTTTGAATGTTACGTCACCAGAGAACTGTCAATCAATAAATGATAGTGGTGCAATGTACATTCAATGTCCAGGACATGCTTTAACTGTTGAAGATAAGGCATAGATCATAGATACGCACAGTGTCCAAGACATGCTTTCGCTGTGGAAGATAAAGCATAGATCATAGATACGTACATGTACACAAGGCTACACGTGAAACAGATATGGATAATTGCCCTGACCGACTTACTGGTCAAAAATCTCTATATCTAGCTCACATGAATGGGTTTACAATCAACAAGAAGAAACTAGGGCCATCTCTCGAATATTTGACCAATTTAAAACTACATGTGGTAAACAAGTCTAGCTATCTATATGATCTATGGAATCGCGGAATGTGTTTAGACATATCTTCTTTCTCCTAATTGATTGAAATCAAGAAGGAATGCTTCCTGGAATTATGTTCTAGTTGTAATTATAGACCCGGTAGTGTAAATTGAACTGTCTGAAAACACAGTATTCCAAACAGGGGTAAGAGGGAGAGAGAGAGAGATAGAGAGAGAGAGAGAGAGAGAGAGAGAACTGGGGTTTAGCGTCCACTCGATACAAACTAGGAAATTGCGGGACTAACATGTGGTTATATTTTATTTCATCAATGTCGTACCTTAAGCCCTATGATGCAACGCTCACGCACTAACCATTCGGACATCCAACTTCATCAAAGATACATGACGTTACACTATAAGGGTAATGGTATTACAGGGACTAACGTCATGTATCTTTGATGTGTGTTGCAGCCTAAATGAGCACGGTATTCCCAATTTATTCTTTCTATGTCACGGTCCTAGTCCTTGTCGCGTACAACCGGGAAATCGAAACCACGCGCATTTACTCATCCCTTATGAATACAACTCCCACGCACTATTCGCACTAACCATTCGGCCATCCATCACACTTTACAGGTTGAAATCGATGTTTTTATTTAAATGAGTAACATTACATCTCAAAGTAAATCAAATCAATCAATAAGACTTCGCATTTCCATTAATGACGTAAACAAGTTCAGGAGACGGGATCTAACTCTATTCCCATAACAAAACATACATATTATTTCTGTTTTCAGTTACAGATCTTATCAAATCACGAAGCGCAAATGTCGGATTTGGTTGAAGAGCGGTCCTATGATATCCCACTCATAAGGCCCCACCCCTAATCCAACAACCCCAAGCCTAAGGATGATGGCTGAAGTTGTATAATAAATATAGAGTACGTGCAAGAAAATATTATACACTTTGGTTGAAGGCTCACTAAAAAGCGGAGCCCTCGGTTTCAGCCTAACCAATTGTCAACAGCAATTAATTCCAAAGTAACACAATCAATACTGTTTTACTACCAGGAAACATATGCACGATCGATAATGGCATCTGAAATATTAATCATAATAGAATGCATAAAACTACATCAATTGTGAAGCTATTGCCATGGCAATTATCTGAATAATGCGTTGTACATATCACGCTTGCATGTTTTATTTAGTTTTGATTTTGACTTAAGAATTTCCTAAAGGTAATTTTTCTGATATTTCTGAAACGTTTCCTCACACCATCCAGTTCCACTGTTGGCTCGCTTGGCACGGTTCCAAGACCGGTAATGTCAACGGGTCAATTTCTTGAAATTCATCGCGGCCGGGTACGGTGCCGGCCCAGTACGACACGCTTATCGCGGCCAAGTGTAAACGTGACTATTGGGAGCTTCCCTGAAGGTAATGTTTTCTGACATTACTGAAACGTCTTCATACAGCATCTAGCTTTAATTTTCAAATTTATTATTAAATACTGTACGAAAGTTTGCAAAAAGTAACACCATTAAATGATGTGTAAAGCAGTTCGCACATTTAGTTTCCTATAGCAAATCAACAAACAAATAAAATTCATCTTTATTAAACATGTTGTAAATTCTCACAAGCCAGTCTAAACATCATAAGATTTTAAGTCCGTAACCCTAACCGTAAACCAACATTGTCGATCAATGAATATATAAAAGCTCACACATTTTTCCTTTTGGATAAGCAGCTGTCATGGCGGTTTATAATGGGCTTATTTTCACGCTATCCTTAAGTATTGAAATGACAGGGTTAACCGGCCTCATCTCCTCAATCGGTCTAAAATTAAATGACACCCACATAGATTTGACACATATTTTGTCTCGTAGTAACTTTCAGTAATACATGTAACATGGGTATACAAAAGGATAACCAGTTCATGGTCAAATTAACTGCGGCTTTTTAAAATACCTCCTAACATGACACTTAAATATTTAAATCAGTTAGGCCTACACAGGCGTCACTATGTATAAGGTAAAACACGAGTTGTAGATTTTGAAGGTTAGTATGCCAAGACTTGACCTATTAAAATATGTTGCGCAATCATGTTAAGTACGAAAGCACGACTTACGTTTTGGTTCATATTATAATATATGTACATGTATATGACAATGATAAAAATACGGAAATATGCTGAGCATGGCTTTTAACAGTGTCCAACATTCCAACCCGAAGACAATATTCCCAAACATAACGGTGTACAAAAGAATTTGTCCGGTCGACACGGCGATCGCGTGTGATTGCAAAGAGAGATTGTCAAATATAATAGTTTTAAATACATGTATTATATCGCCTTTGAGATAACAATCCCCGATTCGACTTTTTTTTTATTTCATCAGTGCTAGTTGAGAAAGTTCCGTTGGATTTTTACGACCGGTTTCCTGTTGTTTGCGATGCAAGGCCAAGGCACACATGGTCGTAACTAGCTCAGAGCAACGAGGGGAGGGGGGTTCTCGAAGGTGCTGCAAAATTGACAGACAATGTATGTCTGTGGTCGACCAATTTTTTCTAGTGTATCCTGCGCCCCCACCTCCAGTTTCGGGCCGAAAGCACATTCAAAACCACTTAGCATTCTCTCAATGACATTTTTATTTGAAATTTGTATTTTATTCCTCAGACATTTATTGCAGGATAATGGACAATATATATTAAACTTCTAATTTTAAGGTCATCCAAAGGACGAATTTTAATTTCAAATATGTAACATGTTGATTTATTGGAGGATATGAATTGTTCAGAATTTACCAGTCGGCGAGGTATCTTGTTCATTCATGTATACAGCTAACTGTATTGTCTTCTGTTCTTAAAGGGACAATAACACTCTTGCTGGCTTGACAGGTCCAGAATTTTTTTTAGCCTTTTTCTAACTATACAAGATGTTTAGTGTCCTACCTGTTGTATAAATTATCCATTACAACCTATCTTACTTGTCTAGAGGGCTCGAAAATATGTTTAAATCCAAGTTGCATGGGAAAGTGCTCACGGAAGCCTTTTTAAACCATGTTACGGCATGTAGTTGAATTTTTCCAATTTTTAAAATTAGGTGTGTTAAGATGAAATTTGTGTCATTTTTTAATTGACATATTGTAAAATAGTACAATTTGTTGACCAGAATAAAGATTGGAACATATTATTCAGTTACAACAAGAGTGGTACTGGGGCTGTAAATAGATAAAAAAAAAACTATAATTGTTCCAGAGTTACAGCCATGTCTGTTTGAGTCACAAATGCTAAATTTAAACATGTACGTTTACGTATGAAGACTATCGAAGGTTATGTTTTTATTTTAAACAAATCAGTTCTGGTGTGTTAACCATGCGTATACTAGTATATTGTGCTGTACGGTCAACACTATTGTTAAAACTTATCTATGCGCCGGGTGGCCCAACGGAATAATTAAAAGGTTTTTGTATTTCTATCATTAATATACATACATTATATGTAAGATAAATTTATACATTGAGTATCATGTTTTGGCTTTTTGTTTCTTGACTACCGACTTCAAATTGTACATGTATTTATTCCTCAAATACTCGTATATACATTGCATGTTTCCACGATTTTTCGGCCAAGTTTGTCGGGCCGTCAATCCATCGTGTACAATCGCTTGCTGACTTTCTAGAAGCTAAAATTATCACCCGGTTGATTTACAATCTATACACAGTGGTTATGTTCAGAGGTAAGGCCCTTGATCATTTACAAAAAAAACTTGTGGACACTCTAAAGTGATTCTGTTCATAAAAGGAAAAATGTTATCAAATTCAATTAATTTAAGCCCCAATAACACCCTTGTTGTAACTACTCTTGTTGTAACTGAATAATATGTCCCAATCTTTATTCTGGTTAACAAATTGTATTATTTTACAATATTCCAATAAATTGATGATACAAATATTATCTTAACACACTGAATTTAAAAAATTTGAAAAATTCAACTAAATGGTTTAAAAAACCTTACGTACGCCTTTTCAAATGTATCTTAAATTTGAAAATATTTTCGAACCCTCTCGAAATGTAAAATAGTAGGACACTTAAACCTATCAGTTGTTAGAATGAGGCTATTTTTTTCTGAACCTGTCAAGCCAGCAAGAGTGTTATTGTCCCTTTAACGATGGATTACAATTATCATCTGATTACGGGTACACGTGTTGTGTATGTTAGCACCAGGAAAACCTAGAAGTCGATGAATTTATTTTATTATTTCTGAAAATAACTTAATTTGTAGTTGTCCCTGGTCATACATATTTAAGTATCATTTGACCTGCTCGGGCGATTTAGCTGTAAGGGGTGTATGATCCGTTGCCTGACAACCTTTCGTTAAAAGGACGGTTTATGAGGACAACGGTCTTGTTAAACATGTGAGCCTACTTTTTTCCACGTACAATTGTCATAGTAAATTCATTAATATCTAAGATATACCAGTAATCCTAGTTGATATATGTGTATTAGACTTCGTTTCCTTTCCCGACCGAGAAAGTTCATCGGGATTTTTTCCTTGTCAATGGTGTATATGGCGGGGGGGGGGCGAAAACCCAAGGTACCCTGTACACATTGGTGTGCACGTAAAAGAGTAGGTCGGAGCAGAATAATCTGACTGAAACCCTATTTCATTTGATTTGCTTTACAATACTTGTAATCCAAGGTGCGATATTAATTAGACCGCATTCCTTTCTAATGAGCCAATGTTGGCAAATACTAACCTGCATAATTGCTTATTTGATTATATACAAAAGCACCAAAGACGAAAACGGTCTCGAAAGAAAAAAAAATATACCCGACCTTGTACATGACATCTGTGAAGATCAAATCTTAAAAAAATATGACCTGCAAAGCCTAATATTATTTTTACACCCATTCTCTCTATATCCGGTGATATAATTATCGATAAGTGTATTACATAATAGATTTATTGTGTATATATCTCTGGGCGACTTATTATTGACGTATATAAATTTTGGACGAACGTACTGATTAACTTACCGTTTATATATATATATGTACATGTATCTGACTGACACAGGAAACTGTGTACGAAACTCGCATCGCTTAAGAAAGGATCATTTAGTGTTAGTTATTTATAAAATCTCTCATTTCTGAGAAAAGGATATGAAGAAGCAACAAAGGAGTTGCGTTTTATGTTCCCCTATTGTGAAGCCGGTGTTTTAGTCTTTTCTTTATCAGCTACAGTCGTGTTTCAATCTAGAGAAACATGCCTTTATTGTGAGACAGTGAACAATAGATCGAGCATCTAGGTATGAAAAAATAACTTTATGTTTAAACAGTAAGTCATGTAGCGAAATTATTCAAATACCATTTACAATCGCAACGACAGGAAGATATAATTGTGGACTATGTCCGTCTGTGATATAAAATATAAAAATTAAAATTTCATTTTATTTCTGTTGCAGACAACTCTGCAAAAATGATCTTCAGAGTTCTTGGAAAGGAAGAAGTTTCCGAATTAACCGAAAAATTAAGAGGAGGTTTTCCGGGGTCCGCTAAGGTGAGTTCTTGTTACCGTTATTATTTATGCATTTTCTAAATGTTCTTCAAGTTTATTCTAGCATAATTAAAAGTAACAGTACGATTACATGTTAAAATCAAGCAGTGTTTAGTTTTCATTTCCACAGGTGCATAGTATTTTGCTCTGTAGATTCCATTAAGACCTAATGGTGATCTATGGTATTTCACGCGTTGTTGACTGGGTCACGTTCGATTGTACATTCTCATCATACTCCAGTGTGCTGACCAGCTGACCACTACGTGCAAACGGCGGGGTCAATGGATGATTGAACTCTTAAGTGCACATGGTCAATTGAAGCCGTTAGTGTTACGTAACACAATGCAATATTTTCACACAAAAATAGCCTAAAGGGATTTTACCTAGATAATCTAATATAACCGTGATTTAACCATAAACATGTTCATGTACTACAATGACAAGACTGTTAATAGTGTAATCAGCATATGAACTGTTCACCGTGTATAAAATACACGACAAAAAGTGGTAACAGGTGTCCGGAAGAGTAAGCTTACCCTGCCTTGCGCGCCACACCCGCCATTACTGCTTCCAAACTATTAGGCGAAATATCGCTAAAAAAGCGTGATTGGCCAATAAACTATCGACATGCAAAATGCACGTGATGAACAGTGTTAACATGTAAATATGTCTAGAATAATAGTCGAGAGAGACATGTTATATTTACCAATCAAGTCAACATGACGGCCATAAAACTTTTTGAAGATACATGTATAATAAATTTAGTTCGCAAGTATCCCTGTAGTTTAAACTTAGATGACAAATGCCCCTACTTAAAAAATCAGAATAAAATGAACAAGCTCTCGCTGGTAATATTGGAATGTTACTACTAATAAATGGAAAGTTAACAATCGGCAAGTCAAAGTCATCACGTTTATCGTACAATTTAACACCCCGTCGTCCACAAACTAAAATTTATACACAGTGTTTAAGGTCATGAGACGAAGAAGCCTCTTGATTTTCAGCGATATCCGATAATTACTGTCAGAGTTATGGCCCTTGATTATTTTTTTAAAAATCTCATGAACGCTGTAGAGGCTAAAGTTAAATTTATACACAGCGTTTAAGGTCATAAGACGAAGAAGTCTATTGATTTTCAGCGATTTCCGATAATTGCTGCCAGAGTTATGGCCATTGATCACCTCAAAAAATCGTGTGAACACTTTAGGGGCTAAAATTAATATCCGATTGACAGTGTTTAAGGTCATGAAATGAAGAAGCTTTTGATTTTCATCGATTTCCGATAATTACTGTCAAGAATTATGTTCCTTGATCACTTAAAAAACCTTGTTGACGCTCTAGAGGCTAAAGTTTATATCCAATTGACTTTAAATTTATACACAGTGTTGTAGGTTTTTAAGAGATGAACAACTGTATTGAGTTTCAATGAATTTTGATAACTTGAACAGCTAAATCCAGAATTTTAAATTTTTCGTATACTAAACGTTAGCATGGAGGAGAACTTTATCAAAGCCAAACAAATTCGAATGATTTTCTGATAATTACATAATAAGTTGTTGATTTGCCTGGCAATATATCTTTAAAAAAACCCCAACCCAACAACATACATTATGCAAGAGCTAAATCTGCCTATTGCAGGCCTTTCTTTAGGCCTGAAATGTAAACTATTAATTATACATTATTTAACGGATCCAAACCATAATCAACCCTCGATGACATCTTATGTGTGGGATTTTAACTGTACTGGAATCTAATGTGCTGCTCAACTTAAGTAATGGTGATCGAGGCTAGGCTTAGAATTCAAAAGCTATTATATCGGTTCATAGTGGAACAATTTGTCTGAAATGCTCAAAATTCTAACTAAAATACAACCTGAATCAAATTATGACAACCTTAGAAACCCCAAACTGAAAATACCACAATGTAAAACTATGGAATAGTCTTCCTGCGCAGTTGCAGTTTTCACCATCTCTCAATACTTTTAAGACCGGTCTCCTAAATCATTATCCTATACATAAAAAAAACAAGTTACTTTCATTATGGAAACCGTAAGGAAAATATCATTCACTGCCAACTAAGAAATAAATCTAGTAATCTCAATAATCACCTTTTTCATCATTACCTATCTGAATCAAAAATATGTCCAATATGTAAATCTTTCAATGAAGATAAGTCTTCCACTTCTTCTTTTCCTGTCCATCTTATTCAGCTACCCGAATCGATCTATTAAATTCATTAAAGGTATTCCCTGAAACAATTAATTTAGTTTAAATTTTGAATGGCTCTAAAGATATTTCGAATACGGTACCTCTAATATTGTTATTTTTGAAGCAGTCCATAATTTTATTAAAATACCAAAATGCTATGATTCGATTTTACATATTGTTGAAAAATACCAAATAATTGCATCAGCTATACTTTGCATATACCATTTCTACATGTAACTGTATATGTTCGGTTTTACAATTTATAATACTTAATCTTATTGTTTATATTTATATGTTTACATTTATCATTTATTATATTCTGTATCCATGGGAAAGAAGTTATATAGGCTTTGCCTGTTGTTCAATCCTTTTCTAACGAATAAAATATAGTTTAAACTAAACTAAACATTGCGTTATCTATTTGTTTATCTATAATACATGTAGCCAGAATATTCAACCCTGTATCGAATCTACTATAACACATCTTTAAGTTTATAAGTAAATCTCACAAGCACGCCGAATTAAAAAAAAAATCGTTACTTGTACCTAGTCGCTCTTTTATATAACTTCAGTGGTGCAGAATGATAAAAAATTAATGCACCAATAATGATGTGTGCATTTTAAACGCCCTTGAAGTCATGTTTTCTGGTTTTTTCTAAGGTTATGGCGAATAAAGGGTCGTGTCAAATATGATGTATTCTGTACACAATTTTTATATAAAAAATCTACATGTGAAAAGATGTCCTGTTTATCGACATGGAATAAACAGGGGTGGGGTTATAGTGTATGACATACTTCTTTTTAGGTTGTGTAGTCAAGTGTAACAAATGCATAAATTTAGCGTAAAAAACCCTTAAAACATGCTACTTTTGTTTCTTGTTTTGTTAAAAGGGCATTGCCGCATTATGGGAGATTAGATAAATTGTTGACAGTTCTCGCTATAATAGTTCAACGATAAATAACGTAAATAGAATATGCTAGCTTTTGAATTTTAGGGTAGCTTCGATAAAAATATAAGGTCATGATTATCTATTTTTTTTCAAAAAATATGGATTAAAAAATTTAAGATTCAAAGTAATAAAGAAACACGCTCATTTGAGAGAAAACGTGTTTGACTGCACCCAAATTACCAATTTCCGAGAATCCACCACGCTTTTTGACATGCACAGACCATTCAAAGCAGTCTTATCTTGTAAGTCGCAATTACTGTTCTATAGACGTCGTAGCTGGCCACCTCTGGCTTGCGGCTGTGGTTTCGAGCCCTGGTGTGAGCGTATGTGGCGTGGAGATATGGGCGCCTTCTCAACCTCGTGGGTTTCCTCCGGGCACACCGTTTTCCTCCCACTGCTAAATAAAATTAAAACCATATGTTAGTCCCGAAATGACCTAGTTGTGTTGAGTGGATGTTAAACTCCATTTCTCTCTCTCTCTCTCTCTCTCTCTCTCTCTCTCTCTCTCTCTCTCTCTCTCCCTCTAGACGTCGGGGGTTTGATCGCCGAATAGATGGAACGTGCGCGCTGTATTATAAAACCTGTCATTAAGTCAACTGGCGTGGTTTCGAATCCCCGGTTATACGTGACAGGGATTATGGTCGCCTGTCCAACCTTGTGGGTTTTCACCGTGCCCTCCGGTTTCCC
This sequence comes from Patella pellucida, assembly GCA_917208275.1. Taxonomy (NCBI): domain Eukaryota; kingdom Metazoa; phylum Mollusca; class Gastropoda; family Patellidae; genus Patella; species Patella pellucida. Next base: position 14,050,465 of record OU795039.1, read on the forward strand.
TCTACTGCTAAAGACCCCTACTTGCAAGCGAGTTATTGAAATAGAATTGAATCATATGTTTGTCCCTAAATTACCTAGTTTGTGTCGAGTGGACGTTAAACCTCATTTCTCTATATCCCATCTCCCCCTCTCTCTCTCTCTCTCTCTCTCTCTCTCTCTCTCTCACCTTGGCTAGTCTATAGGTGTCGTGTACATTGCACAACCCTAATTAAATCTATGAAATTTGGTTAAGGTTATTCTGATTTTTACGAATATGATAAACAGTATTAGAGCAGAACAATCTAAGGTTAATCTCATGTTTAAGGTGACACCAGACGTATTTGATCTAAGCTTTGACGTACGTATATAAACCAGTACCTTGACACACTTGTATTCATGAATAACACGCCATAACCGAGAACCTTTAATTTAATTATTAAGGTTAATCTATGTTATGGGGACACGAAACTTATTAAGGTTAACCGTTTTACTGTATACAATGGTGTAACAAATTTGATAAATAACACCCATGCTGTAGAATGCCATGATAAAGTATGTTAATACTTTTGAATGTCATGACCAATTACAATGCTTTGCCCATTTAATTTTGGGTTTAGTCCTAATTATCTTTTAATGTATTGGTTATATAACGTTTTATAGGCCACGTCATACAATAGCGTAAGCAATGCTATGAATTGGTACATGTACAATAACGTAACCACATTTATAAATAATGCCAATATTTTAGAAAGTCATGACATTGTTACAATAACATAACAACATTTATAAATTATGTTATCTGTGCAATAACGTAATCAGATTAACAGGAAGAATGTCATGACATTGAACCTTTAAATATTACAGCTTTGTTAAAACAACTCTTAACTGATTACAACATTTCTTAATGTGCAACAATAATAATGAAAAGTGTATCTATTATTTGTGAAATAGATCACCCCAGACGAAAAATAACAACAACATTGTCTGACATTTACCTGCAATATTTATACACGATTTATCTAGGCTACGTGCCTTCCTGATATTAAGGTCTTGCATCATTTTGTTCAATATATTTTGATGCTGAATACGAGACCACAGAATGCCAAATGTCACGTTGTTTCCAAGGTGTTTGATTAAAAACTAATCGCCCTTGTCTGGTTTCAATCCAACCCCGCGGCAAATGGTTCACGCTTTGAGAACTAAGAATAACAGAGGAAATGGAGAACTTAGATCAAAAAGATTCCGGGTTTGAGATTTGCCGTATTGACGTGAATCGGACGTGCATTTCTCAACGCAAATATACACCACTATAGGTCTTGGCAAGAGAGAGAGAGTGGGAGAGAACTGGGGTTTAACGTCCACTCGACACAAACTAGGTTATTTCGTGACTAACATATGGTTCAATCTTATTTCAATAACTCGCTTTCGCCTATGGGTCTTTAGCAATAGGAGGAACCCAGAGAAAACCCACAAGACTGGACAGGCGACCCTACTCCTTGTCACGTACAACCGGGATCCGAAACCACGCCAGTTGACTTAATGACAGGCTTTATGACACAGCACAAACGCTAACCATTCAGGTTTTTCGTCTCATCCGAACGACTAGACAGCTGTCCTTGTCAGGCCCTCCTTCTGCATCACTGATAAGGGGAAATCACGTCGGAAAAATCGAGATGAACTTTCTCGGCTAAAGCAGGGATCGAACACTCATCCACTAAGCCACCGTGCCCCCCCCCCCCCCAAAAAAAAAAAATCTTTCAAACCAAGCAGTGACGAGTTTTTTTTAGTAAGAACATAGGTCGTTAGAAGTCAGGTTATTTTCATAAAAAATAAAATTAAACTTCGATAATGGTTTAATAGCTTGGTGCATTGGTAAAGTGCGAGATAAGGATAATAGGATTTAATAATTGGAATGAATCTTAAGGTTGTAACTTTCCGTATCAAACTGGTTAAATGAGGTGGCCATTCGTGGAGACCATCTTACAAGTGAAAGTTATCGGTCACCTAATCTCTGTAGTGTCATGTAACAAACTTGCTGGGTGATATCATGCGGTAAAGAGTTTCATGCGGTTAATGATAAAATTTTAATTATTGAGTTTCTTTTACAAACATGGACATTACTACCACAGGCATTATAGAAAATGTCCAACCAGTCCCCGTTCTTTTTTGCTATACCCTTTAGGGGGGAATGGTTAGCACGTGCGCGCTGCGCTGTGCCATAAGGTCTGTCGTTGAGTCAACTTGCGGGGTTTCTAATCCCCGGTTGTACGTCGTGACAAGGAGTAGGGTCGCCTGTCCAATCTCGTTCGTTATTCTGGGTCCTCCGATTCCTCCCACTGCTAAAGATCCCTATGGCTATGCGTAACCGTATTATTGATATAAAATGAGTCACGTGTTAGTCCCGAAATGACCTAGTTTGTGTCGAGTGAAGGTTCAACCCTATGTCTGTTCTTTCGGCTATATTATTTAACCACCTGATCATATTTTGTAACGTTAATAAAATATAGTGATTAAATTGTCAGAAATATTAACCGGTAACCATGTAACAGAAGACAGGCAGATCGGAAGATAAGTCAACGCTTTGTGAGATTTTAAGTCCAGGGACAATGCCCTCGCATTACCAACCGCAGCTCCACCCTTCGTATTTACGCTCCCAAGAACTACTTTACAACTGAATGGATTACTCGCATTATTTATGTTACGTCTTTTTTGTAAATCATTATTTTTTTCATTTTTAGTGAAACGTGTACCATAACAGACTCGGAACTGCACAGCGCAGTAGACCCTCACGGCTGGCCCCCGGATCCATTCCCTTGATTTGATATTTAATTTGTTTATTTTTTGCAAAGTCTTTTTTCTGTTTTGTCCACAGGCTTATCTTGTAGGTTTTAGTAGTAAGGTCCCCCTGCACTTACTATTTAGTGTAGTTAAAATACGTCATGCGGATTAAGTTATCGGATCACATAACATATCAAGCAGTTCGTGGGAAAGAGGGGAATAAGGGGGTTGGTACGATAACACGTAAGTGCATATGTATGCATATATTACCGCTTCGCTTGGTGTAACATGTACTAAATGTTAAAGGAGCTAAATCGATCACATTTGGGACATAGTGGTTAAAAAAAAGTGGGTCGCAACGCATATAATACCGTAATATGAATGTATATAAACTGATTTACATTCAATAATTATTCCAGTCTATATACGCCGTTTGATTTGGTGCAATGTGTCTAGCCTAGTTGGGCTAAAGCGCATTATGCTGCACGATTCTTGTACCAATGGTAAAATGTTGTTTCGTTTTGTCTTAAATAATGGATATCAAAACCCCATCTTTTCCCGGTAATATCACAACATCAATGTTGTGTTAATTTGACAAATAAATCGTGTTTTCGATGTTGAAGATTTTGGATGATATTAAGTAAGAGACTTAGCTCCTTTAATATGGTGATATATATATACGTGATTATAACCCGCGCCGCAAGCTAATACCAAACACAAACAGAATTCATTATCAATCAATTCCAAACGTATCATATGATAATACTATGAATACAAAACATTTGGATCAGTTCCAAGACCGTTTACTATATTGGCTGTCGACAATAAGTAAATATAATACACATTTCCTATCAATTGTTGTTCTACCTTCTCAAGGTGATCTTGCTATTCATGTTTGTCTACTGAACATTTTTCTCTTTTTATACGCCCACATTGAAATGTGGTCGTATATTGCCGTCGCCCCCGTCCGTCCGTCCGTCCGTCCGTCGGTCCGGCGTCCACAATTGCTTGTGGACGCTCTAGAGGCCAAAGTTAAAATTCGATTGACTTTAAATTTATACACAGTGTTTAAGGTCATGAGACGAAGAAGCCTATTGATTTTCAGCGATTTCCGATAATAACTGTCAGAGTTATGGCCCTTGATCACTTAAAATAATCTTGTGGACGCTCTAGAGGCCAAAATTAATATCCGATTGACTTTAGATTTATACATAGTGTTAAAGGCCATGAGACGAAGAAGCCTATTGATTTTCAGCGATTTCCGATAATAACTGTCAGAGTTATGGCCCTTGAACACTTCAAAAAATCTTGTAGACGCTCTAAAGGCTAAAGTTAGTATCCGATTGACTTTAGATTTATACATAGTGTTTAAGGTCATGAGACAAAGAAGCCTATTGATTTTCAGCAATTTCCGATAATAACTGTCAGAGTTATGGCCCTTGATCACTTCAAAAAATCTTGTGGACGCTCTAGAGGCTAAAGTTAATAACCGATTGACTTTAAATTTATACACAGTGTTTAAGGTCAAGAGGCGAAGGAGCCTCTTGATTTTCATCGATTTCCGATAATAACTGTCAGAGTTATGGCCCTTGATCACTTCAAAAAATCTTGTGGACGCTCTAGAGGCCAAAGTTAAAATTCGATTGACTTTAAATTTACACACAGTGTTTAAGGTCATTAAATGAAGAAGCCTATTGGTTTTCTGCAATTTCTGATAATTACTGTCAGAGTTATGGCCCTTTATCGCTTATAAAAATCTTGTGGACGCTCTAGAGGCTAAAGTTAATAACCGATTGACTTTAAATTTATACACAGTGTTTAAGGTCATGAGACGAAGAAGCCTATTGATTTTCAGCAATTTCAGATAATTACTGACTGAGTTATGGCCCTTGATCACTTTCAAAATTTTGTGGACGCTCTTGAGGCTAAAGTTAATAACCGATTGACTTTAAATTTATATAAATTGTTGAAGGTCATGAGACGAACAAGTATATTGAGTTTCAATGAATTTAGATAACTTGAACAGCATGGAGGAGAACTTTATCAAAGCCAAACAAATTCCAATGATTTTCTGATAATTACATAATGAGTAGTTACTTTTAATCAGATTTTAGTGTATTATAAATGTTTCATTACCGAAAAAAGTAAAATATGCGACAACTCTTGTTGACTGCCCGGACGATTTAGCTGCTGTGGGCGTATGTTTCGTTGCCTGGCAACCTATTTAAAGTTAATAACCGATTGACTTTAAATTTATACACAGTGTTTAAGGTCATAAAATGAAGAAGCCTATTGATTTTCAGCAATTTCCGATAATAACTGTCAGAGTTATGGCCCTTCATCACTTCAAAAAATCTTGTGGACGCTCTAGAGGCTAAAGTTAATAACCGATTGACTTTAAATTTATACACAGTGTTTAAGGTCAAGAGGCGAAGGAGCCTCTTGATTTTCATCGATTTCCGATAATAACTGTCAGAGTTATGGCCCTTGATCACTTCAAAATATCTTGTGGACGCTCTAGAGGCCAAAGTTAAATTCGATTGACTTTAAATTTACACACAGTGTTTAAGGTCATTAAATGAAGAAGCCTATTGATTTTCTGCAATTTCTGATAATTACTGTCAGAGTTATGGCCCTTTATCGCTTATAAAAATCTTGTGGACGCTCTAGAGGCTAAAGTTAATAACCGATTGACTTTAAATTTATACACAGTGTTTAAGGTCATGAGACGAAGAAGCCTATTGATTTTCAGCAATTTCAGATAATTACTGACTGAGTTATGGCCCTTGATCACTTTCAAAATTTTGTGGACGCTCTTGAGGCTAAAGTTAATAACCGATTGACTTTAAATTTATATAAATTGTTGAAGGTCATGAGACGAACAAGTATATTGAGTTTCAATGAATTTAGATAACTTGAACAGCATGGAGGAGAACTTTATCAAAGCCAAACAAATTCCAATGATTTTCTGATAATTACATAATGAGTAGTTACTTTTAATCAGATTTTAGTGTATTATAAATGTTTCATTACCGAAAAAAGTAAAATATGCGACAACTCTTGTTGACTGCCCGGACGATTTAGCTGCTGTGGGCGTATGTTTCGTTGCCTGGCAACCTATGTTTACTTAAAGTGAAAGTAGCGTTACGTAACACACCTTATATTAGTAATCAAAACTTTAAATAACCTATTTTGACATAACAATCAATCTCTGTAGAGATCAACACTCTTTTTTTCTATCACCATCTACCAGCCTGCCAGTGTTCCTTCTTTTAGCGTTGTTATACATATGGTTTAATTTTATTTCAATACGTCGCTTGCGCGTAGGGGTCTTTAGGAGTGGGGGGAAACGGGAGGACCCTTATAAACCCACAAGGGTTGAACAGACGACCCTACTCCTTGTCACGTACAACAGGTGAAACCACGCCAGTTGACTCAATGACAGACTTATGATATACATCACGAACGTGCTAACATTCGGCCATCCAACACTTCACACGAACTAAACTAAACTGTACAACCAATTGAACTAAAATAGAACAAAAGGGTTATTGAAAAACAACTTGACAAAAAATGACATTTGATATAACTAGATGATAGAGATAATTATGTCGAGTCGACCATCTAGATATATATTTTTTAGTGAATTGATGTAACAAAACACTGCTTTAGAAATTATATCCTTTTTTTCTGTGTAAAGAAACTATTGAATGGGAATATATATTTTTTAGTAAATTAAAGTAATATAACAAAGCATTGCCTTATTAGAAATTATAGTCTTTTTCATGTATAAAGAAACGAATGAACGGATGTCATAGAGTTTAACGTCCTACTTTTCTGCTCAGTTCAATGACACTTTCCACCCACTGTAAACACACGTACACAATGCATGCAATTGTATAATACTCTCATTTATTGCGTATTATGTAAAGTATTTAAAGTGACACAGCAGGTAGTGGAAGATCGATTTAATTTTTGTTTGTTTTATTTAATAGGCATCAGCGTTCAGAGGGGACGGTGGGGGGGGGGGCAGAAGAGTCCACGTATCCGGGCATCAAATTCACGGGGCGTGCGTCCATTTAAAGATTAAAATTGAAATCAGGGTTTTTGAAATTGTCTCTGTGAACTTTGTTATAAGATCTTCGCTAAACTCACGGGTGATCTTCCCTGCCCACGTAATTATCCCCACAACCTGGGACATTCTAGCCTGGCCAACTGTCCTCTCGGCCACGGCGACCTCATATTAGTAAACATTACCCAGAGCAGTTTTCGCGATATCAATCCTACCTGTACGACATGTATCTTTAAAGGGACAATAACACTCTGGCTGGCTTGACAGGTCCAGAATTTTTTTAGCCTTATTCTAACTACGAGATGTTTAAGTGTCCTACCTGTTGTGTAAATTATCCATTAAATCCTATTTTACTTGTCCAGGGGGTTCGAAAATATGTTTAAATCCAAGTTACATTTGAAAGTGTTTACGTAAGGCCTTTCATTATCATACAGTTGGATTTTTCCAATTTTTTCAATTAGGTGTGTTAAGATGAAATTTGTATCATCAATTAATTGAAATATTGTAAAATAGTACAATTTGTTGATCAGAATAAAGTTTGGGACATGTTATTCAGTTACAGCAAGAGTGGTATTGGGGCTTTAATTTATAAGTTACCCGATTACCACACCTTGGTTTATATTAAACATACAGGTTATTGGTTAGTCTGAATACCTACATAACATAGGCCACCTGCACCCTAGTAGTGTGTAATATGAATAGCTTATGTTTAGATATAAGAGTCCAGACATGGGTGTTATCAATGAATATGTTACGGTGACCACAATCTTGATAAACGTAAACATTGCATATTTACATGCACTAACATGTGACACAGATTTTTCTAAATACAATTGCCATCGCTAAACCTTGCTACAAAGTCCATATTTACCTCCAACTCGGCTATAAGACTTTAAATTTGAGTGGGGTACGTGTACTGTATATACATTCAGAGATTCATTCATATGTAGTCATTCGATATCTGCATATATACATAATCTAAGTGAGAGGGAGCGGGGGTGGGAAAGAGAGATTGTGGGAGTGAGAGAGGGCGAGATATAGGACAGAGATAAAGGGGGTAAGTGGGGATAGAGAGAAGGGGTTAGAGAGAAGGAAGGACGAAATGGAGAGGGTCTAAAGAAAAGAGGCAAGGAAGATGGGGCGATAAAGAGAGGACTCTGGGGGGGATGGGGAGGGGAGGAAGAGAGAGAGAGGGTGAGAGGAAGAGAGAGAGAGAGGGGAGGAGAGAGAGTCACTTTATTTTAAATTGCACATGTCTCGACGCACCTTTATTGTCGGTAATTCACATGTGCGCAGTGGCTAGGCGGTCATCAGAGGACCACAGACCAGCCACGAAATTACACATGATCAAACCATGGCTTGTATAGATAACATACCATATGATATACGTCGCGTCCATAAGTCTACTCAGACCACCTAACAACGACGTACATGAACTAATAATTCTCTCCTCCATTTATACGCATGTCATTTCTTGGCAGATAACATTTTTATTGAATGTTCGGATGGTTTTAATGTTTATACCCTAAATCATACGATAAGCGGAGGGGGTGGATGGTCGAATGGTTAGCGCGTGTGCGCTGTAAAGCCTTCCATCAAGTCAACTAGCGTGGTTTGTGTCGAGTGGATGTTGAACCCCATTATAAATCTCTCTCTCTCTCTCTAAAGCCTGTTTTCCACAAGGCGAATTTTTTCGCGCGAAGCGAATTTTTTCGAGTACAGGCATGCGCAGTATAATTTCACCCGGCGCCACACTTTTTGCTGGCTCTTTTATCTGCGAAAAAGTGACTTAGACCAGTTTCTACTTTCCAAAAAAGGAGCAAGCCAATCAGAATTCCGTAAACTCTCACGTGGTAAAATACAACTCACGAGGCCAAGGCCACCCCATTCTCGTAGCAGTAAAATGGCGCGATGGGTTTTCTTTCTGAACTTCCACAGTAGCTGCTGCTTTTAATCTCAGATATTTACTCTTGTTAAAACTAAGATCGAGTAAAATTAATCTTACCTTTAAAAAGAGTAAATATCGCAGATTAAAAGCAGCAGCCATTGTGGGAGTTCAGAAAGAAAACCCTTCGCGCCAATTCTCCTATGAAACACAGAATGATCGAAAGAATCGCTAGTGTAGTGGAAAATACCAACGCGCTTGCTCCAAATCTTTTGCGGGGAAAAAAATCGCTTCGCGCGAAAAAATTCGCCTAGTGGAACAGGCTTAATAAGGGCTTAACAGTTTAAATTTTTCTAGGCCTAGTCAAGGGATTCTACACGATTTTAGATTATGATCACTAACTCATTTATCTTTACTGTCTGTTCCCTCCGCCCCCAAAAAACATGAATATTCACATGGACAATGACAAACTAAATTAGTGAAAACATTATTTTGCGTCATGATTCTATTCACACCACTTCTACTGTCTTGACTGGTGGATTTTAATAGTTTAAAAAAAAAAACCAAGGTGTTTATTATTTCTAATCGAAACAACATTTAAAAAATAAGTTTTATCACAGATCTTTATCACATTTAAATAGCTATAAAAATACCCTGTTGAAGAAGAACCAGAATTGATAGTTATGTCGAAGTTAGAAGAAGAAGCCTAATCGATGTCGACGTGAGAAGAAGAAGCCTAATTGATAGTTATGTCGAAATGGGAAGAAGAACCAGAATTGATAGTTATGTCGAAGTTAGAAGAGAAGCCTAATCGATATTTATGTCGACGTGGAAAGAAGAAGCCTAATTGATAGTTATGTCGAAATGAGAAGAAGAAACCCAGTTGATATTTTTCTGGTTTTACAATATACGTGTCAATGTATCATTGTGGACCGGACGTCCAGCCAGGCTGTCATGGTTTTCTCTGTCGATGCTTGGCAACCAATTTTATAATTTTTTTTCGACTATGCAAATAATACAATTGATTTTATCTTTTCAGATATATTATGTGTTGAAGAATTTTTTACGAGGAACCATGGAAGGTTTTGAAGTTATAGTGGATGCATGGCCGGAGTGGCAATGTGTTATACTACGTCCTGGTAATCAGGAAGCGGTAAGTCAAAGTTCACATCTCAATTAATTCAACACATACCTTTTACATTTTTGCAAAACATCTTCAGTGGCGAGTTATAGGAAAGGTTTGCTACTCCCCCCCCCCATACACACCCATACACTTTTAATACGCCTACATAGATATATGGTCGTATATTGCCGTCGCCCCCCGCCTGTCCGTCTGTCTGTCGGTCCACCCGTCGGTTCGTCCGCCCATCGTCCATAATTGTGAACGCTCTAGGTGCTAAAATTAATATCCGATCGAAATTAAATTTATGCACAGTATTTAAGGTCATGAGACGAAGAAGCTAAAGTTAGTAACCGATTGACTTTAAATTTCTACGCAGTGTTTAATGTCATGAGACGAATAAGCCTATTTATTTTCAGCAATTTCTGATAATTGCTGATAACTAATCAGCTAAATCCATGATATGAAATGTTTTGTATACATACTAAACGTTAGTATGTAATAGAACTTTATAAAAGCCAAACAAATTCTAATGATTTTCTGATAATTACTTAATGAATTTTAGTATGTTATAAATGTTTCATAACCGAAAAACTGTGGGCGTATGTTTCGTTGCCTGGCAATCTTTCTTTACAACATTTGGTACAACGTTTCATGTGTCCACTTGTTTTACCTGATATTGTCAAACTGAATTTGTTTTGGAACGGAAGAAAGTTTGAAGTGGCATCAACACACTACTTCGGTTATTTTGAGACTAACATGTAATAGTTGTTATGTATATGATTACGTGTACAGTGCGGATACAGAGCTTTGCCCTGACCACTGCGTTATCGACCATTCTTCTTTGAATTACAACTGACAAATATTACTTGACGTGATCATTAACGGTTGTGCCTGACAATGAGTAGTGTCAGCTGTCCAGCCTCGTGTGTTTTCTCTGGTTCCTCAGGTTTCTTCCCACTGCTAAAAACCCTACGCGCAAGCGAATTATTGCAATAAAATTAAACCATGTGCTAGTATCGAAATAACCTAGTCAAGTGGACGTTAAACTCAGGGGCCGCCGAGCCGGGGGGGGGGGGCTAGGGGGGCTATAGCCCCGGCAATAATTTTTAATAGTGAAATTAAAATGTCGCCAAAAGCTCAAAAAAGCGAAAAAATGTTATGTTGGGGAGGGGGTATGGTCAGTAGCTCCCCCGAAATCGTTAAACTCCATCTCTCTCTCTCTCTCTCTCTCTCTCTCTCTCTCTCTCTAAAATAGGATCGGATCCACGTGACTTTTACTTGATACATGATACATCATTTGTAAACCAGGATGTTATTTAAATGTCACATATTAATCACTCCTACACTTTGTTTTGATGATATAACCAAATGTCAGCTACAATGACATTTATGAAGCAAAGCGAATTGAGTAAAATGAAGTTCCCGAGATTTTGTCAGTGTGGTCTCCCACTCGGCAAACCTCGGAGGTTTCCGGTACCCTACATCTACATGTACATCTAGATGTAGGGTACTGGAATCTGCGGAGTTTTGCCGAATGTGTGGTCTCCCCTTGTCAGTGTTGCAGGGAAGAGGGTCTGGCAAAACAATAGCGCCTGCCAACAAGTCAGTGGTATAGGATTAAAAAAACTCAGGTCACATGTATTCGTTGGCGTGCACGTAAATAATCCATAGAGAGTATAAGGCCCAACACTGCTGTCCGTAAAGGAAATTCATTAGTCCTTTTGATCCGGGGTGGTTGGGATGGCCTAGTTGTCTAGAGTGCCGTGCTTCGACCTCTAGCTGGCCGGCCACCTCTGGCTTGCGGCTGTGGTTTCGAGCCCTGGCGTGAGCGTATGTGGCATGGAGATAGGGGCGCCTTCTCAACCTCATGGGTTTCCTCCGGGCACTCCGGTTTCCTCCCACTGCTAAAGACCACTACGCGCAAGCGAATTATTGAAATAAAATTAAAACCATATGTTGGTCCCGAAGTGACCTAGTTGTGTTGAGTGAACGTTAAACCTCATTTTCTCTCTCTCTCTATCTATATCTCTCTCTCCCTCTCTCTCTCTCTCTCTCTCTCTCCATTTGTTGCGGTGCAGACACGTAGTGCTTTCAACTTAATTCCATTGCTTTTCTTTTCATTACAGGTTCCTGGTTACTTCCGGCATTATTATATATGTTACGCTAAAAGCGTCACTTCTTTAAAATTCTTCTTACAACGACCAGGTGTTGTAGACTGGGATAAACCTGCAACATTTACGGGTAGGTCTTCTTCGTCTCATGTTCGGGATGAATGTCCGCTTCACCTAGGGTCGTATAGCATTCGGCAAACCTCGACAGTTTCCGGTACCCTCCGTAACCCTACATCTAGACTCGGCTATTTGACAGTAATTGATATGTACCTACGACCATACATTTGCGATGCGGCTAGTCGACTACCGATTTACTTTACCAGGAAAACGTGCCGCTTTTGCAAAAAAGTCCCTAAATGGCATCTTTTCCATTTTTAATTTGTTGATATAATCTCCATGGGGGCAGCCTTTTTTTTATCCTGGTCCTTTAAAATATTTCCAAAATGGCGGAATTCGTCATACAGCCGAGTCTAGATGTAGGGTACCGGAATCTGTCGAGACTTGCCGAGTGGGTCATATCGAACGAAAATGTTACCAATAAGAAACGTGCAAGAGAGGAAGGGAAATTTACATACTAAACAGCAAAGAAACGTCAGGCTTGCGATTTCAAAATCAGAGAGACACTTTAATCAAATCATTCTAGAAAACGACTTACTAAATGGATCAAAGCAATGTTTGTGTAGAGTATGTTGACACATTAGTGATTAATTTGTCACAATTCCAAGACTTTGCGAGGCGAGAAGGTTGAACGTCTGTACACAGTCTATACATCGGTATCTGTTGTCTCCACCACGAGTGTCAATAACAGCAACACAGCGTCTGTACATGGATGAACGCCATTTGCACTTGAAACCACACTTTCAGAGGGCTGCCCCCAGTGAACAGCACGTGCAGCATGAGTTACATGAAAATCATAGCGAAGACATTTGTAACTACATGTATCTCAGAAGTCCGGTTTCGGTTTTGAGAACATTTCCTTGGTTCAATTCTGTGTTTGGTAAGGGGCCATATTGCGCCGGTAAAGTTGGAGATGTGGTCACAAATATATACAATAAAAACATTTGACAAGTTTTATGCAAAGCGTCTATTCAGAGTAACATAGCAATCTGACGTTTCTTTTGCTGCTTAGTATAATAATATATTATTGTTGCACGTCTTGTATATTACCCGTCTTTGTTATTATATGCCGTGTATAGTTTATTTGTTATTATATGCCGTTTATAGTTTATTTGTTATTATATGTCTTGTATAGTTTATTTGTTATTATATGTCTTGTAGTTTAGCAGTAGGTGTACCATATATTGCCCACCTTTGTTATTATATGCCTGGTGGCCGAATGGTTAGCACGTGCGTGCTGTATCATAAAGCCTTCATTTGAATCCCTGGTTGTACGTGGCAAGGAGTAGGGTCGCCTGTCGAACCTCGTGGGTTTTCTCCGGGTCCTCCCACTGCGAAAAGACCCCTAATTGCAAGCGAATTATTGAAATAAAAATTAAACCATATGTTAGTTCCGAAATAACATAGTTTGTATCGAGTGGACGTTAACCCCCCCCTCTCTCTCTCTCTCTCTCTCTCTCTCTCTATCTCTCTATTATATGTCTTGTATATTTTATCTGTAGGTGTACCATATGATATATTACCAGTTATACAAGAAGTCAGTAAGAAACGTGGTGGCCAACTACCTTATATCGAGCCTAGATTTATGTACTGTTGGTCAACGGATCCACCTGAAATACCAAAGTAAAACTTTTATATTTTTGTTATTTTTTCTTTTTTTTTTTGGTCAATTTTCTAATGTAAACAACAGAAAGGTCTAAATGAATTCAATTGAAACATCTGATTAAAAATACGAAACTTTAAGCTCTTATCTTGAAACCGGAAGTAGTAATACAGCCATTATTATTTGGCTTGTGAGACTGCCCGACTGAAGCTGCCCTGATACCCCAAAAGTCAGTCTCGGGGCGGGCCTAGAACAGATATCATTCACAATGTATACTGTTGTTAAACTAAGACCGTTGACTTATAAGGGGGGGGGGGCTTGATGACGAATGGTTAGCACGTGCTGTGAAGTTAGGTTAATGGCACACGAATATTGTATACGAAGTCATTTAAATAGTACCAAACACAGTCGGGTGACGGACCTTATCTGCTTCCAAAATTAGAATTGTAACCAAATCGGGAAGTATTCTAATTTTCTTAAACACAGTGACTGACTGTCTTCTGTCAACATTAAGATTGTTTATTTAAAGATATATTATGTAAGATGTAGATAAAGAGCTGGTCGTTGCTGTCATAAAGGTTAAACAATAGATAATGAATATTTTGAAAATGTCTTTGAAAAAAGTATAAACTGAAAATTGGTTCATATCACTGTTTGTAGGTTTAACAAGATGTGTGTATTATCGTTACTATGGTACTAGTATATCCGAGACTAGATCCTGCATTTTTAAATTAAATCATTAAATGACCGAACCGTTCTAATTTACTTCAAATCATAAGCATTCCATGGCATCGAGTGTTGACTATGGTCATGCCACCTTACTAAATGTTTTATTGATAAATTTAGATAACATTTAAGGCCTAAAGAAATACCTGCAATAGGCAGATATAGCTCTTGTATATTTTATCTATAATGTCTTTAATAATCTGGCTTATCAGCATTTTGCTCTCATGGTCAAGTGGTCTTACGTGTGGGGTTTAGATAATACGGTCTGTCATCCGGTGTGATGTCGATCCAAAGTCTGTAGAGGACAAGGACTGGGATCGACTGCTCAACCTTTATGGGTTTTCTCTGGGTCCCATTATTTCCTCTCACAGCAGCTAAATACCCTAAGCACAAACAAATTATTGAAATAAAATTGTACCATATTATGTCGAGTGTAGGTTAAACTCCATTCTGTCTTTCTTTCTCTTCCCGTATGAACACCATAAATTGATTTATTTTTTTCAGAATTCCCGAAGGTGTTAAGCTGACCACATTAAAACCAGAGCATGCCACTCGATTGAGGCAGGATTGGAATAATGTAAGGGGTGGAAAAGACTTAGATAACTACTTCCGGAAAGTTATAGAGAACTTTGACAGTAGCGCCCTCATCAACGCTAAAGGGGAATTACTCGCGTATATATGTATGCAGTTTAATGGCTCAATGGCAATGTTACATGTTCATAGTGATCACCGAGGAAATGGATACGGTGAAATTATATTAAAATCCATGACACATAAACTGGCATCAAAAGGCGAAATTCCGTATGGTTTTGTTCCATCCACAGACTTATTAGGAATACAAAAGGCCCAGTACTTTGGGTACACGTGGGTCCCTCAGGGAAATATGGTCTGGATAAGGTATATACCCAAACCTAAAATAGATTACTCTAAAACAGGCAGCGTAGAATCAAGAGAGAAGTTAAATGCATCACACGAGGAAGAAGAAACTCACATGTTTATTAATGCTATTCCACTTGCAGTCAATGACAAACCTAAAACTCCTATGAATAATTATTTTACGACGGCTGTTAATTCTTCATAATCATTACCATAACCATGGGCGTGGATTTAGGGGAGGATCCCCCCCCCCCTTTAGACCTTAGAATCGGAAGATGACTGTCCTGTTCTGCAGGCTATCTAATCACTGCCTTTATTGGGTCTCGCCACAGTTACTGGTACAGTAAACTGTTCGTAATTATTATTTTGGTTTGGTAATAAAATGTTCCAGGTTCAAGGGTTCGTCCGTCCCCCAGAAGTTATGACAAATTCACGCCCTTGACCATAACCAGTCTGATTAGAGTTCATGACGCAAACGTAATGCTGAATAATTCGTCGCGGAAACCGGATGTCTGGTCGCTTTAAATATATTTCCTTGTAGTCGCGTTCATAACGTAACCAAGACTCAACAGTGTGATAAAAGTTATTGTATATATCACTGTCAAGTTTATATCGTTAAATTGTGAACAAATGAGGGGGTTGGATGGGCTGAATGGTTAGTCTGTCATTGAGTCAACTGGCGTGGTTTCTTCCCACTGCTAAAGACCCCTACGCCCATGCGAATTATTGAAATAAAAATTAAAAACCATAATTATATTAGTCCCGACATGACCTAGTTTGTGTCGAGTCGACGTTAAACCCCTTTCTTCTCTCTCTCACTTCTATGCAAGACGATAATTGACAACCAATGGGCATATCTTTAGAAAGTCAGTCGACCGAGCTATTCGTTCCGCTCCGTTGTCTAATACTTAATAATAAAATGTAAATTTACGACACTAATGGACGAGAGTTACTAGGCATCGAAGAAATATCACTTTAAGCGGTCAGCCTTGCGAAATATCCTTTTTTTTTTGTCAATTATTAAAGTAGCTAAGTCTCTAAGTCTTGGACATTGAAAACAAGAATTATTTGTCAATTGAAGGTGTGGTCTTGCAAAGAACACATGGGGGTATCTAATAATTGAGACATAATCTACCATTGGTACACGAATCGTGTACCAACAAGCGGCTCGTAGAATGGGGCTAGCAATATTCCACAAGTCATATTCTTATCTGCAGATTATGCGCAATAAATACTATCAGTGTTGACTGGGATAAGCAGACGCTAGAGATTGCAGTTCGATTGAGACTTCAGACGTATTTCGCCGAAAATGACTGATTAGAAATTACAGCAAAAACAGAAACGATTGATTGTAAATCAGTTTGTATACATTCATATAACATCATTATATGCGTTGAGACCCATTTGTGTCAATTTCTAGGTACCAAATTAGAGATTTAGCTCCTTTAAAAAAAAAGCGAAACGAATGGTCCCGTATTACTAGGCATAATAAAAAAACACTTTAAGCACTCGGGCGTGCAAACTATTCGTTTCGTTATTTGGTCGGAACAAATCGTACGATGACGTATCAGACTGGTTCATTGTTATAGCTTTGATGTATTACCGTAATAATATATTATATGTACATACTAGTAAATTAGACAGTCCAATAAATTCATGATAACATATATTTTATTTTGATAATATTAGGGTTGTTATCATTCTTTGACACCCAGTGCATGAGTGATCTGGTAGCAGACGGCGTATTTGCATAAGTGTTACACAGATCGGGTGATATGGCGTGATATGAAAGGGGTTCAACGTCCTAGACTTCTAAACCAACCGAACCAATCTGTTTCACAGAGAGTGTGTGTGGAGTAGTTGTATATTACGTCCGCTTCCACCGAAATGATATCGCAGACAAATTTCACAGAGAATTACGAAAGACTTCTAATATCTCTTTAAACGGTGACGGTCTTCAACACGTGACGTCACATTACGCGGCGTCAATCATTGGTTCAATGACGCGTGCATGGTTCGGGCAGATTGGTGGTTTTTACTCATTTTAATACTAATGTACCCTCACATACTCAAAGTATCTTTATGTTTTTCCTTAATGCATACATAAAAAAATTTTTGTTGAATTAAGTATGTCGCATCGATGTCATCCTTATCAGTGAGGTAATATAGGCCTGCCCTGATCATCAATCCTTTTCTGTGAATAGAATATTGTTTTTACGAAAAGATAATCCTTATCAGTGACTGTAGCGACCTAGCGAATATTCACTGCTGATAAATATAGCAGTGTGCTATGGGTGACATTTTGCCTGGACAGTGTCTACTCTTCATCGGATTCTTTTATGTGCAACGCCACCGAGTACACCAAACAGGAAACTCTAGTTTTATTCCCTTGTCATGTCTTCGTCTAGGCACCACTGACAAGAGGAAACCTGGCTGAATAATCTATATCCACAGAAAGTGTTTCTTTTGGCGGGATAGAGATGGAATGGAATATTCACACACTATTGTACTACTATGTTTATGGAACTATATAATCTTGCTAACCTCGTGGGTTTTCTCCGGTTCCTCCCGTTTCCACCCATTGCTAAAGACCCCTACGCTCAAACGAATTATTGAAATAAAACAAAAACATGTGTTAGTCCCGAAATGACCTAGTTTGTGTCGAGTGGACGTTAAACCCAATTTCTCTCTATAAATATATATGATGTTTATATGATTGTCATTGTTTGCTGTCAAATACCATGTATAATTTAAACATATTATCAATAAATATTTTTATATAAAAAAAATGATAAGTATCGTTTTGTTAATTCTTTTCTTAATGTATAAGACCAGATGAGGTGAAATGGGGTTTAAAGTCACAATCGTCTGCTTCGACAGGGCTAATGAAGACGGACATACAGTGTGCTATCAGGGAAATTGTGCCCTATGGTCTACTCTTATATCGAATTCCAACTGCCAAGGGATATGTTACATGCACGGAAAGGGTGTATATGGGACCCCGGTCCTGCAACACTGACAAGGAGAAACCACGACAGAAAATCCCGATAGACTTCTCGGGCAACGCAGAGATGGAATTCGAGAACAGCCCCTTAGCGATCAAACGTCTTACTCCCTGGGCCACTCTTTCTCTACAAAACAGAAAGTGTTTTATTGTTTGCGCTTACGAAACCAAACGCCTGATCTTTTATAACCAGGGCCCTGTTTCTTGAAATCTTAACTAGATATAGAAACCAATTTTGAGTAGATACTTTAATTTTGATTTGCTAAGCACTAAACTCAATCTAATATTATTCGATCAAGTTACTAAAATTTGGATTTTATCAAAGTTAAATTTTCGTGAAACGGGCCCCAGTTTATTTACAAGAAATGTAGGGGGGGGGCGGGGACAATATATTTTATTTTGTTGTAGTATTTAATGATGCGACGGGCAATCAAGGACACAGCACGGTTCCCAGGATGCCCCATAGGAGAAAAATCCACTTTGTATTATGGCCATGGGATCTACCCACAGTTCCCAAGATGATTGCGTCCTATTTAATATGACTGAATGTAGGCATATTTACAAGAAGGTTAATGGTAATAAGAAGACAACATATTAAATTCAAACAAATTCTAAGGGCATCACACCGAATATTAATGCTGAAAACACAAACGAAATGCTCTCTTCATTCACTGTGTGCATTAGCATTCATAGTCGGATCAAGGCCTGTAGGCCCCTTGGGAACAGGTTCTCGCGAAACCAGTAATGTGGTCTGCTTTTAATAACTTTTTTACACATGTGCGCTAATGCTCCTGTCAATAGGCAAAACTTTGTAACTCACTTTTTTCTTATTTGAGAAAACTCTACACTTACTGAAGTTTTGTAACGGTAAAAGACGATGAACACCGACTTTCGTTATTTGTGCCAATGTTATGAATGTACGGAAGTTCGGGAAGAATGACATCCGGGTACCCGATAAATCCCGTATTTTACCGTCTACACACATAAAATTGCCGTTTTTTTTTAAAAAGCCGGCTTTTTGATTTGAAAAATCCCTCAATTATTGCCGGATTTTAAAAAGCCGGCTTTTTCGATTGAGAAATTGAAAAAGCCGGCTTTAAGGAAAAAACCGGGATTTAAAAGGCTAGTGTAGACGGTGAATGCTGCTAGTGTAGACGTAGCTATAATGAATGAAAATTAAACCCCAGTTTGACTATTGAGTTATTAGGTTTAGCTGTGGTATTCTAGGCAAATAAAGCAAGTTGCTAGGTTGTGTCATGGGTGTAACTGCTTACACAATCAAAAGATTAGAAGATCTAGTACAACAACAGGGAGCCCATACCCCAGTAACTACGAATTTGTTCCTAACTCAATTTTGATAAAAACAAAATGGGGGGGGGGGGGTATTAGAATTGCCTTTTGACGGTAGAATAGTATACCAGTATATAGAACAGCGTTTCTTTTCGTCATAATAGTATTAGTAGGCTATGCGTACTACATATGCATATTCGATTGAGTAGATATATGTAGAATACCACTCCTTTAAAGAGCAAGAATGAATGAATGAAATGGGGTTTAACGTCCTACAACAGTGTGCTATGAGGGAAATTTTGCCCGGGCAGCGGCGCTACGGCCTACTCTTATATCGAATTCCAACTGCCAAGGGATCTTTTACGTGCACTCCAATTTGTACACGGGACCTCGGTTTTTCGTCCCATCCGAACGACTAGGCAGCTGTCCTTGTCAGGCCCTCCTTCTGCATCACTGACAAGGGGAAATCACGCCGGAAAATCGAGATGAACTTTCTCGGCCAATGCAGGGATCGAACACTCAACCTCCAGGCTAGCGAACCAGCGCCTTATCCACTTAGCCACCGTGATCCCCTTAAAGAGCAAGAGGCCACGTGTAAACTTTTGTTAGTCATACAGGTCGCGATTCAATGGAATAGATTTACTTGAGCGACGTTTCGATTAGGCTTTTTTTTTAAGGCTTTATAGTGCTCGTTTTCATTAGCCCGGTTCGTGCAGAAAAGTAGGCGGATAAACCCAATTGTATATTATTGCATTTTTTAACTTGACCTGCCCATCAAATAATTTCAGATTTAGTTCGTCCCAATCACTGGTGGCGATTCAGGATAGACGAAAATATCAATTCAAACGACAGCTTGCATGGTCATTCCTCCAATCTAGTTTATAATTAATTAAAACTAGAAACAAACAATTTAACAACCAATAAAAATACAGATGTTGTTAAAATAAACATTTTATTGGCTTTTTATAACAATATAAATTGTATTATTTCAGATAGTAATTTCGTGAAATTATACAAACAGTTTCAATAAGACAACAGCTGTTTGTGGATGCGTGGATAATCTGTTCGATACCCTTTTTAAAACAAATGGAAATGATATAAAATTGGGTTTAACGTTCTGCAATTATGTGCTATGAAGGGTATCATGCCCATGCATCGGCGCTACGACCTAACCACAAGGCTTGTTTTACGTGCACGCCTTCGTCTTGTTCGTCCCATCCTACACACTATCCACAGAAGTCTTATGCTATATATAGTTGGTAAAATAAGATATTTAAGAATGCGTTTGTTAGAGAACAATGTAGGGACCTGCACATGGTGGATGACCAATTTTCACCATTTTTGTTATGTATGATTGGTAACCCCTTCAAACCTCACTGTCATAATTTTAGATCAATCGAACCATTTTTAAAGTCTAGATAAAAAAATTAAATTGTAAGACCTAATCACACTCAACACTGCCGTAAAAAAAGCAAATTTCTAATCCAAATTATGACTGGTCAATAATCTGATTCACGACTTACTTAATTCAAGTACATTTAATTTCAACATATTTCTTGTCATCCTATCTTTACTGTCATGTGAACACAATGTCAGAATAGTTAGGAAATGGAACAGCTTTTGAAAAGGGGGTAATTTACAACCAGCTGTGTGTCATCTGTATATTAGCCTTTGAAGGTTTGACCAGAAGTGTGCAATTATTTCAACCACAGTAGTGGTTATTCGAAGCAAAGTCTCGCTTCTCCATTTTTAGCTAAAATTAAAATATGACTGAACTGTTATATTTAATATCGGAGAAATCCGATGCCATCGAGAGTTGGTTATGGACTGGATAAGTTAATTAATGTCTAAGTAATAATTTAGAAAACAGTTCAGGTCAAAAGAAAGATCTGCAATAAGCAGAATTAGCTCTTGCATGATGTGTGTTTAACTTTCAACAAATACTGTAACTTTTTGATCCTTTATTGTATGTTGGCATTTGCAAAGTTTGATACACGAGTTTGAGATGGTAGAGTATTTCCACGTTAAAAATGCTTTGAAGTATTCTTTTGACCAATATTTCCAGGTATAAAAGGATTCGATATTCTTGATTTGTGTTCTTAAAAAATAGTTTAGATATACAGTACCCACCCCTAGCCACCCTTCATTCCTTTCGTTTTCTTACAAACGGAACTTTTGAGTATTGCTTGTTGGAGGCTAGTCCAGCACTGCTACAAATTCAAAGGGTAATTGTTTTCTGGAAATATTATAAGGGGATACAAATAGTAATTTTTAATATTCGAATTTTAGATCAGCCAGAACACAAAATTGATCTCTAAATTTACCCGAAACTACCCTGAAGTGCCAATCGCAATGAGCAAAATAAATTTGAACACACAAATAATTACATTTATCAAACTGTGTTTATTAAAATGCAATTAATTTATTAGAATTCCTTCGTGAGTTAATTATTCCGAAAATAAACTTTAACAAACGCTTCCAATGCATAAAAATAAACCTCCCCATTCCATTCTCCTTTAAGCAATAACCTATTCCCCTAAGTTAAGTTGTTGCAAATTTGGAAGAAAGGCATGCCACGTAGCGCTATTTAGAAAATAGCTTGCTAACGTCATATTCGCCACCTATCTAACATAGACAAACTGAAAATTAAAAGTCCGACGAAGTGGCGAATGCCGACACTCGCCATTTTGTCAGAACTCAATGGTACAGACATTTTGATATTCGTCAATTGATCATCTGTGTAATAGAAAATATAGCAGCTCGCCATCAATGCAGATTAGCCAGAAAGTACATAGCACTAAGTTATACGTTTTGGCAGTAACAACTCAAAATTGAAAAGGCCTTTGTCGGCTCTGTCTGTTGTTAAATTCTATTCAGCTTTTTGAATACAAAATTTTTAAACTAAAAATATGCAGATTCGACGGTTCGCCGGTAACATGCAAGACGAATATGCTCGTTTCTCATTAGTTCATTATTCCCGAAACACCCCATGATGAGCAATCTAACACGACCACATTCAAATTTCATTTTAGTCCCACTATAATCAAATTCAGGTGGTCGTAGAAAAATGCGTTAGTGATAGCAGGGGAGTTAACTCCATTTCAGACACAGCTTGTAACTTGAGGCAGACCATCATTAATTTCCCCATTGATCAATGCTAATTCTGGACTCTTTGCCCACATTCAACTTTACCCAAAGGTTTTGCTGGGCCGAGTGCTATCGCTAACAGACAATGATCATGTCTTTGCAATAAAATGTGTATGAGGTTGACAACCCAAATTTTGAGATACACAAACTTGAAGAAGCATACCAAAACATGCAACTAGTTACCGTACATATCACCGTAGCCAACCTGATAACTCAGTTATCCTTCCGCCTCAAAATCATGAATATTTACCCAATCCTGACAGAAAATGTTAATTCAACCCCTCGTCATCCGTTGTAGACCAAAAATAGGCATGTAAAAGGGGAGAAAAGAGACAGGGGGAGAATTGATATAAATAGACGAACTACACTTTGTGGGAGCATCGAGACGGTGAAAATTAATGGTGGTCTGCCCCAACTTCTATAAGTTTATTCATCTACACAGAATGTTGAATGATACGAAATTCTTAATTAATCTTAAATAATCGTAAATGTTGGTCGCAATTGAACAATATTATTGAGAGGATATTAACTTTGGCGATTCAATGTATACATCATGCAGTCTGCACGGGGCCTCGTTTATTTTTATCCGATCCGAACGACTAGAAGTTGTCCTATTTTAATAAAGAAAACAAAGCCAAATTTTTAAGGGTAGATTTCCACGGTTTTATTTAATCGCATTAAAAAGGTGTCCATCGGAAAATGCCGTTGAGCCCGGGCAATGGAATACTATTTTCTGTATACAAGAGTTCTCTCCCTTGAATAAGGTATAGTGAATTTTCGATCAAAATGTAAATGTTACAAGGGACAGGTGCGTAGATATGGAGGGAGGGTCAGTCTCAAAATAAATGAAGTCACTGCAGTTGGTCCCAAAATTATGCATCGGCAACTAAATGAATTAATAAGGCAAACAAACAATGCCAAGATAGAAGGGAAAAACCCAAATAGTTAATAACATGTATGAATACAATATCTGTGTAATTATATGATTGTTTTGATTGGATATCGCGATACGCACCAGTTTTTCAACGCTCAAATTAGTTCGCAATTGTTATGCTTTCAGTAATGAAACTGGAACGCCTCAATGAACTAATGACTCTTGGGTGCGTGTGAACGACACGTGACGGACACGATCGATCTTGACAAAATTGCCGATTGGAGGTGAAACTTGACTAAGCGCGGAGCAGATTCTCGATGAAAATATGAGGACATAATCGCATCTTTGCTAATTTATGTATATTCAAAACAAAAATATATCGAAGATATAGGTCGATGTCAATTATTATCACTTTCAAAGGGTGTCAAAGATTCTCAGTACTTTGTACGTTCTTGCAAATTAACAGAATAGTACAGCCCCCCCCCCCCAGAAATACTCCCCCCCCCCATCAAATCGATATGTACGCCTCCGACCAGGGACTTGCCCACGGTAGCAACGACAACGTTAAGTTTGGGGGTTACCCGCGAATTTGATCAAATCAGAAGCTCTAAGACATTGATTATTTCTATTCGTTTAATGCATGTATAGACTATACATGTATATGATTTATAGTGGAGTTTGGCCAAAACCGCTTTGGCCAAACCCGCTGCGCGCGCAAGGCTTCTTATGGACGCGCGCCTGACACACGTGATGACTTAAAATGGAGGATTCGGTAATGCCCGATTATGGACATTGTAAAATTATTCTTTTGTAGTGCGTGAAATATAAAACAAAACACTTCTCTGTCTATAATATGAAACTGTCACTTATGGACGTGGCCTGCGAATCCAGTAGACATGGTACAAGGGTTAATCAGCGAAATGGATGTATGAAATGTGTTGTTGACGTTTGGGAAAGTAGACGAGGGGAAATGTGTAGGGAGTGATAGTTTGATGTTTTATGAATGGTTAGAGTGGCTGTGGTGTTACGGTGAAATACTATGCCGCCACCGTAACACCACAGCTTTATGATTTGTTAGACAGGAGTGATGTAATAAGTCCGACAATAATAAAAAACATATTTCTGATTTTATTGTCGTCTTTTCCCACTTGCACTGGTTGTACGCCATTTTGAAACTAGCTGACGAAGACAGGTCGGGCGGCGATTGTTCTACTCCGGGCTGCTCTGTCAGTCGTATCATGTCACTCGATATTCACTCGGTAATTCACGGAATTCCACGATAAAAAAACACGGTAATATCGTGTTTCGTCAAAGCTCCGCGATGCGCGTACTGTATGTTTTATCCTTGACCTATTACTCAGTGATAAGCCTCCACCGCAAAAAGAGTTCTCGCCTTTTTATTATTAGTATAATGACTTCCTCATGTGCGGCAGGTTAGTTTGCTTCTAAAAACAGTTTTCCGTTCCAAAAAATACAAAAGTAATTTTCTACCAGACAAGCATGGTTCTATTCACCGAGACAAGATAATTTCTCTCGGTGTAAGGATATTATCGCTATGGATAAGTTCATACACTGTTGAGAAAATAAAATAATCCCATTGGTTTGCTTAGCAACAAATGGAGCGTGAATCATCTCTGTACTGAAAAGTTCTGTGCGTGATATATATAAACTGTCTTCACACATTCGGTTTATAATTAGCGATACACAGGTACAGTGGCAAGTGTTATATTTCACAGACTAATACCTCAAAAGTACCTCCGCGCATGTACATGTAAAAGAAAAAGAAATAGTGTCCGTGCGCGTGCAAGTAATAGAAAAACTAAGAGTTCGCGCATAAAAATGCACGAACGTACCAGGCGCGAGGTCATCGAGTTACAAAAAAGAAACTGCTGTCCTTAGAAACGTAGAGAGGGGGCGTTTTCTGTTCGTAATGCAGAATCAACCATTAGCACAATTTCTTTAAGCAATATACCAACGGTAAAAGTTTCACTGGAATCTCTGAACATAAAGAAATAAAACCCTCTCGATCATTATTCATTTGAAGGAAATCAACATTCTTAAAATGAAATCATATTAAGTCCGTCCTTTTCAACACACGGATGATTTCCATGACAAAAAGTCAAGACGCTGGCTCGCTAGCCTGGAGGTCGGGTGTTCGATCCCTGCCTTCCGTAAGTGGGTAAGACGCTGGCTCGCTAGTCGGGAGGTCGGGTGTTCTATCTCCGAGAAAGTTCATCTAGCTTTTCGGGCGGGGTTCCTCGTTGTCAGTGATGCATGACGGAGGGCCTGACAAGTACAGTTGTCTAGTCGTTTGGATGACACAAAAAATTGAGGTCCCGCGTACACATTGGCGTGCATGGAAAAGATCCCTTGACAGTTGGAATTCGATATAATAGTAGGACACAGTGCCGCTGTCCGGACAAAAGTTCCCTCATAGCACACTGTATGGCGTATGCCCGTCTTCGTTGGTCCAGTTAGGAGCAAAACAGTAGAACGTTAAACCCCATTTATTTTATTTCATTTTCAAAAAGCCAAACACAGTTTTCTGCACAAACTAACATTCATTGTGGTCCTCAGATTCTCTAGCTGTGTAATTTGTGTGTCCCATTATCCAAATGTTTGTCTTAAGCCATGGGTCTTGTTTCAGTGCAGTGCCTTTTTTTCTTCTTTTTTTTTGCAGTTACTATTCACTGTATATATGGGCTATATTGTGATTTATTATGGTACACAAGATGTGACATGTTATTTATTATGGCACAAACAAAATTGCTGTACTTCTCAACTTTATTAATTACAAACAGAATCTAATTCAACGGCCTGCTTGATTCTCTGGGACTCTTTTAATCATGAGGATTCGAGGAAAACATTTGAATGGCACCACACAGAGCGAAAAGGGGTCTGACAATCGGGTGGGGCACAACACAGAGATAAAAAGGACCAGAGAACGGGTTTTATCCAAAAATGGTTTGTCATCGAAGTCCAATATTTTGTGATAAAAATTCCATACAAAAGCAGCAAAATCTTGCCATAAATGCTCCCCGAGTGGTGCATCAATTTTATATTGTGTAATTCAGTCTTTGTCACAGAAACGGATTTGACTTTGAAAGATAACATCCGGAATCAGAAGTAAAATAAAATTAAATGAAGGTTTAACGTCCTATTGTTCTGCTCCTAAACTGTGCTAATGAAGGCGAGCATACGCCATACAGTGTGCTATGAGAGAAATTTTGCCCGGGCAACGGCGCTACGGCCTACTTTTATATCGAATTCGAACTGCTAAGGGACATTTCAATTAGCCCAGGCTAGGTGCTGATGAGAACGATGTTAAACTCCATTTCATTTCATTTCACGTGCACGCCAATGTGTACACGGGACCTCGGTTTTTCATCCCATCCGAACGACTGGATAGCTGTCCTTGTCAGGTCTTCTGTCCTGCATCACTGACAAGGGAAACCACATCGGAAAATCTGGGATCGACCACCCGACTGGCGAGCCAGTGTCTTACCCACTTAGGGAACCAGAAGGAGTAACCTTATTAAAATTCATACTGGTCCTTATCATTTTCCATAGTTACCTGGCGAGATGTCGTAACACTGAAAGCGCTCTCTGGTTCAAAGGGGGTTTTAAACTTGCCGAGGTTGTTATGCTAGAGAAACCCTGCCGTAATTTAGAGTAGCACCAGTTATCCATACCTAGTTATATTGTCTCTGACCCCGAACAACCCACGATGGAGTAGAGTGTGAGGCATCCTAGCAAATAATTATTAAAATTAAAATTAAGTTTCGTGAAATTTGAAATTATTGCCGTTAACTTTTTTGTAGAAGCTATCCTTCATAAGTTGAATAAAAAGTTTGTTATTTCATATTTTTTTGACATGAAATAACTTCCTTTCAGGTCTCTGCACGCCCGTCAAAAATGCCGCTGGTTGGAGTACAATTCATTACTGTAAATAGTAACATAATAAAGGAACGTTCGGGATGAGTTAAAGGGTTTGTTATCAAGGTTCGTTTACCTATGAATTTTAAGCTGTATGTAAATTTGGTTCTATAATTGTTTTCCTATGGAGTACCTTATGTCATATGACATGTTTATCGCGAGATCACGATAAAAGTCTCCTCGTGCCCTTCTGTGTGGCCTAACTACGGCGCAATGAAATCCCTTAGTCAACAAAAGCCATGAGCATTTTCAATGAGGGGAAAGTTAGAAAATTGATAGCTGGCAATAGTAGGGGTCTATAAAATCGTTTTCAAACATTTCAAAAGCTTTTGGTGTTCTATTTCATGATGGTAATGGCCAATCGTCTCATTGATGACAAAACATGCTTTTAGCTCAAGTGTTTGTTGAGCCTTTCAGTTTCGAGTCAAATGTCTCGCGTAGTCTCGAAGTGTTCACGTGACCTGTCACCTATGAATGGTGGCCACGCGTTTTGTAGACTGACCAGTAAACTAATCCTTTTGGTTTGTCTAAAGCCCCTGTTGACATGTTTAGTCGTTGGTCTAATTGCTGGTTAATTAATCGGAAGTTTATTATTCCCCTGTGTGTATTCGCTTAGATTTATCAATGTAATAGAAGCGTATTGCCACTAAAGTGTCCGAAAATTAATATTTGTTATTTCGTTCCGCTTCTAAACATTTCAATACCAGTTTTGTATGTGCCTTTTGATCGACCATTGGGAGTGGAGACGGGAACGAAACGAATCTGTTTAGTATCACCTGCTTGTTAATGATCTTTGCTTAATGGGGTATGTTATTGGGTAAACAATTGTAGAATAATGGGGTGGGGTAACAATCTAAGAGTTTAAACATCATTGTTATATAAGAAAATGTCTGCTCTCAAGAGTGATTAACCCCACAACCATGTAGACTTCTAGTACTTATTAGAAATCCTGGTTTATTTTACTTTCCTTAAGGTTTGTTGGGGTTTTTTCTAATTGTTACTGGCTTTTGTTTCGTTACTTTTAAATCTAATTAAGGTTTCTGCTGGTGCCGTGATTTTTGATATGTCCCAGAGTTATCTACCGTAAATATACTTTCAAACAGTTTGGGGTCCACGTTTGTTTAGTTTTTTGTCTTGGTTTTTTGCTTTTGGTTGTTTCTTTTTGAGGGGATCACGGTGGCTAAGTGGATGAGGCGCTGGTTCGCTAGCCTGGAGGTTGAGTGTTCGATCCCTGCATTGGCCGAGAAAGTTCATCTCGATTTTCCGGCGTGATTTCCCCTTGTCAGTGATGCAGAAGGAGGGCCTGACAAGGACAGCTGCCTAGTCGTTCGGATGGGACGAAAAACCGAGGTCCCGTGTACAAATTGGAGTGCACGTAAAAGATCCCTTGGCAGTTGGAATTCGATATAAGAGTAGGCCGTAGCGCCGCTGCCCGGGCAAAATTTCCCTCATTGCACACTTTGGCGTATGCCCGTCTTCAATTAGCTCAGGTACGGTGCTTAAGTGTAGGATGTTAAACCCCATTTCATTCATTCATTTGTTTCTTTTTGATCAAAACTGATTTGGGTATCTGCTTATTTATGTAGTGTCTTTGCCGGGTTTTTTTCTTTTCTTTGCTTTGTTTATTTATTTTTAAATTTGGGTTTGTGATAGTGTCGTGGATTTGAAGTGTTCTTGTTTGTCCCATTCTTGTTCCTTTTTGTTGTTTCTTACTGAAAGTAATTTGGGTTTCTGCTAGAATTTCCTATTATTCTTCTTCTTCAAATTTTCCTTGGTTTCTTGCTTTTTTTAAAAAAAAAAAAAAACTAATTTGGATTTCTGCTGATCTTGTGGTTATATCTATCATTCATAGCTTGGGTTTCTGCTGGTGTCGTGGTTTTAGCGTTCATTTCTTCTGATTATTTTTCTCATTCTGCTTCTTTTATTTTTGTATTAAATCTAATTTTCTGCTGGTGTCGTGATTGTAGCGTCTACGTCTACGTCTTCGGATTTTTTTTTTCTTGCTCTTTCTTTTTTTATCTTTTTTTTTATAAAAAATAATTTGTGTTTCTTTTCTTAATTGGTCACTGGTTTTGTTTGTTTCTCCCTTTTTTTTAATTAAAACTAATTTTGACTTTTGCTGGTCCCATAAAAAATAAAATAAAACCTAGTACGAACAATCCAAACCATTAGACAAAATACGAAGTCCTAAAAAAACGGTATAGGCAAAATAGTGTAATTAGCGTATGGACTGTTCACCGTGTACGAAATACACGACAGGCAGTGGTAACCGGTGTCCGAAAGAGTAAGCAATGTTCTTCTGCTTCTAATGTTCATTGGTTTTGTTTGTTTCTTTTATTTAAAAAAAATTAAATAATTTTAAGTTTTTGCGCGTAGGGTCTTTAGCAGTGGGAGGAAACCGTAGGCGTCGATTTTAAGGCATTTTACTATCGTTTTCTTCTGCTTTCCTTTCTTCAGTCGTGCTCGGGTGTTTTTGACTATCTAATTCATATCCTGTCTGACGAAATTAATTGAATGTTTGTTAGGTGAATCGAGGGTTAGCAAGTCCCCTCCCCAGTTATTCATGTATGGTGTTGTCGCTTGAAATTGTGAAGTGTCAGTTGTTATCAAATTAAACATAAGGTCAATAGCTTGGAGGCGCCACTTGCCTTATAAAACAAAATATAAAAAGTAAAGGACTACCGGTAGTGTTGACTTTCCATTAATCTTACAGATAATAGCAAATGACGTCTAAAACCGCCCACAATTTATAAAATGAAATAAAACCAAGCACGAACAACCCAAACCACAAGGCAAAACTCGAAGTCCTAAAAAAAACGGCATAGGCTAAACACTGTAATCGGGCAAAACAGTGTAATCTGCATATGGGCTGTTCACCTTGTACAAAATACACGACAGACAGTGGTAATAGGTGTCCGGGTGAATAAGATTACCTGTCCCCTGGCGCGCAATATTTCACGGGATGCGTGGAAGAGGGATTGTTGGTTTTCAATTAAGAATGTATTTATATCGTTTGCCGTTCTTGATATATTTTTTGAAATAACAAGTAGAAATTAACGATATGCCATTTGCATTTGTCGCTGAAATATTAATTTTTTCTACGTTTAATTCGCGCTAATATGTACTCAGGATATTCCATTGTTCAAGATTTAATTCGCGCTAATATGTACTCAGATTAATTAATAAATTAACATTTAATTAAGACAGTAGCTCCATATTAATACCTTTACTAATATATCATATTATAGGAAACGGGATATTTTTGTATTAATATATAGAAATTTTCGTGTAATAAAAATATATTAAAAGGGCTGGTTGGCTTTTATCATATACATTAAGTAAATTTAGGTATATTTTTCTTTATTAAATCTAAAAGATTAGGAATTTTTTAACCGTTACCATCGTGAAGCACATTGTACATATGTATATCAATGAAATGAAATGACATGGAGTTTAACGTCCTGTTGTCCAACTCACTTAACGTGTAAATTCCATTGGCTTTGCATTGTTTATTATTTTTAGGAGGGGGGGGGGTAAAAATATAATCCCTGATCTCCAATCCCATTCATTTATGGATTAAATATGGTTTATATAAAAAAAAAATCTAACAAATGTTGGCCTCCATGTTGATTATACTGTTATAGTTCTTTGCATCTTTATTAAGTTTTTATTATTTTGACAAGTTTTTTTTCTCATCAAATGTTTTACATTCAACCATGTAGATAATGGATAATTAAATTTAACTAGAATTTTGATAAACAGTATGAAGATTCGCATTCAAACTTTCCAAATTGTATTTACTCATTCCACATTTAACAAAAACCCAATAATTTGTCGTTGATATATGCTTCGCTCTACTTGCGGTCATCTTCAATCCTATTTGAGGGATTTAGACCACGATTTTAAAAATTGGTTCTTAAAGTAGCTAAGTCTCTGACTCAATATCACCCAAAGTCTAAGACATTGAAAACTCGAATTATTTGTCAATTTAAATCAACATTGGTTTTTATGCGAAAAAAAAGCATTTAACCATCGGTACACGAATCATGTACCATAGTGCGTTTCGGTGTCATTTGTAACAAGGGACTCGAAGAACGATGCTAGACGTAATCTACGGGTCATGTCAATCATTAACGCCATTTTCTTATCTGGAGAGCATACGCAATAAATACTTTCGGTGTAGACTGGAATAACCGGACGCTATAGACTTCTCGCACATTTCTCTGAACATAATTCTAATTCACTTGATATTACATTATTATATGCGTTGCGACCCATTTGTGTCAATTTCTAGGAACCAAAATTAGCGATTTAGCTCCTTTAAATAATATTATTTACCTTTTTGGGTTTGTTTTTTTGTAAATGCAAAGGTGTCGTTTATCGTTATTGGTTGTGTTCGTCAGACAACTCTTGTGCTACAACATTAATTATTGTGAAATAATACTGTCATGTTTGAGAATACTTGACATTGGGGACCCCGCCTCTTCTGCTGTAAAATTATCGCTAATTATTCCTCAATGCATCATCGATTATCGCATAGTTAGTTTATTTCTCGCTTTAATGGAACGAAATGGTTTGATATCAGTGTATATTACAGCGATACATCAATCAAATTACTTTACCAGTCGATCAAAGAGTTCCTGTCCATCGCATCACTATCCATAACAAAACGACGTTCCTGATTCGCCAATAAGTAATCACGTGATCACAACTCTCCGCCCCTAATACAAATATTTGTAATTGAATGATAATGTCGTAGTATTTTGGGTATCTAATATCAAATAAGAGGCATGGTATGAACTAAACAATATTACTAGACAGCTATATTTATTAACCGAAAAATCTAACGGAGAAGAAGGATATAAAATATTAGAAGAAACTGTCGACAATTACTGAGATGACTGATTCAAAATAATTATTGAAAATATCGAGGAACGATAACCATTAACACGGAAATATATTTAAACATTTATACCTACTCAGTGCTTAGTGTTTCCATTAGTGTTTTAAAAATGTGGAGGGCTCATTGCTTTTATTTGTGATTTGTGACATTTTTACGAACGAAATATGATTCATCCTTTAAGTCAGCAACATTCGAACCTGTTTTCTGGGGCCATTCCAGGGATGTACACAGGGGTATCGTTACCCCAGAATCACGGATCGGCGTTTGTTGGTGCCAGTGGACAAACTTCGTTTTTAATAGACGATATACTCGGAAATCCGTGCTCTTCGGCTAATATGAATATGACATTATCCCCCAAATCTAACTTGGCTCGACCAACGCCCATCAACCCCGTTTCCTTACAAACGAACTCATTAACGGGGCCGCTATCGGCTTCTAATCTCTACAAACCGTTAGCCATCTATGATCCGTCCGTGTTATCCCCGGCATATCTACCACATATGGGTTACCCCGGGGCGTACGTCAATCCAGCAGTTTACTCTTTACCATTCAACAGATCTGAACTCAGTTTATTAGACAGACATCTACCCTTTACAAAAGGTAAGATTAGAACACCTGATACCACTTTTATATATATATATATACGAGAAATTCATATAGTCTACCACTGTATGTGTTTAATAATAAAACACTATTGTCTACCGAGATAATTGAATTTATTGAACAGGAATTGATTTGGGGGATTGGGGGTGTCAGGAAGTGGTATGAAAGAGAGAGAAATAGGGTTTAACGTCCACTCGACAGAAACTAGGTCATTTCGGGACTAACAGGTGGTGGTATGGGATGGAGGATCTTAATGATTATATTCTTAAATATTATATTTGATAAGTAAATAAATTGTCTAATATTTTTCCTGATTACAGTAATTTGCCTATACCGTTATTTTAAGACTTCAAATTTTGTCTAATGGTTTGGATTGTTCATACTTGGTTTTATTTTATTAAGTAAAAGAAATGGGGGGGGGCAGGAGTGGGGGGTTCTTCCTAATGATCATTTTCCGCTGTTACTCTACATTGTTATTCCTAAATGTTTTATTTGATATTTCAACATAGTAAGTAAGAAATGACTGTTAGATTAATATATTTCCGTATTATTAGCACCCTATATTATTAGTGTATCCTCTACGACATTTGTCACCATAATGTATGAAACGATTTATAGATGCACATATTTTTTAACCTAATATAATAATTAGTGTATTCTCAATGACAATTCAACAAAATGTAAGACATTAATGTATTCTTAATAACAGTTTTCCCCAAAATGTTAATTCGCATGCATATATGTTATATTCATACAATTACAGTAAGATAGGTAAAGATAAGATTTACAATTTTCTATTAAAATACATTTACCTGTTGAACCTTTGAATAAATTCACGTGTAGAATTGTTATCACGGTATATTGCAAACATCACAGTTGTAAATCAGTCTAGTTGTTACTTATATTTACTTCTAGTTGTTACATATATTTACTTGCACTCTAAACTGACAGCTAAAATACTTAAAGGAGCAATATAGTTATTGTGTAACGTAACAAACACACACCCACAGAGATTTGAAACTAATTCAATCATACATATTTCTTAAATACAACTCTCATTCTTAAATATAACGTGTGAAAACTCTCATTCTTAAATTAGTAGGCTACTCGAATATCGTTCACAATAAGTGACTTTATGGGCATTATTCAAGAATATTTCAACTACAAAAGTTTAAACTGTTAGAATTTTTAAATTACATTCCTCCATATTTCTCAAAATATAACGTGTGCATACTCTCATTATTAACGTAGTAGGTACCCGAATAACGTCTGTTCACAATAAATGACTTAAGGGATATAAATAATGGACATAATTCAAATATATTTCAACTCATACAAAAGTTTAAACTGTTAGAATTTCTGAAATAATATACAAATTCAACAAATTGGTATGATTAGAGACTGATTTAATGCAAAAATTTAAATTCCCAGTGTCAATTTAACATACAATCGCACCAGTATTGTGCAGAAATGAAATATAAACATGAAAAAAATTTGAGATTGTACACTCTTAATGTCAATTTAACATATAATCGCACCGGTTTGGTGGAGAAATGAAATATAAACATGAATGACAGTTTTTTCCTTGAAATGTATGTTTAGCAAAACAAGACTTACTCCTTATTTTCATGAATAACGGTTATTTTCTTGAAATGTATGTTTAGCAAAATAAAACGTACTCTTATTTTGCAAATCTTGATCAGATTGTTTTATTTATAACAACACAAACTTATGGATTTACTACTTCTTATTTTATTACACGCAACGTTTCGATACTCTTGCAGGTATCTTTATCAAGCTATGGTCAATCATGACTGTTCTTGTTTATTACAAATTTAATGTCCAGTACACAAGGCATAATATTATGGACAGGTTGATTTAATTAAGATATTTACATATGAATTAGTAATATATAGAAGATAGGTATAAGACACTAAAAAAACTAAAACGTTCTTGTATATCTAAAAGTCACTTTAATGACTACAACTATACACATATATACAATCGTACAATCAAAGAAAACAACATTAATAAAGACACAACAACAATTTATTCCTTTGAACATAGCTTCCTGATCAAAACATGATAGCAACATCGTATTATTAAAGCATATGTTTATAAAATAATATTCTTTGATGGACATTTAGTAACTGGATAGAGTAACAACTTATAAGAAAAAATTATGGAAAACAGCTAATCTTTGATAACATTCAAAGAATACTCGTATTATAAAAGCATACATTAATAAAGTATTATTCTCCGATGGGAATTTAGTAAATGGATAACGTAGCAAACTATTACACATGGTTATGAAAAACAGCTTATCTTTGATAACGTTGAGAGAAAAATTTTGGAAACGTCTCCCAAATATATTAGTGCGTGTTATACTTTATTAGTAATAGAATAGATAGCAATAATAATAAATAAATTTAAACCTTCTTAAGCAAAGCATGGCCATCGAATAATTTATTTTAAATAACAGGGACCAATGTCAAATGACATATAATTACAACTACATTAAAGGCCCAATAACACTCTTGTTGTAACTGAATAATATGTCACAATCATTATTCTGGTCAACAATTTGTACTATTTTAGAATATTCCAATTAATTGATGATACTAATTTCATCTTAACACACCTAATTTTAAATAAAATGGAAAAATTTAACTACATGGTTTGAAAATCTTTTCAAATGTAACTTAGATTTAAACATATTTTCGAATACTCTGGACAAGTAAAATATGATGTAATGCATAATTTACACAACAGGTAGGGCACTTAAACATCTAGTAGTTAGAATAAGGCTCTTGTTTTCCCTGGACCTGTCGAGTCAGCAATAGTGCCATTGTCCCTTCAAGAAAGGTTACAAAGCTTACTATACTCTATATACCAGAAGTCATTTTAAAATGATATATTATTATGAAAATATTAATGAAGATTATTACGTTTTGTTTAATATACATCAGAATATATATAGTTTATTTTACTTTATGTATCGGGAGTCATTTTAAAATGTTATATATAATTATGAAAATATTGATAAAATTATATGAAGCTTTATTTAATACAATGTAATAAAACAGAAATGTTATGAAACTTTATTACTTATACACATAAGCATACAATAAAATATAAAATTTATAATGCTTTATTGCTGATATACAACAACAATGGAATATATAAGAAAAGTTATGATACTTTATTAGTAACATACAATAACATAATTATAGAATAAACTGTTATGAAATTGTATTACTAATATTCAACAGCATAAAGACCAAAATATCCAGGAAAGTATTGACTCTTTGTTACTAATTTAGAACAAAAGATTAAGGAAAGATGTGAAACAACTTTGTACTGATACACCACAACATAGAGATCAAATTGTGCAGTAACTATTATAAGATAACAATATGGGGTCGGTAATGATTCGGGGAAACGAGATTTGTTGCATTTTTTGTAAATTTCAAGATTACTTGTATATCTTTCTTTCTTATCATGTAATTTTATCTAATCTTAAGTATTGAATAAGTTAGTCTAATGTTAAACTCCCGGTTGCGTGAATAAAATACCGTTTAATGGTTTATAAACTGTCGATGTAAACTAAATGAAAATGTCTTCTTTGATTGACATTTAGTAATTGGACATAATAACACAAAGTACAATACTATGGATACACAATTACTGAGTTTGATACTAAGCGACGTTTCGACGAGGATACTCTCGTCTATCATTTGCTTGATAAAGACGAGTCAGTATCCTCGTCGAAACGTCACTTAGTATCAAACTCAGTAATTGTGTATCCATATAATTGTACCTTGTGTTACATAAAAATGGACTCGATCGTGCAAATGAAGGACCATATTGTGTCAATTAAAATGTTTAGCAAACAGAATTTTTTTAAAATGAACTAAAAAGCATGAATAAAATACCCCTTTATGCTTTATAAACTCTCGATGTAAACTAAATGAAAATGGACTCGATTTTTCAATTGAAGGAACATTGTGTCAATTAAAATGTTTGGCAAAAAGAATAATTTTAAAATGAACTAAAAAACATGAATAAAGTACCCTTTTATGCTTTATAAACTCTCGATGTAACCTAAATGAAAATGGACTCGATCGTTCAATTGAAGAAACATTGTCTAAATTAAATCCTTTACCAAATAGAATAATTTTAAAATAATCTAAATTCATTTGGTTTAAACAGTATTTATTTAACATATTATAATGCCATTTACAATACATAATAAAGTACATGGATTCGGAAACAAGGATGCTTATATTAATCCGTCTCTAATTCATTTGATTGTCTTTGACAAGTTCAGGGGTCATCGCTATTTTCTAAAAAAAAAATATTGATAGATAGATATTTATCAGTAAAGTATTTTCACATATACTTAATAGATTTGAGAATAATAGGAACAAGGGGAAGATGTTGACGTTAAGAAGTAATATCGTACATATAGGGGATGCTTTGAAGATGTTATCAAACGAAATCAGAACTACATCAACAGAAATTTATTGCCCAATAATATTTTGTAAACCTTTTCACGCCTACCTGTTAATTCTTTATTTGTCAAATTATCGGGCAATTTGATATTATTCCGACAAAAATATTTCTTCGGGGTATTAACGATTCGCTTGACCTCAAGTGATAGCCGTCGTTTTAATTTAAATCACAGAAAAAAATGTGTATAAATATCAACGAAATTGTATGTATGAATATAAACTACATGTATTCATAATATAATCTAAAGATTTAATTGTATATATTGCATAGTCAGTTCTTGCAGTCTCTCTAAATCGGGCTCCGAATTTACAAAAGCATTCTCAGACTTAAGTTGAGAATTTACTCAACTTTCAATCAATTACTGTTTACGAGA
Organism: Patella pellucida; assembly: GCA_917208275.1. Taxonomy (NCBI): domain Eukaryota; kingdom Metazoa; phylum Mollusca; class Gastropoda; family Patellidae; genus Patella; species Patella pellucida. The sequence continues at coordinate 14,088,380 of OU795039.1, forward strand.
AATATTTTTTGATCCAGAAACACAAAACTTTGCACATTGTTTCTTATTGAGGACTATATTTTAGTTAAAATATGGGGAACAATTCTGAGTAAATTCTCAACTTAAGCCTGAGAATGCTTTTTGAACTCGGGGCCTGGTTTGATTTCATATTTTTGTTGGTTTGGGAAACCTCTAAACATAACGCAAATATGTCTAATTAATATACAATCTTATTAAAACATAGTTCCTATTTCATTTTTCTATAGTTCAAAAGTTTGCTTCACTTGCCTTTACTACACTAGTGAAGTTCCTCGAAAGTTTAAAAAAAAAACGAAACGAAATATAGATCTGTGTTTTAATCAGATTGATTAATACACTCCGCCTTCATTATCCCGGTCTGTGCAGAACCGTGCGACGTTAAACCCCATTTCATTCCTAATTCTTACAAAGGAATTAAAAATATTGGATAAACATGTAATGTAACATTTATTTTTGGCTCCTACCATTTACTACTTTATTTGGATTTTGATATGTAATAGATGAAACAAAATACATCATAATTTTATTAATTACACAAATTTCCAGTTATATGTTCATATTGTAATTCCGCAGTATCGTGGACACTTTGGCCCGCACGTTAAAGAACCCCTGACATCCGGAATACGACGTAGGGTATGTAGAAACGCCACTATCCTGCACAGTGTTCCTCATCCAACTATATATGGTGTGTGTCCCTTTTTATTAGCTCAAGGGGGGTTAGGTGGCGTGGAGAAAGGGGGGCCTTCTCTACCTCGTAGGTTTCCTCCGGGTCCTCCGGTTTCCTCCCACTGCTAAAGACCCCTACGCGCAAGCGATTTAGCGATTTATTGAAATAAAATTAAACCATATGTTCGTCCCGAAATGACCTAGCTGTGTTGAGTGGACGTTAAACCCCCATTTCTCTATCTCTATCGCTCTATCGCTTTGATTGGCAGGCGTTAAGTCCACCTACATAATATCGATTATCAAGTAACGTTTTTAATGGATGTGGTACCGTTACCCTATTACTACAAATTAAAAATAAGACTTTTAATATATAGATAAGAAGCGACCGTTTGAAAGGAATGGACTAAATCAATGAGGCATAATTATATCCGACTTCGTGTTAGCCTACGTGACCCTCGAAGCAGGCAAATAGGAAACAGTTATCCAATGGGGCTGCAATTCAACCGGGGTGATGTTAGCTGCAATGTGCATTTTTTTCCACAATTTTTTCTGTAAACGCAAGTGGAAAAAGTGTGTATAAACCGACATCCAAACTCTCATTTTAACCACAACTAAACATAATATCAAAGCCGTATATCGAACTTTCAATGAAATTGACTGAAATGCGGTCTCGCTCGACAGCGGCCTCGTTTCGTACACTCTATCATTTAGCCTCGATCTAAAATTTCCGGGAGTATGACGTCAACGTAACGGTAAGAATCTCCGCTTACGACTCCATTTAAGAATAAATTAAATCAATCAATGAAATCATGTTTACATCCGAGCCGAATCCAAGCCATCCGTGGGTCTACAGAGTTGATTTTGTGCTTGTTGTGTAAATACAGATCCAATTTATATGACATCTGAAGCCTAAATAAAGACTTGCAATAATCAGATTTAGCTCTTGCATAATGTATGTTTAATATCACTTAATTGGTGTTTAGAGTTTTTAAACCCTATTCAAAGTCTAAATATCCACATGTACCTAATTATTACGTTTGATCTTTGTATTCTTGATTCTAATTTTGAACAATGTCGGTCTTTGTATAACATGATACCCTGTATATGACTTCTCACATGTTCCCAGTAATCATATATATTATTATAGTAAATTTTGTGGTTTCCTGTGAAGTTTGTGTCCAAGGAAGCAGTTGATATAATTCAGTTTTAGTCAACCAGTGGTGGGGTAACGATTGGTCTTAAGAAACTGGAAGGGCGCGTGATGGCCTCTCGATTTTGAATGTGTCCTAGATAAGCAGAACAGAGGGTGACGATATTGGCTTATTGGGTTCGAATATGAAAAATACATACATTAATATTAGAAATAGGCTTTCTATCTGGACAGCAGTTTGTGCATTATATCTTTTGGACCATACTAGAGGCATGGATAACCGAATGGTCTTAGGCCTGCGCTTTCGATCATAAAATCTGTCATCGAGTCAAATGGTGTGGTTACGATTAATGAATGAAATGACATTGAAGCACATGTTAGTCCCGAAATGGTCTAGTTTGTGTGGAGTGCCCCCTCTCTCTCTCATTCTCTCTAAATGACTGGGTATTTATGTAAATTATCTTATATTCTTCGTACGTTAATACCCTCCCCCCCTCTCTCTCTCTCTCTCTCTCTCTCTAAATGACTGGGTATTAATGCATATTATCTTATATTCTTTGTACGTTAATACTTTAAACTGTTGGGTATTAATGTCTATATATATATTTATATATAAGTGTAACAAAAGCACTTAGAAATGTTAAAATAATCAAACTCATAATCATGAGTTATATTTACCACTCCACCCACTCTCGAGTTTATCACCGTATTTCATCTCTAGATTCTGGCTATTATCAAGTTTTAAAGATGACCTCTGTAAGAAGAAGGTTGACATCGGGCTTCATTATGACTAATTAATACAATAACTTGAACAATATCCTAACACGTTTCCGAGTGGTATACTATTATAAAGACAAAGACGAGACAGGGGTACTGTTAAGGAAACCTTTTCGATACTTGAAATAGCGCCGAAATAAAAGTAAAGTATCAAATCGTATAGCTTTCTATGTGCCTGAATATGCTGCTATAGTAGCAGCAGACTTCACCAGCAACGCCAATTTGCTAAATATTCCTGACACTTTTATAAAGACTATGACGAGACAGGAGAGTACTATTAAGGAAACCTTATCGATACTTTAAATTGCGCCGAAATAAAAGTATCAAATTATACAACTGTCTATGTGTCTAAACACCCTGCTATAGACACTGCAGACATTACCAGCAACGCCAATTTCCAAAATATTTCTGAAACTTTTATAAAGAGAGAGACGCGACAGTAGTAGTATTAAGGAAACCTTATCGATTCTTTAAATTGCGCCACAATAAACGTATCAAATCTTATAACTTTATATGTTTCCAAACACGTTTCTATAGACACTGCAGACATTATCAGCACACGCAAATTTGCAAAATATTCCTGAAACAAATACCATTGGTACTACCATGGTACCATTAAACGGATAGTCTTACAGAGTCTAACTGCCATTAGCTGTTAAAATTACTATTATTGATACTATTTGCCAAGATTGTCATTCCTGAGGCTTGGTACCATTTGCCACGAGTGCCATTCCTGAAGCTTGGTACTATTTGCCACTGGCACTTTTCACGAAGTTTTGTACTATTTGCCACGGATGTTGTTCATGACGCTTGGTACTATTTACCACGGGTGCCATTGATGAGGCTTGGTACTATTTGCCACGGGTGCCGTTCGTAAATTTTGGTACTATTTGCCACGGCTGTCATTTCTGAGGCTTGGTACTATTTGCCAATGGTGCTGTTCATGAGGCTTGGTACTATTTGCCACGGGTATTCGTGAATTTTGGTACTTTTTGCCACGGTTGCTCTTCCTGAGGCTTGGTACTATTTGCCCATGGGGTCATACGATGGGGCTTCAACTGTGCTCATTTGGAAAATCACTTAGCTTCCCAGCGTTGAATCCAATTTTACATTTGAATTTAGTCACCTACTGAATCGGGAAGATTATTGGGATGTTTGGTTGTTGTTTTTTTTTTGGACAGACAATGTTGGTGGTGGTGGTGTGTAACGTTATTTATTGTATTAAAGCCCCAATAACACCCTTGTTGTAACTGAATAATTTGTCCCAATCTCTATTCTGGTCAACAAATTGTACTATTTTACAATATTCCAATTAATAAATGATACAAATTTCATCCTAACCCACCTAATTTTAAAAATTGGAAAAATTCAACTACATGCCGTAACATGGTTTGGAAAGCCTTACGTAAGCACTTCCAAATGCAACTTGGATTTAAACATATTTTCGAACCCTCTGGACAGGCAAGATAGGTTGTAATGGATAATTTACACAACAGGTAGGACACTTAAACATCTAGTAGTTAGAATAAGGCTGATTTTTTTTCTGGACCTGTCAAACCAGCAAGAGTGTTATTGTCCCTTTAAGAACATTGCATCTGCGAAAGTTAAAACATAATAAAACTAACAGTTAAATTTTCCGGGCCATGATGATCAAATTATTAGTAGTTTATAAGTCATAATTGTTTACGTTTAATCTAGTGCATACATGCCTATTTGGACATTTTAATTTTACAAAAATAGATTTTCTAACGAGCAGTTTTTGAAAGGTCAATTAATAGCCGTGGTCTTTTCGACAAGACTATTACCATTATCGAAAACAAATCGATTTTCCCACAATGTTTGTGCGTGACCAAATATACACATTTGTAAACATGTATATTATTGTCTAGTACTTTCTCATATTAGAAAACGGACAAATTTAGATTATTTAAAGAGCAGTTATTAAAAGGTCATCTAATAGCATGTTATTCTCGACAATATATCATTACAAATTGATTTTCCCACAAAACTTTGTCAGGGGTTGCCCTGTAAGGTCCCCTTAAAGGCTATCTATCAAATATAAAAGTCCGCCTGTATTTCCTTTTGAAGCGTATCATATGTTTAAAAGTATTCCTTCTCTTTGTATATTGTTAGCAATTACTGATCAACACACGATTACACTTAAGATTAATACGGAAATATCGTGTCTTATAGTTCAATTATTTCCTATTCTCTTACTTGGTGTTAGTGGCCTATATTATGCGGCGGATGAATTGGCGGAAGTGTGATAAGATGGTATCCTGAGTCGACCAACAGCCACACTACTGTACCGACTGTCAGACTTAAGGACGGATTGTGCGTTGTTCGGGTGGTCGTCTCAGTTCGCTTTGATGTAACCAACTTCAAAACCCAGCACGTGCTCTGAGTAATATTTCCTATTGTTTTAATAAGTATTTGCTTGTGATCAAACATGATATGCCGACTCGATTACCCCCTTCCTGTAATGGCTTGTTAAGAGTCTCAATGTTTAATTAAATTGGTTAATTTGAACTGAATTTGAAAAATAACGGCTATTTCGTTGGCGCGATGTGGGTGATGTCATTGTTGAAAAATTTTAAAACCCCAATATCATCCGGAACGCAATTAAAGTGTGACACTTTAGTTTTAAAATGAAGGTTCGGGTGTCCAAGTTTTATTAGATGTAAATGTGTTGTTTTTCAAAGTTTGTATCTATGCTATATCACGAGTCGTTCTACTATATTGATCATTCTGCACACAAAAATACATCTTCTCTATACTTCGAGAATTAATCTCTCTCCTGAATGTCCGCCATATCTAGAAATTAGCATATTGCTTTAAAATAAAATAAAACCAAGTACAAACAATCCAAACCATCAGACAAAATTCGAAGTCCTGAAAAACGGTATAGGCAAAATAGTGTAATAAGGCAAAATAGTGTAATCAGCATAAATTATGCTTTTTAATGTTGTTCTATCCCATTTCACACATACAAAGACTAATACACCTATTCAATTATATTAAATGGAAGCAGAATAAATATTTCCTAAAATTCTCGAAGTATACTTAATGTTTTCGACTAAAATAGTCTATTTAGGACTTAAAATGTCCGTCAACTAGCTTAGTGTCTGTTCTCAAGCGGAGCTAACTGTAGACAGACAGCCTAAGTTTAGTATGATAAACAAAACATGGAAATAATTTAAATTTGAAGCTCTACACATTGGGGTTAAAATACTGGTGTATATTACAGAGTTGTTTCACTTGCATCTTTAAGATAAGGCTTCTCTGTTTACCCAATATCTTTAAAGTTTCTTTTATCTGGGCCCAATTTCTCTCTTCATCAAGTACACTTGTCAGTAAGATGGTTAAAGTGACGGCTCTATTGGTGGAAAGATGTAGTTATAATGAGGTTATATAACTTATAAAGTGTTGGCTAACAAGATAACTCTAGAGCTCTATTGATTCGACCACCTTCCGCCATCAGATCACAAACCACACCGACGCTTTATCTCTGTACACGTCCACGTGTCTTTGATAAGATGACTCGAATATCCTCCGACTGACACTATAGAAACGTTTGATACAACATCGACTTCTGTCAATACCTCGTCTATGTAGGTGTAAAATGCTTCTCTAATGCCCGCAATACCGATATCACCAACGATATAATACCATCAGCTCATCAGTTGTTTATAACCACAACACAATGGGGAGTTGGTCGTTGTCATCTTGGCTATAGACATATAAAGACATATCATCCCATGCTATCTGTTCAGTCAATATTTTTAAACCTAAGATACTTTGTATTTCACTAAATAATCATCGGATTAACAATTTATCTTTATCATAAAGCACTTAAAGGATTCGCCTATCAGTAATGTGGCGCTAATATCGAGAGAACCTGTCAAATCAGTGGTCACATAGGTCTGAAAACTATTTATTTGTTGGCCACCAGCGACTTCATTGGGCTGAACGGATTTTTGAATGATATGTATAAAATATCCGTTGCAATTGCTCATGAAATAGACTGAATATATCTGATCATACTCTAGGTTGAAATCGTGTATTCAGTTTTTGATAAAATTCAACTAAGTACGAACAATCAAAACCATTTGACAAATGTGAAGTCCTAATAAAACGGTATAGCCATAATCGTAGGTTGAAATCAACCCCATATTCAACTCAATACCTAATCAAAACCACGGATTTCTTTTTAATATCACAATTAAGGCTGGAACTACGCATTTCTTTTTTATTTAGAACTGTAGGTTGAAACTATACGCATTTCTTTTTGATATCAAAATGTATGTTGAAGCCATTTATCTCTTTTAGATATAAAAATGTTGAAATCTTGTATTCCCTTTTTGGTATTTTATTAAGTTATATGTTGAAATCATGTATGTCTTTAGTTGATATCTGAACCAAATATATGGTGATGAAACCATAAAATGTGACAATTTAAAAAAAAAACGAAAAATATATTTTTACGGAAGAATAAAAAGAAAAAGACAAATCAGTTTACGATATCCGGGGGTTTAACGTCCACTCGACACAAACTAGGTCATTTTGGGACTAACGTATGGTTTTCAAATTTTATTTCAATAATTCGCTTTCGCGTAGGGGTCTTTAGCAGTGGGAGGAAACCGGAGTGCCCGGAGGAAACCAACGAGTTTGAGAAGGCTCCCTCTCCATGTCACATACGCTCACACCAGGGCTCGAAACCTCAGCCGCAAGCTAGAGGTAGACCACTAGGCCAACCCGACCCCCATGTGTATCGAAACGTAGCATGTTAATACATTCAGGAGTAGTATATCCATATAAGTGTTTTTAATTCACAAATGTGCAGTTTACAATTTACAATTCTTATTTTACAATATTGTAGTATTTTGTTTGAATTGGTTCGCGAAGTAAGTTGATTACACTATTTTACCTATACCGTTTTTTAGGACTTAGAATTTAGTCTAACGGTTTTGATTGTTCGTACTTGGTATTATTTTATTAGTATTACTATGACGAGTTTTTATACAAGGATATTTGTGAGGCGCGTGAAAAAAATATGTTTGCTTTTTTTTGGGAATAGAGGAGGGGAGATGGTGCGTGAACAGTTCATTTGCTGATTACACTATTTTGCCTATATCGTTTTTTAGGACTTCGAATTTTGTCTAATGGTTAGGATCGTTCGTACTTGGTTTTATTTTATTCAACTAAATTTCTGATCTCTTTACTTGTAATCTCGGCTTTTCGCGTTTGTTTTAAATCAAATAGTACTTTTTGTTTCTTTTTCAGGCCCGAAGCCAATGTTTTGGAATCCCTACCTCCAACGTCCATTACATAAGCGAAAGGGTGGCCAGGTTAGGTTCTCCAACGACCAAACGTTAGAACTGGAGAAAAAGTTTGAATCACAGAAATATCTGTCACCTCCTGAACGAAAAAAGTTGGCAAAAATTTTAACTTTAACGGAGAGACAGGTGAGTTGGAGAATTAATTAAAAAAATAATATTTAATTTCTCAAAATGTAAGATTTAAGTTTGAAAATCAAAAACAGATAATAAAAAGGGAATATATTGTAACTTTCTGTCAAATTACTTTATTCTGAGCAAAGTTATTAGTGTTTAAAGTTTTTAATAAGTACAGCTTAATCTTGGTTTTTCTTGCTACCATTTTTACGATAGTAAACGAAGTTTCTATTATCCATTTTTAAATCAAATTATTAAATGGCGACCATGTTTCAATCCATTAAAAATCATGACCAACCGATGATCTAGATAGTTGATTATTTGATTGTCGTGTGAATAATGTCTGATTAATAATTTGTATCACATTTGAGGTTATATACGTACAGACCATAAAAGGCAGATTTAGCTCTTACATAATGTATCTTTAAATGAGGAGAGACAATGTGTGATCAACCACATTCATGTGTCGCAAGCATCTCATTTTAGAAACGGCACAAACCAATTAATTCTACCGATTTCAATTTTTCTGCAAGTCTTTATTTTTATTTGTTCAACGCTGACAGGTGATAGCGTTTCAGAACTGCAGGAAATTTGCTAATTCGGGTTGCTTTGGATTGTGCGTGGTTTGGTTAAGTAATTGTCAGTCATGTTATGTTGAATACCGATTTTAGAATAAAATGTCTCAACCCTTTCTGAAACCTTTTCACACAAACATATAAAGGTCTTTAGATTCATGGTTTTTGATCCATCCACATGTCCCAGCCAGAGCCATTCATTAAATATAATATTACCACGAATATTATAGTAGCTTCCTTGGATACATGATCTGTAATAGTTTCATTGTGTAATAGGTTCGATTTTATAGATTGAAAAGTAAAATATATTTAAAAAGATATTTATTTAATTAACATATCAACATATTCGAACGTACCATTTTATTTTTGATTTCTTCTCCACTAGTCCTATGTATTTACAAACAGTCATTGAAGGTTGGGTGGACGAATGGTTATCGCATGTATATATACAACTTTTAAACTGTAAATATCCTGTGAAATGATTGTTTTAGAATACAAATATAATTATGTATTTTGTATATTGTGAGTAAATATATCTACAAGAAAACAAAACGCGTGTACATTGGATCATTAGGCCTTTCATTTAGTTAGGCGGCGTGGTTTCGATTCCCCGCTTGTACGTGGCAGGGAATAGGATCGCCAATCTCACAAAATTGTGTCAAGTGGACGTTAAACCCCATTTCCATCTACTCCCTACTAATCAACGTGCATATTCGAAAACAATCGGACGTTTCTTTTGCAAATAGTCTCCAAAGTATTGCAAAAAGTTACCAGATGGACAAGTATGTTATGGGTTTGCACATATCCAAAACAATTTTACACGGTTTCAAAAATAATCGTCAAAAATATGGAAAATTGAACTTTTGACAAAAACGGTCCTACTATATCACTTTTTTGCAATACTTTGGGCGATATTGGCAAAAAACAACACTCTTGTCATTTAAGGTCAGTGATTAGTAGTATCCCGTTCTAAAATTAGTTTGAAAATTAGTTTTTCGGATATTTTCAAACAAAATTGAATTCATTTTAATATATTTGCAAAAACTAATCTATCATTATATTTACTTTTAGGTAAAAACTTGGTTTCAAAACAGAAGAGCAAAATGGCGACGATTAAAACAGGTGGGTTTAAATTATTAATTTTAAAAAAGAGCTATGTAATATTGACCATGTTCCTTTTAAAGATAATCAATATTTTAAAGGTCACTGTATTTTATTGATTTTAAAAAGAAAAATTAATGGTCTAATACGATTTGAGATAAGTATTAGAAAATGAAAACCTACTCAATAAATAAAAGCCAAATGAAGAAAAGTATTTTGGAGATATTTTAATACGTTTTAGTTTTATATTTATAACATAGTTTTGAAACCTTTGTAATGTTTTGTAGAAACCATTGAAAAACATTTTAGAAACATTTGAAATACATTTATTTTAGAAACATATGAAATATGTTTTAGAAACAGTTGAAATATAGTTTAGACAGTTTTTAAATATAGTTTGGAGACATTTAAAATATAGTTTGGAGGCATTTAAAATACATTCTAGAAACTTTTAAAATGTAGCTAAGAACAATTTAGAATATTCAAAATACATTTTAGAATCATTTAAAATATATACCAGAAATATTTAACATATTTTTCAGAAACATTTAACAATTATTGTTTAAAATATCTTTTAATCGTTTAAGATATGTTTTAGAATCCATTAAACGGTGTTTTAGAGATATTTAAAAGATTATGCTTTAGAAACATTTGAAATATATTATATAGTTTTAAAAACATTTGAAATATATTATATAGTTTTTGAAATATTTGAAATATTTTTTGAAATATTTGAAATATTTTTTAGAAACATTTGAAATATGTTTTAAAACAATTAAAATATTATGTTTTAGAGACATTTGAAATATGTTTTTAAGAAATTTAAAATATAGTCTAGAAACATTTGAAATGCGTTTTTATTTTTAAAACATAGTATAGAGACATTTAAAAGTTTATATGAACTTTTAGAATAATACATTTTAAAAACATTTTACATATAAATAAATACTAATAAAGAAAACTTTAGAAAATATTATTGACGAAACATTTAATTTAATCTATTTTTGAAATTATAAGAATTTGATAATTTATTTAGGATTCGCCTACAAACGAAGACGTTGAACCAGGGGAAGGGATGGAAAACAACGACTCAGAGAAGAGAGAAAATTTACAAAGAGAAGGAATAAGGGAGGACACGGATTGTTCTGCAGATGAGATTGACGTTGATGATGAACATTGTTAAAGTGCTAATTCAAAATGTTGTGAACGGATATTTTATTTATGTTATATGAACCCACTGGTATTGTACCCTGAACAGCTAAAACTATTATGAACAAAAAGAAAGAAAACGGGAAATACTACAAAATGTCCGCAAAAATAAATTATTAATGGGCGGATTTGTTGTTCAATCGCCCGCTTCCACCTTCAGGCGATATCACTGATAAAATTGCCTAATTCTTATATGAACTGTTATAAAAAACGGTGCATGTTTCAATAGATGAAATGAAATAGGATTTAACGTTCTAGTTTTCTGGATGTTTCAAAGACAAAGTCTTTTTGATGCAATTACATTCAAATTTAAATGTTTTGAATTTTTATTTTAGGTGTGCATCATGTGTTTTGCGTATTTAAAAAACCCAACATATATGATTTGTGTCATATTTAAATGAATAGTTCACAAGTTTAATAAATCTTTGTGCTAAATTATATAATTTAAGGGACAAGAACGATGTTTACTAATGTAAGGGTAACACAAGTGCTTGTTATTTTGGGACGCCTAACAGATTATGTTAAAACAAAGCAATACAATGCTCATTATTTGGCTTACATATTACGTCCCTTATTTTTATTTTGCTCGCAATTCCCATATTTCATATGTAATGCTAATTTCAAAGATCCTGGAATTCATTCAATATTAATACCAACGTAGTTAAAGAAATTATATTTATTTAATTTTATACAAACCAAATAAACTTAAAGTCTCTCATAAATGTCAAAATCCAAAATCCTGCTGGAGAACGAAACAATACTTTTTACTGGTTTTTTGTTTGTTATTTTTTTTCTTTCTTTCTTGGTACAAAATGATGGCCACGATATGTAATTCTACACTCCAAACTTCTTCTGTATTATTATACATTAGACATAACACCATTGTGCTATTTTATAAAGTGCTATATTTCCAATGTTTCTTTTCAGCCAGGACATTATAAATATTTGATTTGTTGCAATTTTGTACCATCGGAAAGTTAACACTAAAGAATCTGTAACTATAAAAAAAACATAATATTTGTTACCATCGGAAACTGTAACTATAAATAAAACATAATATTTATTACCATTAAAGCATTCCATTTACCAACAGACTGTCTTTATTAATATACTATGACTTTAATAATAAATATAATACGTTTTATTAAAAAGTTATTTATCAATTTTCTCCCTAATCTTCATTGTATTATGTTTTAAATTAAATGTTTTTTCTTATAAATGTATGGTGTTGGCAGGTTTTATACGTCGAATGGTTTCTCTTGCTTGTGGGTTTGTGGGTATGGGTCAATAGCAATGGGTGGAAAACGGGGACAAAGAGGAAACTCCATGTGGTTAGGGAGGTGACTATACTTCGTGTCATGTGCATGTTTCCGTACTACGTCACTTAATGACAGACCTTGTCATCTAAAGGCCGTAAGGCTAAGGCTGTACTATAAGCAAAGATTTCCCGGGAACAGCAGATATCCCGGGTTTGTTTAGTCTTTTTAATTTTTTATTCATATAGTCATAGAGTAATGGGTAATGATAATTTATTACGTTCATTGTTATTGGTAATGGCGATTAATTGCATTGCTAAATACAAGAACGTAATAGTAATGATACGATTTAAAACGTAACGGTCATGGTAATGTAATTCCTCAAACCTTTCAGTCGGAACCCATTATACAACTTTTCCAGTGGTATTTAGGCCAAAATCATTGGTCAGTAAAAACTTCCTGTCAGTCCACAAAGAACGCCACCTATACATGCACACAGTTTCTAACATTATTATTTATTGCTTATTTCTGGTTATTTAATAATGATTACCCTCGTGGGTTTTCTCCGGTACCCTCGGTTTCCTCCCTCTGCAAGCGAATTATTGAAATAAAATTGAACCATATGTTAGTTTGTGTCGAGTGGACGTTAAACCCCATTCCTCTCTATTTAAAAATGCTATATAAAGTTCATAGTATTACGATATAGTATAAATAAATGCTTTTCGTTTCTGGGGTTAAGGCGCTTTATCCCAAACAACGAATTTTTGCATCCAAAGTCAATTTCATACTGGATGATCGAATCATTTAATCAAAAATCGAAAACGTATTATTTGTGAAATTCTCAAAATCGGCCTTTTTTTCTTGATTCAAACCCTAACACGGTTAGTCCGGTCCTGTTGACTATGCCTCGTGAATATTCATAATAATCGGACAAGACATTAGCTATCAGTCAGGGGTTAACCCTGGAACTGTATGGCAGCACCAGTAATTATGGAAATAAGTTTTCTAAAACGCCCAAATCATTAGGGACCATCATGCATCCTCGAATAATACGTAGTAGCCTACTGTGAAGAAAATCGGGCATTAATTTCAGTCATTAATCGTATTGGTCAAGGGCAACAACTCTGAAACAGCTGTTGAGAAAATACTCAAAATCGACACGGGTCATCGTTTACTCGGAACAGTAACTATTCCTGATACTTCGAGAATAAATATCAAGAACTTCCTCGGTAAAGTGGACACAGGTAAGTGTTGACGCGTGACTACCCCGCATTAACGTATGATTGTATATCCCCTCAGATCATCAAATGAGACATAGTCCATGTACAACATATTTGCGACAGGGTTGTTCACTGGGCCACTGCGCAGAAATTTATATAATGTTAAAAGTAAATCGTAGGATGTTATCTCCAAGATTAAATTTGCTTTTTAAACCTTATAAACTTGAAAAATTATTAAACTTGGCGGGATTATTCATGGGGGTGTATAAAAGAACACAATCGACATATACGAATATTGTTTCCCGGCCTAGGTCATTTCTTTCATAAATCTTCCTTTTAACACCATGTACTGGGAGTTATTGGCATAATGTCTTTTAAAGGCAACTTGGTGTGATGGTTCATTGGGGCATGAGCAAGAACCATCCTTGGTATCTCCAGTGGTCTAATTCCGTTCCACTCCACTAACCCTGGGTTATCTGTTCTTGATGATTGTGCTATTTGTATCGACCAATCAAATATATCGATAAATACATAAAAACTGACATAAAACATCTTTCCCATCAAAAAGATACTCTAGGGCATCCGGTTGTGTTCATATCACTTCTTTTATATTAAATGTTTTGCAACCTGTCCCATAATCGAGTGAACAAGCTGTCATACTGTTGTGACCGTAAACAATAAGGCTAAGACTGATTTGTAAACTGTTTTGATTGGTTCGTAGAATCAAGCTACGATCAAGGGCAGATAATTTGTAAGGTTATACGTGAATACCCAGGGATGAACCAGGGGTATAGTGGAGTAGAATGGAATGAGACCACTTGGGATACCGAGGATGAATCAAGAACTTGCCGGACGAGATTTTGTGAAATGAGTTTATTTAATTAATACCCTGGACCAACTTTATCGACCTGCGGGCAAGCAATCCAGCATCTTACCCACTTAGCCACCGTGACCCCCTACTTTAAACGTCAAATATTTCTGCTTTTGAGTCAGATTTTGTGATATAACCCTTAATATTCAACAATTAGATTAGAATAGTGCTGTAGAAGTGTATTTTGTAACAAGGAACTATAAAGAATAACCAGGATATCCCGGGTTCGATCCTAGTTTTGGCCGAGAAATTTCCCCTTGTAAATGGTGGATGTAGGACCTGACAAGTACAGTGCATAGTCGTTCGAATGGTCCGTAAAAAAGGGCTCCCGTGTACACGTTGGCGTATACGAAAAAGTCGGAAATCGAAATAAGAGTAGGCCAAGGGCTTCGGCCCGGATAAAATTTCACTCATAACACACTTTAAAGTTAGCCCAGTCGGAGCAGAACAGTAGGAAGTTGAACTCCATTTCATTTTGTTTATTGACTTATTTTTTTTTAAACTATTTGATATATTAGAATATACAATTAGTAATTAGTAATTATAAAGAAAAAAGTACTTGAATTAATTTGACAGGAAAATATGATATGGTCATCTCCGGGGGTGTGGTGGTAGTACAAGTTAATTAATTATTATTCATTGTTTTCTCTTTGCAACAATTGTTGAAATGCATCCGTCTCTTTTTACAACAGTACTCCATTGTATAGTAGATATTGAATACGGTGTAATATACGTATCCGTATAAAATGTTGCCACATTCGCAGCCGTTCTTCACTAAAGATAATGGGAGTTGGGATGGCCTAGTGATCTAGAGTGCCGCGCTCCTACCTCTAGCTGGCCGGTCACCTCTGGCTTGTGGCTGTGGTTTCGAGCCCTAGTGTGAGCGTATGTGACATGGAGATAGGGGCGTCTTCTCAATCTCCGATTTCCTCCCACTGCTAAAAGACCCCTACGCGCAAGCGAATTATTGAAATAAAAATTGAAAACCATACGTTAGTCCCAAAATGACCTAGTTTGGGTCGAGTGGACGTTATACCCGAATCTCCCTCTCTCTCACTAAAGATACATGTTCTAAGATTTAGAAAAAGAGCTGGACGTTCTCGCTAAAGTAGTTCAAACATAAAAATGAATACTAGTAAATTGAAATGTCAGTCAAATTACTTTATTCTGTGTGGTAGATATTTAAAACAGGTCTGTACAAATATATTAAATTCTGGCATATACAAAATGTATATTTTCGTCTATGTTCACACAAAGGCCATGTTTGTGACTGGATAACACACGTCAAAAATTAGTTTATTTGCGCAGTGACAATTACCCCATGTTACATTCGTTTTTATTTCCATTTTCCGGCGAAAGTTCGGAGTATGTGCAATACTGTTAATTTTCAAATGGCACCTAGATGCCCTATCCAAACCCTAACCCCAAAAAGCTTTCAAAGGACGCTAATTAAATTTTTATTTTAGAATCTGTATAGCTCATCTGGAATGAGCTTTAATAAGGCAAGAATGGACAATAATCAATCCGCACTAAAACCTTTATAAATAGAAACAGACATACAGTTTCCGACTGAAGGTTTAATAAATGCATTTTCCGTCTGAAAGTTTAAAGAAATTCAATTTCCGCCTGAAAGTTTAAGGAAATACATTTTCATCTTGAAAGTTTAAAGAAATACATATTCCGTCTGAAAGTTTAAAGACATGAATTTTCTGTCTGAAAGTTTAAAGAAATACATTTTCTGTCTGAAAGTTTAAAGAAATACATTTTACGCTTGAAAGTGTCAAAGAAATACATTTTCTGTCTAAAAGTTTAAAGAAATACATAATTCCGTCTGAAAGTTTAAAGAAATACATTTCCTGTCTGAAAGTTGAAAGAAATACATCTTCCGTCTGAAAGTGTCAAAGAAATACATATCCCATCTGAAAGTTTAAAGAAATACATGTCTGGAAATTGAAAATGTTTTTTATAAGTGGTCTCTATTAATCTAATCTTCAAGGGTGTCTACCTGGAAACGTTTGCCAATCATATCTCTATTAACCTCTTCGTATCAATCAAACATTCTTTATGTCAGTAAACTATACCAACACGTCTATTCACACAGTGGTTACATGTTGGTTAGCATCAATATACCATTTAAAATAACTCGGTTGTCTGTAATTATATGTTAAATGGATAGACAAGCAGGCAATCGGAACACCATTAACAAGCATCGTGTTTTCCTCCTATTTAAATATTAGTTTGTTTCGCCAAGATATCCCTGATTTGTTTTAACGATTGAAGTATGTTTATGCCACTTAAATTTGTGAATAGATTTTGTTAGTTTGTTTATAATATATAATATATTATCAGTCACCTTTTGCTCCCATATTTTGTATTTTGTGTAAATGTACGACGCTCTGACGTTTCGGTTATAGAGGATTCTAACCCTATCTCTCGTGTCCGATTTTACTTTCTGTGGTTGAAACGTCTCCTGCCATTTCTATTAGCGCCATTCATCATTGTTTTACCTTCTGTGGTCGAAACGTCTTCTACCATTTCTATCAGCGCCATTCATCATTGTTTATTTTCTGTGGCCGGAATGTCTTCTACCATTTCTATCAGCGCCATTCATCATTGTTTTATTTCCTGTGGCCGTCTACGTCTACTACCATTTCTAGAAACGCCATTCATCATTGTTTTACTTTCTGTGGCCGCTACGTCTTCTATCATTCGGGGTTTTTTTGGGGGGTTTTTTTTTGGGGGGGGGGGGGGCTAGTGGTCTAGAGTGCCGTGCTTCGACCTTTAGCTAGCCGACCAGCTCCGGCTTGCGGCTGGGGTTTCGAGTCCTGGTGTGAGCGTCCCGAAATAACCTAGTTGTGTTAAGTGGACGTTAAAACTCATTTCTCTCTCTTTTTCTCTATCATTCGGTAATTATAGAAACTTGCTGAACGCAGTGAAAAGAAAAGCTATCCATAAACATGTATATAAACTAATATTGATCAAGTCTTTTTATCGCATGTCTTGTATTTAGTTTATGTCTATGTAATCAGAGAAGTGCATATTGAAAATAAATACAAATATAGTGAATTAAGCCAAACCGACTTTCTGTTTGAAATGCTCGATGAAACAAAACAGGAAACAAAACGATAATTGTGAAAGTTTATCCCCAGCCCAACCCACGATATCGCTGACGTCAGAAACATCGGTGGTGTTTAATAGCAATACGTCATTAAATATATGTATGCTGTCAAACGTTGATAACGGAAGTCTGTATTCTTATTCATATATTATGAATGAATGAATAAAATGGAGTTTAACGTCCTACTGTTATGCACTTAACCTGAGCTAATTGAAGACGGGCATACGCCATACAGTGTGCTATGAGGGAAATTTTGCCCGGGCAGCGGCGCTACGGCCTACTCTTATATCGAATTCCAACTGCCAAGGGATCTTTTACGTACACTCCAATGTGTACACGGGACCTCGGTTTTTCGTCCCATCCTAACAACTAACATATTATATTATGAATAATCATAATCAAAAATGATAAAGTAAAAAATGTCTTCTGTATTTATATTCTTTGTCGATTTGTTGATGCAAGCAAGGAATAAACTTTTGTTTTGAGAACAGACGCGAGAAAGGTAGAGAGAAATAGAGTTTAACGTCCACTCGACACAAACTACTGTAGGTCATTTCGGGACTAATATATGGTTTATTTTTTATTTCAAAAATTACCTTGTGCGTAGGGGTCTTTGGCAGTAGGAGAAAACCGGAGGACCCGGAGAAAACCAACGAGATTGGACATGTGACACTACTCCTTGTCACGTACAACCGGGGATTGAGAACAGACGCTTTATTTGGAATCAGGTCCGTAACGACTGAATCCAAGTCAAGTTTTAGCTACAAGGGGACACATTACAAATACTGAATTATATGACGTTACTAATTTCCGAATGCAAGAACCTCATCTTTCTGATGAACTAAGCATTATCCTGATGGGGTATTTAAACAAGAAGGTGATATGCTAGATAAAAAATATACATGTACTGTTATCATTTAACAAAGGATCATAAATCTTTAAAGATACCTTCCCGTATACAAACCGTGGGATTTGATCATATGTTGCATAACAACATATATTCAAATTTATTTATCTATCAAAGGGTTACTTCAAACCCGTCTCAAACATCTTGTTCGCAAGAAAATCATGTGTGGTGCAGGGTGCACTTACTATTATGTCACTTCGTTTTCCCCGATTAATTGCAGGGTCAGTCGGACGTTTAAGTCTCTAAGTGTTGTCAGATCAACAGTCATGAAGTGATGCCCTCTCGTTTTGATCCTGTGGTTATCCCATCGGTGTTCGTCAGTTAATCCAGTATTTTTCGAGCAACATTGAGTGCCCCTGCTTTCCATATATTATACCAAATATGCCACCATACTTCTATTAAAAATAAATACCATATTAATACTTTCATGGGGATGTGTATTTAAAGTTGGTGGTCGTCATTTGGGGAAGTTGTTAAATGAAAGGAATTGGAAAGGAAATGGGGTTGAACGTCTTACATTTCTGCTCCTAATGAAGACGGGAATACACCATACAGTGTGCTATGAGGGAAATTTTGCACGGCTAACGTCGTTACGGCCTACTCTTATATCGAATTACAACTACCAAGGGGTCGTTTTACGTGCAAGCCAATGTGTACACGACAGCTCGAATTTTCGTCCCATCCGAACGAGTAGACGGCTGTCCTTTTTAGACCCTCCGTCCTGCATCACTGACAAGGGGAACCACAACGGAAAAGTTAATCTGGATGAAGGAAGTTGTTAAAGTTGAATCTATAAAGGAAATAATAGGTTAAAAGGTTATAATTTTGGTCAATATTAACAAAGATGCTATGAAATGTAAACGATAAAAACAAGCCAGTGCCACCTATTATACTTTAGTAAATTTAGTTGATGGTTTATTTTATTCCGATTATCCAAGAACGTAAACAATCTATGGTGTTAGCTTGAACTACACCATGAACAATTAGATGTTGTCGGATAAATGTAAAAGACGATCAGTGTCTTTATTGGTTGCTAGTTACACTACAAAAACACGGGTAATATCTCATATATGTATTTTGATCAATATCCGAAGATGCAATATTCAAGAGCTTAAATCGGCCTAAAGCAGATGTTTCGTTTAGCCTCAAATGTTATATAAATCATTAGTTATACATCTATTCACATGCTCGGCCCATAATCAACTCTCTAGAACTTCGGATGGTTTTGATTTTCAGCAGATTTTAATACAATTGGTAGTTAATGATTTAATTTAGCAATGACAATCGGGACTACACTGTTCTAAAACCTACGATAACTCCGCTCGGATTGAAGTAATATGACAAAAATATTTCAAAATCTTCCCTTCTCATTATCTATAACTAATAACTATTATAACTCTTTATCTTAATCTTACATAATGCATCGTTAACTCGCTTCAGTTCAGGAAATAATATCGTCTCCTATATCGTTATGCCTTATAGCATAGGTCATATGCGACGTCAAGTTCATAACTCAGCATAGCAATGGCTCTGTGGACAAACCTTTATCTAAAAGAAAACTCGTAAATTCGAAGATACAAGTAGCTAAATCTGACCGTGATAGGTTAATCTTTAAATGAGACAAAGTACAAGTTAGTGATAAATACAGCATTATTTAAAGATCAGGATTACTGAGATGAGTCGCCGTGGATTTCGATTGCTTGACAACCGCCACAATGTCTGACTGGGGGCGGCCATCTTAAAGACAGGTTTTAGTCAACTTAAGACGATGTGGGGTTTATTTATTGGTTGTTGTCCCGTATAAGATAATAATACTGTTATTCTACAGCTGCTTCAAGAAGTAAATGAAATATATCATGGTGAACTTTCCTTGGGCTAATCTTAAAGTGGTCATTATGAAAGTAACATAATTTAGATAAAAAAGCAATATTCAAACGAAAAGCTAATAGCCTATCCAAATAAGATTAACACACAGATCCTCATCTCAATCGAAGTACCGAGTAAATCCAACCATATAGGCATCAGTCTATGTTTAGCTCATTTACCGGGAATAGATTTTATAGTTGGGTTATATCCATTTACAGGACCGGATTCAGATCATTAGATGTTCCAAGCACCGAATAGATTAGGGGTCCCCCATACACTTTGTTATTCAAAATAACTACTATATAACTATGAAATAAGTGTATTTCTAAGAAATATAGAGATTTTCTGATATAAATATTCGGGGTAATGTCATTTAGTTTCTGAGGTTACCAGCAAGGATTATGTGTCCATTCGTCTCCGACGATACCAACAAGGATTATCTGTTCATTCGTACCCGACGTTACCAACAAGGATTATTTGTCCATTTGATTCAACATTGATGTTTTCACACAGCTAAAATATGGGCTAATGAAAGAAAAACCCTTCTGTGGTACCCTCTTTGGTGGCCTACCTACGTGTTTTTGACTACAGCGCTGTGCGTTATTCTGCTGCGTTTTGAGAAGAGGAAAGTTTTAAGCTAGGTCCACACACTGCGCCCCAATTAGCTGTAAGTAGTCGTACATGATCAAGGATATTATCACGCATTCTAGGAATTAAAATACAAACAATGTTTATTAATACTGTTACTTATTAAAGTATAATCGACACCGTCTTCAATTTAACCGCAATTGTTGGTCAATGACCAATGAGTTTTATTTTTAACCTTTAAACTCTTGACCAAGTGGTAGCTATCGAGTTAAATTGGTTATTAACTGAGACTTGAATTACTGTAATAACATTAAATGGTCCTTGTTGCTGGTCGTAAATAAATTTACGATCTCATTTTCTGCAATTGATACTACTTAATTACTGATAGCACTTTCTTTCTGGTGATCTCATTCCTCAACGTGGATGGCTAAGCTTGATTTTAATCTTATTAATGACCAACAATCTTTAGCTCATCGAATTGAACCAGCAACGTAACCATCTATCCGGGTACACCGGCAGCGTAACCAACTATCCGGGTACACTAAGCTATCTGGGTACACCAGTAGCGTAACCAATTATCCGGGTACACTGAGCTATCCGGGTACACCAGCAGCGTAACCAACTATCCGGGTACACTGAGCTATCCGGGTACACCAGCAGCGTAACCAACTATCCGGGTACACTAAGCTATCTGGGTACACCAGGAGCGTAACCAATTATCCGGGTACACTAAGCTATCCGGGTACACCAGCAGCGTAACCAATTATCCGGGTACACTAAACTATCTGTACACCAGCAGCGTAATCAACTATCCGGGTACACCAAGCACAAAATACATTGTGTTCAATCATTTGACTTTTGGTCATCCCCATTCAGTCCACACAGAATAAAAGTTAGCGTTATTTTCTTGGGGAATCATCGGAAGAACGCCATATTTATCCCGGTAAGGTCAGAGAGGCTAGTCTTGAACTCCCAAACTATTTAATATTATAGTTAGACTGGCTGACTTCATTTAGAACAGGTTGCCCAGTCTATGGTCTAGTCTGTATAGGCAACGATCACGTCTTTTTTAAGGGAGGTAACTCCACGTCACTCTCGATAGATTTCACTTGCCGGCGTTTCATTGTAAACTTAACGTATAAATCTTTTAATGTACATGAAATCGCTTCTAATACAATAAAGAAAATGGGAAACACACAACTACAAAAATATCGCAATTACATTGTCGACAGCACAGAGAACAAAGGGGTTAAAAGATATGGGACAATCTCACACCAGCGCGTGTCTTACAGCCAAAAGTAGTAATACAAGGACTGAGAAAACTTGGGATAACGAAAAATACCGAGGACGTCCGAGTAGACCTTCCCTTCTGCCCACAACTACCGAGTCGCCTGTCCATCCTCGTGGGTTTTCTCTAGGTCCTCTCACTTCTAAAGACCAAACCGCGCAAGCGAATTATTGAAATTAAATTGAACCATATGTTACTCCCGAAATGACCTAATTTGTGTCGAGAGGACGCTTAATCTCCCCGTTATTAATCTATTCTCCATTATTTACGTTCTTTGTTCTTGAGACCTAGAGTCATAAATTGCCAGATTTGGCATCCGACATTAGGATTAGCTAATATTACCACAATATGCGAAATTGAAGCACCATATTAACTGTATTACAGCTGTTGTATGTGCTTAGGGATCAGTAGTATCTAGTCATATCAATTAATTTCCTTTGGTTGCAGATAATATTAAAGGGACGATAACACTCTAGCTTACTGGCTTGACAGGTCAAGAAACAATAGCCTTATTCTAACTACTAGATGTTTAAGTGTCCTATCTCTACCTGTTGTGTAAATTAGCCATTACAACCTATTTGACTTGTCCAGAGGGGTCGAAAATATTTTTAAATCTAAGTTACATTTAAAAAGGTTTGCGTAAAGCTTTTCAAACCATGTAGTTGAATTTTTCCAATTTTTTAATTCGGTGTGTTAAGATGAAATTTGTATCATCAATTATTTGGAATATTGTAAAATAGTACAATTTGTTGACCAGAATAATGATTGAGATATATTATTCGGTTACAACAAGAGTGTTATTCGACCTTTAAGAAACCCAACAAACTGATTACCAATGGCGTCAGTCAAGACATTATAAATGACATGTAATAATTGCAAAAAAAGTGATATGTGTGTGCCTTTGAAAGACACATTTCATGAACAAGCTTTTTGTTCACACGATTCATTTCTATCTTATATTGACTGTTTAGTAATCTTAAATACTAGCACTTTACAATTTTGATCGTAATATAAACAGTATATTAGTTAAATGTTTGTTCCTTTGGGTGATTAAACGTGCCTGGTTCAATGGTGGTCGGGAGATAGGCTCCCAGACTGACAGTTAACTCATTTTAAACATGACTTATTGGTCTTGTTAAGCCACTGTTCGGAAAGTAATGGACGTGAGCTTACAGATTAGTATGGGTAGAGGATTAGATAAAATGCTTGTAATGTTACTGACTGACAACCAATACTGATAAACTTATCAGGGGACGATAACAATGAAATTCATCTAAAACCACTAGTTAACACAGTTAAGATTACTGATCCAAGCTTATGCGGTGATTAATACTATCTTAATATACAAATACAACATTATAATTACAATTTTAATAGAAATATTAAAAAACTTTGTTAACGATTAAATTATCTAATGGAATTCATTTAAAAGTACTAGTTAACACAGTTAGATTACTGACCCAAGCTTATGCGGTGATTAATATACAAATACAACATTATAATTACAATTTTAATAGAAATATTAAAAAACTTTGTTAACGATTAAATTATCAAATGGAATTCATTCAAAACCAGTAGTTAACACAGTTAGATGACTGATCCAAGCTTATTATGGTGAATAATATACAAATACAACATTGTAATTACAATTATGATAGAAATATTAAAAAACTTTGTTAACTATTAAATTATCAAATGGAAGTCATTTAAAACCACTAGTTAACACAGTTAGATTACTGATCCAAGCTTATTATGGTGATATATAAATATACAAATACAACATTGTAATTACAATTATGATAGAATATTAAAAAACTTTGTTGACGATTAAATTATCAAAAAGAATTCATTTAAAACCACTAGTTAACACAGTTAGATAACTGATCCACGCTTATTATGGTGATTAATTATATATTAATGTACAAATACAACATTATAATTACAATTATAATAGAAAAATAAAAATAAAATCACCTAAAACTACTAGCTAACACAATAGTTAACACAATTCCAAGCTCATATGGTGATTAATAATATCTAAATATACAAATACAACATTATAATTACAATTAAAATAGAAAAAAAAAATAACCTAAAACTACTAGCTAACACAATAGTTAACACAGTTAGATTACTATTCTAAGCTCATATCGTGATTAATAATATCTTAATATACAAATACAGCATAGACAAATATTTAAAAACTTTGTTAACGATCAAAGTTTTCAAATAGAATTCATTTAAAACCACTAGTTAACACAGTTAGATTACTGATCCACGCTTATATTGTGAATAATAATATATTAATATACAAACACAACAATATAACTAAAATTATAACAAAAATTTAAAAAATCATCTAAAACTACTAGATAACACAATAATTATCAATGTTAATTAATGCGCCAAGCTTATAAGGTTATTAATAAATACAAATACAGCATTTTAATTACAATTATGATAGAAAATTTAAAAAATGTTAACGATTAAAGTTATCACATAGCATTGTTAACTATTTGCATTGTCAGAAAAAAATTACAAATAAACTTTTGTTGAATATCAAAATTATCGCACACAATTACAAAAAATGTAAACTACTAAAATGATCATATGGAAGTAAAAAAACGTTGTTAACTAGTAATATCATAAAGCATTAGGCTAACAAACTGTTTATATAAAATATATCAGCAATTTGTTGGCTATTAAATTCATAATATAAAAGTACTTCAAAACTTTAATAACTATTAAAAGTATAATATAACAGTACATCAAAGATTTGTTAACTATTAAAATTAAAAAATAAAAGTTTACTATAAAAATCATAATTTAAGAGTAAATCAAAAATTTGTTAACTATAAAGGGGTGGGGGTGGGGGCTTATGTCGACTTTGCAACTCAAAACAACTAGTTGCAAGTGTGCTTATGCCGAGCATATCAGCAACCGAGGACAACTGAGGACATCTGAATTCGGAGGGTTCATGTCGACTCGTAACTGATAGTGACTGCTAATTTATTCATTGCGTGGCAATTGCAAATACCTCCTCAAAGGCATGGTCGGTCTTGCCACAATTATATTACATTTGTAAAGTGAGTTTCTTCGTTCGCTTCCATTTTGCTTATTTATAAAGTCACGGGACACACGTTCTTTTTAAGTGATGTTATTTCCATGGAAACAGGTTCACGACAGTTGTAAGAACGCTTATGTCGACTGCAACTACACGTAGATGCTCAGGTCTACCTTGTCCAGTTGCATTCATTTGCTTTCAATTACTCCCAGTGTTGCCGAAACGCCAGTTGCTTTCAGTTGTAAGGTCGAAATAAGAATGAATGAATGAAATGGGGTTTAACGTCCTACGCTTAAGCACCTAACCTGGGCTAATTGAAGACGGGCATACGCCAACAGTGTGCTATGAGGGAAATTTTGCCCGGGCAGCGGCGCTACGGCCTACTCTTATATCGAATTCCAACTGCCAAGGGATCTTTTACGTGCACTCCAATTTGTACACGGGACCTCGGTTTTTCGTCCCATCCGAACGACTAGGCAGCTGTCCTTGTCAGGCCCTCCTTCTGCATCACTGACAAGGGGAAATCACGCCGGAAAATCGAGATGAACTTTCTCGGCCAATGCAGGTATCGAACACTCAACCTCCAGGCTAGCGAACCAGCGCCTTATCCACTTAGCCACCGTGATCCCCGGTCGAAATAAGAACCCCTTTACAATTATGATATGAAAATGTATTACAAACAATAAATGTTCACTCGTTATTTCCAATATATTTAGAAAATTACATTTTTTGTAAGTTTATAAGCGACAAAACAACCATCATTTGTTGGTTATTACAATAAATGCATTGGCGGTTGTGGGGCCAGGCAGGGTAAGCTAACTCTTCCCGACACCTGTTATCACTGTTTGTCGTGTATTTTGTACACGAGGAACAGTCCATTTGCTGTTTACACTGTTTTGCTTGAATACACTATTTTCCTATAACGTTTTTTTAGGACTTCGAATTCTGTCTTATGGTTTGGATTGTTCGTACTTGGTTTTTATTTTATTTCAAAATGTATTCGTAAATCCGTTTATTGTTATAATTTAAATGGAAGATTTATTTTATTTGATCAACTTGATCTAATTCCTTTCATGCAAATGCCTTTTGACAATTATACGGAATGGTAATATACACCACAAGTGTTTTAACAATAATGCTGCTTGTCAAATGACACCATCATGAGGCTTTTGATTGTGTGGAAAAACAATATTAACATTAGCTGATAGAAAAACTGAGAAATCGGAACCCTTTCCAACTTGGCACTGTGCGATATCCTTAAAAAATCAACGAGGATTTAAAGGGGAATCCCAACGATTTTCAACAAGGTTTCCATAAATCTTAAATGTATATTTATAAATAATCCCCTCTGTAACACACAGTAAGTGAGAAATTTATTTTTATTTAAACCGGAAGTGACATAGTTGGTTCAACAAGCTCATGGGGCTCTATAGTAATCATACAGATTTGGCATACTGCTGTATGTGTTCACACGTCGTCCTTTGGCCGAAAATCTGATCAAATGACCATGTTTATTAGGATATTATAAACACGAATTTATGTTTTTTTAACGTTTAGTACACAAAGCCGTCGCGTAAATTCACTCGCACTGAGCGGCACGTTGGTCTTTCCCTTTAAACTTTTATGTATCGATTATCGATTTCAATATCAATTGTTTTGTTTTAAAAATGAGTCTCTTAATTGTGCTCGATATGTGTCCTGTATGTGTTCAATACCGCCCCACGGTGTCATAATTATACCCGTATGCAATTACCACTTACTCTATTTAAGTTCAAATACGGGCGATATTCGATACACCACTCATGGAGATTGTTTTAAAAATTTCTAAAACATACCCTCTGTATTAAATAACAATTGATGAATAATTCGAAACGAATAGGGTTTTTTTTAAAAGTAAAACGAAATACAAGGGAACGAGATGAAACGACACGTGGGTTGATTGCTGGAGATAACTCGTAATCGACCTTTTACCAACTCGTAATCGACCTTTTACCATCAACCTTAAATACACAAATCTGTAAATGCTTTATAATAACGAAACAAATACATAAAAAACAGCGAGTGCCAATATGGATCAATGAGTTACATCAGTAAATAAACAGACAAAATATTTGTTTAATTGATGCCAAGATTTGCGGTTGATAAGAAACAATCTATACGCCATCGAGCATCAAATCGCAGCCCGGATCATCGTTCGATTGTTGACTCAAAACTCTAAGATAACAAGCTCAGATCAAATAACACAAAAAGACTGCTATTTTAGCATCCAGCGACAGTAGTTGATCATCGATTCCCTCATAATTACTTAAAATGAGATTTACATAAAGCGGTGCACACAATTCACCTTGATTGATTTCAAACAAATGGGCTCTTTTATAGACCATCAGAGTTAAATCAAATAGTCTTTTTTAACAGTTAGCAATAACAAAACAAGGGAAATTAAATGAAATGGGGTTTAACGTCCTATTGTTTTGCTACTAAACCTGGCTAATAAAGACGGGAATGTGTTATACAATGTGCTACGGCTTACTCTTATATCGAATTCCAACTACCAAGGGATATTTTACGTACACGCCAATGTGTACATGGGATCTCGGGTTTTCGTCGTCCTTGTAAGGCCCTCTGATACAATACAACAAAGTTAACACATAGGCCCTATTGTATATAAACACTGACAAAGCCGGATACAGTGACATGAAACAGTCTGTCGCGTCATTTTCAGTACCAATTATTCTTAAAAATTCATTTTCTCCACGAAATCTTAATAACGGTAATAGGCATAATTATCACTATAATTGAAAATTCCCGAAATCATCCAGTTAAATCTTAAACGGTAATGGTTCTTATATACAAATGCGGAGAAAGTAAAATACAGCGAAATCACATGGTATAACCATTGAATGGTGTGTCATTGTTTGTTGAATTATTCTTAAATTTGCGCTCATTTTCAATATAAATTTGATAGTAAATAGTAAAAGCAGACATTGTCGTGATATAGGCATTTTCAACAAATTAACAGTAATACTTTATATTTCCAATTAGCTCGATACATAATATAATTCATAATTTTGAAAATTAATTATTAAAAATTATGATATGCAAGTGAAATAATAATTAATTTTGTCAACTATCAAAATTGTAATATAAAAGTACACAACACATGATAAACTGCTAAGTATATGTTCAACAAATTGTTAGCAATACTTTAAATATTAGGTTAATTATAGTTAAATTATTCTAGCTTGCTGGCCTGCAGGTCGGGTGTTCGGTCCCTGCATTGGCCGAGAAGGTTCATCCAGATTTTCCGGCGTGGTTCCTCCCTTGTCAGTGATGCAGGACTGAGGGCCTGACAAGGACAGCTGTCTAGTCGTTCGGACGATGAGGAATAACTGAGTCCCGTGTACACATTGGCGTGCACGTGAAATACCACCTGCCAGCTAGAATTCGACATAAGAGTAGGCCGTAGTGCCGCTGTCCGGGAAAAATTTCCCTCATAGCATACTCTATAGCATATGCCCGTCTTCATTAGCCCAGTTCGGAGCAGAACAGTAGGACGTTACACCCCATTTCATTTAAGTAATGGTATACTAGTATGTATATTGGACACTGTTTCAACAAAATACTAGTAACACTTTAAATATTAGTGTTATAAATTAAACTTTTAATGGTTATATATACCCAGACAAGCACACAGCGATCGTTCTGATATTATCCTGAATGACCAAACTTGTTTCAAGTTAACTACACTATCTGACTCTTAATTCACGGAAATTAACCCTTGATGGTGAGGGGACGAACATGTCGCGTACTCTCTCCAACCTACAGAGTATTATATAACACATAACAGACACTTCATTCATCAATTGTTGTTGATATTACTATCAGGAAACAAAGCGTGAAATGAAACTTGAAATATATAGAGTAGTTTTTTTGATGTTTGAGGAAAACAATCATGATGCTTTCCGACTATCATGTATATATCGCAATCTGTTTCTCTTATCCCCATACTTAGCAGGGGCCTGTCGTTTTGAAATTTGATCATTGTCAAGGATGCAATTGCCTGTTGACTCACGTCAACTAGTAAAACAATTTCCTTTTTAGGCTAGAATCGTTTTAACAAGCATTATAAATACTAGTGCTATTGTTTTGCCCAGTGGGTCAAACAAAATAATTTGGGTAGGTGGCGGAACTGGCTATATAATGCTACAAATGTGCTTGTATCGTGAATTGTGTTAACTTTTGTTTTAACTTCCTAAAAAAATAGAAACTTGAGTTACAAATATATCTCGTAAAGCGAGAATTTCATTTTTTTTTAAGAAAGTCAAAACATAATTATTTCTATATCTTTTGCTCAATAGGTTATCAAATCACCATCATATACGACCATGGGCATTATTTCCCACCCTTAAAATTCTATGAAACAGGAAAAAACAACACATTTACCTCCCCTGTTTTGCTATTGACAACATTTTCCAACGTTGGAATTTGATCCTGGAAATGATATTTTGCCAATTTCTCAGCTGGCAATAGTAAATTATAGGATGAATAGGATTATTCTTTAACAAGGTAGGACTGTTTATGGATACTTTCTATTTTAAGGCTATATTTTAATCAAATTTAAAAATATAACTTAAAAATTTGAAATTGCAACTTTAATCGCTAATAAAGGTTTCAATAGTCAAGAATTGCCTTTGCCTTTTGTTTTATTGTGATTTTGTAAAGATATTTCCGAAAGAGAAATTCGCAGCGTCTAAGGGTGTGTAACAGGTATCTATGTTAGGACCTATTCTCTATATAAAATGTGTACTTGTTATTTAGGAATGCTTGTTTAAGACCGAGGGGGTCTAACAAATTCCCTATAATGTACATTTTAAAACATAAATTCGTAGTGTCTAAGGGGTGTGCAACAGGGATCTATGTCAGGACCTATTATCTTTGTAAAATTTGTGTACTTGTTATTAATGAATGCTTGTTTAAGACCAAGGGGGTCTAACAAAGTCCTTTAAAATGTGCATTTTAAAACATAAATCTCTAAGTGAAAGACATAAACCCAAACCCCCTAATATTACGAGCTAAGATACACACAAGATGGATACGCGGCCAGAGAATGAATTAAAATCTAATCAGACACCAAGTGGTGTGTACTAGCGAATTAAAACATCATTTATAAACCGTTTATAAGGCAGTGGCGCCGTGTGGCTACAATTTGATAATACGCCGATAAAAACTGAGTTTGCTTTATAATTTGTAACACATTTAACAAAAGTATATAGCCTATTATATTATCCATTTATATTTTAGTAAGTGAACAACTTTGATAGCTTTATTAAAGAAAATAACTCACTTGAAGGGACATTATCAATAAATCAACAGTGAAACTTTTAAAAAGTCGTTGTATCATAACTCAAGAGTTTTGAACGTTGGTATGTCTACAGGACGAGAGAGACGCTGTTCCAGCCCCCTATCAAAGTGAAGCTATTTTCCTTTGTCATGGGGGGTTGAATGGCCGAATAGTTAGCATGTGCGTGCTGTATCATAAAGCCTGTCATTGAGTCAACTGGCGTGGTTTTGAATCCCCGGCTGTACGTGACAAGGAGTAGGGTCCCCTGTCCAACCTCGTGGGTTTTCTACGGGTCCTTCGGTTTCCTCCCACTGCTAAAGACCCCTACCACAAGCGAATTATTGAAATAAAATTAAACCATAGTTTGTGTCGAGTGGGCGTTAAACCCCATTTCTCTCTCTCTCTCACTCTCTCTCTCTCTCTCTCTCTCCCCCCTCTCTCTCTTCCTTTGTCATGTACACGGGTGGTCATTCCAGAGTTCAATTATATGGCAAACATTATAAAACACGCTATGAATAGAACAATAAGATATATACAAATTGGCTTCCCCCCCCCCCAACAATTTCCTATAAAGTTCTGTAGTGGCGCCCCCCGCCTCTCCCCCAGTATAATAGGACTTCAAACCTCTATTAGATATTGATTTATACAATAGCCGAATAATTTGATTTTAACCAAAATAGAATAATGAACAGTTTGTAGTCTGTCAAATACTGAAATAGGTGTGTTTCGTCTCAATCTTCGGACTAATTTAGGGCAGTGAAAGCGTCCAGTGTGCTATGAGGGAAATTTTTCCCGGGCAACGGCGCTACGGCCTACTCTTATATCGAAGTCCAACTGCCAAGGGATCTTTTACGTGCACTTCAATGTGTACACGGGACCTCGGTTTTCGTCCCATCCGAACGACTAGGCAGCTGTCCTTGTCAGGCCCTCCTTGTGCATCACTGACAAGGGGAAATCACGCCGGAAAATCGAGATGAACTTCTCGGTCAATGCAGGGATCGAACACCCGACCTCCAGACTAGTGAATCAGCGCCTTATCCACTTAGCCACCGGGATCGATCTATGTCGGTCGCTAATGTTATCGATATACAATGATCCAAGAAACAAGCATGGTGACTTTCGAAGAGCGTCGCCCCGCCCCCACCCCAACCCCAACAAGAATAGCAACAGTAAGAGCAATGTGAGCTTCGGAACCAGATCCTGCTCCAAATATTAGAATGCTTCATGAATAGTGACAGATGAAGACATATTCTTGTCAGCTATTGCCTTCGTGTGTTTTAAATTTGAATAGCTCGTATGTCGGCACTCGAAACACAATTTCTGATTTGGGAGGTGTGGGGGGTACTTTGATAGTCTTGATTACCCGGTGCCTGTGAATCACGTGGTCATTACCATCAATCAAGCTGGCTGGACAATATTGATTGGCAAACATATTGATTGCAACGTTTGAAGAGTTTATCAGTTTTTGATCAGCAATTGACTGAAGGACTTGTATATTAACCAGATTAGTGACGGACTGTATATGTCATAATTTTTAAACCCTAAATCAATAAGAAATTAATGGACGGGGACTACTTATTATAATGACTGCTTATCAAGTTGCCCGTAAGTGAAAAAAATATAAGTGATCAGAGTGAACACTTCAATTCAAGTCACTCAATATAGCATATCAGTCGATCAATTTGACATGATTATGAATATTAATATCTTCAATTTTTTTGTCGGTAAGACAATCTATGTATTTGATAAGCCTCGTATATAATTACGTCGCTAGTGTTTAATTCCCGAGATTTCCTTATACCAAGTACCTTGTGGTTCTGAAATTCTATCTCAGACTTTCACCTAATTTAAAGTTACATTGTTCAAGAGCTAAATCTGATTACTGCAAGTCTTAATTTAAGCTTCAGATGTTATAGAAATTATAAATTAGAGTCTTACTAACTTATTCAGGCCATAATCAGCTCTCGACGGTAAGGCTAGACCTCGATATTTGTTGGACTTGTCCGATTTGCAAGAAAACTTTCCTTCGTGATAAAACAAATAAATGGATAATCGAGACAATTAGTTTCGCCTAAACGACCTCAGTAGTCATGATCGAGGCTAAGCGGAACTTTCATTCGAATGGTTCACGGTTCATAGTGGATCAATTTGACTGAAATTTTCAGCAAATTGCCTTTACATTATGTAGTTTTTAACTTTTATAGTGAGAACTGCCAACTCGTTATCAAATCTCCCATAACGTATCTTTAACTTGGATAGAAATGAAATTTCTGTAAACATCTGCAGTAAGTACCTGGAAATAAATAATTTATAAATTCTGATATATGTAGCTGACAATGAATTAAAATTGGTGGTTAATTGGAATACTTTAATTATAAGAGGATAGTTATCGAAATGAAAGTAAATGCTAGAAATGAAATGGAGGTCAATGTCCTACTGCTCTGCTCGGAACTGGGCTAATAAAGAAGATTGGGATGTGCCATAGAGTGTGCTATTGGGGGAGGGATTTTGCCTGAACAGCGGCGCTATGACCTACTTTTACATCGAATTCCAACTCCCAAGGGACCTTTTAAGTGCATACCAATGTGTACACGGCCCTCTGTCCTGCATCACTGACAAGAGGAAACCACGCTGGAAAGTCTGGATGAACTTTCTTGGCCAATGCAGGGATCAGTAAGTGATATAATAGAAAAATAAACGATGGGCATTATTCAAGAATATTGCCAGTACTAAAGATTAAACGCTCATAATTGTTAAATTAATATGGATGAACAATTAATATGATTAACAGATGTTTAATGACGAACCATTATTCTGGTTTGCATAGACTATAAGTCTTGTTGTCACTATAGAGTTACCTGGAGTAGAAATAGGATTTAAAGGGACAATAACACTCTTGCTGGCTTGACAGGTTCCGATAAAAAAAATAGCCTTAATCTAACTACTAGATGTTTAAGTGTCCTCCCTGTTGTGTAAATTATCCATTATAGCCTATCTTACTTGTCCAGAGGGTTCGAAAATATGTTTAAATCCAAGTTGCATTTGAAAGTGCTTACGTACGGCTTTTCAAACCATATCAACGGCATGTAGCTGAATTTTTACAATTTTTATAATTAGGTGTGTTAAGATGAAATTTGTATCATTTATTAATTGGAATAGCGTAAAAAAAATACAATTGTATGACCAGAATAAAGATTGGGACATATAATTCAATTACAACAAGAGTGGTATTGGGGCTTCAACGTCCTATTGTTCTGCTCCGACTGGGCTAATGAAGACGGGAGCTAAAGTAGAGTTCTGGGCTAGATTTCAGAAATTGACGCTTTTAAAGATACCCAGTACCTCAAGATAGATAAAACCAAGTACGAACAATCCAAACCATTGGACAAAATTTTGAAGACCTAAGAAAAAATGGTGTTTGGACAAAATTTGAAGACCTAAGAAAAAACGGTATAGGCAAATAGTGTAATCAGCAAATATTATTTCTTAATAAATTTTAATGAATAGTATGTATTTTTTTTAAAATTAAATTATTCTCAATACAGCGAAAATCTTGTGTTCTTTTCTTATTCTGAGCATTTTAAATGGCGTGGTCCACGTCATTGCTCGTGATCTTGAACGTTTGACAAATTTATGATAGTTAAGAGTTCTTAAGGGCGACAGTGCAGCGACATCAACTAGATTATTAGGCTGTAATCTACTATCTCGAGGTCTGAATTGCTATTAAATGGCAATAAACGAAACCATTATAATCATAGAACAATTCATAGAGTTTGTCACATTACTTGAAGTACCATTATGAAGACATTATTTAGATATGACACGGTACTCAATAGATATGTTTTCATGTTGTATTCTTAGAGAACGGGTCAAGTGGGATATTACTATACATTATTATTAATAAAATATTAATATTGAAATATTCCTGAGTGTTTTACAAGTCATTTTAATAAATACTTTTTGTATCAATAACGCTATCTGGGAGTTAATATGAGTTTAGTACAATGTGCAGTTCATGCCTTTTAAAGCAATAAAACATTACTAAAAAAATAACAAAGTACATGTATTATGGACCCCACCTAATGGCTGATAAAATTCCTCTGGATTTTTCGGTCTGGTTTACCCTTTGTTAATGGTGCAGGGCGGCGGTCAGGCAAAACTAGAAACAAACCCACTTCTGCTTAATATATCCAAACGAAAATGTAGTCGTATACGTGTACTCAATCTGATTAAAATACAGATCCATATTTCGTTTAGTTTTTTATAGTTTAAATGGCCTGTACAACATAAAGATCTGACCGATTGCAGTGGAAGGTTGTGCCAGGCTCAAACGAGTAACATTTGACCCTATGCCTTTCGACATTAATTTATCACTCATCGTTGACGTTTCTAGTGGTTTACCCACAGTTACGTGCTCAGCACGAAAATAACTCATAGTAACAGACCGTTTCATTTGCCAATCCCTCTTATCAATCAGAACGCGGGTTATATAACAACTATTCCAGATCCTAGTGTAGTAAAAACATGTAAAACAAAATTTTGAACTATAAAAAACGAAACGAAATAGGATATGTGTACTTTTATAGAGCTTACCCCATCAATAATCCAAATAATACACCAGCTTACTCCAATTCAACGAGAGAAAGGAATGGGGTTTAACGTCCACTCGACACAAACTAGGTCTTTTGGGACTAACGTATGGTTTTCAATTTTTATTTCGATAATTCGCTTGCGCAAAGGGGTCTTTAGCAGTGGGAAGAAACCGGAGGACACCTATCTTCATGTCACATACGCTCACACTAGGGGTCGAAACCCCAGCCGCGAGCCTGAGTTGACCGGCCAGCTAGAGTTCGAAGCGCCACACTCTAGACCACTAGGCGATCCCAACCCCCCTCCAATTCAACGCTTTATCTTCTTTGTTTTGATCGAAATGAAAGATTTAACTACTTTAGGAATTTCTAATTAAGAGTTTTAAACTGAAATAAAAAAAACTGAAAGTCATTGTTTACTGTCTGAACTTCTCAAATACAGGATTGGAAATATCGGAGCTGTTAGTTATAACCTCGATTATATTGATTTAAACCGTTGCATCCTCCGGCCTTTTGACAACATAGAACATAATATGTGACCATCTCTTGCTAAAGAAACAATCAAAACAAATATGCATCGATTTGAGTCAGGTTTTCAAATACCTTTAAATTGGTATATTATGACATAGCATTTTTAGCTTACCAAATGGTTAAGAAAGAAAGAACCCATGGCAATAGCATATTTCGTGCATTTCTGAAAGGATTCGATTTATTATTAACACAAAAATGTTAGAAGCAAATAACTGGCAAAAGCAAATTTTGTAAGGGCTCTGTACCAATTTGAAATAAAAATCCTGCGACATGTGTCTCCTTTACCAAAAGCCTGTCACGATATTTTCTTTTAAATACGCCTTACAATTACATACTCTGGTTTTGGGAACTTAACACGAGAGCTTAACTATCAATGTTTAAGGTGTTTATCGACATAAAATGCGATAAAATCAGTCGCGATTTGCCCATTCAGTTGAAGTAGTCTGATAATATTAACGTTAATATCTGGAGATCGGGTTGGGTATTAAATGTTTAAATCCAACCAACTATATCTCTCGCTTTCCCCTCCGTCGTTTTGAATGTAATTTTAGATATTTATGATCAATATTAAGTCGTGCTCTTAGGCGATGTGAACAACCTACGGCGCCGTCCACTCCTCGCTTATCACCACCAGAACGAGAGAATACCTCCACCAACTCTTAAAGTCAAGATTACCCCTTAACAGAAAACATACAATGTGTTTACATTGTGGTATTAGTTACTTGGTTTATTTCAATTGCTCTATAATTAATTGTTCTCCTAACAAAGACAAACCTTACCATCTCCGCAAACCCAAAATGCTTGAAAACAATCGTCTTATGCACCGGTTTCTTAATAACAATGTCAAATCCTGTAATCTCCGCAAACCAAATATCTTTTAAAAGTTCGTCTTATGCACCCGTATCGTAACAAAGACAAAGATTGCCTTGTCATCTCCGCAAACCAATAAACTTGGAAAAATATCGTCTTATGCACCCGTTTCTTAACAATGGCAAACTCTGCCATCTCCAGAAACCAAGTCATTTCAAAGTTTGTACTAAGCACCCCATTCTTACCTAAACTTTAAATGATCTTGAAATCTCGTAATTGTTATATTCATACAAATAATAGAGATGGCAATTAGGATATAACTTCAACACAGATCTAAATATAGACAAAGAAAAGCACGCAGAGGAAAGTCAAAACTAACAAAAATTAGAAAAAGAAAGCAAATAACACCGATATGCTAAAAGGGTAACCGGATGACGTGCACGATCCCAATAATATACGTTTTCTTGATCCTATGCCCACATTTATCATTTGTTTTAAAAGTTCATATAGCCAACTGCATTGTTAAGTGTATAAAAGTGATTTATGTTTATAATTTGATGGGTATATCCGAGTTTAGTTAATATGTCTAAATATGTAAATATTTTGCCATCAATTCATTATATCTGTTAAACTCTTGAAATGCTTACCATCATGTTGATAGTCAACACTCTTCAATACAAATAAATCAAATAAAGCGATAAGAAGTTCTTACATTATAGCTTTTTATTTTCACTGGTACTTAAATTAGTCAGGTTATTATAAATTACCGTATATATCATAATTCATGATCACCGTTTCAGGTGTGGAATGGTACTGGACGTTTCATCAAAACAATATTTTTGTAATATCGAGACCTACAGTCAGGTTATTATAAATTACCGTATATATCATAATTTGTGAACACCGTTTCAAGTGTGAAATGGTACTGGACGCTTCGTCAACACAATATTTTGGTAAAATTGAGAGGTACTTAAATAAGTCAGGGCCATGTTTCACAAAATCTTAACTAAAAAAAAAAATCCCAATTTTAGTAGATATTTCAATTTTGATTGGCTAAGCACTAAAATCAATCTAATATTATCCAATCAAATTACTAAAGTTTGGATTTTATCTTAGTTAAAATTTCGAGAAACAGGGCCAATGATATTATAAATGACCGTATATAATATAATTTATAATTCATCAAGACCGATTCAAGTGTGATAAAGGACTGGACGTCTCATCAACATAATATTTCTGTAATATTAGACTAACAAATTTTTTTTTTTCATTTCGGTGGTTACATGTACATTGCGAGTGGATGGGGTGGGGTGATTTTGATCGTACAGTGCCATTTCCTCCCACTTTTTATAGAATTCCTAAGGTAACGTATTTTTTAAAGTGTCACACAATATGGCCTCCGTTTTTCGTCCCATCCGAACGACTAGATTCGCATTACTTGTCGGCTCTGCCACCTCTGACTTATGAGATCCGGAATGAAAAAATCCCAAGGATCATTCTCGGCACACGTCGGGATCCAAACCCCGGAATATTCTGGTCAATGGGTCGGTGTTCTTCCGCTTGACCACTGTTGTCCTGAGAGATTGGATTTAACGTCCACTCGACACAAACTAGGTCATTTCGGGACTAACGTATGGTTTTTAATTTATTTTCAATTTTTCCCTTGTGTGTAAGGGTCTTTAGCAGTGGGAGGAAACCAGAGGACCCGGAGATAACCCACGAGGTTGGTTAGGCGACCCTTACCTTGTCACGAGCAACCGTGGATTCGAAATCACGCATGTTGACTCAATGACAGGCTTTATATGGTACAGCGCGCGCACGCTAACCATTCAGCCACCCTTCTTTTATGGAACACGGTTAGACCGGCTTGGTACCCATCTTTTTATATTTTAGTACCCAGAAGATATTCGTCCATGGCAACATCTAGTCAATCTGAAATAAATTTGGCTTTTGCTCAGAGAATTAAGCCAACAAATGGCAAAAACGCACAGCTGTGTGCACGTAGCCTACACATACATTTTCATGCATCTTTTTTTGTACACGTGCAATTATTGTGACACCAGCTTTGCCTTCAAATAAAAACAGCCAAAGGTATTTTTTAGTCTGCTCATATCCTTTTATATATTCGCTGAAATGTTCGTGCCGAGACCAGTATTTTCAACATGGCCGATGTGTTAACATGATGCGAAAATATCGGTTTTTTCCGATAATGTCTGTTAATGTCTCTAAATATCGAATGTTAAGGGGTATGAAAATTCGGGTCTTTTTGCTAATAAGTCATGTTTCTGATTATTATATTATGATATTCAGGATATGCATGATTTTATGCTTGGGTGCCTCGAGGAAAGTTTCCTAGCTCTTATCGGTACCCTCAGAAGTCTTTGAAAATTACTTCGAATTTGTCGTGCTTCGTTAGGTTAAGCTATGTAAAAAATTCAAATATTGCGATTGAAGATTTCAGTTTATGGGTCGTCTATTATAGTTGAACAAAGTATGGAATTTCAAACAACTCAAAAACTCAAAATCGATGAACGGCTTTAAACTTTCAGGTATGAAATCATCATGCTTCTGCATGTCATGTCTGTAGACAATCACGCGAATTTAAATATAAAACTCAAAAGGTTAGAGGGTGTAAGTGGTTTACTTACATTTATTTTTTAAAAGTATATCGTAATTTCTAATTAATTATGTTCCGTGAAATAAACGAACAATCCAAATTCAACGGCATTCATTTGCGCCTGCTTAATCCCTTTTGGGGGGGGGGGGGTCTTAAATTATTTTCTTTTTTATGAAACTTCCACATTGTCCCGTGGGGTATGTTTTTCGTGTTTTTGTTCAATACAAATGGCGCTCGAAATCATAAAGTATTGATTATTTACTATCTATAATTTGCATCTGAAATTCACGCTTATAATCGAAAATAATTAAAAACCACAACACAAATTATACGGAAAAAAATCAACGGTTTATACACATACACAGCACGACGTTTTGACAAGTATTCTCTTCTTGTTTTCAACTACATATAAAAAAATTTCCATATAATTTGCTTGGTGTGTTTTAAATGTGCTCAATCGCTAAATGGCACTAAACGATTATATTCATTGTAATTACGTGGTTTCGAATCCCCTATTGTACGAGAATTTTTGGAAAATATAATATGTTCAAATTCTGAAGATTCTGAATGCATTCAGTTCACTCGAATCCGCGGTTGTACGTGACAAGTAGTGGGTTCGCCTGTTCAACCTCGTGGGTTTTCTCCGGACCCCCCCCCCCACACTGCTAAAGACCCCTACGCGCAAGCGAATTATTGAAATACAATTGAACCATATGTTAGTCCCGATATGAACTGGTTTGTATCGAGTGGACGTTAAACCCCATTTCTCTCTCTCTCTCACGTTGTAATTAATTGCCAATATTTAGTTTACTAGAATAAGTACGGTATTTATAATGGAAAGAGACAACATTTGTAGGTATATCAGAAGTTATATATCATCACTGTAGTAGACTGTCCATTTACAATATAGTCTAAGTGTATATATCGGCCTTATAATACTCTTCTTAAGTTTTATTGCAAATATCTCCGTTATTAGGACTAAAGAATTCGACAGAGAATAGGGTCTAGATAAGATGGGTCAAGATATTTACTGCCGCGGTCGAGTAGTTGACGTCGCCTCAAAGTCGCAATTCTATTCTCTATTTACCCTTTTAATAAACTAAGTATATGGTCTTGGCATATGGAGAGAGAGAGAGAGTGAGAGGGAGGGAGAGAGAGTAACGTCCACTCGACACAAACTAGGTAATTTTCAGACTAACATGGTTTAATTATCTTAGCTGTGGACTTAAACAGGGAAGAGAGAGAGAGGAATGAATGAATGAATAAAATGGGGTTTAACGTCCTACTGTTATGCACTTAACCTGAGCTAATTGAAGACGGGCATACACCATACAGTGTGCTATGAGGGACATTTTGCCCGGGCAGCGACGCAACGGCCTACTCTTATATCGAATTCTAACTGCCAAGGGATATTTTACGTGCACTCCAATATGTACACGGGACCTCGGTTTTTCGTCCCATCCGAACGACTAGACAGCTGTCCTTGTCAGACCCTCCTCATGCATCACTGACAAGGAGAACTCACGTCGGAAAATCGAGATGAACTTTCTAGGCCAATGCAGGGATCGAACACCCGACCTCCAGGCTAGCGAACCAACGCCTTATCCACTTAGCCACCGTGATCCCAGAGAGCGAGAGGGGGTGGGGTGTAACTAGGTAATTCCGAGATTAACATACTGTTCAATTTTATCTCTATAAATTGCTATGTGTCGGCGGAATCCGGAGAAAATCCACGAGGTTGGACAGGTGGCCCAATTCTGTGTCACGTACAAGCAGGTGATCTAAACCAAGCCACTTGACTCGATGAAAGACCTTAGTATTTTTCGCGCTAGCATTAAATCACCACCCACCTCCTTCGGAAAACCATTTAGAAACTGAGCCGATTTAGGCACCGAAATTGAAGGCTTCGTCTTTGCAAAAGTTATGGGTTTTTGAGTTGCCTAACGCGTGCGCTTTAGATTAAAATGTCTTACAATGAGCTACGACTCAAATGGCGTGCATCACAAAGCTTGTATCAAACAGGGAGTAGCCTGCTCAGATTTGTAGGTTTTCTCTGGCTCCACTGAAAGGGGAATTACTGAATTAAAACAGCACCAAATGTTATTCCCGAAATGACCTAGTTTATTTTGAGTGTACGTGGTTTCAACCCCAAGCTTGGACGAGGCAAAAAGTATGGTATCTTGCCCATCCTCGTGGGTTTTCTAGTTTCCTCCCACTAATAGAGACCGTTACGCGCAAGGGAATCATTGAAATAAAATTGTACCGTTAATGTTAGTTCCGAAATGACGTAATTTGTGTTGAGTGTATAAGTAACGTTAGCCTACACCTCCCTCTCGTCTGCAACAGCTTGAGTTTCGGATATCCGGACGAGATTCCGGTGTTTATGTTTAAATACGAAAACGCTGATAATTTTTTTTTCAGAGAATTTAAAAACTTACTATTGCTACATTATTCAAAGAAATGGTCATTATGTATAATTTTTGCCGCATTATTCGCAGAAATGGTCTTTATGTATACGTGGCCTATACAACCCATCGACAATCGATGGGACAATCGATGGTTTGAAACAATAACAAAAAAAAGATGTTGATGATACGAACTCTCAAGTGTGTGATACTGACAAGGGGAACCACGCCGGAAAAACTGGATGACCCTTCTCGGCCAATACAGGGATCGAACACCCGACCTCCAGGCTAGCGAGCCAGCGTCTTACCTGTTACAGTCTAGATGTATGTGTCCTTTATATTTAAGATTTCTACTTTGTTTATACCTCAACCAGAGGATACGAGTAAGATGGGGCCAAACAGTTAGCAACTCATTTAATGTAACTAACGGTGTCAAACAAGGGGGAGTACTCTCTCCGATATTACTTACCGTCTACGTCGATGAACTTCTGAGAAGATGCAAACAAAGTAAGCTTGGCTGTCATATTGGGAATATATATGTTGGTGCACTTGCTTATGCTGATGACCTCACTCTAATCGACCCTAGTAGAAACTCTCTTAATGATTTATTACGCATAGCAAGTAAATATTCTGAAGAATATGACCTCACTTTTAATCCCGACAAGAGCAGAATTATATATTTTCCATGCAAACCCTCTGAAACTGGAAATCAGGATCTTAAACCCATTCTTATAAACGGCATCCCTATCAAACTTGTTGAATCTGAATCCCATTTAGGAAATCTACTTCATAGTTCGTCAAAACATGAACATTTACGTCAATGTATAAATA
This sequence comes from Patella pellucida, assembly GCA_917208275.1. Classification (NCBI taxonomy): domain Eukaryota; kingdom Metazoa; phylum Mollusca; class Gastropoda; family Patellidae; genus Patella; species Patella pellucida. Next base: position 14,130,631 of record OU795039.1, read on the forward strand.
GTTTTACTGTTAAAAGCAATGTTACATTAAGAAATTTTACATTCTCTTCATCTAGAGTAAAGTATAAACTATTCAAAACCTATTGTATGCCCCTGTATGGGAGCCAACTATGGGATTTCTCACAAAAGTCATTAGAGAGTTTTTATGTAGTCTGGAGAAAACAGGTTAGGAAAGTATTCAACATTTCTCCAAGAACGCACAATAGTTTATTGAATATTATATGTCAGGACTTGTCAATTGAAACTCAGCTTCATAAACGTTTTATTAAGTTTTATCATAGTATTATAAATAGTAATAATTTATGTCTTCATATGTGTGGACGTACAGCATCATCGGGTAGCCAGTCTACAATGTGCAACAATATCAATTATTTATCATATCATTATAACATTTCAAAATACAATTTAGAACGTAACTCATTATTAAATATTATAAACAAAATAGAGTGTCATGATAGAAGTTCCTGGAAGGAAAATGATAAGAGAATAGGAAATGCTATACGAGAATACATAGATTTAAGAGATTGTTCACCATCTGAATATATACATTTAAATGAAATAATTAATCAACTCTGTATTAATTGAGAACATGTATATATTTATATGTATTTATTTATTTATTTTGTATTGTACTTAGTGTACGAATAAACTTTATTATTATTATTATTTAGCCACGTGATCCCCACAGATAAAAGAACTACCAGAACGCAGGCCCGTAGCCAGGGGGTGGCACGGGGGGCAACTGCCCTCCCAATACTGAGTCTTGCCCCCCAATATAACAAGAAAATTGGCCTTTACCGCAAAATTCATGCAGATGCCCATGCTAGTTGGCCCTCCCGAAAAAACATCTTTGCCCCCCCCCCCCCCCAAAAAAAAACAACAACTCCCTGTCTACGGGCCTGCCAGAACGGCCGCTATTTGGGCAAGGGGGTTGGATTACCGAATGGTTTGCGTGCTGTATCATAAAGCCTGCCATTGAGGCAACTGGCGTGGTTTCGAATCCCCGGTTGTACGTGACGAGGAGTATGGTCGCCTGTCCAGCCTCGTGGGTTTTCTCCGGCTTCCTCCAACTGCTAAGGACCCCTACGCGCAAGCGAATTATTGAAATAAAATTAAATCATGTCAGTCCCGAAATGATCTAGCTTGTGTCGAGTGGACGTTAAACCCCATTTCTCTCTCTCTTTCTCTCTCTCTCTCTGTTCGGGCAACATTTTGCCGTAAGCGCACTGCATATGCCCGGCTGTGGTTGTACCTTTGTAGGACTAGGCTATAGAATGAAGTTAAACATCAGTCCATGTACTAATTGGCGTCTGTCTACAAATTCCTCGCAATATGCAAACCGATAAAATGTGAACAATGTGGTTAATATTTGAATGAAAGCTACTTTAGTAGGCATGAAGAGGTTGAATTTCATCCGATAATGGCTGCCACCACATTACGCCCAATATATAGATAATACTGTCGGCGACATCATTTTGGTTTTATTTATGATCCATTTGGCAATTGTGACATATAGGTGATTATATTTCATAAAGAATCTGATTTTCGATTTTATATGATGATGGTACCTTTATGTTCTAAACACAAGAAATGTCAGGGTGTTGTCAAGACACATATCATATAGGTTCCTATCCACTTAAGGCAGACGGCGTTCTAAGAAAATGGCGGGAAAAGTGACAGTGTAATCCGATCGCCTCTTTATGACCATCATTTTATTCCATAATTACTGATCACTTGGGCGCTAACTTTATATTTGTTTACCAAACTACTCGTATTACCGTGGATTATGTCTTCTGCTTACAAGTCTTTTTCTTGCTAGCTTTTCAAACAGTCACGTTCGTTGTCGTCTGCTTGAGTTGCCATTGGCTGCAGAAGTCGCGAGTCGTTTATGCGTCAATACTGTGGCAGGTGAATTGCCACGCGAATCTGTAAACATTGGCGATTGGCTCTAAACACCCGTTTTTGTCGTTCTTTGTGAAAAAGCTTATACATTCTTTTGTTACACACAATGAGACAAATATCTGCATTAACATTACAGGCGTTCCGGAGCGATTTTAACCACAATCAACAGGTTTTTAGTCAATGGTCGTCCATCCCGAGGTCCAATAAAGATGTTTTATTAAGAAACACCAAGACCAATTAATGGGGTTTGTTGAGTGTGAGGTTTCAGGAACGGCACTCCATACAAGAGAATGCCCTGTCATAATGATTTGACGCCCACATCTCTACCCACAAGAATCAATTAAGGGAATGTATTTAGGATAGTCGATATGCCCAGCTTAATAGCATGTGGCTCGGGGTGGGTTCTGGTTTCAATTAAAGAGAAAGTGTCATTTTTTTAAAAAATTCTAGACGTGAAAATAAATTAACAATGTACAATGAACAGTGTGTGTGTGTGTGAATGTGGGTTTAGTGTGGAGGTCGGCCAAGGGATAGGCGACTTTAGCACCAGCCAGACACGAGATGTACTCCCCCTCTCCCCAAATATTAAATTGGGTATGAAAGCTGGTTACGCAACTGTATAAAAAATATTTTTTGTGTGCATAGAGCAGAGACACGAGGATAGCTTTAGTCTATGCATTTTACAATTGTTCAGGACGGGAGATCCTCATATAGCCGGAGAAACCAAAGCATATTGTTCATAAATATATTATTACAATTTAAAAAATGTGTATTATTTTATATTAAATATAGCGGTATTTTAATTATGCCGATCAAAGCGCACAAAAACGGTATGAATAATGGACTGCCTTGAATTGAAATATTTCAGGATTATTTTTATGTAAACTTCAAATGAAATTTGTTGACTAAATGGGGTATTTGTGAGTAGGTACAAGGTTTGTGGTTTCGACAAGTGTGTTATCGTTTGCTTGGGCTATAAAAAAAAACCGAGGTCCCCTGTACACATTGGCGGGCATGTAAAAAAAATAGAACTCATAAGCAAATCAATTTCAAAGAATTATTTTAATAATCATCTATAAATAATGGTTTTTAGTTTTATTACATTTCATATTTCTAAAAATAAATTTGATCTATGTTGGTCAAAACAAAATAAACGTAACAAATGTCATTCTAGAATTAATATACCATAATGAAAAATATCACAAAAATGGTAAAACCCATTCCTACTTTAAATAGACAACAAATAACTCTGACAATTTTATGAAATGCACCAGTATTTTTATTTAAACCACACACATGCTAAAAGATATTATTTGCAAGCTTAGCTTACATTTTCTATGAATTGAAAAATCTTAATTTATGGGACTAAATTAAATATAATCGCTTAAATTTGATTTGAGACAAATATTTAGTAAGGTTACATAAAATAGTTTCTTTATAAATTGGGGTGTCGTAAGAACTTACGCTTGATTTTATGAAAGGCACCAGTATTTTTATTTAAACCACACACATGTTACAGATAGTATTTGCAAGCCTGGCTTACATTTTCTATGAATTGAAAAATCTTAATTTATGGGACTAAATTAAATATAATCGCTTAAATTTGATTTGAGACAAATATTTAGTAAGGTTACATAAAATAGTTTCTATATAAATTGGGGTGTCGTTAGAACTTATGCTTGTATCATAAATGAATATAGTGGTCCACCTTAATCAGTCGGTGTCCGAATATGTTTAAATCATTTAACGATATGTCTTGACATTCATATAAAGCCAGGGTGATTTATCCTGCAACTTGCGTACTTTTTAATTTTTCTACAGCTCGACACAAGGCCGTTATGTTACCGGACCCGAACCCAACAGCTCCCCGTCTTTGGATAATTTCCAGGAAGAATGTGTCTTGATTAAATATCGGTTTAGTAAACATCTGCATGAGGTATCTGGAAATATATAATTCATAAAGCTCGATACATGTACATAGCTGACGGAGAGAGAGAGAAATGGGGTTTAACGTCCACTTGACACAAACTGGGTAATTTTGGGACTAAAATATGGTTCAATTTTATTTCAATAATAGGCTAACGTATAGGGGTCTTTAGCAGTGGAAGGAAACCAGAGGTCCCAGAGAAAACCCACTAACATATTATGGTTTTATTTTATTTCAATAATTAGCTTGCGCGTAGGGGTCTTTAGCAGTGGGAGGAAACCTGACCCAAAGAACGGAGAAAACAGGCGACCCTACTCCTTGTCAAGTACAATCCAGGATTTGAAACCACGCCAGTTGACTCAATGACAGGCTTTATGAAACAGCTTGCACAGGCTAACCATTTGGCCATCCAGCCCCCATTTAGCTGACAGAATTAATGAATTAACACTGATGGTCAAATAGAATACCATACATACTAAAGCTCTTTGTACATACATAATAATAAGGGGATACTTATCAAAATGAAATGAATGTTAGAAATGACATAGAGTTTAACCTCCTACTTTTCCAGTCCGAACTGGGCTAATAAAGACAGCATATGCCATACATTGTGCTGTGAGGGAAATTTTGCGCGGACAGCGGCACTACGGCCTACTCTTATATCGAATTCCACTGTCAGAGACATTTTATGTGCACGCCAATGTGTACATGGGACCTCTGTTTTTGTCTCATTCGAACGACTAGACAACTGTCATTGTCAGACCCTCCGTCCTGCATTACTGACAAGGACTTATCGAAACGTCATGTCTATGTATAATAAACCTTTGATTGATGTCCCATATAACTCTTCCATATAGGGCTGCAGTACGCAAATATTATGCTGATTATTTTTTTTATCCTAACTGGATTCATCTTCATTCGTCCAGTCTGTCTTTAACAGCTTGCATATAGAATGCGATATACAAGTATAGTAATCGATGATGACTCGTCATATCCCGATTTGTCGTCCATTATATTTCCCTATGTTTGATTATTCATCGTTGAAATATAGTGTGACCACGATCACAACAAAACATATGAACTCACTTTTCCGGGAGGTCATTATTAGGGGGCTGGTCTTCTGAATCTAGTAAAATACCTAAACATTTTATAGTTTCTATATCTTCTATTAAGGCATCACCTAATTCTTCTACCTGAAATACCAGAAGACATGAAATGAAATTGGGCTTAAAGCCCCAATACCACTCTTGTTGTAACTGAAAAATATGTCCCAATCTTTATTCTGGTCAACAAATTGTACTATTTTACAATATTCCAATTAATAAATGATACAAATTTCATCTTAACACACCTAATTTTAAAAAATTTGAAAAATTTAACTAAATGTCGTAAACATGGTTTGAAAAGCTTTACGTAAACACTTTCAAATGCAACTTGGATTTAAACATATTTTCGAACCCTCTAGACAAGTAAGATAGGTTGTAATGGATAATTTACACAACAGGTAGGACACTATAACATCCAGTAGTTAAAATAGGGCTAATTTCTTTTTTCTGGACCTGTCAAGCCAGCAAAAGTGTTATTGTCCCTTTAACGTCCTACTGTTCTGCTCCAACTGGGCTAATGAAGGAAGACCGGCATACAGTGTGCAATGAGGGAAGGTTCGCCTGGGTAGCAGCACTATGGCCTACTCTTATATCGAATTCCAACTGCCAAGGGATCTTTTACGAGCTTGCCAATGTATACACAGGACCTCGGTTTCGCGTTCCATTCGAATGACTTGACAGCTGTTCTTGTCAGGCAGAAATACCAACAATTTATGAGATACCTGATGACAATAGCCACTGAATTGATTACTGGACTTGAATAATTTGCAGGAGAATTTTAAAAAAAAAAATAACCTAAAATTTAACACTTCTTTGCATATTATTTTGTTTACAACAAAAACTTTTATTTGACTTTCAACCAAATAAATAATGTTAAAGAATTGTCATTTTCGTATATATTATAATTTTGTAAAAGAAGAACTTTTATTTTACTTTAATCTAAAAAAATTGTAATTTTTTTTTCAGGATGTGTGAATGGGATTGTATAACCGGTTTAGCCGATGTAAAACTTCTCCTCTCCATCATTGTTCAATAAGTAAATAATATCATAGATAACTATAATTATCGATTTGTATTCAAACTTACCTTCTTCAGAAAATAAGCCTGTTAAGGGAAAAAAAGAAGACTATATTATATCGGCCAAATATAAATTATAAATAAGTACGAAATATGTAATGCTGTGATAAAGTGGTAATGATTTTTACATGCATAAAATCTATAAACAATCAACAATATATTTGTTTATAAAGGAAAAATTGATTTAATCTTGTGGGCCGAAAAAAATATTTCTTTAAATGTTTATAATATTCTTTAAAAAATCTTTGATTCTTCCAAAATAGCCTACTAATGGAATGGTCGGTCAATATTATCAATCTGATTAAAACACAGATCCTATTTTGTTTCAAATTTTTATAGTTCAAAATTTTGTTTTACTTGTCTTCACTACACTAGGATCTGGAAGAGTGGTTATATAACTGCGTTCTGTGTGATGTGAGGTATTAGCCATGAAACTTTCTGTTACGGCGAGTGCTTGACGTGCTTTGCACGGAACTGTGGGTAAACCCCTAGGAATGTCAACGCTGATTGATTTTTAATGTCGACTTCATAAGGTCAAAAGCTGCCCATATGACCCTTGACACGACCTCCCAGTACAACTGGTCATACCTTCATTTAGTGTAGGCCATCGAATGTATTAAAAAAAAAGAAACGAAATATAGATCCGTATTTTAATCAGACTGATTATCAGTGACCTCATTTTCCAATTAAAAACTACCTACCTCTTCATAGTAAGTATAAGGTGGTTCTACAAACTGTACATTATTATGTTTTAACGTCTTGATGGTATCTATTATATTATCGGTATGTAAACCGACATGTTGTACACCCGGGCCATTGTGTTGTTTCATAAAGGTTTTTACATGGCTGTGACCTTCATTAAAAGAAAAATAACAATATACTTTACAAGGTTTATCTGTCAAAAAAATAAATAAAGGCACAAAAAAACCCAAACAATTTTCACAGTGTCTGACTACATGTACCTCCTAAAGAATGGGAACAATAACAGTAACAAAAGTTGGAGAGAGAGAGAGAGAGAGAGAGAGAGAGACAAGAGAGAGAGAGACAGACATAGAGAGACATGGGGTTTAACCTTCATTCTACACAAACTAGGTCATTTCTGGACTAACATGTGGTTTAATTTTTTATTCAAATAATTTGTCTGCTTGTAGGGGTCTTAGTAGTGGGGGGAAACTAGAAGGCCCGGGGAAAAACCCACGAGGTTAGATAGGCAATCCTACTCATTGTCAAGTACAACCAGGGATCCGAAACCACGCCAGTTGGCTCAATGACAGGCTTTATGCTAACCATTCGGCCATCCACCCACCCACCCCCTCCAAGAATCAGATTTTAAGGGGTGTCTTCATGAGCAGCATATTTGATCGTTCTAGTTCTAAAATCAATCCTGCAGTGTCAATTCTAAAATCGATTCACTAAACATTAATTTCGAGGTTCAAACGGGATATGGTCTAACGTCAGCGTCACCTGTATACATCATAAATTAAAATATGTCCCGGTCGTTTAAATAATTTATAATGAATACTAATTCGAAACATTCAAAATTAGATAATCCCCCATCTTTTTCGAAACATATATTTATTATAATATATGCACCTGAGCTACCAAATGGTTCAGCGATCACAAAGGTTAGTTTATTTTTGCCAGGAAATGTTAAACCGGTCTCAGAACACTTCCAATAGTCAAAAGCAGATAACCTTAAACCAACATTAGGGCCTTTAACTACTAAGCTTCCATCTGGATCATTTCTGGAAATAGAAAACACATTCGATTTGAAGGATGATCAATCAGTATAACATTATCAGTTTTAGCATCGAAAATGAATGTTTTTTTATTCAATTTATTTATCAAAGATAAAGAGGCGTATTACAGTTTTAATATCAATTCACAACAGGTTAAGTTTTGAGTCAGTTGGTGCTGGTAATGTTCAACCCAGATAATGGAACATGCAAAATGACTTACGTCTAGATCAGTTACAGTAGCAAATTTTTAATCACTGACATTACTTACATTAGCCAATACGCAAGTCTATGGTTATTCTAATCTAAAATTGATATTATTTACATACATTGTCATATGGAAAGAGATGGGGAATATTACATCAGGGGGAGGGGGGTGCTAATTTAGGCCTTATAGGTTGTATTATTGGGCCTAAGCTAATATTTCACGTTTTATTAAAATTTTGAGAATCACAGTATCTAACATAGATTCACACAAAAATAATATAATTTGAATTTTATTCATCAGCATAAATATCGGTACGAACCTGTTTAAAGAGAAGGGCATCATACCAAAACATTTCTCATACCAAGACAAAACAGAAGGCGAACGCCCAGTTTCACAGACAAACGTCACATGATCAACGTGGGTTATATCTATATCAGACTTGATAGAAGAATTTAATGATAAACTAAAGGGTGATGGGTCCTTGAAGCCAGGCAAGAGGTGCCCTTTAAAGTTATTTCTCTGAACCAATGAATGTACAATATTCTCCAAACACGATTTTACTGTGGCGATCAATAGTTCTCCATTTTGATTTGATACTTTTTGAATCGGTTTTATTATGATTACTCCGCATTTCTCTAATTTTTCTAAATATTTTTCTAAATTGTTCACTTCCAAAGCCACGTTACTAACAGTGCTAATATTTGTTTGGAACGTATCAGCCGATCCAGAATCATCAACCCATCCGTCATTTGCAGTTACACCGGTGACATACGGATCGGTGGCTAGTTTACGACGGTTGCTGTCAGAGAACTTAATTGGTTTTATCTCTGTGACAATAAAATTACATTCTTTTGATTTTAATGACCATTGGTGACTTGTGTCTGTATCCCTTTCTCCGATAACACGGAAACCATACTTCATAACAAATTCTGTAACCATTTTCTCACCATCCGAGACCCGCATTTCAAGGTGGTGAAGGGCACACCGGTGAGCGACTGACTCCATTCTTGCTTCCACTTCCAGCAAACGATCACGACTTAAACCGATCTAATATAACCTGCAAGTCAATAAGACTTTATGCTCCATAACTATATCCAAATATCCCGACATATTTTATACATGTTTCAGCGTCAGTTTTCTTTTTTAAGTTCGTACCATCACACCTGTCCTTTCCATGACTTCGAACATCAACAAACACGAGTGGTTAACGTGCTCAACAGAAAGGTTATGGATTACGAAACGCACATCTTAGCTTATGCAAGGTGTCAACTTTATGTCATCATTCTAATCCAGTTTCATAACCAAACACAATTTGCAAACCTGTAATAGCCTTTTTGATTTGCATGAACCATTATATTATAATAGACATATTATTGAAAATGTAGATTTAAACGGTTGCATTCTTTAGTAATAAATTAAAGGGACACAACTCCAGTTGTTGAGGTTAATTTCACAGCTTGTGAAAGAAAACTAATTGATAGCATTGAAGATTATTTTTACAGTCACAGTTGCTACACCATAATAATCAATAGGTTTGTAATAGTGAGACAGTATGACTAACAGTAGGCCTACAATAGCCTATCCACTAGGCCCGATTAGGGGGAGCCCCCCGTCCCCCATTTTTAAAAAAAAATATATGTTGTATGTTTGTGCCAAATAAATCTATGTATCTGCCATACTGACAAACACATTGAAGTTGTGTTAGTGTGACAATTATCAGAATATGCCCCCTTTTTAATGTTTTTAAAGTTAGTCCAACGTCTCCAGCCAGGGAACCCATATATGCTTAGGCCTAATCCAACCCCCGAGTATCCTAATGACACAAGTAGCCTACATGTAATGACAGTTGCAAATGGTGTGTGGAGATAACAGGTACTGTCCCTTACCCTCTAACAATATTCAGGATAAATTTTTCCGCTCAATAATTCTGTATGACTTAATTGAACTTGCTTGGTTGCTAATTTAAACTAAAAGCCCAGTTGTAGACTATTGTAGTCTCTTTTCAAGACCCACACTGGAACTGTTCCATCCAGATTGAGTCATATGACTCACCATGTTAAGGATTGTCTTCATCTATAGGCTACCATAGTATTCTGTGAATTTAACAGGGGACTATTCTTAGAGAAAATTATATAAAACAGGGGAAAATAATAAACAACATAGCACAGTGAAATATACATAGGAAACAAGATATTTTCTTTTAAATTATTTATTTACAAAACAAAATATATGAGACAAAAACAATTATGGATTGGACAGAACAACAAAATAATAATGACTGGACACACACACACATATGGGTCATTCTACGAATTAACTCTCCTTTCATGTCACGCCCCTTTTGAAGTGAACATAAAAAAATTGCATAATTTAATCTGTTGTTTTTTTCTTCACAGCATCATCAAATATATATATAAACATCCTGTAATCTATTTACTGAAATTTTGTAAAAAAAATTGGATGTAAAATGTGAAAGAAGAGAACAAAATCGAAGAAAACGCCGTGTCACGCAGCGTATTACAGAAATACGATCACAAATATTTAGAACAGTGTTCTTTATCTCATGTGTTTAATTCATTGTCTAAATTATGCAAATATTCAGCATTATAACTATATCAATAACATCACCCATGGGGAACCATAAATTGTGCATTTTTATATTCATTTACCTGTCACGAAAATCTTAGTCATTACCGCGATTTAATTAAAAACGTCAGATTGCCGAAGGGAGGTAACTCCCATTTTACTTTTTTGACGCGCGAACGTGAGCCCACTTGACTTCTGATCGGCAACGACGACAACAACAAACTACAGTAAAACTAACGCTGCATATTAGCCACTTTAAGGTTAGTTTTTTATTCAGCACTGTATTATCATCATTACCACAACCACGTATAGAACATGAAGATATGTCTTCTATGGCTTAAATTTGCATTAGTCTGTGTATTTTGTTAATTCCTTCAAGACTGTGACGGCCGCAGATCTACAACGTCAAAAACTATGGAAGCACAGTGAGGCAAAGCCCTATAACGTCATCGCCACGATAGTCATTACCGCGACTGCAATTGTCGCGGTAATGATTTCTATCTCGCGGTAGTGACAGGTTGTTGGAATATGACATTACCTTTAATAGTTTTATAATAAATATTTCATTAATAGGCGTATTTAGCCCGTTGTCACAGTCAAATTAATTCTTATATTTTATATTGCCATTTCAGAATGCCACCAACATCAAAAGATCGCCAATACCGAGAAAGATTAAAAAGAGATCCAGAGAAGTATGAAATATATTTACAAAAAGAGAGAGAAAGATACCGAAAGAGAAAAGAAGCTGGAAAATTAAAATCAATTGATGCCCTGAAGTCACGGGAACAGCGTTCCCAAAGAAAGAAATGGAAAATTGCAAGTAAAAAATATCGAGAAAGAAATAAAAGGGCCAAAGTACATGTACGTCTAAACTTTTTTCAAAACCAAGCACGTCCACTATCACCGACAGAGGATGGCCCCGCCCCGGCAGTTGCAGAACCTAATTCTAATAGTAATAATAGTAATAGTAATAAAAGGCAAAAGAAATCAATGCCAAGATCGACCTGCTACAGGAAACTTGAAATGTTAAAAGAAGAAATGAAAAAAAAAGAAAGAACAATACAGAGATACAGAAAACGCCTTAGTAGACTCAATTTAACCACCCAAAGAAAAACAGATAGTCCCGGCTCAAAAACAAGAAAAGTTCTATCAGATACAAATTCATCTTACGTTAGCAAATGCTTACGCTTTCATTTTACACTAACCGAGTTGATGAAATCAAGATTAAAAAAAAGAAAAGAAAACAATGCATTGCACATTTTACTTCGAGATAAAATGATGAAAAAATACAAATTAAACAAATTCGTAGAAGGTGAATTCGGCATCAAAATGACAGGGGCAAAAAACACGCAGAAACCTACAAAAACGGCAATTGAATTATCAAGGTGTGTAAAGGAATTTTTAGAAAGAGATGATAATAGTCGGTTGGTTGCCGGCAAGAAGTCCACAGTAACGAAAAAGAAGGTCAAAATGCAGAAGCGATTTTTATCCGATACTCTTATTAATTTACATAAGAAGTTTTTGTCCGAAAATTCAACGCGTAACATCTCCTATTCTTTGTTTTGTCGGCTTAGGCCGTTCTACATTATTGCGCCTAAAATCTCAGATCGCGAAACTTGTCTGTGTATTATACACAGCAACATGCAATTGAAATTGGATGCACTGAAGCGTTCTGGGGCCATTTCTTCCAGTAAAATAGAAGATTTGATAACTGAAGTATGTTGTGATGCAGAAAAAAAAGACTGTATGTACAGAAATTGTTCGACATGCCAAAAAAGAAAGTTTTGTTCTGAACTTGAAAGCTGTATTTCTGAAAGACGCCTAGATTGGGAACGATGGGGGAATAGAACAGAGGAAAGAGAATCAAAAACAGGAGAGAAAATAACAGTAAAATTTACCGCCAAAATCACGGAAAACACCTCGGTAGAAGTTCTTGTGGATGAAGTGAATCAAGATTTAGAACGATTCTGCAGACATATTTTTAATATCTCTCACCAGTACAGAGAAATCAGACGTCTGAGAAATATAATGAATATCAATGATTGTTTAGTTCATATTGATTTTTCTGAAAACTATGTATGCAAGTTTCACGAAGCTGTCCAGAGCACACATTTCGGCGCATCGCAGCGTCAGGTTATTATGCATACTGGCGTGATTTATTTTCACGATAGAATGGAACCTTTCTGCACGGTTTCAGACAGCGCACGCAAGGACCCACCGGGAATTTGGGGACATTTAACGCCAATTTTAGAACATATTAGGGACACTACTGGGGTTACCTCCATTCACTTTTTAAGTGATGGGCCTACAACCCAGTATAGAAACAAGTCAAATTTCTATATGATGTCGGATATTATATTTCAGTTTGGGTTTAAGGGTGCAACGTGGAACTATTTTGAAAGTTCACACGGTAAAGGGGCTCCGGACGGGATTGGCGCAACACTTAAACGGTGTGCGGACAATTTTATTGCCCATGGTGGAACAATTGGGGATGCAGACACATTTGCCCGTGTTGTTGCTGAAAAAACCAATATATACATTAAGCTGATATCATCCGATGATATAAAAAAGATGGACAACAATAAGTATAAATTGATTAAAACTATTTCAGGTTCTATGAAAATACACCAAATAGTAGTAAATTCGCCTTTTTCGATTTCTTACCGCGATATCAGCTGTTTCTGCAAACATCCGGAAATTTGTCTTTGCTTTGACACAAAACATTGTGTTTTTGAAACCAATAATGAATCTAATATATCAAAAGAAGATGAAGTTACCGCAAGCGACCCCTTTATTTTTGATATAAATCATTCTTTGTTAAGTAAATGGTGCATTGTCGTCTACGAAAACCGATTCTATCCCGGTCAAATTATTGACATAGATGACCAGGAGGTAGAGGTGTCCGTCATGATGAGAATTGGCAAAAACCGCTATTTTAAACCCACATGTGAAGACATTTTATGGTATAAACCAGATCAAGTCATAGCATTGATTGACCCTCCAGCGCATGTTACTGGGCGTCATCACCAAATAGACCCAGAGATTTATAAAATTTTAGCAATCAAATACGATGAATTTCTTTAAAGTCCCATTTGCACTTTTCGCTGTATGTACCCAGATTGATTATGTCCTGGCTAAGAATAAATCGGATTTAAAATAGGCTGTCATTTCTGTACGCCCGCAGCAACACGGAGGCTGGCTTATTACATTTTATAATTCAATGTAATATTATAATAATATTTATTTAGTATGGAGATCTCACGATCTAAAGATACAATAAACATTCGAACATATATATAGGATATTGTGATATTGTCAAGCAATTATACAGAATTTGGTGTATAATATCATAGAAATATATACTGACATTTCTATGATAATACGGTTAGTATTTAATATGATAAACTGTTTAATAAATTAGTTTTGAGGTATAAATATAATATTTGTAAATATTGAGGGGAATTAAACCAACATTGGACTGAGCTTTCATAATATTACAGTTGGCAAGGGATCGTTATTGCGTTGAAATGACTATTTGTGATTTTTATTGTATGACTATGTTGGCTTGTTGATTTGTGTTATATATTAAAGACGATATTTAAGATAATCGATCGTCTTGGGTTTTTTTATTATTTTGGTCATTGCTCAGAATAGAAGTTATTGAATGTCTTTGATCCTATCGCTAGGATCGTGACGATACACGCTAATAATTCATCCACTATTAAAATCTAATCTATTTTTAGCAATAGCTCAGGTGATTTCAACCACGTCCGCGCTATGCAATAATTTGCAGTGACTGCGTGTTACCGTCACAACCCTACCCATCGCCGATTATAATTATGTTGTTCTGGGGGGGGGGGGGGCCTTAAAAAAACACAAACGAAGTGTTCAATGAGCATACGTATTTTAGTTTCCGTATTATAAAATACAATTTGAACGTCATTGCCGCGAAAAAACATCATTACCGCGAGCCTAAAAATAGACTTTTGTCATTACCGCGAATGACAGTCTCAGGTAGGTTTATTATAAAGATAGGAAATGTAATCAATTAAAACGTATAAGTTTGTGTAATTAGTGTCACCTTATTCCTGAAAACAAAAAAAAATAAAATATCTTTTGTTTTAAACACTGGGGAACGTTTTGAAATGCCTCTATTTTGAAAATGCAGAAGCTCATGTTTTTCTTTTGCGTATTCTGATTCACGTATACACTTTTATTTAAATATTTTACGTTGCTGTTTACCCTTTTTCGATACTATGCTCATATTATTTTTCATCTTGTCAAAGAGTAATGTTTAGTGAAAAAAAAAAGGTAATAAAGAAAGATCGCGGTAATGATGAAACTCCCCAGGTAGTAATCACTAATAAGCCAAAAACTCGGAAAAGTTGCGTAAATTAACCGTGCCCACATACAAAATTATTCACTCGAAAAATAAATCTATATAATCAATAACAAACATCAACTATTTTAATATATGTTAATTTTACTTTGTCGCAGTCAAAAGGAGAGCGAGTTCATAGAATGACCCATATATGTAATATGTAAATATACATTTAAACATAGAATAAACAAATCACATTCCTTGACAAATCATAAATAATAATAATAATAATCCAAGTCATATGTACTATATATATAAACACTATTGTACCAGTACTATTTAATATACTATATTAACACTGTGGTACTTGTACTTTAAAGACGCCTTATGTAAGAGCTAAATCTTCCTATTGTTGGTCTTTATTTTAGCTACAAATGATATAGGCCTATTATTATTTGGACATTTATTCACATGATTAGCCCATAATCAACTCTCTAGACCATCGGATGGGCGTGATTTAAATGGATTAGAACATTTGTGAGATTTAAAACTGTTTTATCGATAAAAAGGATATTCAGAATTTATAAATGATATGGGGTTTTATGTCCTACTATAAACATAATTAAGACGACATTGTCATGAACCATTGCTACAATAATAAAAAAAACAAGTGTAACATCTTCAAACAGTCATAACTTTGCTCAAAATAAAGTAATTTGAATGAAATTTTCAATAAATTCATCTATTTTTCAACTATTATAGGTATAGCAAGAGCGGCCAGCTCTTTATCTAAATCTTACATAATGCATCTTTAATAAAAATGATATTCCACACTGATCAATAATAATGTTCAACACATACATCGGCAGCGACATTTAATATCAATTAGTTAACGAAATTGGTTAAAACATCAACATGAAAACCTTATTTACCCACAAATAAAATGTACCTATCATATTTATATATATACATCATAAAAAACAAGAATCAATTTCACGTCTTCTTTATAAATCCTGAACTTTGTTCAAATAATTACATTTTTTTTTTTTCTAAAAAAAAATATGATAAAATTGTTGATTTTAATAAATAATCAAGATACAAAAATGATTTCATATGGGAATAATTAATTAAATATGAGGTTACAGAACAATGCGTTCATTGTGTCATATGACAAACATTTTACTGACTGAAAGATGGGTATGGTGAACAAGGCAGGGTATGTGTACTCTATACTATACATAATCTTCAATAGAAGGCTTGATCTTGCTTTAACTACAAACATCTTATCAAGCCCTTCACGTAATACTCTGCGTATTTCTGCACTAAGTTTGATTGGGTATAAGCCCAGCTTGTGATCAAATCAGATTCCTTCAAGCTAAAATGTCTACCTGTGATAATCAAGTTACAAAGTTCAAGGTTCGTCCAATGTCAAGGTTTCCGCAGGTTCGCTATGTCACAATCTCTGATTGGATGCTAATGTTGATGTGTCTGCAGAAAACGTAGCTATAAGTTCGGGAATTGTGAAGTAAACCAGCAATGGCCAGATGTTGTGTAACTGACAGTAAATCGCAGTACGCAGTCGTTGCTTCAGGAACATGGACTCTATATATAGACTATTCAATACTTTCAGATAATTGAAAGTTGTCATAGCTGTCTTATTTTGGTATACAAAATGACAAAATATAATTGTGTACCACATAATATGAAACATCAAGCTGAGAGATAGAAATGCAGTTTAAGTTCACTCGACACAGTACAAACTGGGTCATTTTGGGACTAACATATGGTTTCAATTTTATTTCAATGATTAGTTTGCGTGCAGGTGTCTTTAGCAGTGGGAAGTAACCAGAGTACAAGCATGGAATCGAAACAACGCCACTTGATTCAATGACAGACCGTATTAATCAAACGCACACACATTAACCATTCAGCTACACAGCCCAACAACACCATTTTGTGTCCTATTTCTTACGGAAATATTATGATTTCAAAATCCAAATTCTTGGACAATGCTCATCTCATGAGCATTGAGTTCCATATATTAACATTTTCAAATTCTAAATAAACAATTTTTCATGAGAGCGTACGTAACTAATGTGACGAAAATTAAATGGTAGCTGGCTTTTTTTTCGCACATATACAGCGAATGGCCATTTTGCTCAGTAATCCCAGCCAGAATTTGGCTATTTTTTTAAAATTGCGTTAAAGATTTAAATTTGTGTTTAGAACTGGAATAAATTGACTATTAGTCAATCCTGCGATATAAACATTAACAGAATTGATCGTTTATATCTGAAATAGACCCGTACGAAGCACAAAAACGTTTCAAGATGGCAGCACCCGAGACCAAGGAGTTTCGGGGCGCTATAAAATTTTCAAAGTCGAAGTTAGGAGATACAGAAGGAAAAACAACTTGAGGCATTACAGGCTTGTTATGAAGGTCACAAAAGAAAAAAAAGGAACAGTGAAGCCATGATTGTTATTGATAGTGCGTTAACCTCATGACCTGTGACGTATAGACCACGTCATATGGTAACATGGCTATTGACTGTCTCTGAGATTACTACTCCGCGAGTAGCGTGTCTCAGATGTTCAGAATGTCATGAGAGTTGTGAGGCTTTTTATTATCAATACCTCAAAGATAAAAAAACAATTTGGGTAGGTCTAGATAATTTTTAAAATTATGTATTTTACAATTTTTTTCTTTCTAGTTATGTCCAAAGATATGTTGGGCATTTCCGATCAGCTGCGGACAAGTTAGTGATGTAGGTCTTAAACTGTGTGATGCCTTTGGTAAATTCATCCAATGTTTAAGAGAACTAGGTTACAAGAAAATCGTAAATCTATTAGAAAACACCGCAAATGACAAGTTAGTGATGTAGGTCTTAAACTGGGGTGATACCTATGGTAATTCATCCAATGTTTAAGAGAACTAGGTTACAAGAAAATCGTAAATCTATTAGAAAACACCGCAAATGACAATATAGTGATGTAGGTCTTAAACTGTGGTGATGCCTATGGTAAATTCATCCAATGTTTAAGAGAACTAGCTTACAAGAAAATCGTAAATCTATTAGAAAACACCACAAATGACAAGTTAGTGATGTAGGTCTTAAACTGTGGTGATGCCTATGGTAATTCATCCAATGTTTAAGAGAACTAGGTTACAAGAAAATCGTAAATCTATTAGAAATCACCACAAATGACAATATAGTGATGTAGGTCTTAAACTGTGGTGATGCCTATGGTAAATTCATCCAATGTTTAAGAGAACTAGCTTACAAGAAAATCGTAAATCTATTAGAAAACACCACAAATGACAAGTTAGTGATGTAGGTCTTAAACTGTGTGATACCTATGGTAAATTCATCCAATGTTTAAGAGAACTAGGTTGCAAGAAAATCGTAAATCTATTAGAAAACACCGCAAATGACAAGTTAGTGATGTAGGTCTTAAACTGGGGTGATACCTATGGTAAATTCATCCAATGTTTAAGAGAACTAGCTTACAAGAAAATCGTAAATCTATTAGAAAACACCACAAATGACAAGTTAGTGTGATGTATGTCTTAAACTGGGGTGATACCTATGGTAAATTCATCCAATGTTTAAGAGAACTAGGTTACAAGAAAATCGTAAATCTATTAGAAAACACCACAAATGACAAGTTAGTGATGTATGCCTTAAACTATGGTGATGCCATTGGTAAATTCATCCAATGTTTAAAAGAACTAGCTTACAAGAAAATCGTAAATCTATTAGAAAACACCACAAATGGTAAGTTTATATCTAAATTAAACAAGAGAGAGAGAAATTGGGTTTAGCGTCCACTCGACAAAAGCCGCTGACAAGTTTGTGATGAATTTCTTAAACTGTGGTGATGCATATGGTAAATTCATCCAATGTTTAAGAGAACTAAGTTACAAGAAAATCGTAAATCTATTAGAAAACACCACAAATGACAAGTAAGTGATGAATGTCTTAAGCTGTGTGATGCCTATGGTAAATTCATCCAATGTTTAAGAGAACTAGGTTGCAAGAAAATCGTAAATCTATTAGAAAACACCACAAATGACAAGTTAGTGATGAAGGTCTTAAACTGGGGTGATACCTATGGTAAATTCATCCAATGTTTAAGAGAACTAGGTTACAAGAAAATCGTAAATCTATTAGAAAACACCACAAATGACAAGTTAGTGATGAATGTCTTAAACTGTGTGATGCCTATGGTAAATTCATCCAATGTTTAAGAGAACTAGCTTACAAGAAAATCGTAAATCTATTAGAAAACACCGCAAATGACAAGCTAGTGATGTAGGTCTTAAACTGTGGTGATGCCATTGGTAAATTCATCCAATGTTTAAAAGAACTAGCTTACAAGAAAATCGTAAATCTATTAGAAAACACCGCAAATGACAAATTAGTGATGAATGTCTTACTATTAAACTGTGGTGATGCCTATGGTAAATTCATCCAATGTTTAAGAGAACTAGGTTACAAGAAAATTGTAAATCTATTAGAAAACACCGCAAATGACAAGTTAGTGTGATGTATGTCTTAAACTGTGGTGATGCATATGGTAAATTCATCCAATGTTTAAGAGAACTAAGTTACAAGAAAATCGTAAATCTATTAGAAAACACCACAAATGGTAAGTTTATTTCTAAATTAAACAAGAGAGGGGGAAATTGGGTTTTAGCGTCCACTCGACAAAAGCTGCTAACAAGTTTGTGATGAATGTCTTAAACTGTGTGATGCCTATGGTAAATTCATCCAATGTTTAAGAGAACTAGGTTGCAAGAAAATCGTAAATCTATTAGAAAACACCACAAATGACAAGTTAGTGATGTATGTCTTAAACTGTGGTGATGCATATGGTAAATTCATCCAATGTTTAAGATAACGAGGTTACAAGAAAATCGTAAATCTATTAGAAAACACCACAAATGACAAGTTAGTGATGAATGTCTTAAACTGTGGTGATGCATATGGTAAATTCATCCAATGTTTAAGAGAACTAGTTTACCAGAAAATCGTAAATCTATTAGAAAACACCGCAAATGACAAGTTAGTGATGTAGGTCTTAAACTGGGGTGATACCTATGGTAAATTCATCCAATGTTTAAGAGAACTAGCTTACAAGAAAATTGTAAATCTATTAGAAAACACCACAAATGACAAGTTAGTGTGATGTATGTCTTAAACTGTGGTGATGCCTATGGTAAATTCATCCAATGTTTAAGAGAACTAGGTTACAAGAAAATCGTAAATCTATTAGAAAACACCGCAAATGACAAGCTAGTGATGTAGGTCTTAAACTGTGGTGATGCCATTGGTAAATTCATCCAATGTTTAAAAGAACTAGCTTACAAGAAAATCGTAAATCTATTAGAAAACACCGCAAATGACAAATTAGTGATGAATGTCTTACTATTAAACTGTGGTGATGCATATGGTAAATTCATCCAATGTTTAAGATAACGAGGTTACAAGAAAATCGTAAATCTATTAGAAAACACCACAAATGACAAGTTAGTGATGTATGTCTTAAACTGTGGTGATGCCTTATGGTAAATTCATCCAATGTTTAAGAGAACTAGGTTGCAAGAAAATCGTAAATCTATTAGAAAACACCACAAATGACAAGTTAGTGATGAATGTCTTAAACTGTGGTGATGCCTATGGTAAATTCATCCAATGTTTAAGAGAACTAGTTTACAAGAAAATCGTAAATCTATTAGAAAACACCGCAAATGACAAGTTAGTGATGAATGTCTTAAACTGTGGTGATGCATATGGTAAATTCATCCAATGTTTAAGAGAACTAGCTTACAAGAAAATCGTAAATCTATTAGAAAACACCACAAATGACAAGTTAGTGATGTATGCCTTAAACTGGGGTGATACCTTATGGTAAATTCATCCAATGTTTAAGAGAACTAGGTTACAAGAAAATCGTAAATCTATTAGAAAACACCACAAATGACAAGTTAGTGATGTAGGTCTTAAACTATGGTGATGCCATTGGTAAATTCATCCAATGTTTAAGAGAACTAGCTTACAAGAAAATCGTAAATCTATTAGAAAACACCACAAATGACAAGTTAGTGATAAATGTCTTAAACTGTGTGATGCCTATGGTAAATTCATCCAATGTGTAAGAGAACTAGGTTACAAGAAAATCGTAAATCTATTAGAAAACACCACAAATGACAAGTTAGTGATGTAGGTCTTAAACTGTGGTGATGCCTATGGTAAATTCATCCAATGTTTAAGAGAACTAGCTTACAAGAAAATCGTAAATCTATTAGAAAACACCGCAAATGGCAAGTTAGTGATGTAGGTCTTAAACTGTGGTGATGCCTATGGTAAAGTCATCCAATGTTTAAGAGAACTAGGTTACAAGAAAATCGTAAATGTATTAGAAAACACCACAAATGGTAAGTTTATTTCTAAATTAAACAAGAGAGAGAGAAATTGGGTTTTAGCGTCCACTCGACAAAAGCTGCTGACAAGTTCGTGATGTATGTCTTAAACTGGGGTGATACCTATGGTAAATTCATCCAATGTTTAAGAGAACTAGCTTACAAGAAAATCGTAAATCTATTAGAAAACACCACAAATGACAAGTGAGTGATGTAGGTCTTAAACTGTGGTGATGCCTATGGTAAATTCATCCAATGTTTAAGAGAACTAGGTTACAAGAAAATCGTAAATCTATTAGAAAACACCACAAATGACAAGTTAGTGATGTAGGTCTTAAACTGTGGTGATGCCTTTGGTAAATTCATCCAATGTTTAAGAGAACTAGGTTACAAGAAAATCGTAAATCTATTAGAAAACACCACAAATGACAAGTGAGTGATGTAGGTCTTAAACTGTGGTGATGCCTATGGTAAATTCATCCAATGTTTAAGAGAACTAGCTTACAAGAAAATTGTAAATCTATTAGAAAACACCACAAATGACAAGTTAGTGATGAATGTCTTACTATTAAACTGTGGTGATGATTTTGGTAAATTCATCCAATGTTTAAGAGAACTAGGTTACAAGAAAATCGTAAATCTATTAGAAAACACCACAAATGACAAGTTAGTGATGTAGGTCTTAAACCGTGGTGATGCCTATGGTAAATTCATCCAATGTTTAAGAGAACTAGGTTGCAAGAAAATCGTAAATGTATTAGAAAACACCACAAATGGTAAGTTTATTTCTATATTAAACAAGAGAGAAATTGGGTTTAGCATCCACTCAACCCAAGCTGCTGACAAGTTAGTGATGTATGTCTTAAACTGTTGTAATGCCTATGGTAAATTCATCCAATGTTTAAGAGAACTAGGTTGCAAGAAAATCGTAGATGTATTAGAAAACACCACAAAAGGTAAGTTTATTTCTATATTGAGGCATGATTCTAGAGACCAAAAAATAACTGAAATGTTTGGCCATAGGCCAAAAATACGGTGAGGCATATGATTGAGGCATGCTGTAGACGTGCCAAATTACTAGGGTGGTTCGGCATGCAACCCCCGAGATAATTTTTAAAATTTAACTTTAAATTGTCCACGTTGAAGACATTTAGATGGTAAATGCCTTGATTAAAAATAAATCTGGTGCAGCAAATTCCAGCAAAAATACAAAAACAGATACAAAAATTATTTGTTTAAACAAATTTTTTAAAAGTCAGACTTCTTTTTGAGTCAGGCTGTAAAAGTTCCTTTGATTTTTTTTAAAGTTAAGGCTTTGCTTATAATTACTTCGCTTTCTTTTTTTAAAATTTATTTTCGTGCGATGTCTTTTTCACATCCGACAATGCAAAAAGCTTTTCCTGGTTGGCACAACTTTCGGAAAGATAATCAAATCAATGGCCTTTCCATTCACCTCCTTCTCCCCAAAGCTCCATTTGCATGGATTTATTTGTGTTGTCAATCGTTTGTATGTCGTGCATATCGTCTCTTGAACAATATTTTTAACAGTTGCCATTTTCTTTTTTTGTACAGAATGCCGAAATGTGCGTTTTAACCTCACTTTTTACTATGAAATAAGTTTTTTTATAAGCAATATTTTATTCAGATTTGTATCTGAATAGGGATTGGGGAACAGGCATAGCCTATATTAAATCTTGTACCACAGTATTTATATGGTTATTAAATATGGTCTTGATCGTATATTTTTTTTTTATTTCAATTACCTAATATTTTTTTTTTACATCACCTTAGAAAAGTTGAGAATCGACCAATGCGAACTGTCACAGTTGAAACGAAACGACCGAACAAGTCGGCAGAGTAAGTCTTTTCTGCAATTTCATTGGACATTAATTCCCCAAAAAGTCTCGATTACCATGCTTTTAATTTTTTAAGTTGACACGGCAACTGAAACGTACGCTGGTTATCATGCCATGCTTAGCGCTGTGGAAAGATCGTCAGACAAAGTCAAAAGGCTCTACCATTAGTAGCCTACTATTCATGAAAACTACCAACGGACGATGAAAATGGCGGAAATCCGCTAAATAAGGGGAAAAATCATGCCTGTATATTAAACAAGAGAGAGAGAGAAATGGGTTTTATAGTCCACTCGACACAAACTAGGTCATTTCGGGACTAACATATGGTTCAATGTTAGTTCAATAGGGGGATTTAGCAGAGGGAGGAAATCAATCAGAGGACCCAGTAAAACCCACAAGGTTGGACAGACGACCTGACTCCTTGTCATGTACAACCACAGATTCGAGTGAACTGAATCTTCAGAATTTGAACATATTATATTTTCCAAAAATTCTCAAATACATCACAATGTTCATTCTTAGTGCATCAAAAAGTTTTTGAAATGTGTCGCCGTTATTCATAACACTATGAACTCTGTGATGAATAAATACTTTAAGTGTTTATTAGGAGATCACAACTTTGAATATCTAGGGTCAGTTTCTACAAACATCTTGAAATGCTCCTGCGTTTTATTTTAGAAGTAGATTTGTATTGCCTCTGTAGATATCTGTTCAACTGGACAGTATGGACACTTCACCCTGAAAAGGTTCATAAAGATAAAAGTTACAAAATTAAAGTCTCATTACATCATTTTAGCGCAACAGGAGAGAGAGAGAGAGAGAGAGAGAGAGATAGAGAGGGTTTAATGTCCACTCAACACAAACTAGGTCATTTCGGGACTAACATGCTCCAATTTTATATCTTAGCAGTGGAAGGAAACCAGAGAAAATCCACGAGGTCGGACAGGTGACCCTACTTCTTGTCACGTACAAGCCGGGAATCAAAACCATGCCACTTGACTCAATCACAGAACTTTTAATCCAACGTGCACGAGTTAACCATCCGGCCCCCCATCCCATCTGGAATAAATAAAGGGTTGGTGGATTCCAAGAAAGATTAAATTAGTCACACTCTTGTCATGTACAATTATAATAACTATTTTGAGAGATAAAATAACAGTTTTAGTCTACTTAATTTCATACATGAGAGACAGAGAGAGAGAGAGAAAAACTAGGTTATTTCGGGACTAACAAATGGTTTAATTTTATTTCAATAATTCGCTTGCGCACAGGGGTCTTTAGCAGTGGAAGGAAATCGGAGAAAACCTACGAGGTTGGACAAACAACCCTACTCTTTGCCATGTACAACCCAGGGTTTGAAACCACACCAGTTGACTTATGATCCAGTGCGCGCACTCTAACCATTTAGCCATCCAACCCCCAATTTTTTTTCATACACCATGTACTTACTTATTGCCACTTGATAGTTTGTTTAAGGCATCTTTAGAGATAACATGGCCACAGACGAGTCTCATGGGTGGATTGTTCTCATTACTCTGTTGTCGTAAGATTGGGCAGGCAAATATAGAGTGATAATGATATTCTTTACCCAGTTCAATTTCAACCTGAAATATATAAATAAAATATTTTAAAGTGAGAGAGAGAGAGGGACAGAGAGAGAGAGAGAGAGAGAGAAATGAGGTTTGTCCACTCAACACAAACTAGGTCATTTTGTGACTAATATATGGTTTAATTTTATTTCAATAATTTGCTTGCGCGTAGGGGTCTTTAGCAGTGGGAGGAAACCAGAGTGCCTGGAGGAAACCCCCGAGGTTGAGAATGCGTCCCTATCTCCATGCCACATACGCGCACCCCAGGGCCCGAAACCACAGCCGCAAGCCAGAGGTGGCCGGCCAGCTAGAGGCTGAAGCGTGGCAATCTAGACCACTAGGCCATCCCAACTCTCCTATTTTAAAGTAGCTAAATTAATCTCTAACTCCATATCATCTGAAGTCTTCGACATTGAAAACACAAATTTTTGGTCAATTTAAATTAACATTGATGTTGTGGTCTTACTGGGAAAAGATGGGCTTCTGATATCCAGTTTATAAAACAAAATAAACATTTTACCATTCGTCCACGAATTGTGTGCCATAATGCGTTTCAGTGCCATTTGTAATAAGGGACTCGAAGTGGTCTTACTGGGAAAAGATGGGCTTCTGATATCCAGTTTTTAAACAAAATAAACATTTTACCATTGGTCCACGTATTGTGTACAATAATGCATTTCAGAGCCATTTGCAATAAGGGACTCAAAGAACGAGGCTGAACATATTCCTTGTCCTTATCTGGAGAGCATGCGCAATAAATACTATCTGTGTAAATTGGAGTAAAACGGAAATGATTGAAGGGAAATCAGTTTATATACATTCATATTACATTATTATATGTGTTGCGACTTGCGACCCATTTGTGTCAATTTCTAGGTCCGAAATAATAGCGATTTAGCTCTTTTAAATGTACGGTGTCTTTGTGAGTAACATACTGGATCATAACACAATATATTGGGTAGGCCCATCTTCATTCGCCTAGTTGGTGCAGAAAAGTAATACATTTCATTCAGTTTAACTTATTTGTTTTTTTTAAACCTGTGGCCAGGTTAGTATGGCACAGGCTCACTAACCAGGATGTGCCAGGTTTAATCCCAAGGTTGACTCAGCTAGTTCCAGCCTGGTTTCCACTTGTCAGTGGTGCCTGTTCCGAAAGATTAAGGTCCTGTCTGTATATACCACTGACAATATGGTTGAAAACTATAGATAGATCTGCTGCTAGGGCAAAATATCCCTCACATAGCACACTGCATGGTGTATGCCTGTCTGTAATAGCCCAGCTGGTACAGAAAACTAAGATGCTATAGCAGATTTCATTTTATGGGGGGGGGGGGGCAGCAAATAGTATATTGCTATTTTTCTGTTTCAAGAATTCCATATACTACACATCAATTCTGAAGTACTTCTGGTCTAGACACACAATTTCAGAAGGCAAGCCATAAAATAAATAGGGGGTGGTGATATTTAGCATTGTAACAAATGATGCATGTACTTACAGGCAACTCATCTTTGCTGCTCCAAACTGAGGCTACTTGTCTCTGCTGCATGACTTGTTTAATGCTGAGTAAGGGAGGTAATGCTTTACAACCAGCTCGGATACTAAAATACATAAAAATATATAAGAGAGAAAGGGCAAATGGGGTTTAACGTCCACTCGACACAAACTAGGTCATTTCGAGATTAACATATAGTTTTTAATTTTTTATTTCAATAATCTGCTAGGAGCGAAGGGGTATTTAACAGTGGGAGGAAACTGGAGAACAAAGAGAAAACCCACGAGGTTGGACAGACGGCCCTACTCCTTGCCACGATTCGAAACCAAGCCAGCTGATTCAATGACAGGCTTTATGATACAGCGCACACATGCTAACCATTCTTCCACCTACCCCCCAGGATAAAAAGAATAAACTTACCCAACACTGAGAGGACTTTCCACTGATAAACCCATCAAGGCACAAGCATCTCTGGTAAACACATCACAAATTTCTTCCCAATACATTGGTTCAAGCAGAGAAATATATGGAGAATTTTCAATACCTTGTGGCAAGTATAATAAGCTGCCCATTAATACTTGGAGTTCTACAAAAAAAACAAAAAAAATATTACTAAGTAATTTTTTGTGTATCAAAAAGTAAAGCTCAGTGGTTATGTATGCCTAGGTAATTTGGAGATGATGATGGCACATGCATTGTCAAGTGTCAACTGTTAAATTACCTTAACAGGAACCTGATAAACCCCTCCTGCAAAAATTTCTGAATCTGCCCCTGCCCAATGTAATAAAGATTCCTGGTTTTTTTTATGGAACTTAGGTAGTCAATATTTATATGTATCAGGTGCTGAAGCGTTAAGAAATAAAGTCTTTTTTGACCTGAACAAAATGAAATTAAATGGGAGTTTAACATATGCCTTACAGTGAGTGTACCATGAGGGAAATTTTGTCCTGACAGCAGCACTACAGCCTACTCTTATATTGAATTCGAACGGTCAAGTGATCTTTTACGTGCACACCAATGTGTACATAGGACTTTGGTTTGTTGTCTCATCCGAACAACTAGACAGCTGTCCTTGTTAGGCCCTCTGTCCTGCATCACCAACAATGGGGAACCACGCCGAAAAATCTGGATGAACTTTCTCGGCCAATGCAGGGATCGAACACTTAGCTACCGTGACCCCTTTTTGAAGTGAAAGAACTTATACATTGAATAACGGCATGACAAAACTATGGAATTCATTAAAACAGCTTGGTTATGTCCCATACTTTCAGCGATAGGTAAACACTGGTAATGCTGGGATTGTAATTTCACTATAATGGCCAGTGACACAGCCAACCATTGACGACTGAAGTCATTTGACATTCAGTCAAAGTAGTGAAACAAATTTGGTTGCAGTATCATGTGACTTGTAAACGGCTTCTTATTGACTAGCTTGGCATGTGCTAAAATCTGACTTAGATGACTGTAGGCCTAAACAAGGGTTTGCAACCAGTTGAAAAGCAGAAATGCGTGACAGTCAAAATTCATGACGCCAATTTTGTTCTGATTTTCTTGGTCATCGTCGATTAAAATCAGGTTTTAGTCACATTAAAGGTGATAAGCCTGGCTAAATATTTACAATGATTAAAGAGACCAACCCCTGGCATGTTGAGAACCAAACATAGCAAAATTTCTGGAGTATGACAGTGCTTCTTTCTGACGTCTTGTACCTTCTTTTATAAGTTCAATAAACCTTAATCTGTGTAACTTAAACTCTAGAGAACTCCTCTGTGCTATTAGTATATCACGATTCATACAAGCCCATCTGAAAAATCAAATTATCATGAAAATAATAATCAGTGTTCCAGCTAGACTATTCTGGAGGGGCGCCCCACCCCGCCCCTCCTCATTTCTGAATGCATTATACTACGAATTGCTGGTTGTGCTGTGCCATGCTTTGTCATCTCATTGCACTGTACTGTACCGAGACCCTCATGATCCATGACCGCAAGTGCGCAATAGCCCCCCCCCTCCTCGAGCAACATATCCCCCCTCCCTTAATAGTTTTTCCAACCCTCCCAATTCTGATTCTGGCTGGAACACTGATAATTACTAACAAATACTGTAAATGGTAACCTTTAAAGCCCCTAAGCGTGGTTTGGGCGATATAGGAAGACCTTGCAAACTACCATATTGTAAAAGTTGAATTTCTCATTGGAGACAGAGAGTGAGAGAGAGAGAGAGAAATGGGGTTTAATGTCCACTCGACACAAACTAGGTTATTTTGGTACTTATAACATATGGTTTGTTTTTATTTTAATAATTCGCTTGGGTGTAGATGTCTTTAGCAGTCGGAGGAAAGCAGAGGACCCGGAGAAAACCCAAGAGGTTGGACAGGCGACCCAACTCCTTGCCATGTACTACGGGGGATTCGAAACCACGCCAGTTGATTCAATGACAGGCTTTATGATACAGTGGCGCACGCTAACCATTCAGGCACCTAGCCCCCAAATTTCTAATTGGAATATCAAGTCTGAATATGGTACAATTTTGCTTAGTATCTACACAAATATAATGCAGTGAATATGAAATGAAATGAAATGGGGTTTTACATCCGATTGAGTTAATGAAGATAGACGTACACCATACAGTGTGCTATCACTTAAATTTTGCCCAAGAGCAAATTTGCATGGCTGCTGTATGCTAATTGATGAGCATGTAAAAGATCCCTTGACAGTTGAAATTCGATATAAGAGTAGGCCGTAGTGCCGCTGTCCAGCGAAAAATATGGCATATGCCTGTCTTTATTTGCCCATATAAGGAGTAGAACAGTATAAGACGTTAAACGCCATTTCATTTTTTTTTCGTGTATTTAGTATATATTAGGGCTGCAACGATACGCCAGGTCACGATACGATGCGCATCATGATTCATTGCCTACGATACGATTTGTATCGCGATATAGAAAATAAATATAAAAAATGCTGTTAAATTTTGACAGTCTTTCTCAGTGAAAATTCAAAGGTCTGCTTGTATGATTTACTTTATATAAATGTGGTGTTTTCTAGCTAGGTCAACTGACCGGATTTTTTTGCTGTCATTCTTAACAGAATTTCCTAAAAATTCCATACTTTTTATGTGACTTATGTTAAGGGGAATTTCGATCTCATTTATCTCAATATTGCTTTTGTCGATCGTGCGACTTCAATTTGGTGTATTCATTACAAGTCTAAAACTAAACAATAAAAATGCAGCCATTTTTGCTGCGACGAAAGAGATCTCTGTAGGCGAGTTTAGATGAGATATGAAGTTGTCAAGGTATTTTCACCAAGAAGATGACACAATTATCATTCATGGAAACAAGATTTATCCTTTATAAGGTCCGTGATTTACCGAATAAATTCATCTGTGCAGCCATGTTGCTGCAGCGAGAGGCGATCGGTCATATTACTTGATATTGATATAAGCGACCCAGTTATTCAGCCAACGGTAACCGAAGAATTCCGAATGTATGGGCTGCTTATATCAACAAGTCATAAATGACGACACATGATCGAGATTCAATTCAATAATTTCATTGTTTTTTGATGGCTCCCGGATTCAAAAGGAGAGTGAATATGAACACGTCTGACATGACATTTAGATGCGCGAGCGCGCACCTAAAAAAAGCAAGTCCGGTCAGAATATCAGTCTATTTTTGTAAAATTATTGTTTGGATAACGAATCGCGATGCGACCATTGTTTATATCGTGCATCGTAGATTTTTTAAACATCGCGGTTCATCGATTCATCGATGAATCGTTGCAGCCCTAGTATATATGTAAGTTTATCCATTTATAATTTTATACAAGAAAATATATAATATACATACTCTAAAGCTGGATCTAAATCTCGTTGCTTTAATGCTTCCAGTATTCTGTGTAATTCCAGAAAAGGTTCCTTTCTTGAACTGTCCACTTCTAGCCTAGCATCCTGAAATTACAACACAAAAAAATCAAGCTGTCGGACAGCTCTTTCAAAATCTGTTGTCTGTATTTATAGGCCAAAACACAATTAATCAAGGTGTGAATATGACTTTATACTACCATGCACATGGCTAGTTAATTACACACCGGCTAATTAATGACTACTTCATAACTCTAATAAACAAAACATTAGTTAAAGATACATTATGGGAGATAAGATAATGAGTTGGCAGTTCTCACTATAATAGTTAAAAACTACATAATGTAAAGGCAATTTGCTGAAAATTTCAGTCAACTTGATCCACTATGAAGCGTGAACTATTCGTATGAAAGTTCCACTTAGCCTCGATCATCATTACTGAAGTCGGTAAGGAGTAACCAATAGTCTTGATTATCCATTTATTTGTTTAATCGCAAAGGAAAGTTTTATGGCAAATCGGACAACAATCCAACAAATATCGCAGTCTAGCCTTACCATTGAGAGCTAATTATGGTCTGAATAAGTTAGTTAATGTCTTAATTTATAATTTCTATAACATCTGAAGCCTAAATTAAGTTTTTCAGTAATCAGATTTAGCTCTTGAATAATGTAACTTTAAAGTAGCAAAGTCTCTTACTCAATATTATCGATAGTCTTTCACATTGACAACACAAATTATATGCAAATTCAAATCAACATTAATGTTCCAATGTTACAGGGAAAAGATGGCTTTTGATATCCAATATTTAAGACAAAATAAACATTATACCATTGGTATACGAATCGTGTACCATGTAACAAGGGACTTGAAGAACAAGTCTAGACATATTTGAAGAGCATGCGCAATGAATACTAGTGGTGGTACTGTAGACTGGAATAACCAGACACTAGAGATTGGTGTTTAATTGAGACTTTTGGTGTAATTCGCCTAATAAAAACTGATTTGAAATTTAGAGTAAAAACGGGAATGATAGAATGCTAATCAGTTTATATACATTTCTATTACATTATTACATGCATTGCGACCCATTTGTGTCAATTTCAAGGTCCCAAATATTAGCGATTTAGCTCCTTTAAGTAAGAATATGTATTGATGACTGGTATAATTTAATGTTAATAATTTTCGTCAGTAAAATTCAATGGTTCATACATAGGTGAACTTTATTGGTTTCTCAGTATAATTTACCATAAAATCCCATAAATGTCAATATTTTCAACTTTGATTTTCCTGAAATCTATGTTCTGAGATGGAGAGAGAAAAAGAGATAAATGGGGTTTAACGTCCACTTGACACAAACTAGGTCATTTCGGGACTAACATAATATGGTTTAATTTTATTTCAATAATTCGCTTGCGCATAGAGGTCTTTAACAGTGGAAGGAAACCGGAGGACCCTGAGAAAACCCACGAGGTTGGACAGGTGACCAGACTCCTTGACATGTACAACCTGGGATTCAAAACAATGCCAGTTGACTCAATGACAGGCTTCATCTTCATGATACAGCGCGCACATGCTATTCATTCAGCCATCCAACCCCCCACGTTCTGAGATAAGTGGTTTAAACTTTCGTGTCTTAATATGTTGGTCTGTATTTCCTAAAGCCACCAGAAATTCACCTTAATCTTACCTGTGTCAGTGACTCTGCAATATCCAGCATCCCCTGTCTTAAAAAATGTTCGCAAATAACTTCATTTAATAAATTATTGTTCTTTGCATTTTCAAATGTGTCTGGTGTAACAGCTGTGAAGTCAGAAATGAAATTCTGAAAAATAATAATAAAACAAACAGTCTTAATTAAACTCTATATATAGTCAACAGTATACATGTACTTGGGTAATTTTGAGGGTGGAGAGGTATTTGTGCCACCAAGGTTTACAACCACAGAAGTTAAACAGGTGCAATTGTGTGCTAATAGTAATAGCAGCTAACTCCTTAAGTGTTGGGCCTAAAACTCTTGGGGCAAAAAAAAAGCTTGTATATTCCATTTTGAGACACCTTGCACTAGGGATCTGGTACTGTATCCTTTAACTTGGTTGTTTTGCTCTTTAATTAATATAATAGCCTTTAATTTCAAAACGTCCTTTGATAATTGATAATAACCCTTTAAATTTCAAAAATGGTTTAATTAGTACTATGGCTTAATATAATGGTACACCATTTAATTTCTGCTCAGCTAGTAATTAAAAGCTTTAGATAATTGAATGGGTCATCCATTTCTAAACCCCTCTATGAGAAATTAAATGGTGTACCATTAAATAAAACCATAGTACTAATAAACCATTTTTTAAAATTTAAAGTGTTATTATCAATTTTCAAAGGATGTTTTGAAATTAAAGGCTATAATATGAATTAGAGAGCAAAACAACCAAGTTAATGATACCAGATCCCTAGTGTTGATGGCAATTTGTTTTTCTTTTATTAGTCATTATAAAAATATTTCATCAACATTTTTAACATGATTGCATTCTGGTACAGAAAAAGGTTAATGACCAGTACAAAGTCCTGCTCTTTTTCCTTTCAAGCAGTAGTTTCAAATCATTTTTGTAGCGGTTTCCAACCTTTTTCGCAGCAGTTTCCAACCTTTTTCGCAGCAGTTTCCAAACTTTTTAAACTCATGGAAACCGTTTGACATTTTACACAGATTAAAATAATTAAAATTCTGTCCCGACCTACCCTATCCACAGATTTCCCAACTTTGGAAACTGATCCATGTAGTTCCTTGTGTTCTGTACTGACTCTCTGTACAGCATCCCGAACTCGTTTTGTTGTTTGGACAAGAATAGCTGACTGTGTTGATGTTATGTCTTGTCCTATTGAAATAAATGAAATTAAATGAAATGGGGTTTAACGTCCTACTCTTCTGCTCTTAACTAGGGCATATGCCATACATTGTACAGTGTGCTACGAGAAATTTTTTGCCCAGGCAAAAGCGAATTCAAACTGCCAAGGGATCTTTTACATGCACGTCAATGTGTACACAGGACCAGATGGCTATGATATTGAATGAAATAGGACACATGTGCCACCCAATAATATAAGGTTAAAACATATGTTAAAGATGCATAACATGTATGACAAGACCATAATCAACTCTCTAGAGCACTGGATGGACATGCATGTATAATTGAATGGATTTGAACATTAGCGCCATTTAAAAATTAAGAAGTTAAAATTGATAATCAAGTATTTGTTTATTATTGGTCGGTCTACTTGTCAATTAAATTTTATTTCTTCAAAATTTCAAACACTCATAACTTCGTTCAGGCAAAAGTAATTTGACTGACATATTCAAAATATTAATTTTCCATTACCAGTATCTATTTTTGAACTATTACAGCAAGAACGACCAGCTGTTTATGTAAATCTTGAATGCATCTTTAATACATATTGTTGAACCATCTAAAGGTTTCCCACAGCTGTCAAACCAATGAGAGACAGAGAAATGTGGTTTAACATTCACTCGATGGAAAAAAAACTAGGTCATTTCAGGACTAACATTTGTTTTTTTTAGAAATAATATTTGCTTGCGCATAAGGGCCTTTAGAAGTTGGAGGACCCGGAGAAAACCCCAAAGGTTGGACACTGGACAGGCAACACTACTCCTTGTCACATACATGTACAACCGGGGATTCGAAACCACGCCGAAAAAACTGGAATACAACAGGAAAACACCATTTTATACAGAATATCGAAAAATACCGGAAAACACACTAAATACCGGAAAACACACTAAATATCGGAAAACACACTAAACAGGTAACCCGGAGTCTGATCTTCTTGAAAACCTAACCATATCCCTATCCCATGGCTGGTCCTCTGGAAAACAGCGGAAAAACCTAATCTAACCCTAAACCCCAGCACACAGAGGACCAGGCTCCGGGGTTACCTATAGTATTTAGGATGTTTTCCAGCATTTCATGTAGTGTGTTTTCCGGTATTTAGGGTCTTTCAAGTCCAGTATTCAGTATAAAATGTTTTTTTCAGTGTTTTCCGGATGTTTTCCAGTTGTTTTCCGGTATGTAGTGTTGTCGTGTGAATCACACATTCAACATGTGTTGGGGTATCAAAGCACTGATCCTCAATGACCACAGACCAGACCTGTAATTAGGAGTCTAGATCAATAGATTCTATCACTCCACAGGAGTTTGCGGAATATTAATAAGTTAAACCTGCAATATAATTATTATTGATAAATCTATGTGATGTCGTAGCTAAGCGTGAAAAATATGTAGTAAACTGTTACTGTAAACAACAAACAAACACAAGTGACAAAGAATTTAGGATACGAATCTGGACTCCCTTTTTGGGTTAAATCACGATGACGAATTACCTGATTGTAGTTCATTACAAATACTTTGAAGAGAATGAATTAATTCTTCGACAGCTTCGTTACTGTGATTTCTTAGTCCATTAAATTTCGCCAAAACTCTGTCTAGTTCCCGTTCCACTGCTAAACAGGACTCCATATTTGTTTTCGTGACCTTCACCTTCAATGAATGAGCCGTCAATCATTATGCAATCTCGGCCTTCCAGTGAACTGTCGAAATCAGACGGTATTTATCTTGCAGACCCATATATATATATAGAGATTTTTTTGTTGGATGATCACCTGATAATCTATTGCTCTATTCAGTGCATGATAGCCTACTTGATAGATAACGAAACTTTAGTATATTTCACCTAGGCTACTCAGTAGGCTACTCCAATGCTACGCGTTATTTTTTTATAAAATAAAAGTCGAGTTTTATCAAAACACCATGATTATAATAAGTGAGTAAGTAATTGTTTATTATAGTGTCACACACTGCATAATATACATTACCGGTACATAAAAGCAGTGTCCAGCCCATTATACATATATGGACTTACGAGACACTTTTCTCAAAAATTAAATCATTAAAAATACAAAATAATGAAATAAAATTAATAAAGTAATAAAATTTATTCAGATTAATCTTCTCCTTCGTTTTAACATGTTTAAAAGACAATTAGCAAGATAAATGTTATTATTCATCTTTAAACTACTTAAAAACATTTCTTTTGAAGATGTATTCTTGACATCCTGATTTAGGCCTACCAATAGTTTCTTCCGGATATCAGAGTAGACATCACATTCGATTAAAAAATAGATGTCGTTTTTGATACACGACGAACACAAAGGATATATGCGGTTATTTAGCATACTCCTCGCATTTATTACACCAGCTATGCAAAGTATCTAGCATGATCTAGGGTTTTCTTCACTAGGCGCAAGAAGCACAATGTCATCTGCATAAAGCAGAATACTTAGAATTTCATTGTCTAATTCTATACCTTAATTTAGATTGCAGATTTCCACAGCCAGATCGTTTATAAAAACTGAGAATAGTGTAGGTGACAGAAGACATTCCTGTTTAACTCCTAAATTAACGTCAAACCAGTATGTTGTATGGCTACTCACACGAACTGCACTTTTTGTGTTTGTGTAGAATGGGGGGATCACGGTGGCTAAGTGGATAAGGCGCTGGTTCGCTAGCCTGGAGGTTGAGTGTTCGATCCCTGCATTGGCCGAGAAAGTTCATCTCGATTTTCCGGCGTGATTTCCCCTTGTCAGTGATGCAGAAGGAGGGCCTGACAAGGACAGCTGCCTAGTCGTTCGGATGGGACGAAAAACCGAGGTCCCGTGTACAAATTGGAGTGCACGTAAAAGATCCCTTGGCAGTTGGAATTCGATATAAGAGTAGGCCGTAGCGCCGCTGCCCGGGCAAAATTTCCCTCATTGCACACTGTGGCGTATGCCCGTCTTCAATTAGCCCAGGTACGGTGCTTAAGCGTAGGACGTTAAACCCCATTTCATTCATTCATTCATTGTGTAGAATGACTGTATCGCGTTCAAAATCTTACCATTTACCGTATTTCCTCTAATAAGCGCCCGGGCGCTTATTTTTTCAGCACCCCCTGAACCCCCGGCGCTTATTAGAGGCCCGGCGCTCTTTGGGGGCCCGGCGCTTATTTCTTTAATAGCAAATTGAATTTAGGGTAAAGCCGTCATTTACCATGGACATTGGGCCGGATAATCTTTTGAATTACGGCATTTGATCAAGAGACCCGGCGCTTATTAGAGACCCGGCGGTTATTGGAGGCCCGGCGCTTATTTTTTCAGCACCCCTTGACCTCCCGGCGCTTATTAGAGGCCCGGCGCTTATTGGAGACCCGGCGCTTATTAGAGGAAATACGGTACTTGGAATTTAAGGAGTTTATTCCATAGACTTTCTCTCTGACAAAAATATAAGGCCTTAGTCAAATCAATAAAACAGGAATAAGTGGAGAGTTTTGACTGTTTACGATTACTCAAAACACTATGGAGGGTGTAATTTTGGTCCAGACATCCACGGTCCTCTCTGAAACCACACTGTTCATCAGCTAACAGATCAAGATTTTCTATCCAGTTATTTAGTATTTTATTCAGAACATCACAGCAGACTTTGCTTGACACGGATTGCAGGGAAATACCTCTATAAGAGGGTGGCACCCGGGGGTCGGTGGAGTTAGGTTTATGTATAGGATTAATAAAACCTTTAGTCCAATAGTCTTGCACTGTCCCATTTTTAAAACAGAAGGATAAAAAGATGTGCGATATTTCAACACACACGAGGTTCTTAAGGGCTTCAGCTGGGATAGTGTCTAAACCACAGGCTTTTCTTGCTTTCAGTCTAGAAACTGCAGCGCGAACTTCATCAACAGTTACGGGCTTGTTTAGCAAGTCATTATTCATATTCACATGCTACAAAGTTTCATTTTCCCGCTTCACAAATCTAGTGTGGACATCAACAGTTTTAGAATCGCCGCCTTTATTGTTTAAAAAGTCACTATAGTCTGTTTCCCATCTCTTTAGCACCATATCCACATCTTGTGTTACCGAGCCATCACTTCCAATGGTATTTTAACATTTCTATTATTTACTGACACAACTTCATAGGCGTAGGAGCCGGGGAGAGGGGGTCATTTGCCCCCCTAAAAGATTTATTTTCGGGCAATGAAAAATTCGACGACCTTTTTTTCTATTAACGTTTAGAGAAAAAGTATAACTAACTTATTTCTATGAGTCCACACTGCCCGAAAAGTATTTTCTCGTCTTTTTCTTGACCACTGCATGCCCGAAAATTGACCATTTAAGACTCGACCCAGGCGTTGGTTGGTCACCTGGAAGATGCAAATGTAATCATGTTTAATAAAGTTGTTCGTATCGCCCCGCGCTTGGCATATCAATTATATAAACTTAAATTGTGTCTATTTCATATTTCAATGGACTTTAATTGGCCTTTTCCTACTTTAGCAATTTTATGCATACAACTAAGTGCAAATTAAATAATTTTTCAAGAGATATATAAAAACAAGAGTGTTACGAACTTTTTTTATGCAACGAATGTCATGCCTTGTGTTTTTTCTCTATATAATCGCTTGGAAGTATCACCAAATTTGTTGTCCTCGACATGCTCGACGAGACTATTTGGTTTGGCTGAACCCCCATGTAGAGCATCTTCAATAAAAGGCTTAAAATTGATCTCGCCTTAACTACATACAGCTTATCAAGCCCTTCACTCAACACTACATTTTTCGGCACTAAATTTGATTGGGTACCGGCCCCAACCGTGATCCAATCAGATTCCATCGTTAAATGAGTTACTAAAAATAAAACTACTTTCAATTTATTTTATTTATCCTTCCTTAAAAAAATCGTCACAATTATCAAGTCTCGCGCTTCTAAATAAAATGTCTATGTGACAATCGAGATGCAAAGGTCAAGGTTCGATTAATGTCAAGGTCCTAAAACTGCTTCAATTGCCTTTTTTGGTTTTCTGCGAGTTTCTCAATTGAAAAAAAAAACTTTCAACGGCTGTAAACTTGTCTCGTTCTTTTTCTGTGGAGGCTGCCATATTTTTTTTACTACAGTCACGTGCTACAATTTGAGTTTGTTATGTGCCAGAGGCGGATTTAAGGGGGGGGGACCCCCCTAATTTTCGACAGTGCCCTTTTTTACTTCTGAAAGTGCCATTTTTACTTCTGAAAGTGCCTTTACTCATACCCACATATATGTCCGAAAATATCAGCCAAATAGCTCTTGGAATTGCTACAGATGCAAGGAACAGGGATGTAGCCACGCCAGGCGGCACGTTAATGGTGTCGTACGTTCGGTTTTGAGATCAATTTTGAAGGTACTGTTTAAATCTACATTTAATCCTAGCCTATCCACAATGTCAATATTTCTTATTTTATTTCTTGCCTGTGTTGATCATGGATTTGCTACGACCGGGTAGTAGGGCTAGGACGACGATGAGAGCTTTCTCAGCTTCTGTTTGACCTGATTGTCATTCCACCGTAATAATGAAAGAATTTGTGAGACACAAGTCAAACAAAACAGCGTGTTTTAATTATCAATATCTACCTGTTGTCATAATTCGTTGTACTCAAATAAAACACAAACACCGTTTTAAGAATAGGCCTATATAAATTTGAATATATAAATAGAAATTGATTTGCACTGAAGCAAATAGGACAGCAAATGCTCTAAAAATACACCAATAAGGATTGAATTTTCATAAAAGACCACGCCCCCCTCTCAAATTTTTTTTTGCTCGCTACGCCCGCATAAGATTGTTTCCACCACTCACCTCAGCGACGTGCCCTCATTTTGCCGCCCCCCCCCCCCCTTTCCGAAATTTCTAGATCCGCTCCTGTGTGCCACGACCTCTGATTGGACAATGATGTGAATGCTAATTAGTCACGTGTAAACACAACCAGCGTAAAAGTTAAGGAATAGCCAAGTGTTGAAGGAAGAGTGAGATTTTGTTAAACTCGCGGCCGATGTTTCGGGAAGATGCATGTAGAGTAGCATATTGTGTACCACAGGCGCGGATCCACAGTCGGATTTTTTTTCAGAAATTTTTCAGACAGTAGGCTACTGATCTGTTCCTGATGATATGGCAGACAAAAAACACTAAAAAAATAGGGTGGGAGTTGTGTTTAATATTTGAAGATCAGATGCCAGAAAATCGCAAATATGGAGTCTTATCTTTAAAAGAAATCGTAATATCCTGGATCCGCCCTGTGATATATATGTTATCTAGATTTCTGACATATATATCTATTATTGATTTCTAATTAGGCTTCCAAGGTCACAGGTGATAAGCAAGCCTATAATCTATGGCTGAAATGGGTTATGAAAATTAAAAAGTTATCTAAGTCTGCCTCTAGCCGTATGCTATACCGTACTCGATAAAAATAAAAATTACTGTCTTGCCCGATTGACATTTAATTATTTTTGTTTGCCGTGTGGTATATCATATATATATGCTCAACAATTCATTTCGTGCATCAAATTTAAGACGTGTTTAATTGCGTTTTGAGATTGCTCTTCGCCCAGCAGCATGGCGTACAATTATTATTATATCCTTTAATATGAGTTAAATGCAATGATTTCTCCCTGGATAACTACCCCTGACCTTTGAACTGATAATAAACCACCAAGCTAACTCGGTACAAAAATAAAACATGAACAGCATAATCAAATATATATTGATCAGCTAGTAGGCTTGTCTGTATTTCTTATGGGTGGCTGTTTTCATTAACACATGT
The DNA here is from genome assembly GCA_917208275.1 of Patella pellucida. NCBI lineage: Eukaryota > Metazoa > Mollusca > Gastropoda > Patellidae > Patella > Patella pellucida. Next base: position 14,170,395 of record OU795039.1, read on the forward strand.
CTGGAACATTAAGGACGAATATGGCGGAGAAGAGAGTGACAGAAACAGACAGTGCCTTGACTTACAAGGTTAAACGTGGAGGAGAAATAAGTGATTATGTGAAACTGGACAAATTGCCAAGATTGAATCTTCTGACAGACCAAGTTAATGACTTGATATCTAAAAACTCTTGGTATGAATTATATGGAGTGGACTGGTTAATAATTGTATTTGGTGTATTGGGTGCATTCATGGGCCTTTCGTTAATGAGTTCCGATTCGTATCTTAATTTTGTAACTGGCGTGCTGTTGTATGGTTACTGTCATTCGGTATTATCAACCAAGGGAGGTCACTCGGCTGCACACAGTGCAGTTGTGAATTCTGTGAGATGGAACAAGTTTTGGGCGATCTTTTTCATGGAATTTATTGGATCCTTTTCTGAAGAATTAGCAAATGAGATTCACATTAAAAGTCATCACCCACACACCAATATTATTGGTCACGGGGACTCCAGTACATGGAAAGCTCCCTTCGTTCCAGCATATATTTATATGTTCGTAGCACCATTGATTGTGCCAGTCATTACGCCTTTGGTGGCATTTGCAGGATTGGTTGGAAAATGGAAACATTTGCTACGGTTTCTTTTGGTTGCACCTGCCGGACTTGCAATTAACTTTTTACTGTTGATGAACATATCGAAATTTTCACTTTGGGGTGCCATTGTCGTGACGTTCGTCAGCCGGGCGACCATGTCTATCCCGTATATCCATGTAAACATATTTCAACATATTGGCCTGGCAATGTATTCACCTAAGAGTAGACCAAAAAAGATTTATCAGATGTCAACCGGTGTTCTAAATCTATCCAGCAATTTTCTTCTGAATTATTGTTTCGGCCATGGAATAATAAGTTGTCACGTTGAACACCATCTTTTCCCGCGGCTTTCTGATAACATGTGCTTGAAGATCAAACCATTGGTATCACGTTTTTTGAAGCACAATGGTTTAGAGTATAACGAGTCCGACTACTTTCGTCGAATGATTTATTTTGTAAATGAATATGACGATCTTATGGTAAAAGCACCCCCGATAACCCATTTTGTTGGTATTCAATAACAGTTGATTATTTGATTTGATGCAATATGTTTATGCAGTTTCTTTGATTTCTATTTTAAGCGAGAATTTCATATTTTTAATATATATTTCTGAAATGTATTAAAATTAAGCCTTAAAATAGACGTTATCTATAAACAGTAATACCTTAGTAATTGTGTTCCGTGTTTGTGTTTATTGCCTATGTCAATTGATAAATACCGCTCAAAGAAGTAAAACCTCGTTAAAGGATAACCCTAATAATCATATAATTCAAATTGGCAAAAAATAATTTACAACTTCAAATTAAAACGTTTAAAAATAAATATTCCATTGGGGGAAGGATATAAAGACAAGGGAGGTAATTGTGTTATTTATTCCGGTGTGAATGATTTTTAAGTGTGAGAATGATACCTATGATAATATAATAGCTATGATCGTATAATAGTGAGTTGACCATCTATTTAGCAAAAGACATAGCCTATGAATAATTATGTTTTGACTTTTTTTAGAAAATATGAAATTCTCGTTTTAAATCATGTCGATGGTCTCATTTTGTGGAATATTCTAGAATACAGGACAAATATTTCAGACCATACACAGCAAACTGCGTACTTACAAAAAATGATACTGGTTTAAAAGTTGTTAAAATCGATCAACTCTTTCTATGATTTCATGCCACCATCAATAATTCTCTGTAATCGTTTGTACACGAACATCAATGCCAAGATGGTATCTAATGTAATCTGCGTTTTTAATTGTTGTAATTAACACTACCATTTGTCAACCTTTATTTTGAAAAAACCCCAACAAAGTCATCGATTACAATCAAAGTGTTGTTGAAGTTGAATTTGTAATGTTATTTAGTTTTGTCGATTCCGCTACTTCTGATGCATGAAAAAAAAAATAAAGCAAATAAAAATCAAATTAGAATTGGCTCCTTTTACGAGAGTATTTCACCAGAGTTCATGTTCCTGTATATAGAGCGAGGTTGAATGGCCGAATGGTTAGCACGTGCGCGCTGAATCTGCAAGTGAGTCAACTGGTGTGGTTTCGATTCCCCGGATGTACGTGACAAGAAGTAGGGTCGCCTGTCCAACCTCGTAGGTTTTCGCCGATCCCTCCCACTGCTTAAGACCCCCACGGCAAGCGAACTGTATGGTGTAATGCCCGTCTTCGTTATCCCAGTTTAGGAGCAAAACAGTAGACACGTTAAACCCATTTCATTTCATTTTAATACTTCGGCATTTTATGGTTTCGTGTGGCTGGCCGAATGGGTTAACGCGTGTGCGTTTTAAATCATATTGTCGTCGAGTCAAGTGGTGGGTTTGGCGTCCCCGTTTGATACGTGAAAGGAGTACAGTCGTATGTCTAACCTCGTGGGTCCCCCCCCCCCCACACACACACATACACACTGCTAAAGACCTCCTGTTTACGCGCAAGCGGATTCGTGAAATTAAATTGAGTAACAAGTAAGTCCCGAAATAAGCTATAGTTAAACTTTGTGCCGTGTTGACGTTTTTAAACCCCAATTGTCTCTGTCTCCTCATTGAGTCAACTTATGTGGGTTTAAACCATATGTTAGTCCCGAAATTACCTAGTTTTTGTCGAGTGGACGTTAAACCGCATGTCTCCCCCCCCCCCCTCTCTCTCTCTCTCCACTATCTGTTCAGTGCAATGTAGGACAGACTATCCTTGTCATGCGACCATACATCATGTGATATTTATAATCTGTAATAAATTATTATCATTTTTAATGCAAATATAATTGGCAGACGATATGTATCAGATGCACAGATATCATGTGTACGGCAATATATTGGTCTATCTATTCATATTATGTCATGTATATGAATTGTATGCGGCCTGGAATGGGTAGAATAAGATATTATCTTATCTTATTTTATCTTATCTATAGCAATTAAACTGTGATAATTTCTTTGTAATACATACATTATTTATAAATGATTTGATAAATGTCGATAATTTTATGGAAAAAAAATGTTTAGTTGATTTTGCGACCAAAAATTAAGAAACCTCATTTATTGCATAACGTAGTCTATAGCTGTTGAGCACAAGCTTTTGTAACACGCAAAGTGTAGAGAATTCTTTTTCTTGTCAATGGAGACGAACATTATGGGGTTTTCGGTTTTCGAACCTGGATCTCATAGATCCGACATGAAAAGTGTCTCGTCGGTCTGGTTGGGGAGGGGATCACGGTGGCTAAGTGGGTAAGACGCTGCATTGGCCGTTAAAATTCATGCAGATTTTCAGGCGTGGTTTCCTCTTGTCAGTCAGTGATGCAGGACGGGGGACCTGACAAGGGCAGTTGTCTAGTCGCTCGGATGGTCCCGTGTACATGGCTCCTGTTTTTCCTCATATACCTACCTTACCGTCCGTACCCGTGTGGCACACACTTTCCTTCCTCACCTCACATATACTTCCTGGCAGTTGGAATTCGATATATGAGTAGGCCATAGCGCCGCTGCCCGGGCAAAATTTGAACACTGCATATGGCGTATGCCCGTATTCATTATCCCAGTTTAGGAGCAAAACAGTAGGACCTTAAACCTCATTTCATTTTTTTTTGTTTGGGTTAAAACAGATGTTATATGCACGTAAAATGGGTCATTTCAAAAGAAAATGTATTCCTGCCATTGCATACCAAGTCGCCCTGCACGTCTAAAGGTGGCATAAGTATTGTTTTGCTGGGACGTTAAACCCCGTGCCTCACCTGTCATTAATATGTAGGCTTCTGTTAGCTTAAGAATAAGAAATTGTTGTAACATACATACGTAATATGTATGACTGAAAGGGGTTTAACGTCCTATATTTTCTACTCCATCCGGGCTAATGAAAAAAGAACCCATACGAAATTATCGCTCACAAACTATATGTGCTAGGCAGCGGGTCTCTTTGTTCAGAATGAAATGACTGCTGACATAAATTAACACAAACCCATGGTATCTGGATTATATATTTAAAAATGTTGCATAGTCCAGAATTGTCTTTAATATGATAATTAGTATATCAGAATTACAGGCATTAGTTAATTACGTGCATTGTTTTAAATGACGTTCATTCATATGGGCCCACCTGGCCTTAACAAAGATTAAAGGTAAGCTATAATCAACGCTCTAACATGATACTAATTGTAAGGAAAACATATTTTAACATATGTTCCCAATAGGCATACAGGTTATCAATCATAGATAATAGACATTGTTATCCGCTCGTAAGGAAGACATTTATAGGCCTAACTGAACTCGAGTTGGTTCGCCCATTGATTTGCTTTTGGACTGATATCCATTTTAGAGATCAAATTCCTTAATAGACGTTCTGAAACTTTAATTAATATATTAATTTTATATAAATTGCTGCCTTCTCCCCCTTTTGGAAATACCACATGCTCAGATTCATGAATACCGTTTTAAATTATGCATCAAGTCGGGCGACATCTAAAGATGCTAGAAAATATATCAAATGTTGACAAAGTTAGTTTTCTTTCAGGACCTCCGTACGTCGCACGCGACAAACTTATCTTAACTTATTGAATTATATTTAACTGAAGTAACAACAAACATACATTCACTGATAATATGACTAGACTAAACATAGCCTACAAATCATATTTTATTTTAGAAAAAAAAGGGTCGGTCTGTCATTTAGGCTACAGAATTTGTTATGTCTTCTTTTTTTTTCATAAATAATTATAAGCCGTCGCCATACATCTATATCTGCAAACTTATATTTTTTAAATAAGATTTTTGAATGTTTTAAGAGATTTGGCAGGTGTCATTCGTGACACTGATGAGTTTGCAGTAGAGTGACAAGTGAGTTGTACGCATGCGCGGTCAAGTCAGGTCAGTCCTAAGCAATAATGCCAAAATGGCTGCCACCACCACTGCTGACATGAAATCTCGCCACCGACAACTTGGCAGGCCTCCTAAGTGTGACACAGACAAACGACAGCGACAACAAGAAGCTTACAAGAAACGGGATGCAAGTCGTGTATATCTAGCAAGTTCCTATGACAGGTGGAAACGTCTAGGCGGAAAACTTGGGCTCAAAGATTCGAGCCTCGCATGGCATTTGATGGAGGCCCATGCCACCAACTGTGACGAGTGCGGGTAAATACATACTTTTTGAACAGTATTCTTACTTTATTGATACCTGTTTGTATAGCTAAATTTAAAACATTATATAAAGTGTCAGAATGACACACATTGGAATGCAGACATGAAGACAGTTATTCGACATTTTCTAAAATATATTAGTTCATTCATGATACAGGGAAATGCCGACGCGCATGTGCAGACTGTCCATTGATATTCTATTTTGGCATGTAAATAGTCTACATTGTAGGTAATTATCTATGTGTCATTAATAATACATTGGGGCCAGGTCAACGTGCTTGTTAAATGGCTTTAATTTTTACCAAAGCATACACTGACATATCTTGTTTGAGTATCGTTTGCGTTAAAATGATTGCGGAACAATGAATTGAATAGGCCACAGTAAGCTGTAGATTTGATACCGCCCTAAACAAAGCATGTCATACGGGGTTGTCACTCAAGCTTGTCTGATGAACCATGTCACGTGACATTATGGGTACTCGCTTGCAAGCTGCCACTTCTATCGTATTCCTTTTTTTTAAACCATACATTTTATTATTCGACTGTACGCGGTGTCAGTGTGATCGGAGAAAAAACCTACTTGTTGTTTATTTATTATTTTATTAAGGCTTTTATAACATACACACACAGTAAAATAATTTATTGGATATTAAAATATCTTTTACAACTTACAAGGGTTGCAAAGGCAAAGGTCTGTTATTTATTTATTTATTTATATTTATTTATTTATTTAACATACTTTTTTTTTGTAATTGTGTTATTTGGAATTTGATTATATGAATCTGTATTTTATTTAGTTCATGTATTTATACAATACCATTCAGAAAAATATATGTGTAGTCATTTTGGGACTAACATAGTTGAATTTTATTTCGATAATTTGCTTGCAAATAGCGGTCTTTAAGTAGTGAGAGGTCAGGACCCAGAGAAAACCCATGAGGATGAACAGACCACCCTACTCCTTCAGAGTCCTTGTCATGTAGCCCATAACCGGGGAATCAATAACATAGATAAAATAGTTTTAATGCAAATTTTAATTACCATAACAATTACGTTTGAAGTAGAGCTGATTGATTGGGATGTTGTCTACTTTAAAGATGCACTATAAAAGATTAAGATAAAGAACTGACCATTCTTGCTATAATAGTTCAAAAATAGATTATGAAAAATAAATAGTGAAGTTCATTCAATTTACTCTGGGAGAAGTTAAATTGTTTATCGTAGTACGATACTTGACAATAAAAGGCTAAGTTTTGATTATCCATTTTCTCAGTAAAGTTTTAAATCTAGCAAGGTTGTAGTCCATTTAAATCTCATCCATCTGATGTCTGATGATCTTGCGAGCTGATTATAGACGTGTCATACATTTGAAGCCACAACAAAGACAGATTTAGCTCTTACATAATGCATCTTTAAGTTTGAAGTAGAGCATTTCAATTGGGATATTTCTTTTCTGAAGAAGTAATAAGTTTATACTTTATTTATAAATCTTTTTCTTCAGGTTAACTGAAGATAATGAAGATGAAGATAGTATGGAACCCAAAAATCCAAGCCTGTTTTTTCCTGCACTAGTTCGCTGTATTCACAAGTTGTGTCATCGTCATTATAGTTTCGGAGACTGTGTTCAAGTCATGGGACTCATTTGTTTAGAAGTTGATAATGGAAAAAAAGAAAACTTTAGTATCAAAGAAATGGTGCATAAACCATTTATGTTGCAATTAGCTAAAAATAATAACAACCCGACTAAAACAGTGCATAATTATGATAATCCACAAAGCAATAACAATGTTGAGTTCATGAAAAACTGTGATGAAATCCTTAACAAAGATGATTTATCCGATGATTGCGGTGGCGAGATGGAGGAAGACAGTGATTCGCATGCGGAAAAAGACTCCGATAGTGATTTATCGGATACAGAACTGTTACCTAGCAACAGGGACATAAATAATTACACAAATAATATTCTTCAGGATATACAGAACAAAACCACAGAAGACAAAACTCTTTCCCAACAGCTGAGAATTATCGAGAAATCGGAAGAAACCACGGATAATTTAAACAAATCAAACCAATCAGAGGATAAAGATTCTTCTTTCATATCTGTGGGTAATGAGGAATACGATGTTGATAACAATAACAAAACGGATAGCTTGGAACAAAGTTCTTCAAGTCTGTTAGTCGTTCCTGCGATTCATTTCAGTTCCCCACCACAACCAGTGTCTTTAAAAAACACTTTGGAGTCAATGGAAACCAGATATAGCAATAATCAACAACTGGTCTGTGATAATCTGAAGTCAACTCAAAGTTGTTCGGAATTCCTGCCAGAACCAAGCAATATTTATCAATCAAAAGACACCAGTAGGGCATGCACCAATAACCAGAATACTGAAGCATTTCGAGGCAGTATTGATCTACCTGATGAAATAGAGTTATCTCCCTCAAGCATTTCACCAAGAGAAATACAAGTACCGGTACTGAAAGAAACATCAGAAACCGTTGTACTGGAAAATTTCAGTACGTATCAAAGCAGAAGAATTGAAGAGAATAAAAAGGAATATATGGTCACAGATGAAAGCCACAAGGAAGAAACTTCAACTGAACCGGAATCAGGTAGCACAAGGTGAGATCATTATAATTGTTTTGCATTAGGATTAGGATGTTTTAAAGTAGCTAAATCTTTATCTCATTCTCAATACCATCCAAAGTTCTCGACATTGAAAACACAAATTAATTTGTCAATTTAAAACAACACTGATGTTGTGATCGTTCCGGGCTTCTGATATATCCATTATTTAAGACAAAATAAGCATTTTAACATTAAGGTACATGAATTGTGTAATGCGTTTCAGAACCATTTGTAAACAAGGGGGTCGAAGAACGAGGCTAGACATATTACTTCGTATTGTTATCTGGGGAACATGCTCAATAAACACCTTCAGTGTAGACTGGAATAACCAGGCACTAGAGATTGCATTTTGTAAAACAGTACACTGATTTGAAATTACAGTAAAAACGAAAACGATTTCAGAATGTAAATCAGTTTATATACATTCTTATTGCATTATGAGTTTCAGAGTTGCAACCCATTTGTGTTAATTTCTATATCCCAGTTCTTAGCGATTTAGCTCCTTAAAGGTTTGAAAATTATCAAAAAAAACCCTTTGAAATTGATGTAACAATACAAACAGTAATACAAGTAAATGACTATTCATTTAAAGTTCTTATTTTAACCATTTTAACAGTTGTCCTTGAACAAAAAATTTATATGCACAAAATCACTGATCAGGATTCTATGGCAGCAATCACATAGAAGAAAGAAATGAGGTTTAACGTCCACTCGACACACACAAGGTCATTTCAGGACTAACATATCATTAAATTTTAATTTATAATTTGCTTGCATGTTGAGGACTTTAGAAGTCTGAGGAAACTGGTGGACCCGAAGAATAAAAACGACCCTACTCCTTGTCATGTACAAGCAGAAATCAAAACAATACCACTTGACTCAGTGACAGACATTCTGATCCAATCAAATGCCCACATATTGTCCATTCAGCCACCCAATCCCAACATATCATTTGACTCAAACATTTAACTTAAAAGGAGCCATAGTGGCTTAGCCACAGTGGCTAGTTGAATATCATTTCGATGGTACAGTGCAGCCTACCATTTGCAGAACAGTAAAGATCCCCAGACAGTTTAAAATCGATATAAGAGTAGACTTCAGACAGAGCCTTTGTTGGGGCAAAATGTCCCTCATAGCGCGGCTGAAAGATTTACCTGCGTGGTTCTCCTATGTCGGTGATGCAGGATAGAGGGCCTAACATACTGTCTAGTCATTTGGATGGTATGAAATACAGAGGTGTGCATGTTGGCGCTGGCAGGGATGTATATTATTCCACTGTATCCTTTCCCCCCCCCCCTCAATATGGCTTCTGTTCTTTTTCACATCCTACAACTAAGTGAGAAAATATACTGGGCAGGAAAAATTTTGGATAGGGATGATATAGGCTTTGTCCTGTTCCCCTAAGTGAATCCTTTCAGTTATCTACCAAAGTCGAAAAAATATCCTTCCTCATTCAGAGATAAAATTTTTAATTTGATTTATAAAGTGATGACAATGTCTTTCCTTTTAGCCAACACAACCCCCCCCCCCCCCTCCCTCCACCACAAGGTTTTGTTAATAGTAAGACCCTTCGTACCATAGGAGAAACATGTACAAGTTGTCATTATGTGGTTTTATACTATTTATATAATAATAATGTTTTAATTACAGTCATGCTACAGGAGGTTTAAAGTACAATACAGATACAGTTGCTTTGAAGGCTAATTCTATAGGATTGGATCTTTCTATAGTAAAAACGGAACAGCCAGACAGCTGGGATACTCAGGTAAGATACACTGTAATATTTGATTCAGGAAAGGAAAGAAATGGTAAACCGTACCAAGATTTGGTATCACAGTGCTAGCGCTATTTTTAAAATAACTGACAGTTAATTGAATCACATCCTAGTCTATTATTATAGATACGTTAATGGAGGTTAGATAAAGAGATGGCAGATCTCGCTATAGTGGTTAAAAACTAGATAATGTAAAGGGAATTTGCTGAAAATTTCAGTCAGTCAAATTTATCTTTTCTGAGTGAACCAAGATTTTAGCGATTGAATTTTCGGCCTAGTCTTGATCATCATTTCTAATGTCAGTACGATGAAAAATACAGTCTCGATTATCCATTTCATGATTAAATCATGAATGAATGTTGAGCAGCAAATTGGATCTTAATCCAATGAATTGTTTATTGTCTGGATGAGTCTGACCCGTAATAGGCAGACTGAGCCCTTGCATAATGTATGTTTAATATCAGTTGTTGGATTTTTTCTTTTTTTCTTGCACTGTAGAAATCAAATCTTTGTCAGGGCCTTTCAAAACTGATTGATAAACTGTGTGCATCACTTTTGGATATTTTACTTAGCCAATACTTGAAATTTACGAAAAAAATCAAGTTAACTGAATGATTTCGACCATGTCTTGACAGGAAATCTCCATCTCTCCTCAAATGATACAGTCTTTAGCATGGTATCGTTTTGTGTGAACTTAAAAAACAAAATATTAATATGATAACTTACCTAAGGACTGCATCCGTCGAAGTGCTTCTGATACTAAGCTGCACCTCATTTAAAAGATTGTTCTAAATGGTTTCTCATCATTCCTTTAATATTATATTTCATCTTTTTCAGAAGCATGAAAATGTATCAAAAACTCATAATAGAAAGAGAAAGTCTTCAGAAATGGATCCAATTGATAGAGAAAACAATCACAATTTCTCACCATCATATTTGAATGGAAACACCAGAAGAGAAATAGTCTATAAGGTTGAGTATGAACATTTAGAAAAAAATCCTTTCTGTGATTTCTATGAATTGACTTCTCACTATCCAAATATACAACAACGGACCTTCTACAGATGGAAGAGGAAAATAAAGGATGAATTTATATTTCTAGAACAAAACCCAGACATGAGTTATGACGATTTCTGTAAATGTATACCTCATGCTAAGCAAGAAGTGTTTGACACCTGGAAAAACTTAATCGGTGGTGGTCATAGATTTTCAACGATGCATGTTAGTTCCTTGGACACATCTCCTAATCATCCAGGTGCTAAGAAGCTAGATATCTCCTCAATATCCAATAACCCTTCTTTGAGCCTTCTACAGATGTATCCTCACATGTCATACCAAGAATTCTCCTATACTCATCCTACTGTTCCCTTAGAGCTATTCTCATCCTACAAACAACAAGTGCTATCTGCCATATCATTTGTGGAAAAAAATCACAATGTGGAGTTCAAAGACTTGACAAAACACTTCAGTTTCGTATCCGAAGAAGCTTTTCTTGCATGGAGGAAATATGCTCAGATGTTAAATGCTCAGAGAATGGAGAAGACTGTTAAGGAGGAGAAAACAGACCCTCAAAGTAATCTCATGACCATGCAGAATGCCATGATGCAGCAATATCCCCATTTGATGATGGGATCAGCTGGGATGGCAGCCTATAATGCTCTCATGAATCAGGCAATGGCAACTCCAAATTCAGCAGCACCCCTATTCCCGGCTCTAATGCAAGCAGCTGTTTCTCAAGCTCAGCATCCTCTTCTATCCAGTCAGTGGCAGCAACAGTCGTTAGCTGCAGTACAAGCTCAGACTCAATCTATGTTTATTAATCAGGCGCAACAGCATCTACTTCTCAATCAATCCCAACACCAACAATCATCTCTATCCAAGCTCCAGTCCCTGACTCAAGTATTATGTAACAATATGAAAGACTCTGATAAGTCCTCCTCTTGTTCAAGCTCACCAGATACTGTGTCACCCTTACCTCCAAATGAAAACATCACGAAGAAGCAAAACAAGAACGAATATCTTTATTTCATTTATCACCCTGATGTCAGTTATCCAGATTTTAACCTGCATTTTCCTCACATCTCTAACCGAACCTTCTACAGATGGAAGAAAGAAGTAAAAGATGCTCAAGCTCTGTTGAATGAAAATCCACATTACACCTATGATGATATGTCAAACTATTTTCCTAATATTCCTCAAGATATCTTTAAACAGTGGAAAGAAAAGATGAACCACACTACAAGTTCATCACCTGCTCCTATCAAGCATCAGGTATGGCGACCACATGTTGCGGACTACAAACAGTTTTATAACCACCATTCTGTTAAAGAACCAAATGGCATATTGAAAGCAGTATTAGAAAATGACACCAGTAACAATGTCCTACGAATACCTCAATACAAACCACTAGACTTCCTGAACAGTAAAGTCCAAAAAGAAGAGGGGAATGGGTATAAAAAGAAGTATGAATATTTGCAAATGAATCCCAGAATATCATATAGTCAGTATGAAGTTACTTATCCAGACATTTCTTCAAAAACCTTCTACAGATGGAAGAAAGAATTGAAAGATGGTTTTAAGATGGTTAAAAGTGATCAAGAGATACCATACAGCAAATTTCGCACTTTTTTCCCTGATTTTTCAGAACATTTGTTCAAAAAATGGAAATTATATCTGGAAATGGATCCAACATGTAACTTGATTGGTGATGAAAATCCTTCAGACACAGACGAGGACTCCAAATTAAAGATACCCTCAAGTGAGGAAGAAGAATTAGAAGATGTGATTTCTGATGGTAGGACTTACAGTCACAATAGACAGAAGAAACAAGCCCGACCAGAGTATCTTTGTCTCCAGGAGAACCCCTTTATTGACCTTCAAGAAGTAATTAATTCTTTTCCAGGAGTATCCAAAAGAACCCTCTACAGATGGAAGAAAGAGATTCTGCAGGCCGTGGAATTTGTGAGAGGACAACCTGATGTTAGCTTTCAAGATTTCTCTGTTTATTTTCCTGAAGTTGTAGAACAGAATTTTAGCCGTTGGAAGAGTGCTATAAAAGCTGCTGCTACTTCATTGAAGGAGATAGAGAATGAATGTCCACAAGATTTATCAAAACCAAATAGTACTGAAAGCCATGATTCCCCCAAGCATAATGCTGAGAATTATAGATGCCCAATCAATATACCGAAACCGCAAGAAGCAATGTTTTATAACAACAAAGGCAGAAAAAGTGCTGAGTCTGACAAATCAGATTGTTCCCCCAATGAAGATGTGAAGATCTTAAAGGGCCAGGGAACAGACTTTGAATATATCCTACAAAACCCAGAGGTTGATTTTGAGAAATTCAGCAAGCTATATTCTTCTGTCGACCAGTTTAAATTTTACAAGTGGAAAAGCGAAGCCCATCGATGGATTTCTTTGATCATGAGTAGTCCAAATATCGATTTCAACATCTTTTCAATATATTGTCACAGTATGCCGGAACAAATCTTTGATAAATGGAAGCAGGTTGCACTCGGGAATGAAAATAGTCCAGTCAATTTATCTGTTCTACCTTTAAACCAAGACACCTCCACACCATCCACTGAAACAGATGGTTCTATTTTCAATAACACCACCAACACCAACATCAACAACGACACACCATCTCCAGGCTCAGATCTGAACGGTACTTACTATAAATCCTTAAAAACTCTGACACCAAGATCGAGGAAAGTGAATCTGAGAGAATATCACTGCTTTCTTCAAAATCCGTATATGACATTTCAAGAACTGAATGAGATTTTTAACACCATTTCTGGGAGAACATTCTACCGTTGGAAAAAAGAAGTCAAGGAAAAACTAGAGTATTTGGAAACTAACTTGGATTCAAATTTTGATTCTTTCTCTAAACTTTTTCCAGAAGTTACAGAAGACATATATAATGTTTGGAAGCAGAAGGCAGCCACGGCTGTCGCTGCAAAAAGGACACCTATGCAAACAGGTCATTGGTGGACCATGAACCAACATCAAAATCCAGATGAACAGAAGACCTGTTTGACTCCCGAGTCCAGCAAGGAGAGTTTGGATAGTCAAGCTTCTAGTCGTTATAATTATCCAAAAGAAATTGATGAGTTGGAAAATGAGGAAATGGTACAGCTATCAAAATCACCTGGAATCAAAAGAGCTGCTGGAACAAGTTATGAAAAGGAAGAAAAGTACTCAAAGATCGAATCACCAGTTGACCAACAGTATGGGGATTTGGGTAGCACTATACAGCAGATGCTTCACCAATACTCGAATCATTCTAACAAATTTCATCTACACTATGGCATGAGTCCTTCTTCCCAACTTTTCATGGGAACTCCACCCCTGCTGTCAACACCAACCCCACCTTTTGTTGTGAACCCAACTTCAGTTAACAACTCAAATGATGTTGTCAGATCACGAAATAATAACCCCTCTATATTCCCAACGAATTCTAGTGTACCGTTACCTACTTTAAACAACAAATCTCTATCTAGTCCTGTTACATCTTTAAATTCTACTGTTAATTGTGACGAGATTTATTCTCCAAAATTTAGAAAGAGACAAAGGGAGGAGTACTGCTACCTCCAGCAGAATCCCACCATGGACTTCAACGAGTTTACATCACACTTTCCTCGGGTATCCATCAGAACATTCTACCGCTGGAAAAAGGAACTGAAAGAAGACAAATGAATGCGTGTTGCAGTTGTTTCCCTTTGAACAGCAACTATGACTAACCTGACCAAGTAATAAAGTGCTCTGTGAACAATTAAAATAGTCAAATGTGTATGTTATATAGTATTAGTTTGTTATAATATAATATAATAATAATAATAATCTATGCACCGTGAACACTTTTATACCTGTGTATTTATATTAAACAATTAATATGAGCCAAATGCATTTAACCTGCAATAATTATATATTATGGTATTATTGTTATAATAAATGGTTTAGACTTTGTGTATATATTTGTATATTCACTCATTTAGATAGCATTCCACTAAGGCCAAACCAGTTTGATTTTCTGTTCTTTGGGAACACCTGTTATAGTTTGGCTCTTTTTTTTTTGGAAACCAAAAGTAATTGGTTGCACTTTTCAAACGCTATTAGTTCCATGTATTTCAGTTATGAAAATTTAACAAAAGATAGTGCAAAAGGTTATTTATTGATCGAGATTCTGAAGAACGAATAATTATATTGGTTTGGCCTAATCAGTTATACATTGTTATCTTATATTGTTCTTCAATAATTATATATTATATATAATATGCATAAACTAGGGAACACAATAGTTGATTATATATGTAGTTTATAAACTTTATTAATTAATTAGATATGTATATGTGTAGTTTTAATTCATACTTGGAATTTGTTGATTTATTTCCCAGTATTGTTAACATGTGCTTGCATTTTCTTTTAAAGAAACATGCATATATTGTCCGTCCAATGTTTGTGCATGCACAATATGCAATATATGGTTACATTCTAAATTTATTGTATGCATTAAGCCTACTATGCTATTATTTATGAGAGAAAAAAAAAGCAATCTTTAAGAAGAAAAGACATGGTAATTTTCACGGTTTGTGATTTTTACTGGGTATTTCCAATAGTTTATGATTTTAGTCCCATACAAGATTATAGTTTCTTGAATTTTATTAATCTATGTAACGGATATGGTGCATGTCCATTTTTTTGTGAAAACCACATTTTAGAAAGGTTATATTATTTTAAGTTACCATACCAACCACTATTTATGCATTTATATTTTCATCTTACCTATACTTTATTTCTGGTCGTTTTTACGCGTAGCTTATCTTCAAAAGAAAGCACAAGTGAAATAGTAAAAAATTCTTCGTAAATCCTGAATTATTTTATTAACGAAAGTATTTCATTTATTATTATTTATATAAAGTCCCCTTTTTAGAAATATTGTTTAATCTGTATTGAAAGCATTTTTTTGTCTTGAAATTATTTTTACGTTTGCTCTTGCATACATATATATTATATATATATAACCAGTCATTTTTATTCGCCATTAGCTTAGTTCTGAAGCTCATTTAGTAGATGCCTTGCTTAAAGCTACATGTATGGAAACATGATATATTTTTGGATAGGAATCACAGATCCTAATTTGGTATCAAGCTAGTTATCTTCCCCCTTTCCGAACAAGCATAAAGGAATACAAATATTTTAATCAGTTGTTTCAGGTACTGGTTTTCATTTTAATTTACTAAACCATCTTACCTCCAGTGCCAGATTTAGATATAGAGATGCTCTAGGCTGTTCCACTCATGAGCCCCCCACCCTCCCATCCCCATCCCCCGACCCTCCCATCCCCATCCCCCGACCTCACTCAGGGGTCGGATGGCCTAATGATTAGCGTGTGTGCGCTGCATCATAAGGTCTGTCATTGAGACAACTGGCGTGGTTTTTATTTCTCGGTTGTACGTGACAACAAGAAATATAGGGTCGTCTGTCCAATTGTGGTTTTTTTTCGGGTCCTCCGATTTCCTCCCACTGCTAAAGACCCCAACATGCAAACAAATTATTGATATAAAATTGAACCATGGGTTGGTCCCAAAATTACCTACTTTGTGTCGAGTGGACGTTAAACCTCGTTTCTTTCTTTCTCTTTCCCCACCCCTCTGACTAGAGTAAGATAAGTGTTTTAAAGACAATTGAGCAAAGCCGAGGTTGGCAACGGATGTTTAAGTTTATGAAAGGTTTATGACACTGTCAAAAGTATTATACAATTGGATCCGGGGGCCCACCTTGATCTTGAGGCCGATCAGTCTGCCAAGCCTGTAGCTGTAGGTAAATCTGACACTGCTTAACTCGGTACCAACAAATGTTTTTGTGATTCCTGTGACAAAAATAAATCTACACGTTTTATTATTATAAGTATTCCTATCTTCAAATACAATCCATACAATGGATTTAAATATATTATATGTTACATAATACGTTACTATAGTTACTTGTTATTGTTTACAAATCATTTTGAGACGAAATATAAAGTAGATGATGGATTTGAATTGTTTTGAAATTGATCACAAATTGTTCACTTACACATGATCTGTCATGTTATATCCAGTGTGTGTGTATGCAATATTATATGCATGTAAATATAAAGGATATATAGTATGATGTATGTTTCAAGACTTTGGGTTTGTTCAAATATATAACTCATTCTGAAATTTGATAAGGGTTATCTAACTTGAATGTTAATTTGATAAGAGTTATCTAACCTGACTGTAAATTTAATAAGAGTTATCAACTATGAATTTGATTCATTAAAATCTCATTAAAGATATGAAGAAGCTTATAAAAACACCCCTGAAAATCTCTATAATTGTTGATAGGTAATATCACCCATTAATAGTTCTATATGCCAAGAGAACATTTCAATATATTATTCGTTTGTTAGTCTTTCCGTTCATTTTGTTTTCTATGAAAATAATATCAAATGAATATTAAAATCTCAAAATTCACCATTTTAAAATCAGAACTTGTGGGACCTATCATAATATTACAATATTATATATTGGCTTAACTCAACTACTCTTCAAAAATAACACCGGACAATTTTCCGAAATCAAACCAGAACTGATTATTTTTTTTCTAAATTCTGAAAAATCCCATTGAAACATGTCATACGAAAATCCTTTATCTATTGTATTTCTATATATTCGCACTTTAATTACCCGTAGAAGTTTCCTGTTGATTTATATTTTGATACTACAATATTTCACATAATTTATTAACCCATAGTTTGAAACTATGTACTCCTAGTTCCTAGATAAGTATTTGTGCCAAAGATAATCTCTAATTGAACACATTATGCCAAATAGTATATTATGTGATAACTATCAGTTATTATTTAACACTTAGCAATAAAAAAACACATTTATTTTATTAGATATTTGTCTGTTATTTGAACTTATTATTAGAATGGGGGCAGAGAAAGTTCCTCAGGATTTGCTGGCGAGGTTCACCCATGTCAGTGAAGCAAAATGGAGAAAATTGCAAGGAAGTGTATCTAGTCAATCAGCTCGTAATACAAATTGAGGATCTGCAAAAACAATGACGTGCTCATAAAGAACCTTGACAGTGTGACTTTGAAATAAGAGTAAGCTGAGGCGGAATAGCCCGGGCAAAATTTTCCCTCATAGCACACTGCATGGCGGATGCTAGTCTTCCTTTAGCCTGGATCAAGCAGAAAATAAGGAAGTTAAACACCCAAATTCATTTCTGGGGGTTCGGTGGTCTAACACATGTACATGAAATCAAAAGGTCTGTCATTTTGTCAAGTGGCGAGGTTCCGATTCCCCACTTGCATGTAGCAAGCATCAGGGTCCCCTGTCCATTCTCATGGGTTTTCTCTGGGCCCTCCGGGTTTCCTCTCACTGCTAAAGATCCCTACACGCAAGGCTTCGCAGCAAGCAAATTATAGATATTAAATCGAACCATATGTAATCTCAAAATGACCTAGTTTTTGTCGAGTGGACCTTAAACTTTATTTCTCTCTCTCATTTCTTTATTGAGGAATGGGGTTTAATGTATTGTCAACACAATACTGTGTAATGCTATGAGTCTTGGGGGGGGGGGGGGTTGGGATAGCGTTGTGGTCTAGAGTGCCGCGCTTCGACCTCTAGCTAACCGATCACCTCTGGCTTGCGGCTGTTTTATCGAGCCCTAGCGTAAGCGTATGTGACTAGGAGACAGGGACGCCTTCTCAACCTCGTGGGTTTCCTCCGGTCACTCCGGTTTTCCCCCACTGCAAAAGACCCCTACACGCTAGCGAATTATTGAAATAAAAGTTGAAAACCATACTTTAGTCCAAAAATGACTTAGTTTGTGTCGAGTGGATGTTAAACCCCATCTCTCTCTCTCTCTCTCACTTAAACTCGAAGAGGGATTGGGTGGCCGAATGGTTAGCATGTGCGCGCTGTATCATCATACACTTTATCCAGATTTTCGGCGTGGTTTCGCCATGCCAGTGATGCAGGACAGGGGCCTGGCAAAGACAGCTGTCTAGTCGTTAAGATGGGACGAAAAACCGAGGTCCCGTGTACACATTAACATGCACGTAAAAGATCCCTTGGCAGTTTCAATTCGATATAAGAGTAGGCCGTAGCGCCGCTGCCCGGGCAAAATGTCACCCATAGCACACTGTATGGCATATGCCCGTCTTTATTACCCCAGGAGCAGAACAGTAGGACGTTAAACCCCGTTTTTATGCCCACATTAGAAATGTGGTCGTATATTGGCTTCGCCCGATCCGTACGTACGTCCGTCGTCCACAATTTCTTGTGAACGCTCTAGAGGGTAAAGTTTATTTCTAATTGACTTTAAATTTATACACAGTGTTAAAGGTCATGAGACAAAGAAGCCTATTGATTTTCAGCGGTTTCCGATAATTGCTGTCAGAGTTATGGCCCTTGATCACTTCAAAAAATCTTGTGAACGCTCTAGAGGCTAAAGTTTATTTCTAATTGACTTTGAATTCATACACAGTGTTTGAGGTCATGAGACGAAGAAGCCTATTGATTTTCAGCAATTTCCGATTGCTGTCAGAGTAATGGCCTTTGATCCCTTTAAAAAATCTTGTGAACATTCTAGAGGCGAAAGTTAATGTTAATATCCGATTGACTTTAAATTCATACACAGTGTTTACGGTCATGAGACGAAGAAGCCTATTGATTTTCAGCGATTTCAAATAATTGTTGTCAGTCAAAGTTATTGCCCTTGATCACTTCAAAAAATCTGGTGGTCGCTCTAGAGGCTAAAGTTAATATCTGATTGACTTAAAATTTATACACAGTGTTTATGGTCATGAAACGAAGAAGCCTCTTGATGTTTTATCAATTTCCGATAATTAGTGTCAAGAGTTATGGCCCTTGATCACTTCAAAAAACTTGTGGACGCTCTAGAGGCTAAAGTTAATATCTGATTGACTTTAAATTTATACACAGTGTTGAAGGTCATGAAACGAACAAGCATATTGAGTTTCAATGAATTTTGATAACTTGAACAGCCAAATCCAGAATATTAAATGTTTCGTATACTAAACGTTAGCATGGAGGAGAACTTTATCAAAGCCAAACATATTCAAATGATTTTCTGATAATTACATAATGAGTTGTTACTTTCAGACTTTAGTGTATTATAAATGTTTCATTACCGAAAAAAGTAAAATATGCTACAACTCTTGTTGACTGCCCGGACGATTTAGCTGCTGTGGGCGTATGTTTCGTTGCCTGGCAACCTATCTTATTTCCAACCAGACACCGTTCCCGAAGAAACTACTTATAATAGGTCAGAGAATTGACGAAGCTCGGCCGCATCGGTTTAATGGTTACAAATCTGACAATTATTCGGTCAACAGAAGTCCTTGGTGGGGTTAATATTTAGATTTGTGGGATGACAATAAATTAATTGCACCGATTTTCATTAATGAGGTTATATATATATACCCATGGTCGCTTTTTTTAAAACCCAGCGGCAAAAACTATATTGAATTGATCTATTTTGATAAGTAAAATAAAGTAAAGGACAGCCCTTTATAGTCGGATGTTACATTACCCGAGGTCGAGTGTACACCTTCGAGTGCGCGTAAAAGATCACTCGGCAGTTGGAATTCGATATAAGAGTAGGTCATAGTGTCGCTTCTCTGGAAAACATTTCCTCACAACACACTGTATGGCGTATGGCCGTCTTCATAAGCCCTGTCGGAGCAGAACAGAAGGACGGTAAGCCCCATTTCATTTCATTTCATTTTCTTATTTCTCACTATATTGATGACAGTTTTGACAGCAGGCCAATCCGAAACACAAATTGCAAAATCGTGTCGGGGCTTGACTAGTATAGATTTATTTATTTGAGTTTTTTTTCTTTCAATTGCATCAATGAATGGATTTAAAATCTGTGTTCCGGGTTGCCTTTGCTGTCACAGGTACTGGCACTAAAGTACATGTATGTATTTCTTTTTAAACGTATATCGTTAAATGTGATACTGATTGTCTTGTTTTTATCCTAGCAGGGGGAGGGGGTTTAGTGCATGCGCGTTGTATCATAAAGTCTGTAATTGAGTCAACTGATTTCGTTTCCCCGGAATTACGTGGGTTTTCTCTAGGTCCTCCGATTTTCTCATATTGAATTATTGGAATTGAATCATATGTTTATGGTAGTCTCGAAATAAACTAGTTTGTGTGGAGTGGAGGTTACCATGGGCGCAGATCCCGGTGGGGTCACCGGGACGCGTCCCTACCAATTGTTTTAGTGGTAGGGAAATGATATACTGTGTCCCCACCACTTTTTTCCGATGTTTTGCTGACTGTTTTACTTTTTGAAATAGAAATGATTCCAGAGCTTTTATTGACATTTCAGAAATTATTTAACAGGAAATTCGGTATAATTCATATTATAACAGTAAATAATTGAAATATTCCGTAGGGATTATAATAATATGTATATGATGTAGGTGTGCATATCTGATACGCTGGGTTTCGAATCGCCGGTTGTACGTGGAAAAGAGTAGGGTCAACTATTTAAATTGTGGAATAAATTTCACACGCTATACCATTTGGACTTTTGACGAATGCATAATAAATTGCAGACCCATATGGTACAGTATGTGAAATGTTAATGATATAGGTACAGTACGGTTTTCTCCAACTGCTAAAGACCCCTACACGCAAGCCAATTTTTGAAATAAAATTGAACCATGCTACTGCAATTACCTAGTCTATCGAGTGGACGTTAAACCCCCCTCTCTCTCCCTCTCTCTCTTTCTCCCCCCCCTCTCTCTCTCACACACACACACACACTCTCTCTCTCCCACTGAACCACCGAGGCTCCCCCTCTTATGAACGTATATCTACATGACTATGACTCACTGTAAAATATATTAAATTAGGTTTTATGTTACGATTGATTACACAAGTTTAACTATCTCCACGGTCGATTTCGTATGAAATACAATTTCCGTTATTATCTTCTTTCCCGATCCAATTTTTTGAGCAAACATACAAAATATTATAAGTTTTAGTTGGCCCAAAACTGGTATATACTATATAGGATGTGGACAATGTTTTTTAAAGAAATGTTTAGTGGGTGCCGAAGTAAGTATTCTGATGGACACTCACCACGTGGTAGGTTATTCCACTATGATGTCAGCAAATATGTCCACCGATTTAATATCAGTTTTATGCTACCTGCTCTAATTTCTATGAAATAAAGGCCAGAAGGAAGCGGTTTCTGTGATCGTATTTATAAGGTAAAATTTGATTAATTTTCAAGAATTTTTTTTTTAAGTTACAACATGGAAAAAGTTCAAAAATATAAAATGAAATGGGGTTTAACGTCCTACTGTTCTGCTCCTAAACTAGGTAAATGAAGAACGGCACGAGGGAAATTTTGCCTGGGCAGCGGTGCTGTGGCCTACTCTTTTATCGAATTCCAATTGCCATGAGACCTTTAACTTGCACACCAATGTGTACACGAAACCTCTGTTTTTCGATCCATCCGAACGACTAGGCAGCTGTCCTTATCCGGTCCTCCGTCCTGCATCACTGACAATGTAAAACGACGCCGGAAAATCTAGATGAACTTTCACGGCCAATGTACCCGACCTGCAGGCTAGCGAGAATTCGGCCGAATGACAGTGGAAACACTAGGCGAATTTCGACGCCGATTGATTCGGCCGAACGATTCGGCCGAATCATTCGGCTAGTGTGTCCACCGCTTTAGCCACCGTGACCCCCCTATTAAGATACTCATGATGGAACATAAATTGGTGTGTATTAATGAAGGCAGCTCAGAATCAGAAAAATGTTTCTGTCTAATGGACTAAAAAAAACCCAGATAACACGCAGGATCAAAGGATGTAGAGTTTTAATTTATTTATTTCTTATTTTGCATATATATTAAAATTCCAGAATAATTTCACATGTGATTCATAGACATTTAAACGTGTTTAAAAATCAATCATGTCCATGTATATTTCAAATGTAGAAAGAGAGGGAGGGAGAATGGGATTTAATATCCACTTGACAAAAAGTAGGTCATTTCAGGACTCACATATGGTTCAATTTTATTTTAATAATTCGATTGCTAGTCGGGGTTTTAGCTGTGGGAGGAAACTGGAGAACGAGGTTGACGCAATATACATCTAACCCATCTTTGCTGTGTAGGATGTAAGCGAGTCAATTGAGCTAAAAAAAAAAATAATAATTTGCGCCCGCGCATGGACTGTCCCAACCACTATTTTTTTGCGATCTGCGTCCCTGGAGGTTACCCCCCCCCCCTCTCTCTCTCTCTCTCTCGCCCTCTCTCTTAACCCAACGCATAGACACATTTCAAATGACCGCTCCTTGAAAAAAAAAAAAAAAAACAGAAAATACCTGTAATACCCCTGTTGACCCAGTTCATACGGGTTCATTGCTCATTTGTACTGTGTGTCTTGACCTTAAAATGAATAAATCGTATTAGACCAACACTGGTGAATAGACGATTATGATGTGAAGCGTGAATATTCTTTTATAACTCATATTGACAAGAAAACAATACGCAGTGGATTATATTTGTATGTGTAGAAGTACCTTGGTATATTTAATTGGTATAGCCTATGTGTAGTACAATCTCAGAATATTTAATTTGATTAAGCAGGTAAGATGTTCAATGGATTACTTTAAGTTTCAACTGTCATTTATCTACAAGATGCACATTGCGCCAGGCAGGGTGAGCTTTGTCGTATATTTTGTACACGGTGTACAGTCCATATTCTGATTACACTATTTTGCCTGATTACACTATTTTGCCTATAATAGCTGTTTTTTAGGACTTCGTATTTTGTCTAATGGTTTGGATTGTTCGAACTTAGTTTTATTTTCTTTTAAATTTACGTAAGATGATAAAGATACATACGTGCTGCCAATCAGCCCTGTCCCATCTTAACCACACCCCATTATGGGAGATTAGATGACTACAATGGTTAAAAACTAGACAATATAAAGGGAATTTGCTAAAAATTTCAGTCACTCTTGACATAGAATTTAGCTCTTGCATAATACATGTTTAAATAAAATATCCATTAAATTAAATAGTTATTGCCTCATGGTGATCGATCTTCCCAAGTCGCTGCATCCACAAAAAAGGAATAACCTTCAAATCTCACCAGAAGTCTAGTGAGGGGAGAGTGGTTTATATATTAGAATGAATGAAATGGGGTTTAACGTCCTACTATTATGCACCTAACCAAGGCTAATGGGAGACGGGTTTATATATTAGGCTTTACCTGTCCCCTAATTACCTCAGCTTCTGAATAAATATGGTTTTAAAAAAAAGTCTAACAATTTAAATCTCACTGGAACACACCTGTTTCAATTTTTAGACAATACTATACTTACATATTCGCCACGAGCAAGTTTTATGGATTTAGCGATTTATAAATGACAAAGTTGTTGTCATCATTATATTTATTTTATATCTTCTAGTGAGTTCGAACCAATCTTCATGGCTAAAGAAACCACGGAGTCATTCTTTGATGTAATGTACAATGCAAGAGAGCCATATTTACAAAAACTTCGTGAGGAATCTATTGTGTTTATGACGAAAGCCTTGCGCCATGTTGCCGATGAACTGCATGGTAGATATGTTCAAACACCATACAAAGACTTAATTTTTGTATTTATTCAGTCGGTCATTCAATGTGGAAAAAAACGTCTAAAATTCAAGTAGTGCAGTATTTGAAGAAGCCGTGATATGGATACATTGTAAATAGTTGTAACGGATTCAGAACTAGTACTTTTTGAATTGACGCTGAACTGAACACCCCATAACACATGTTCTTTCAAAACTACATTGGCTTCATGTAAGAAGACGAATCTCCAACTCTTTAGAGCATGACACATACAAAGAACTAAATGAAAAATGTCGAACGACATGAAGGAATGCTGTAACGCCATGAATCCACCCGAAGATCACGCTCTTCTTGAACAATATAGCTCGGACGCGGCAAAGGAGCTTTTGCGTTTGCAGCATCGTATCTCCGGAAACATTCAAGTCAGCATTGAAAACCCGTCTTTTTTAAAAATAGTTTTATGTAACAACTGAGAAAATACCTGTGTGGTATTATTATTCGTCCATACTAATCCATCTGTATACCCGTGTGATTGGCAAAGTAGATGCTGTTAAATTGTTTACACTTTTATTGGAACCAACACCTGTATCCGGAGTTGGTCTATCCACAAAATGCCAATAATGGGTTTCTTTAATGAGATTAAACTCTCATCTGTCTCCATCTCCATAAAAAGTCACGAGACTAATCATCTCCCAAACTGAACACTATACGATCGAAACGTCGCCTAGTATCAAACTCAGTAATTGTGTATCTATAAAATTGTACCTTGTGTTAATATGTTCAATTACTAAATGCCAATCAAAGAAGAAATCTAAAACATGTTTAGCAATATTCATAAATAGTGTGGGTCAAACCCTGGACGTTATATATAGTTGTCTCCCTTATAGATAATCAAGCGAAAGAGTTTAAACGGCCATTAATACAGCTTGGCTTGGCTACGGACCTTCTCATGTTTTCAATTTTGTTTTATACCCCCATCTTACTCTTCCATTCCTAACCCTGACTCTCATTCAGATATAATACCGTGTACTTTATTAGAAATAAATATAAAGTTAAATACATAACAAATGTATATATAATTGTGTCCTTGTATCCTATAACTACAGTCTTAAAAACATCATTTCCCCTTGTCAGTGATGCAGAAGGAGGGCCTGACAAGGACAGCTGTCTAGTCGTTTGGATAGGACGAAAAACCGAGGTCCCGTGTACACATTGGAGTGCACGTCAAAAATCCCTTGGCAGTTGAAATTCGATATAAGAGTAGGCCGTAGCGCCGCTGCCCGGGCAAAATTTCCCTCATAGCACACTGTATAGCGTATGCCCGTCTCAAATTGGCCCAGGTTAGGTGCATAATAGTAGGAGGTTAAACCCCATTTCACCCATTCTTAAAAAAACACCACTCTTCAGCATCTAGAACACAAGTAAAGGGTTGAGAAGAGTAAAACAGAACACGAACATCGCCTATATACGGTCACACGAAACATTTCCTTTTGTACGTCATAAAACATGACGGGTTTGGTTATCCAAACATACTTCAAAGCAGTAGCTGTCTTGTCCTATGATCTCAACTTCTGAAAAAGATTCACTGCGGGGAGTGTTAATTTGTTTCCAACCCGTTTATTCCTTCTGGATATGAAACTGTATACAACAATACCTAGAAATAAATCATAAAAGACAAAATCATGGGGTGCCTTCTCACGTACAAATTATTTGATTTGGTTATATATTTGGCCTAAAAAAATATCCAGACAAATGTATTTATCAGTTTGCTTGAAATACTTCTCAAAACATTTTAATCATCCATTTTAAAGATACATTATGTAAGATTTAGATAAAGAGCTGGTCATTCTTAATGCAAAATGAATTCATTGAAAGTTTCGTTCAAATTGCTCCATTACGAGCGATAAGATATGTAGTATTTGCAGTGAACCGATAGTGAAAAACTCTCAATCAGTCGGGAGGTTTAAATAATTCTAGCCGGATGTGGATAGTGTGGTTGACATTGACAAGGTATACACTGAGTGTGGGCGTGGCCTGTCTCTGTTTTCATACGTCGTACAATCGCCTTACTTGTTCTATCAATTTGAAAGAAGTATGGCGGTTATTTCATTTATTTAATTATGTCTGTAGTTTTGTAATCGGAGTTCAGCTTTAAGAAAGACCTGCAACAGGCAGATTAAGCTCTTGCATAATGTATGTTTGTTTGACACGTTACTTGATTGAGGATATAGGGTCCATTCTAAGCGTGTACAATTTTTGTTGATACTTGTTGCCATTTACCAAAAATATCGAAGCCAGGCCCGTAGCAAGCTTGTTGGCGGAGGGGGGGCAGCTCGTCTTATAGGGGGGGGGAATGGTTCTTTTCCCCGGCCATATGGTCGACAATTTTTTGTCAGGGGGGGGGGGAGGCAAGATTATTTCTAGAGGGGGGCTTCGCACCCCCGCCCCCCCCTCCTTGGCTACGGGCCTGATCGAAGCTTAAGTAATTTTCTAGGATTATCCTCTGCCAACTGAAGAGTACGTTCACGTCTCACGCTGTTTTCACGACCTGAAACACCAACTGCATCATTCAAGCAGATATTGAGCGGACAGACTGCCTGTTAGTGACCCACGTGTCCGCCTAAATGGTGTTTATCAGGGAATGGAATTCGAGATCAAGTACCTGTGAAGCCTATAGCCATGTAATACAGGAATCCCATTGAATCACTCAATATTACCAGCATTAAAACATCCAGTAGTATATTAACAGTTGGTAGGACAGGAACCAGTGGCATCTGTAATAAATAATCCAGGAGAAATACACAGTATTATATAGACATAATAAACAATACATACTAAAATTGACATAAATGACTTGGGTTTAACCTTTCCTTATCTGCACTCGTCTGGTAGTGGTGCTACGACCTATTTCTTCTTCGAATTTTTATTATGGGTCCTTCGTTTTAGTCATATCGCAACGACTAGATGCCTTACCTTGCCAGATCCCCGGGAGGCCAAGCTAGAACATCCCGAGGACCTATCACTAGGATAGAATCCAGGAACTCCGTTTTATTGACATGGAGCAATACGACACATGTGATCCGGTCAGATATGCAGTAGTGGCTCAGTGACTAGGACATTGACCCGCTAACCTGGAGGTCCTTTGTTCGATTCCAAGAAAGTTCATGCGTGGTTCCCACTAGTCAGTGGTGTAGGACTGAAGGTCTGGCAAGGGTCAACGTGTAGTCGATCGGATGGGACGATAAACTGAGGTCAAATGTACACACTGGCTTGCACGTAAAATAACCGTTGGCAATTGGAGTTCGAAAAGAGTAGACCGTAGCGCCGTTGTCCGGGCAAAATTTCCCCCATCTCACAATGCAGTTCATTAGCCCAGTCGGAGCAGAACAGTAGGACGTTAATTCCCATCCGAACGACCATACGTTTTCCCATGCCAGCCCCCCCCCGTCTTTCTCCTCTTACAAGGGGGGACCATCCCAACGAACTTTCACGGACAAGGCAGGAATAGAACACGGGACCTTCATGTGAGTGAATCAACGCCATATTCCCTCAGCCATCATGGCCCCAAGGTCTTCAAAAAAGAATGGGATACTCGGATGAAAGATAAAGAAATCCCCACACTCTACAGTTCACCTACTTGAAAGGATAGTTACCTTCATTTCAGGATATACGTCATCGGATTTCATTTTGTGCATTGTTATCATTGAGTATACAAGAGCTAGTCCACACAGCACCGGAGCAACTGTATCGGTAAAACTAATGCTGTCTTGTTTCATAGCTAGCAGTATCATTGTCACAGCTAAAAACACACAACTCACTAAGATAACTAACAATACAAACACGGTACGCCACATTCGCAGCGTTTCATCGTACACTCCTGGGTATTCCGTATAGTGATCTCGATAGTCCTCATATACGATTTCCCTTCTATTGATTTCCTTCTCATTTTCTAAATAACTAGTGATATCTAGTGCTGGACTTGACGTCAACTGGCCAACAAAGCTTGAAAGGTGATGCTCTACCTTCAAGTCCGATATCTCTCCCAGATGTCCAGATGGAACTGCGTTGCTTGTCAGTAATGTAACAAATTCTGAACCGCTGTCTTCATATGTTTCTTGTTTCGCGATGTTTTGGTTGTTGCTGGAGCTCATTATTGGAGTCGTTCCTAAAACCGCGACATCTTCGCTAATAACATTTTCATCGTCAGAATTCGTGTGTACAGTTTCTCCAACACAGGTTAAATCACTGCCATCCTCCACACAGGTGTCTGCTTTGATATTTGAAACCAACGATGTCCAGAATGACTTTCTTAGTGTTTGGTGGCACCGAACATAAAGTACTAAGATGTTTGCTACAATCGAATTAACAAAAATTACAGTATTTGTAAAAGATATTAAAACCATGACGTTAAAGGCGGATGAGAATAACACACAGGACACTCCACACACAATTAAACTGACCACCGGAATTTTATTTTCTGAATAAACTCTCTGCAAAACATTTACCAGAAGACCGTCTCTGGCCATAGAAAATACCAATCTCGAGAGACCATAAATGCACAATAGGTTCACCTGAATTAACCCAGTAGTAACACCCACAACCATGAACTTCTTTACCCATTCTGATTTAGCATAATGAATGACTGTTAATAAGGGTGCCTCTGTTTCGAGCAACCAATACGGCTCTATTATTAAAACGGCAACGGTGACCCCAACGTACAGGAAAATGACAAATACAACTACGACACCAATTGCGATCGGCACCAATCGTTTTGGGTTCTTTGCTTCTTCGCTCGAAAAACACACAGTAACGAATCCAGTATAAGCAAAGTAGCATATTGCTGCTCCATGAATAATTCCAGTAAATCCGAAAGGAATCAAGGAGTCGTGTTTAGGGTCTTTCAAGTTTCGAACATCTCCATTCCAAAACCCAGTTACTGTTAAAATAACTAAAGACGTGACGGAAACCGCTGATGTAATTGTTGAAAATTTCGCCACTATTGTTGTGCCAGACATTATAACCATTGTTGAAACAATGATCACTAATGAGGCCGGGATATCAATAACATTATTGAAAAGGACATCTCTAAGCTCTTCGGTGCTGTTCAGCCTGTTGATGGAGGAGCCATTGAATGTGATTGATTCGATGTATGAACTAAAGGTATGAGCACCCAGAGAAACGGCTGCTACATTTCCTGAAACAGATGTGAAATGAAATGAAAAGTTTTTTTTTTTTTTTTTAAAACATCCCACTGTTCTGCACCGACTGGGTTGATGAAGACGGGCATACCCAAAACAGTGTGCTATGAGGGAAATTTGCCCAGACAACGGTACTACAACCTATTGTTAAATCGAATTCCAACTGTCAAGTACACGGGACCTCAGTTTTTTCGTACCACCCGAACGACTTGCAGCACTGGCAAGGGGGAACCATACACATCGAGCTACCGCCGCTCCCTTCCTGAAGCAATCAACAGGTGTAATAAACCCAAACTACATTTAGTGATTTTCGTATCCATTTGTCAAAATCTATCAAAACATTAAACAATTAGTGAATTATGAATTTTTACGTTGACATTTATCAACAAACTAAAACTTGACATAGTTTGGTTAAAGAACTCACATATCCTTTCCCGACCAATATCCTTTTAACACCAATCTTACCTGAAATACTTAGCCATCCAATGAGAAACCCAAAGCGAACTCCCCAGCACTGATGTACATATGTATAAAGAGCTCCAGTTCCGGGGAATCGTGAAGAGAGTTCAGCATACGCCATTGAATTAGAAAGAGCAATCAGACCAGCAATGATAAAAGAAATAACAACTGAAGGACCTAGAATTAGACGATAAAGTTGTACATTTTATTATAACGACAATAACAATGATACATGGCATAATTAGAGCCGTATGTAGGATTTTAAAAGTGGGAGTGCAGCAGAGTGGTGAGGCGCCAATATAATGCCCAAGTTACTGATATTGATCATAATCAAGTGTATCATTTTATAATTGAAAGACTGTCAAATTTGTGTGTGTGTGTGTGTGTGTGTGTGCATTTCCAGGGGCCCCTTATTTTTCTGTTGGTGCAATGTACTCCCTGCGCCCCCGCTAGATACGGCCCTGGGTTTAATACAGTGCACATATTTGAAATGGCGGGGATATGGTACTAGTAGTAATGAAGGAAGAGTATAGATGAGTTTTTTTAAAACGGCAATAACACTGAAACATGGGATATAAATTTACTAAGCATGAACACATTTTGGAAAAGGTGCTGGCAATATTCTATCGAATTGTTGCTTGTTTCAACTCACTTACCCTTTGAATTAATAAAATATGGTGGAAGCGGACATAATACAGTGCAACAGTATCATAAAGACCTGGGGCCTGTTTCACGAAATTTTAACTAAGATAAAATCCGATTTTAGTAATTCGATTGGATAGTATTAGATTGATTTTAGCGCTTAGCCAATCAGATTTAAGTATGTACTAAAATTTGGATTTTATCTTAAGTTAAAATTTCGTGAAACAGGCCCCAGGCCCCGAGTTTACAAAGCATCCTCAGACTTTAGTTAATAATTTACTGAAAATTGTTCGCCTTATTTTAACTAAAATATTGCCCTTTATAAAACTTTTGTTGTTTTAATGTATCAAATACATCAATAAAAGACTATGGACAAAGTCTTGTGTTTCTGGATCAAAGATATTTCTCATAAAAAGTGATTGAAAGTTGAGTAAATTCTTAACTTAAGTATGAGTGTTTCGTGTGATTATATAGCTAATCCCACTTCTCACTGCTGTCAATAAAGCAAATTCTTGTTTAAAATTATGACTCGCCATTAGTCCCATTAACAACCAATCGCTAACTGCCTAACAGAGCTCCACATTGGACCAAATATGTTCATATAACGTTACGTCATGATTCACGATTTTATTATGCCCAATTACCCAGTGCATAGCAGAATATTGCAGGACAACTAATTGTCTGACAAACGAGGCTATCAACACGGATATAATGTAAACAATACTATTTTGAGATGAACAACACTCCTTTAAATCAATGTCCAAAGTTTTAGAGAAGTCCCCAGATTAAACAAAGGGCTGTCAAGCTGCTGTGCTTGGGATAGATTTGATTGAGCGGGAAGAAAAGACACACTCCCTCAAAAGCGCAAGTATCAGAAGCTAATCCACGGGCCATTGCTTCAGGTATATGAGTCTGAGAATGCCTGTTAAACTCGTTTTTTTGTCTTACCAGCGTATTCTTTAGCTACAATTCCAATTACCATGTAAATACCACTTCCAACCGTTGATGATATTCCTAGAACTATCAACATCCATAGTGTAAGTTGTGGGTTTAATTCGGGTTTAACTTCCAGGTTGTTGCTTCTCGACATTGTCGTATCTGAGACTTAAAAGAACCCTACAAAATTAAATCGAAATAAAACTGAGTGTAACGTCATAGAGTTCTGTACTAACATGGCTAATCGCGACGGACATATGTCATACAGTGTGCAAATAGTAAAAATTGCCCTACTCCTATTATATTGAATTGCAACTGCCAAGGATCCTTTTTGCTGCATATCAATGGGGACTGCACCGTACAAAAAAGCCTTTGTAAAAAATGACGGCGCACAGATTCTCAATAATTGGACGATAATGACATTTCAGGGAACAATTTGTGCAAACAAATGTCGTTTATTTACCATTTAATTGTCATTCAGAAAAGCGTTTCTATAAAAATCTCTATAATTGAACGAATCTATAATTGATAATGCCATTCAAAAAAAATAATTCGAATTCATTTAATTATTTATAATGCGCGTTTAAGAGTCCCATTTGTGCAAACAAATAATATCATTTATGTACCATATAATTCCAATGAAATTATGAGGTTTAACGTCCTACTATTTCGGATTCCAACTTTAACCAGGAACTTTCTGTGTCCGCTTTAACCAGGAACTTTCTGTGTCAAATTTAATCAGAAACTTTCTGTGCCAACTTTTATAACCATTCAGGGACTTTCTGTGTTAACTTTTATAACCAACCAGGAACATCCTGTGCCGACTTTAACCAGGAACTTACTTAGTCATCTTTAAACAGGAACATTATGAATGTTCTGTGTCAACTTTATCTAGCCATAAACTGTATGTGTCAACTTTAAATAAGGATTCTGTGTGTCAACTTTTTTTATAACTAACCAGAAACTTTCTGTGTCAACTTCAAACAGGATCTTTCCATGTCAAATTTAACCAGGAACTTTCCGTGTCAAATTTAACCAGGAACTTTCCTTGTCAACGTTTATAACCACTAGGAACTTTCTATGCTATGTTAACGTTGGCCAGGAATTTATGTGTCAACTTTAATTTAATCAGTAACTGTTTGTTAGTGTGTCAGCCTGCACCTCCCGCACAGATACAGCCTGGATTTTAAGGGAATGAGGATGTGACTGGATAAGAAAGCACCTAAGAAATTCGATAAAATACCGTCTTAGATCCCTTTCTTGGCCAGCCCCTTATGATTAGTGATTCATCAACACACTCATCGATCCAGCGTGGTTCCGATATAATTGTTGTTGTGTTCTTGGTGCTTAACGCCCTCTGCCGCTGAGGGTCTGATTTCTATTATCTTAGGTGACCAGATAGCTAGAGCTCGAAGCGTGACACTCTTGGCCACCCCCCCCCCCCCAAATCCCCCACCCCGGTCCGATATAATTGTTATACAATCATAAAAAAATATCTTACTTGATCCCTTTCTTGGCCAGCACCTCTTGATTATTGATTCAGCACTATACTTACTTATCAAACCATGAAAATAATATTTAACACCAATAAAAAATACCTTAGTCGTTACTTCTTTTTCCAGATGCCGAAATAAGAAAGTCAGTTTCACGGTTAACTGTGTAAAATTTGAATGTTATAAAACATGTTTACGACAACATATAGAAGGGGTAACAGCTGACTCTCGTTATAAGATCGATCTATGTCCAAATGTGTTCAACAAAAATCGGTAATAATTCAGAGCTTTTCTTACTAATATCGGAGCCGCGGTTGCTCAGTAGAAAGGTCGCTTAGATGGTAACCAGGAGGTCTCGTGTTCGCTCATGAATTTGGCCGAGAAAGTTCCCCCGGTTTTCCGGTCTTGTTTCCCCTTTGTCAGTGGTGCAGGATGTCAATGTCTAGTCGTTTGGATGGGATGAAAAAGCAGGGTCTCGCATTCTCATTGGCGTTAACGTCAAGGAAATCTTGACAATTGGAAGTTGATATAAGAGTAGGCCGTAGCGCCGTTTTATAGTGGATTAATTTGACTGAAATATTCAGCTAATTCCGTTTACATTATCTAGTGTTTAATTATTTTTATAGTGAGAACTGACAGCACTTTATATAATCTCACATAATGACCCTTTAAGGAAAATGTATTGTATAAGATTTATTGTCGATACAGATATCCTTATAGCTTCGTACTCTTATTAAAGTTCTATAGTACCTAGCATACATGTATATGTATAAATAGATAGTAATTTGATGTCACTTATGGCATTATATGAGCTTCCTGATATTGCTTCTAATAATGACAGTATCATTTTCACGTTTGATGCTTCAAGAGTTTTGATGTCTTGAATTATTCTTTATTTACGAAATTTGGAAGATATGTCCAGATTATACAATTCATTGGTTTTAGAATTACCAGGGCGACCTTCGGATGCAGACGATGGTCGCGACTATAGTCTGAACCAGTATCCGAACGCAAATGCTCCTGACCATTGACTATTCAATATGGTGGCGACCATTCAGTTGTTCCGTCGCCTGCTATATTTTCTCCTATTTACTCATGTAAATATTCGAATAAGAAGATCATAATCTGTCAAATTCATCAAAAAGAGACGAAAAAAAAAAATCAAACCTAACATCTATACTCCAATGCCCATTCACTAACTTTCAGGTGTTCATATGGACTCTATAATACCGACCAAGCTGTAAATAACGCAACTGCAATCGGCATTTTATTATTTTTTTTCTGAAAATCTTCTCAATTGTCAGTTTTGTCAGCCATCTTTGAACTATCTCGACCGTGCTTTATCGCATGGTACGCCTGGTCACGACCACTGGTTGAACTAAATGCCATTCGCATGCAGATGGTTCGACTATAGTACGAAAATCAGTGCAACCGAAGGTCGCCCAGGTGACCGGGAGTTCAATGTTAAAATGGAATATGGGATCTTGCTGTCCCGCTCCGACTGGGCTCATGAAGATCACAGTGGGAAATGAATGAAAATTTTTGGGACATCTATTCTAAATTCAAATTCTAACGGATTTTTTTACGTGCACGTCAATGTGTACACGGGACTGACAATGTCAGGGCCAGTCGTTCGGATGACACGAACAGTCGAGGTACCGTGTACACATTAGTATGCACGTAAAAGAAATCATAACAGTTTGACTTCGCTATGAAATATATTAAGCCGTAGTGCCACTTCCCGGGGAAAGTTGTCCTTATAGCACAGTGCCAATCTAATTAAAATACAGATCTATATTTCGTTTCGTTTTTTATACTTCCGATGGTAGAACAAAATTATGAACTATAAAAAACGAAACGAAATTGGATCTGTGTTTTAATCAGATTGAGCACAGTGCGTGACATATGCCAGTTTTCATTATCCCGGTTGGTGCAGAAAGGTAGGCCTTTAAACCCCATTTCTTTCATTTAAACAATCCAGTTAATAATTTGTATAATAATGAGCAATATTCCGGAAAGCTACCTCTATAGGGTACGGACGTAGAAACAAATAAAATGTCAAAAATACACTGAGATAAATGCATAATTATATTTAATTGAACATTACAAGGCAATTAACATTTTAACATGTTACATGAAATGATTTCATTGACATATAGCGAATATTACATATAGCCGACCACTGAGCTCATAAGATAATACTTGATTATAGTTGACACGTATATGATCGTTTAATAAGTAAAGTGAAATTATCTTCATATTAAAGTAAAGGTGTTTAATGTTCATATGTTTTTATAAATAGTACGATTTCTCCTATTTTCATATTCATGAATTTTTCTTTACAGCTGTTGTGATCATCGATCTGAAAATGTTGGCGAAGATTTTATTTGTTGTGCTGGCTTTAATCGCTCGTAAGTATATTTGTACATGTATGTAGGTGTATTAAACTCAATAACAATTCCCATTTCGCTTCGGTTCTTATAGTGCAAAATTTCGGTATACTTGTCTCAATCTGATTAAAACACAGTTCCAATTTCGTTTCGTTTTGTATAGTTCAAAATTTCGTTATACTTGTCTCAATCCGATTACAACACAGATTCAATTTCGTTTCGTTTTTTATAGTTCAAAATTTCGTTTTTACTTGCCTTTACTACTCTTGGTAGTTAAGCATCGAAAGGATAAAAACAAAACGAAATATAGATCTATGTTTTAATTAGATTGAGTTGTAGGCTATCTGTCATTAAACCTATTGAAACACGGATCCTTTTTCGCTTCGGTTTTTATAGTTCAAAATTTCGTTTTATTTGTCTTTACTACACTAGGATCTGCAAAAGTTGTTTTATAATACCCACGTTCTGGTTGATGTAAGGGATTAGCGAGTTCCATTGTTACGGCGAATTCTTGACGTAAAGAGTACGGAACTGTGAGTATCCCACTAGAAACACAAACGATGATTAGTTAATCAAAAGTCGGACGCCTTGGGGTCAAAAACCGCCCGTATGACCCATGACACGACCTTCGACCACACCCGGTCCGATCTTCATGTAGTGGGACCATCGAAAGCACAAAAAACGATAATTTTTCTGGCTTGAAAACTTATAAAAAATCTTTCCCAATGGAAAGCGTGTGATCAACTCTCTAAACCATCGGATGACCTAGATTTAAATTGGTTTAACAATCGCGAGATGTGAAAATTTAACGATAAAATGGATAATCCAGTACCGTTTGTTCAGTACCGTTGCTACGATATGAACGAGCGACACTACGGTTTCAAACACTCATAACTTTGGCCAGAATAAAGTCATTTGATAAAAATTTTCAATATATTTTTATTGAATTATCTTTTTTGAACAATAGCAAGAACAGCTCAATAATACATTTTTGATTCTCTCTATTATAAGGGGGGGGGGGCTGAATGGTTAGCATGTGCGCGCTATATCATAAAGCCTGTGATTGAGTCAACTGGCGTGGTTTCGAATCCTCGATTGTAGGGTCGCCTGTCCAACTCGTGGGTCCTCCGGTTTCCTCCCACTGCTAAAGACCCCTACGCGCAAGCGAATTACTGAAATAAAATTAAACAATATGTTAGTACCGAAATGACCTAGTTTGAGTCGAGTGGGCGTAAAACCCTATTTCTTTCTCTCTCTCCGTTTGTGGTGATAAAATGATTCTTATTTGATTCGACATTTATAAAGTGCTATTTATATTTTTCTAATGCAGTAAGTAATGGCCAAGGTTGCCCAGATGGAGAACCAGTCGCTCTATGTACCAGCAATCCATGTTTAACAGCTACTTGTTCTGCTTATCCAGATGCGAAATGTGTGTAAGTTTATTTGTACTTCGGGGCTGGTTCTGTAATGCACATGAAATGCATTAAATTCTGCGTTACATAGGTATTCCCTTGACTGTGTGTAGCGAAGATAGAAGTACAGGACGATAATGCAATGAATATACGGTCCATGGTTTTACTATCTCATTCAAATAGCTTAGTCAGATAAATAACCGCAATCCTAATAGTAC
This sequence comes from Patella pellucida, assembly GCA_917208275.1. Taxonomy (NCBI): domain Eukaryota; kingdom Metazoa; phylum Mollusca; class Gastropoda; family Patellidae; genus Patella; species Patella pellucida. The sequence continues at coordinate 14,207,399 of OU795039.1, forward strand.
AACAGATAACTGATGGGAATCCTTCATTTGTGGATACATGTATCAAAATTAGCACAAATAGGCTTTGGGCTGCTCTTTCGAAAAAAATCAGTAGCCATTAGAAAATCCAATATGGTCGCCATGCTAAAGATTATCGACTTTTCAGAAAATTGGTTGACATTCATTTCTCTTGTTACAATTGACGCTGAAACGCCCTATGGTACACGATTCGTGTACCAATGATGTTGATTTTGTCTTAAATATTGGATATCAGAGATCTAACTTTTCAAGGTAAGGTCACCATGAAGGCGGGGCTAAATTTTAGCGTTTATAACAGCCAATCAAAAAGACAATTTTGTACCTGATAATAAAAAGCAACCATCAGGATATGATAAAAATGGCGTGTGGTCAGTGGCGATGAATGTCCAACAAAAACAACGCTCCATTACTTCAAACGCGAATATTTAGAGTTACTGTCTGATCTAAGATAAATAATAAACGGATTTCTTCGATTATGAACAAACTACTTAACTTTGGTTATTATAAATTTACCTGTTCGTTGGCAAACTATGCAGAATAATGCTTATTTAATTACCTTTCAGAATATATATAGCTAGTTGCTCAGAATTTTGAACGATGACCCGAATTTTGACTCGAAATATTAAATAGAATATATTGTAATTTTAAATATTCACTTTAAAATAACAATATATTCTATTTTCGTTTGATAGACGTTGCGATGGATTTTATTGGTTGATAAAAAAAGATGAGTTTGGGCGATCTTTGAATTTATTCTGAATAGGTTGCCAACGAACAGGTTGCCAGCTGGATTGGTCGAATAGCTCGCTAGCCGAATAGGTCGCCAATTTGTGTTCGGTGACGTAACAGCCGCCATTTTGGGTTCCCCCTTCATTTTGATATGTCAAGTTAGTTCGAGGTAAATATTTCAAGAGAGAACCTAGTTAATTAATTGTGGTATTTAACTGTGCAATGAATTTTATTTAACCGGAGTTGATTTCGAACACACAGGTAAGTTTATAATAACCAAAGTTAAATAGTTTTTTTCATAATCGAAGAAATCCGTTTATTAGTTATCTTAGATCAGACAGTAGGCGATAGTTGTGCCACTACATTGGCCTCTATAAGTTTAATTGGCCATACTAACATAAACCTATCCTATTTTGAAGATGTTACATGTATAAATAAAACATATCGTAGCTAAAAACAAACACATCCGTATATCTCAACTTTTTTTAGCTACGTTCTCGTAGCTAAAGTTGTACGAGTTCGACAGATCTTTGGGTTTGTCAACAAAGGTGTTAGGGTGGGTAACGGGGACTTTCACATGCACATATAATTGCCTAGTATTTTTTTAACAAACCAAAAATTTAAATGTATGCGTTTTTTATCTGTAGGACTAACTTTTGTGGAGACAAGGCCTGCCAGGCAGAATTCTTTGTCGACGACAAGCTTGTTTCCTGTTAACATTAATATACTGTAAGTATTTTAAAGCATCGGAAGCTGGCATTGTAAACCATATCACATTAATTCAGAATTTTACAGTTGACAAATCACTAGTCCTGTTCTTGATCATTTTGAATTCTTTAGTAGTCTCGATTCCCAAGTTACAAATTCATTCAGGATTTTTACAATAATTGACAAACTGTTAAATCTATTTCCAACTGTTTATGCACCCAAACTGTGGAATGAATTGCCAACTGCGATGAGATCTATCTGTGACTTCAATGTATTTAAAACAACACTCAAAACTCACCTTTTTAAAAGTCACTTTTTTTAAGCTACCAAACAATATTTTTAGGCCTATGTGTTTCTTAAGTTATCTTTTTGTATATATTTTGTATCATGTGATTTATGTATTATTTGGAAAGCGTTTTGTGATAATGTATGTAAAACGCTATATTAAGAATAAATCATTATCATTATCATTTCCAACTCTTAGCACCAATTCTAAATTTACAAATGTTTTATGCAACTTCATTCGGGATTTGACAAAACGTTCAAGCTATTCTTAAAGTAACATTATGTAAATATATGTCTAAATAATAATTAATATTACATTTGAAAACAGTCCTGCAATAGGCAGATTTAGATCTTACATAATGCATCTTTATCTGTTTTTAATTACTAGTTATCAGCGATTCTAAAATTACAATTATATTCTTTTATTTTCAGTCGTTTATCGTGTGGAAATTTTCATAAATAAACCTCGAATTATTTTTTTTTTTTTTTTTAAAAATATTGTTTTTCTTTTCAGGTGACTCGATGACGATTGATTTATCTGGACAAAATAAATATTAACTTCTAGTCATTATTTCGTCTTAATAAAGGAAATTCCTTTAATAGATGTGTTTATACCACGATATGAATAGTGCCCATGAATATTAGTACCCATGGAAATCGGGATCACATAGTGGGCAAGACGCTGGCTAGCTAACCTGGAGGTCGGGTGTTTGATCTCTACATTGGCCGAGAAATTCATCCAGATTTTCCGGCGTGGTTTCCTCTTGTCAGTGATGCGGGGCGGAGGACTTGACAAGGTCCCTTGTACACATTGGCGTTCACGTAAAAGATCCCTTGACAGTTGGAATTCGATATAAGAGTAGGCCGTAGCGCCGCTGCCCGGACAAAATTTTCCTAATAGCACACGGTATGTCGTATGCCCGTCTTTATTAGCCCAGGTTAGGAGCAGAACAGTAGGACGTTAAACCCCATTTCATTTCAAATATATTTTGATTCATTATAAATCAATATGGCGACAAATCGTCATAAAAAGAGGTTTGAAGGTGGTTTGCAGATGAATTCGACCTGCTCGATCAAATGAGCTCGAATATCCCTCCCAAAAGTGATGGCCAATTCGGCTATGGGGGGGGGGGGGTAAGTTGAAAATAAGGACTCATGTTTACGGAAATTCATAAAATTTCTTATATATGCGTGTCATATATTGGCATAGAAGTTTTCGGGGTCGCCTATTTCAGATATAACAAAATGTTTTGACAATAGGTATTCCAATATGACCACTATATTCAAAATGGCGGTCACATTTTGCCAGATATATTTCGTGGTTAGTAATGTGATGTAGAAGTCGCTGAATTGTTACCTGAACAGCTGAATGTGCTACGACCGAGCCAAAACGGCAACATTGCTCTCAGATTTGAAACATTGGCTATGTTTATGAGACCATGAAAGAAAATGCTAGTGTGAAAATGAAAATCCACTACTGGGGTAGAAAGATGTTTCCCACGTGTTCGCAGGGACTAGTTTAATACCATTGTTATGAAGGTATATACAGAGATATGGGTTAATCCCCTCAATTGACTATTCAGGAGCATTCGTTTCCCAGGGGATAGCAAGGAAGACTTTGATATGCATTTTGTTCATGCACTGAAGGTATATACAGCGATATGCATTTAAAGCCCCAATACCACTCTCGTTGTAACTGAATAATATGCCCCAATCATTATTCTGGTCAACAAATTGTACCATTTTACATTGTTCCAATTAATTGATGATACCAATTTCATCTTAACACACCGAATTTAAAAAATTGTAAAAATTAAACTACATGGTTTGAAAAGCTTTACGTAAACACTTTCAAATGCAACATGGATTTAAACATATTTTTAACCCTCTGGAGAAGTAGAATAGGATGTAATGGATTGTTTACACAACAGGTAGGACATTTAAACATCTAGTAGTTAGAATAAGGCTAAACAAAATTCTGTACCTGTCAAGCCATCAAGAGTGTTATTGTCCCTTTAAGATGGTAACCTTTGACCTAATCAGAAAAGTTTATATTGCCAAGGAACAGATTGATATCCATTTTGTGTTTGTAATGAGATATGCATGGGGCTATTTAGAAGGATTTATACTGTCATTGGGAATCCTGTGGAACTTTTTAGCACAACATAACTAAAGAGTTGCATTTCTGGAGGCCACTATCACATATCTAGTAGCTCCTGGACTATTCCCATAGCTCTCAAACGGCGACGCAGAAAACCTCGAGACAGATATCGGACAGACTGCAATCGACGGATAGAGGCGACGACAACGCGGAAAAGGGCCCGGGAACGCGGGTATGTGACAATAAACCCACCACGGGGAATTGTAGAATACTGAAAGTTTTATTCCAGGACGCAATAAATACGTCAATGGGTCTAATAAAGCAATATACAAAAAATACATTGATCGTTTTGTGAGATGTAATACGATCTTTTATGGGTTATTTTATGATTATTGAAGTCGAAACAACCCAGTTCGCTGAAAATAGAATGCGTTTTATAAGAAAATGACCACGAAATTTGATACTCCTAAGCAAACAGCCCTTTCTGGACGTATTAAAGTATTTTTTTTTTTCTAATTTTTTTGGGGAAAACAGATACTGATTTATTTAGGCGACGTTTCGAAGATTTGTCTCTCAACGTTTTTAAGCTAATACAATGTAACATAATTTGAAGCAACATATACAGACAAAATTACAATTTCAAGGTTGAAACCATTCCTGACAATAACAAGATCAAAGGCATATGACATAATGGGGTTATGATATACAACAACAACATTAGAGGGACTAATTGACTTTGTTAAAGACACTGGGCAGTGGTGATCTGAACGGTTCATTCTCACCCAGCTCAAAACTTAAATAATCATGTTAGCGTGACTAAGGTGTTAATTGGAATTTCTAAAGAAGGATTAGCTGTAGTCTGTTTCACATTGGGCACTGTTTATTTCATTAGATTAAACCAAAATATAGTAAAACAAAATCACTTGACAATGTTTTATTCAACATTTATTATAGTATAACATGTTTATTTTAACACGTTTAATGTAAATAGAAAAAACCTAATATAAAAAATAAATAACTAAATAGCACTATGAAATAAGCATCAACATTAAAAATATATATTCATATAGATAAGCAACCTTGTGTGTGTTGCTTACATCGCCAGAAGATGATAGCTTTGTAGCCGTTCTTTTTGGTGTATTCGAAACCAGCATGCAATTACAATAGGATTTTTAAGACGTCAATGTTTTTATTTTTGTGATCGGATTTGTGATAAATTTTGTATATTTGTAAATGAAACAATAGTTAACAAGTAAATCATTTTTTTTCAAAGTATTAAAGTATTATTAATCTTCTGGTACATAAATTCCATTATCATTTCCTTTGGGGTACATACATTACAGTACAATTTCCTTTCTGGTATATACATTACAGTACTATTTTTTTTTCTGGTGCCTGCATTACAGTACTATTTCCTTTATGGTACATACATAACAGTACAATTTCCTTTCTGGTACACGCATTAACAGTACTATTTCCTTTCTGGTACATACATTACAGTACTATTTTCTTTATGGTACATACATAACAGTACAATTTCCTTTCTGGTACACGCATTAACAGTACTATTTCCTTTCTGGTACATACATTACAGTACTATTTTCTTTCTGGTACATACATTGAGTATTGAGTACAATTTCCATTCTGGTACATACATTACAATACTATTTTCTTTCTGGTACATACATTGAGTATTGAGTACAATTTCCATTCTGGTACATACATTACAGTACTATTTTCTTTCTGGTACATACATTGAGTATTGAGTACAATTTCCATTCTGGTACATACATTACAATACTATTTTCTTTCTGGTACATAAATTGAGTATTGAGTACAATTTCCATTCTGGTACATACATTACAGTACTATTTTCTTTCTGGTACATACATTGAGTATTGAGTACAATTTCCATTCTGGTACATACATTACAGTACTTTTACCTTTCTGGTACACGTATTAACAGTACTATTTCATTCCTGGTACATACATTACAGTACTATTTTCTTTCTGGTACATAATTATTCGTCAATGAGATATCGATACATTATAATTTTAACATCCTTATTAGTTTAGGCGTATACGCAATTATCTATTAATTATACATGTATATAATACACAGATATTAATTATACATGTATATAATACACAGTATTTTCGGTCCACGTATGCTCACACCAGGGATCCAGACCACAACCGCAAGATTAACAACAATGCACCTAGTGGCGGAGCCACGGGGGGGGGTATGGGGGGGGGGGGTAATCATGGCCATCCCAATTTTGCTAAAAATGACATAAAATTTAGGGGGGGGGGGGTATGATCCTTTTTTTTGTGCATTATATTATATTAGAGTGCAACATCACATGTTAGAAAGGGCTTTTCTCGACCTAAAACGGGTGTGTCCAATAGCTGGAGAAGGGCGTTTCCCTAAGCAAAAAGGGCGTGGCTAAAAAAACAATTTAGGGGGCTTTGCCCCCAGACCCCCATAGCTTTTTACCCCCTCGCTCAGTACCGGCTGGCGCCGCCGCTGAATGCACCCAAAGACACATCCGTAATGATTGTTTATGGTAACATTCATTCTGTCAAGGACAATTTGTTTTAATTAAAGGAGTGTCTACTTGGGTAGTGTTTCATAATAACTGTATAGTTTCCAATTGATGTGTTTATTTTTTGGGGTGGGCAATCTTGGTGGCTAAGTTGGTAAGACGCTGGCTCGCTAACCTGGAGGTCGGATGGTCTATCCCTGCATTGACCGAGAAAGTTCATCCAGATTTTACGGCATCACTGATACGGGGGGCTGACAAAGACAGCTGTCTAGTCGTTCGTATTTAACAAAAAAACGAGGTATCGTGAACACATTGGCGTGCACATAAAAGATCCCTTGACAGTTAGAATTCGATATAGGAGTAGACCACAGAGTGCCGCTGTCCTGGTCAAATTTCCCTCATAGCTCACTATATGGCGTATGCTCGTCTTCATTAGCCTAGTTCGGAGAAGACAGTAGGACGTTAAACCCCATTCCATCTGCATGTATGTCCCGTTATCAGCTGAGTTTGAGGGAGAGAGAGAGAGAGAGAGGGGAAGAGAGAGAAAAATGGGGTTTAACGTCTACTCGATCACAATATGATTTAATTTTATTCGCTTGAGTCTTTAGCAGTGGGAGGAAACTAGAGGACCCGAAGAAAATCCACCAGGTTGGACAGCTGACCCCACTCCTTGTCACGCACAACCGGGGAATCGAAACCACTCCAGTTGACTCATTTCGGCCACCCAACCGGAGGGAACCCACGCGGTTAGTAAACTTGAAAACACACAAAACACTTTCGACCCCTCCCTATGGAAGCATCGCTGCCAATAGTGAGTAGGAAGGTAAACACATTTCATTTCATTTCATTACATTACATTAAATTACACAGATATATAAGTGGCTTCCCTTAGTGACCGTCTTTAGATGCTATAATACACATAAATAATTATACCTAAAACAGACAGCTTCAAACAGACGTAGAATAATAGATACACATAAATAATTATACCTAAAACAGACAGCTTCAAACAGACGTAGAATAATAGATTATCTTGTCAATAATGGATTTTAAATAATTGCAGGTAAAAATAAAACAAAGAGTTTTAAAGTATATAGAATAACATAGGTAATATGATATTTGGTATGTCTTACTACGTCTACACGGTATGATTTATTATTTATAAATATTTATATAAATAACGACACGAAGGGCAACACTATGGTTACAAACAGAACAATACAAATTTTAAAGATATGGTACAGTTTAACCCATACTGATACAGAAGGAGGGCCTGACAAGGACAGCTGCCTAGTCGTTCGGATGGGACGAAAAACCGAGGCCCCGTGTACACATTGGAGTGCACGTAAAAGATCCCATGGCAGTTGGAATTCGATATAAGAGTAGGCCGTAGCGCCGCTGCCCAAGCAAAATTTCCCTCATAGCACACTGTATGGCGTATGACCGTCTTCAATTAGCTCAGTTTAAGTGCATAACAGTAGGACGTTAAACCCCATTTCATTCATTCATTCATTTAACCCATACCAAAACTTAGGCTGCCTGTCTACAGACACTGAGCTAGTTGACTGACATTTTAAGTCCTAAATCGATGATTTTAGTCGAAAACAGTAAGTAATCTTTGAGAATTTTTAGAAGTATTTATTCTGCTTCCATTTAATATAATTGAATAGGTTTATTTAGTCTCTGTGTGTATGCCAGATGTGAAACGGAGAAGAAGCGCAGTAGTAAACAATATACTAATTTTTGGATATGGCGGTCATTCAGGACAGAGATTTATTCTCCAAGTATGAAGTAGATGGATCTTTGTGTGCAGAATGAGTTTAACCCTTTCACTAGGTGGATCTAAATCAATCTGACACCCCACCCCGTCTTCAATTAGCCCAGGTTAGGTGCAGAAACGTCGGACGTCAAACCTCATTTCATTCATTCAATCTGACATAATTAAAGGGTGTGTAGCTGTATTCTCTGGAACATTGAAATGGGCGTAAATGGGTGTAAGGTCATACATTAAAGCCCCAATAACACTCTTGTTGTAATTGATTAATATGTTCCAATCTTTATTCTGGTCAACAATTTGTACTATTTTACAATATTTCAATTAAAAAATGATACAAATTTCATCTTAACACACCTAAGTTTAAAAATTGGAAAAATTCAACTACATGCCGTAACATGGTTTGAAAAGCCTTACGTAAGCGCTTTCAAATGCAACTTGGATTTAAACATATTTTTGAACCCTCTGGACAAGTTAGATAGGTTGTAATGGATAATTTACATAACAGGTAGGACACTTAAACATCTTGTAGTTAGAATAAGGCTAATTTTTTTCTGGACCTGTCAAGCCAGCAAGAGTGTTATTGTCCCTTTAATGATATGAATGTATATTTAATGATTAATATTCCATTTTGTAAACAGATACTGTGTTATTTCTAACCAATTACGTTCAGTGAAATACGTAAGCAGTCCAAATTCAACCACAGTCGCTGTTCTTGGATTATTACAAATAGCGATCGAAACCATAGAGTACATGACCTGTGTACTGGTTTTGAAATCTCCCTCATGTCTTAAATATTGGATATTAGACTTATATTGTACCACAAGATTAAAACACCAATGTTGATTCAAATGAACCAATACTTGATCCAAATTCGTATTTTTTCAATTCGACGAAAAATAGCTTCTTTAAGTGATATACGAAGACCTTAAAAACTACAATATTGTAAAAATGAAAAATTTAGCAGGATCGGTTTCGTTCAGCACTGACAAGAATATGGTAGAGTTGGCGTTCAACGATATAATATACTGTCAATTATTTAAATCCAATCCATACCATTAGACAAAATTCGAAGTCCTAAAAAACGGTATAGGTCAAAAAGTGTAATAAGTCGAAATAGTGTAATCAGCAAATGGACTTGTTCACTGTGTAGAATGTTACGCCTTTACCATTCTCCTTTCACTCTGTTTCTGGACAGAAACTGTCAACAACACTGGTTTACATTTCTTTGAAGTTGAACTTTGCGCCATCTTGGGGGTTGGGATGGCCAAGTGGTCTAGAGTGCCGCGCTTCGGCCTCTAGCTGGCCGGTCGCCTCTGGCTTGCGGCTGTGGTTTCGAGCCCTGGTGTGAGCGTATGTGACATGGAGATAGGGGCGCCTTCTTAACCTCGTGGGTTTCCTCCGGGCACCCCGGTTTCCATCCCACGTACAAGCGAATTATTAAAATAAAAAATTGCAAAACATACGTTAGTCCCAAAATGACCTAGTTTGTGTCGAGTGGGCGTTAAACCCCATTTCTAGTGGGTCTGTTTTTAATCAGAATGGATGCAACCCGGGAGCTTATATCTTGCTAATTTAGTACAAATTAGCCGTGACTAACATTTCGGGTCTAACATTATATGATATAATTTTATTTCAATAATTCGCTTGCACGTAGGGGGTCTTTAGCAGTGGGAGGAAAAGAAAGGGACTAGAGAAAACCCACAATGTTGGACAGACGGGCGACACTAATCCTTTTGACATACAACTGAACAATCAAACCCACGCCATTCGACTCAATGGCAGACCTTCTGATACAACTTTCACGCGTTAACCATTCGCCCCCCCCCCGCCCACACACGATATTGATGGAAAGAGGGATTTAAAATATCCTTATACTATAGTTTGGAGGTAAAATTTATTACATATTTTAAATTTTTATATTTGCAAGTCTAAACAATTGGGAATGTGGTATAACAAATTACGAATTTAAGCCAGATCCAGGATTTTTAGCATCGAGGTGGTTGGGGCAAAACTTTCAAATCTCCATATTGAAGTGATGTAGTAACAATTTGCCAGCGCTAAAAATGCGACACTGTAATGCCCTTTCCCCTAGATTGTGCCCGGGACCGCGCTAATTCCTCTTTGTTGTATATATGGGCATTACCATCTGTATGAAGGTTAGCTTTCCGTATAATTATAGGATTTGATCAAACCCAACTGATATGCGAATTTTCTGTTCTTTTAAAATGGCCGCCGAACCAGAATCACGTGATTTCATGTCACTTGAAAATATGGAAAACTGATCGGTAAGATAAGATTAAGATTTCAGTGTTCCACTCGTCACTATTTGTAACACAACTATTATACTATTTTCATGCAAACTATACTGAAAATTTTGCAATTGAACCTACTTTTACTTGCTCGAAGCCTGCAATAGTGTATCAATTGTAGCCGTCAATAAGAATTATCACGACTACAAATATTGTAGCTACCGCAGCACGATCCCACAATGGATGGAAGAGGCCCACCACGGCTACACACAGATGTAGTCTCGGTTCGACCATCATGTTCACATCGCTTTTCCAGCAACTGAGATTTTTTTGTGGGGGTCCCTCATGCCGAAGCCCTTGGGCCTGGTCCCTACCATGCCCCATTGTTATTCCGTCCATGTTAGGCAACTCCGTGACACGTTCAAGTCTGAGATTTAACTCAGGACCTAAAAAACATGATTCCTGATCCACCCGGCCCTTCATATATAATTATGATTTTGTGTAACAGAGAAATTAAGAAGGAAATATCTTTTAATTCATATTTAATTGTCACAATTAAAATTATGCATTCGTGTGAAAGAGGAATTAAGAATTCAATATCTTTTAATTCAGATTTGATTGTCACAATTAAAATTACACATTCGTGTGAAAGAGAAATTAAGAATTCAATATCTTTTAATTCAGATGTGATTGTCACTGTTAATAGTGGAGTAAAGAGAAGCCACATCCATAATTATAGACATCCATGCCACTGACATGCTGATAAATAATATCTCAAACGTATTAATACGAAAAAGGACCGCGAGTTCATCAACCTTTCGGGGGTTGGGTGGCTGAATGGTTAGCGTGCGCGCTGTATCATAAAGCCTGTCCTCGAGTCAAGTGATGTGGTTTCGAATCCCCGGTTGTACGTGACAAGGAGTAGGGTCGCCTGTTAGTCCCGAAATGACCTAGTTTGTGTCCAGTGGACGTTGAACCCGATTTCTCTCTCTCTCTCTCTCCCCCTCTCTATCGCGACTGAAGTGTTATTTGAATAGATTTAAGATAATATACACTATAAAGAGTATTAATTTGTATTTGCATTAAAAAATAACGACATCCAAAGAAAATACACAAGTCACATTTCTATGAAAAACAATTCTCGCTATTTTGTTAATTTTTGTCCTATACTTATTGTATCTCCGTTAAAGCACCCGAAACCACTCTTGTTGTAACTGAATAATATGCCCCAATCGTTATTCTGGTCAACAAATTGTACTATTTTACATGTTCCAAAAATTCTACTACAAGGCAACAGCATGGTTTGAAAAGCTTTACGTAAACACTTTAAAATGCAATTTGGATTCTACTGGACAAGTAAAATAGGATGTAATGGATAATTTACACATCAGGTACGACACGTAAACATCTAGTAGTTAAAATCAGGAGAATTGTTTTTCTGCATCTGTCAAGCCAGCAAGAGTGGTATGGTCCCTTTAAAGATACAGTATGCAAGAGCTTAATCTGATTATTGCAAGTCTTAATTTAGGCTTCAGGGCCCTGTTTCACGTAGTTTTAGCTAAAGATAAAATTCAAATTTTAGTAGATACTTCAATTTGGATTGGCTAAGAACTAAAATCAATTTAATATTATCCAATCAAATTACTCAAGTTTGTATTTTATCTTAGTTAAAATTTCGTGAAACAGGACCCTAATGTTATAGAAATTATAAATTAGATCTTTATTTAAACAAGCCCAAAATCAACTCTGTAGACTCACGGGGGGCTTAAATAGGATTTCACTGATTGATTAAATCAAATATGGCACACCGTTAAGAGATTATTAACTGTTATGTTTACGTCATCATATCGAGGCTAAATGATATAGTGTACTTAGAGAGGTAGCTGTTGAGCGATATTCTGCATGACATTGAGTACTTTATACTGTTAAAAATGGGTTTAATTAAAAACTATAAGCAGTGTTAAATAAGTGTAAACTTTAACCACAGCGAGCGTTTTTAAAATGTAATACCTTTCCAAGGGTACCCAACTAAAAGAACCACACCCAACAAGTGTAACCGATATTCATGACTACTGAACACCTGAATAGGATAAGCTACATCACTACCTGTGTTATACTGCATTTACACCAAAGGGTGTGACTATTAACTGTAGACGCGAAAGGGTGTTTGAGATGATCCACCCCTCTACAAGCGTTTTATTGCATTTGTACCAGCAAGTGTGATTATTTTAGGGAAACATTCCTCCGAATAGGGTATCAATTAAACCGTATCTTGCGTTACAAAAGTATTTGTGTACTGTAATTTGGGGTTTTTTTTTGTGGAAAATATAATATGGCGTTAAATGACCTAGTAACACAACTATGACTCATTTTAGAGTGCTTACCCATAACGAGTAAAGTAAAGATTGCTTTAGTTTGTATACCCTTAAAGACGTATAAATGTTCGAAAATATTACCAAGTACAATATCTTAATTAAATATTCTTAATTCAGGTGGGGTGCTAATCCAATAAACCACATTATTAAGCTAAGATGTAAAGATATGTGTATTGATTTTGCCTCATGATTTATATACATTGTAAATTGATACAGATTGTCTGATTGCCCAACAGCAGTTGAATTGTAATCAGTCTGATGGGAATTTGTCAATTCAATGTCGTTGTAAAATGATGCGTAGTATCCGACGGTCTATATAAGTAATCTAGGTCGGGCTAAACGTCCTATACTAATTATCAAAGTGACCGCTAGCCAATTTCAAGTTTTCTTAACTTGGAAGTCGTTGGCTTGAAATAAATATCCACATAAAAATTACACCCGTTTTGGTGTAATAATTAAAATGGAAGTGTGATTTTCAAAATATTCTTGAGGGGTAATGCTTAATCTACACCCCCGGGTGTAAACGATTTAAGTGTAACATTACACTGTTTGAGTGCATCAGACAGGTTACACTACGGGAAGTGGCAACTAGTTTCCACCTGAATTGGTGTAGTTATTTTACACTAGTTGGGTGTTATCGATTTACACCACTAAAGGCTAGGAGTTACCCCTAATTAGGTGGCAACTAGTTGCCACCCGAATTGGTGTAAACTACCGTATTCTTTTTAACTGTGTACTTGGTAATGGAGTATGTAGGTGGAGTTAACGCCAATCAATTAAACGATAGGCCAAGGTGAAGACACATTTGGCCCTCATTTCTAGTCAAATATTACAACGCTAATAACTTTGTACAGAATAAAGTAATTTGACTGAAAATTTCAATACTTTTAAACTGTATAGCAAGAATGGCCAACTCTCTATAAAAATCTCTCATAACGTATCTTAAACCAACTTGTTCAATGGCTTTGCTTAAAAGGGGCATTATGTAAGAGTAGATAAAGATCTGACAATTAAACAAAATGAATAATGAAAAGGTATATTATGGAAATCAATTACTTAAAAGAAAGTCTAGATTATCCATTGTTACATCAAATCATCAACTGCAAATAGCATTTTAATCTATTAAAAATCGAGCATCAGATTTCATCTAGAGTTGATTAGCTAAATATACATAATTAGTTAAGTGAAAATGTCAGTCAAATTAACTGCAAATCGCATTATTATCTATTAAAAATCGAGCATCAAATTTCATCGAGAGTTGATTAGCTAAAGATACATTAGTTAAGTGAAAATGTCAGTCAAATTACTTCATTTTGAACGGAGTTTTTTTTTGTCATTGTTGGAAGTTTGGACTAGACATAGGCAGGCTTTTCACCGACATTCTCCGGTAGTGACCTCAGTAACTAATTGGTAACCGTTAGCTTTATTTAATTATTAAATGGACGACTGTTTAAATCCAAGATGCAAACAGAGTTACATTTGAGCTTACCATGCAAATGAATGTATAATTAATTATTTCTGTATCAACTAAAGACTTGCAATAGACATATTTAGTTCCTAACGTATATTTAATTAAGGTCCAATTTATACAGATTTAGTTCATTAGTTCTGTTGGTTTGTTCTTGGAAAACCGGACGATTGTTAGAATAATTCGAAAGCTATAATCAGGGGTAATGAGGGTTGTTCATTATTTGTGAGATTAATCTGTAATGATCCTTGATATTTAATAACAACCTGAACACTGCCTTTAAAGGACCAATCCCGATAAGAACAGTGCCTCAAAAATTAAGTCCGAGTATTTGTGAAATTTATGGACCAAAATATAAAAGCATGGTGTATTTACATTGTCTGAAAATTTCAGCTGAAAATATTGAGTCGTTTGGACGTGATTGTCAACACTGCTTATCCGGACACGTAACCCTTTTAAGGTTTCGGGTCATTTTTTTCATTGGGTGACCTGATAATCGATTTACGTTTCTTAAGAGGTCTATACAGTGAATGACCCATGTACTGTACGTACTTGATAACAAAAGGTAAATTTCACCTACATATTATTTTTAAAGAAAAAAGACTGGTTTTATCCAGATACTGTATAATAGAAAGGTCTCCATTTCCAGATGCAGACTGTCACAAATATCGGGTATCACAAATATCGGGTTAGTTGATCGGCCTTAGATAATGGGTTTTAAATGATTTTAACACAAACGTAAGCAGTTTTATTCCCCAAAAAGTTATCGGGATTGGACCTTTAAACATGTTTATGCTAAATGTTAAATTTCAGTTCATTCATCTTGTCAATTGTTTTTAACACTTTGACCTTTTTTAAATATAAGAACCGATTCATGATTTTACCGTATTTTTATTACTCCGTCATATTTAAAAAATCTTAGTTAAATCAACAATTCAATTTGACTCTGCGTGTCAGCTGACGTTTCTTCATTTACCGATGATAAACCGGTAATTTAAACATGTACCATACGTACATATTACTTTTCAGTGTTTTTTAAAAATATATTCTCAAACATAAAACGGTTTCTTATGTAGTCTATCTTAACCTGATTAAAACACAGATCCTATTTCGTTTCGTTTTTTATAGTTCAAAATTTCGTTTCACTTGTCTTTACAGCACTAGGATCTGGAAGAGTTCTTATACAATACGCGTTGTTGTCGATGTGAGGGATTAGCCAATGGAACTGTCTGTTATGGTAAGGCCGTGCGGAGCACGGAGCTGTGGATATCCCAGTAGAAACATCAACGCTGATTAGGAAATCAAAGGTCTGACACCATAGGATCAAAAGCCGCTCGTATGACCCCTGAAGCGACCTCTCACTAAAACTGGTCAGATGTTCATCTAGCAGAGGTCATCGAGAGTTCAAAAGATGAAACGAAATATATTATAGATCTGTATTTTCATCGGATTGTATGCATCTCACACTATTCAGATGA
This sequence comes from Patella pellucida, assembly GCA_917208275.1. Taxonomy (NCBI): domain Eukaryota; kingdom Metazoa; phylum Mollusca; class Gastropoda; family Patellidae; genus Patella; species Patella pellucida. Next base: position 14,223,133 of record OU795039.1, read on the forward strand.
CCGAAACTTTGGTTTTCAAAAATCTTGCCTAGTACTTGAAGATCATCCACCTTTCGAAACATGTACAAGGGCGCATCTTGGACAAAAGAGGATGACACGGGCTTTCAGTTTTCTAAATGCCCACTTAAAATGTTTAATAGGTTGATTATCAATGTCCTGCAATTATTGTAGACCACTTGCGTCTGGTGCTTTGCAATAGAGGACACGAGCTCTGTCGATGAAACGTTGACTGGATTTGGCGTAGATAAGAGGACTCACAAGTGAGTTTGAAATCAGACAACAAAAAAGCACTTGACGTAATATTTCCAGTGTCGAAAACGGTGTTTTCCAAATAACCGAGAAGAGGTAGTGAGGTAAATAACATATCAAATAACCGACCAAAATACGCAAAACTGTTACCAAAGCACGCCTTTTTCTTGTTGGAAACATGATTATATGTGGATGTTCATTTCTAATGATTCTTGTATTGAACTGTCTAATGTTTTCTTCCATACTGGTGATTTGTCTCGAATGTTTTAAAGCCACTCGTAACACCCACAGATGGCAGAAAGTTGTACCCGTCACAGATAACAACGCAATACTTTGATTGATCGTGTAAAACGTTTCGGGAAATACAACACGTAGACAAAAATGCACCGAATTCCAATTATTATATCCTAATAATGGCATCAGGGAAAGCATGGTAAAACCCCAAAACACCAAAAAGGAAACCAAGCACAGGCGCTTTACAGAAACATCCATAACCGAAAAGGGATGCGTTATGAAGAAATATCGTTCCAGTCCCAGAGCCAGTAGCATGAAACTTGATGTCATAATTCCACTCTGTGTTAAGCTGCTGAACAAAAGACATGGAATTTTATTTACCATTACATAACCTGGAAATGCCAAGTATGAGATATAAAACGGTAAACTTAGGGCTATGTAGATACTGATGGCGGATAAATTGGCTAACAAAATGTCCTGAACTCTTCGTAAAGTTTTTGATCGGATGTATACGATTAATATCATTACATTTACAACTATCGAAACAACCGCAAACAAGATCAAGAATGTTCCAACTCCAAAGAAAATAATATTCAAATTTCCCAAAACACTTTCGCGATTGTGAGCACCTAAAATATTCGAATTGTTAAAAGATTCCATATTGGTCACCAGAGCTTCGATACGACCCTTCGGAGTGCTTTAGTGGCCGTATTGCTGGTAACAGTTAAGCGTGCTATATTATATTGTGCCGTGCAGTCTGATTTTACCAGTAATTAATACGTATATCGATCCATACAATCACAAGCTTATATTTATTATTACCAACAGCAGATGTAACACTATACAGGTAACATAACATAAGTATTTCTTTATTAAAAATGGAGGGGGGGTATATTTATTATTACCAATGTCATATAACAGATGTAACACTACAGATAACATAACATAAGTATTTCTTTATTAAAAATGGAGGGGGTGGGGGTATAACACGCACGGCGGGATTTAGGCTTAGCTTTACTGACCCGACCCTTATTTCGATTAGAATTGTACCGACATATACAGAGATGAAATGGCGTTTAACCTGTTCTGCTACTAAACTGGGCTAATGAAGACGGGCAAACGCAATACAGTGAGCTATATGATCGAAATTTTGCACGGACAGCGGCGCTACGGCGTACTATTATATCGAATTTCAACTGCCAATGGATATTTTACGTGCAAGCGAATGTGTACACGGGTCCTCGTTTTTTGTCCCATCCGTACGACTAGACAGCTGTCCTTGTCAGATCCTCCATCCTGTATCACGGGGGAACCACGCCGGAAAATCAAGGTGAACTGTCTTGTCCAATGCAAATATCGATTACCCGACCTCCAGACTAGCGAGCCAGCATCTTACCCACTTAGCCACGTGACCCCCTCCCTCAGCCCCGCCTCCCGCACTATACAACGTAGAATTTTGTAATTGAAATGATAATATAATAATGCTGATCTATATAATATGAGTACCTGTTTGTCTATCTTAGCCGTGAACTACATATCCGTATATATCCAACGTAAGTCTGACCCACATATGATAACATTATCATGCCCTGTGACTTGTTATGAACCACAATTGATCAATGTTAGTTGGTGTAATTGAATGATATATCATCATCATAATGAACATGCTTTCCTGTATAGTAATTTTATTTACCTTGTTTATAAACCCTGTTTATTTGGATGTAAATATCAATCTAGGCAATGTGGCGGTTGTACAAAAAATAGATCCAAGATTCTTGGGCGTGACAATGGATTCCGGAGCTATTCAAAATCATTGGCACAACCTCAGTTTTACGTAAGTATTACTTGAATGGTATCGCTCCAATTAATGCCTTACTTTTGCGATTTAGCCTAGTACTGGTGTGGATCAGATAGGTATATTCTCTTTCTTTCTAAAACATCTGGGGCCGGTTGCTCAAGCTCCGCTATCTTTTAACGACCCGTTATCTTTAACGGAGAGAAAGACTGTTGCTGGAAATGAAATCCCCAATCATTCTGTGGTGCAAATTTTTCCTACAGACTTATGCTAATATTTCTAAATGGAAAAAATAAAGTATTCATTTGTGTTTTCTGTAGTAAACTTTATGCAAACAAAACGTTACCAAGATATGTCCGTTAGAATTTAGCGGATCGTTCAAATAACTTAGTTTTGAGCATCTGACCCCTGGTCTTTTTTTATTAATATAACCTGCTTGAACTTTTTGATTCTGGCGAATGTCTCAGCCTACATTTCAGATCAAAGCCATAATCTATAGAATTTACCAATAGTGCCAGGCATGTGTCATGTTAAAAATATTCGTTTTGCAGAACCCCGGGTATTACAGTTTGAATAAGTGTACGTTAGCTGCTCTTATAAACGCTCCCGAATTCAACTACTGAAATTTCGCATCTTGGGTAGTTATAAACGTTCTACGCACAGTCTAGCTTTCTCTTTAAAATCAGCGTCGTTGGTCCTGCTGGCTTTGTGGGATGTTAGCTGAGTAAGATCCATATCGAAATCCGAATGTTACCGACATCAGTCACATATGCACCAAGAAGCTGCACTGTCTCTTGTTCTCATTCCGAATTGTACTTGAATGTTGAATAACACCTTTGTCCTCGCTGCATCGCTCCACCAAGCCGTTGGCATATTAATGAAACATTCTTAACATATTCATTGATTTTCAACATAATGCTTCGATATGTAGATTATATTGTTACAATATAATTTCTCAAAGGACCAAATATGACCGCACGTTTTTATTTTGCATGTCAGTTCTCCGAAGCTATTGACGTTAGCTCGTGCTTTAACTCCATGTATTATAAGAGTTGGTGGTACAGATGCAGATTATGTCATATTTACTAGAAATAACACAAAAAGTCCTTCATCCAGGAAAAATGTAAACGTCAACAACTTTTATATGTCTGGTAAGTATTCTCAAAACAGGATTATTATTGCCATAAAATCTCTTTATATACCCCAAAAAACCGGCTATCTTTTGTTGTTGTTTCTCTAATTACTGGACATGAACAAAGGTACCAAACAATGGTGAACATTACAATGGATCGGTATTGGATTTACCTATAGACTTGACAAAATAAGGCCTAGGGCGTGAATGTGGGGGTGAGGCAGGGGGGAGGGGGCTCCGGCCAAGTTGTATTATATTTTTGACTATGACACATACCTTTCTAATAGTATTCTTAAACATCCATCATCATATCCGTCATATCATGTCTTCAAAACACACTCCCATCTTCTACAGTCGTTGGGTTAGGGATTGTAATGGATAGCGAAATTCGGATATTTCCACCGTCTTAAAGGTGTTTGGTTTTTATTAAATACACATATATAGGATTGTCTTTGTCGGATGATGCTTGGCATTTTAAGAGAAATGAAATGAAATTGAGTTTAAAGTCCTACTGTACTACTCTGAACTGGGCTAATATAAGAGCATTTAGGCTTGAGGCACAATATGCTTTGGATACTCGGTCTTGACGTCGATATACAAAGAAGTATACTGTTTATAATAGCACAGCATCCCCACCCCCGCCCTGCCCTTTTAGGGATTAACATGAAAGTGTGACGTTTCATACGAATTACCTTTATAATACCATTTTTGTGGTAAAATCAAAGCAATGTTTGAAGTATTCTGAATTGTTGTACGCCGAAACCCTGTGCATAAGTATCTTTCAATTTAAGATTGTGTCGCGCTTTGGGCATAAACTTGGTTTGTGGATATAGCGCATTATAAATGTACTCATTGTTATTATTATTATTATTTGAGAAAATTAATTTGAATTTTCCAAATCAATAATTTTTAACTTACAATATTATAGTTTTGTTTAAATTAAATCGTTTTTTTTATTTAACAGCCAGTGATTGGGATAAAATTAACATGTTTGCAAATAACACTGGTTGGGATTTGATATTTGATTTGAGTATAGCACCACGCATTAATGGTCAGTGGAATGCAACCAATGCTATTGATCTACTTAAATATACAGTACAGAAGGGATACAGACTATACGGATTTGAATTGGGAAATGGTTAGTGAATATGCACTTTGCGCACCCAGGACTAAACGAAGGAGATCGCAATTTTAAAATAACCTAATTCTATCCAATTATGTTTTCAATAGAGAAGACGTTTAATAACTATGCTAACGCATATTACTAATGATCATTTCGTAGTATTTACATATGGCCAATCTTTATATTAGCAATTTCGTGGTCCGTAGCTATCTTCTTCTGCAGAGAGACGAAACCAGAGAAATGGTTGAGAAGATACCCCATTTTCTTGTCACTCATAAGAACGAAAGTGCGCCATTGACTAAATGTCAGTTCTTGTCTTTGTCTATTTCGTTAGTTTGGCGTTAGTTTGAAAAACAACTTGTCTACGAATTCAGACTACCTACCATACCACGATTCGGGGTCATTCATTCACAGTCATGTGATAAAGGATCTGTTATTATTTCAGAATTAGACATTTCTCCACAGTTTCATGTTAGTGCTCAACAATCAGCCGTAGATTATCTCAGTTTAAGGAAGATACTGAAGTCAATACCGAGTCTTTCATCATCTCTGATAATAGGACCTGATGTAGCCGGAATAGTTGTAAGTTTTACAGAAGAGTAAGTCATCTTTCGTTATTTCTATTTATGAATTTTTTTTTTCTATTTTGCGAGCGAGGAGATCACTTTTCATATGTGTTTTTGGTTGAACCCAACCCGACTACAGAGCAGAGTTCTCTCGAAACATTGCTTGAGGGATGTGTTTTTCAACATGGAACCTTTTTGCCATATCTCCGATGTCTTAAAATTATTTCATATCTTGTTGATATGCTGATTTATGATTGACAGTGTTAAGTTTGAACTGTTAAAAATATATAATTTCAGATTTCTTCAAGCGGGTGGAATAATTGCAGTAGATGTTGTAACATTCCATCAGTACGTATTCCGTATTTTATCATAAATGTTGTAACATTCCATACAGTTGTACAATCCTCGCCATCTTGCTTTCGTCACAGGTCCATAACTATGGGGTGGTGGGCGCATTGTTCCCTCTGATAAAAAAAACGTCCCTCCATAGAGCGCTTATATATCAACAGAAATGAAACCGGATAATGTTTTGTCCTAAAACCATGGATAACGAAGTCCTAAAATGTCGCCAACGCCAACATTTATAGTTTGTGTTCTTCATATAGCTTATGATAAATTTGTAATACTTTTGTTGTTTTTAAGCTATTATATGGGTGGCTCTGCAGCGACCGTCGATCGATTTAAAGATCCACGGATTCTTGAATCATTGGTACCACAGATTATCGGATCAGTAGAAGCGATGGCTAAAACCGCACCAGGTAAACCTGTATGGCTGGGTGAAACGTCAACAACATGGAGCGCTGGTCCAAATAATATAGATTCTGCCTTTGTTGCCAGTTTTATGTAAGTATCTTATGTATTAAATGACATTCAAATTTAGTAACTGGGTAGATAAATAAACTGTAAGACATACTTATTGAAAACAGCTTGAAATTTTTTCGAACGTTGCCTAAATAAATCAGTAGCTGTTTTCCATAAGTAAGTGTTATAGTTTATCGGTTGTTCTGTTCTCTCTGTGTTTTGTGTAATTTCCCTGCGTAGAGGCATAGATGTGCGGTTTAACGTCTACAGGACACTGTATCCGCAAGGTAATGTAAAAAGAATAACATATTAGTAATTTCCTTGCTCATGTTGGTTTCAAGAAGTAGGATGACGCCCACGTATGTACAAGTCAGGACAATGAGTTTGGTCGACAGTCCACCCTCCTGAGTTTTCTTTGGACTTTCGGACTGTTTGTAATGATTTATTATGTAACTGTAAGAGATTTCCAAATTTCATGGTTCATTCCGTTCAATAAGTAATTGAACTCTAATGATTTAATCTATCTTGTGCGTTCCTGTGGAGTAATTCTTGAGGATTGAACGGGTTAAGTTACATGAAATTTGCTCAGCAGCCAAGCCACTGAAATCATCTTGCTTTTCTCATAAAACAGAATGAAATAAAATGGGGTTTAACGTCCTACTATTATGTACCTAACCTGGGCTAATGAAAGACGGGCATACGCCATACAGTGTGCTATGAGGGAAATTTTGCCCGGGCAGCGGCGCTACGGCCTACTCTTATATCGAATTCCAACTGCCAAGGAATCTTTTACGTGCACTCCAATGTGTACACGGGACCTCGGATTTTTGTCCCATCCCAACGACTAGGCGGCTGTCCTTGTCAGGCCATCCTTCTGCATCACTGACAAGGGGAAATCACGCCGGAAAATCGAGATGAACTTTCTTGGCCATTGCTTGGATCGAACACCCGACCTCCAGGATAGCGAACCAGTGTTTTATCCACTTAGCCACCGTGATCCCACCTCATTAGAAACAGAAATCGGATACGCACCAAACAGACTTATGAAATACGATATTTGCAGGTGGTTGGATAAACTGGGAGTCTGTGCTCGATATGGGGTTGAAGCTGTTTTAAGACAAACATTTACTGGTGGCTTGGTTGATGAACATACCTTCTCTCCACATATTGTAAGTATTACCAATAAATTCAACATATGTATGAATTTCATATGGTTACAGGTGGCTGGATAAATTAGGTGCTTGTGCTCGATATGGCGTTAAAGGAGTTTTACGACAAACATTTAGTGGTAATGGTGGCTTGGTTGGTCCATATACATTTGATCCAAATAATGTAAGTATGTAATAATAAATGATATCTACAAATTATATCCCGGGGGGGGGGGCGTATTTGGTCATTCACGAGATACACTCTTGTGGCCGCAACATATCTGTTCGTCTGGAGTTTGGACTTAATGAACATTAAGGTCTGACCCAACTCTCTAAATAAAAGTGCAAATGTAACTCCCACAGCCGTGCTCTGCTCTTACATTATCTTATTATTTTGTTAGCGTTTTCTAAGATTTTATCCAGAATACCGCCTGTATTGTTAAGATTGGCCTTCTGACTCGTCACGTAAACTGGCAGACTATCGTCAATATAGGTCGCAATCACAAACTGGAAGTGGACATTTCCCAAGTTCGTCTAAAGTTCCTCGACTAACGCGGCAGCTTGTTGGGTTAAGGTTTAGTCAAATAAATATAAGAATGAGTAAACAAACTAAGGTCTTTTCATGAAAACTTTAACATTGTATAACGGTCTCTTCGTTGGTTAAAAGCTGGCCATAGTACAAAAACAACCCCATGAAATAATGCTAACTCCGAGACATTGCTATGTTGTAATTGTAATGTTTGTTTTAAAAAATAATCATATTGTCCAAATTTACATTTAATAGCGTAAAGCTGATCTCCCACTAACACATAATATGATTAAAATCTACCCAAATATGACAAAGTGAAGTTTAGTTATGTTGACGTATAAACTCTTGATAACTCCTATGAAGTGAAGTTAAGTGATGTTGACGTATAAACTCTTGCAAACTCCTATGAAGACACGATATTGATAAACTTCTATTTATCCACTAGATATAACTGAAAAGGGAACGTGTTGATGTATACCATGACCCGACAGTGACATTCAGAGAAATATGCAGTGTAACTACAAACACCATAATTTAATAATAAACAATATCATAATATAATTATCACCTCAGCTAATTGTTGAAGGCTTTGTGAGCAGGAGTTCACTGAGACTAAATCAAAATTGAAATAGGGCTACATTCCGATGTATGTCTCAGTTTCATGTACTCAATAAAGGTTTTATAAACACCACGCCTTCCTTCTATTATTTGTAACAGATATACACAAATGACCACCAGTGAGACAATTATAATGACGGATTTCCTTGTCACTTGATCTGTATATTATGTGTATTTTTCAGGATTACTGGATATCTGTGTTATATAAAAGATTAGTTGGTAGTTGCGTATTTAATATAACCCAGAGTACAGATATCAACATCAGAATGTATGCCCACTGCACAACGATACCAAGGTAAGATATTAACATCAGAATGTATGCCCACTGCACAACGATACCAAGGTAAGATATTAACATCAGAATGTATGCCCACTGCACAACGATACCAAGGACCACGGTGGCTAAGTGGATAAGGCGCTGGTTCGCTAGCCTGGAGGTCGGGTGTTCGATCCCTGCAATGGCCGAGAAAGTTCATCTCGATTTTTCGACGTGATTGCCCCTTGTCAGTGATGCAGAAGGAGGGCCTGACAAGGACAGCTGCCTAGTCGTTCGGATGGGACGAAAAAGCGAGGTCCCGTGTACACATTGGAGTGCACGTAAAAGATCCATTGGCAGTTGGAATTCGATATAAGAGTAGGCCGTAGTGCCGCTGCCCGGGCAAAATTTCCCCTCATAGCACACTGTATGGCATATGCCCGTCTTCAGTTAGCCCAGGTACGGTGCTTAAGCGTAGGACGTTAAACCCCATTTCATTCATTCATTACAACGATACCAAGGTAATTTTACACAGCTTAGTCTTAGTATCTAAAAGGCAGGACGAATTTAAACCATAACGAATAAACAATTTAAAGGCCCAATAACACTCTTGTTGTAACCGAATATTGAAACAATCCAAATGTAAATTATTAAACAAGTTCCGTTTAACAAACAATGGGTCTGATTTGGATGAATATTTAGATGTCAAAAATAGATTTAAACTAGATTGTAAATCCAAAAAGAAATGGTACCAAAAGTCACAATTAGAAAAATTATGCGACGAAAAGGACCCTAAAATATTTTGGACTAAGATTAAAGTTTACATTCAGAAACAGATACCCCCTGCTATAAATATTAATATTGATAACTGGTACAGCCACTTTAAGTCTTTACTTAATCCGTCAGTTTTATCCTCAGATGATGAGTTTGATTGCTACGTAAATGAATATATACGTGATAATAAATGTAACTTAAGTCAGTCGGATTCAGAATATTATGAACTAAATCGTGATATCTCACATAATGAAATTCTTTCTGCTATTGCAAATTTAAAATCAGGAAAAGCTCCTGGCGAGGATCTCATTCCTCCTGACTTTTATAAGCATGCATCCGATCAAATGTTACCTTTACTCCATAAACTATATAATTGCATATTTAGTAGTGGCGTGCTCCCTAAAAATTGGTCCCACAGCATTATTCACCCTTTGCACAAAAAGGGCGACACTGATAACCCTGGAAATTATCGGGGAATTTCATTGATAGATATCGCCTGTAAAATACTATGCACTATTTTCAACAAAAGGCTTGTAAAGTGGTCCGATGATAAAAATTTGCTTGTTGAAGAACAGGCAGGTTTTCGTCATGGATACTCTACTGTTGACAATATATTTGTATTAAATGCAATAATCCAAAAATATCTTTCAAAATCAAAAGGTGGAGTCCTTTATTGTGGATATATCGACTTTTCTACAGCCTATGATTGTATATCTAGAAGTAAATTGTTCTATATTCTCCTTAAAAATGGCCTTAATGGTCGAATGTATAATATTTTGCATAATATGTATGATTGTGTAAAATCAGCAGTAAGAGCTAATGGTGCTCTCTCTGAGTATTTTGAATGTTTTTCTGGTGTTAAACAGGGTTGTATTCTCAGCCCTTGGTTATTTGGAATCTTCATCAACGAGCTAGCCTTGTTAACTAGAGCTCAAAGTGGTGCTGGAATTTTCATTGATCCTAGTATCGATGACATATTTTTACTTCTTTTTGCTGACGACCTCTCCCTCCTAGCAGATACGCCTGCAGATCTACAGAAGAGGCTGGATATTCTTGATAGATATTGTTCTAAATGGAACATGAAAGTTAATTTAGAGAAATCCAAAATAGTGGTCTTCAAAAATGGGGGTATTCTGTCAAGTAGGGAGAGGTGGTATTATCAAGGAAAATCTATTGAGGTCGTCAATCAATATAAATACCTAGGGGTTGTATTCTCAAATCGACTCAAATGGAATTTATGTTGTACAACATTAGCACAACAAGCTTCTAAAGCATTAAATGTCATCAAACTATGTATTTCTAAACTAGGTCATAAAAATGTTAAAATCGCATTCAAACTTTTTGATTCAAAAGTTTCTCCTATATTGTATTATGGTGCTGAAGTGTGGGGAACTGAATTAAGAACAGATATCGAAAAAGTCCAAAATAGATTCTGTAAGTGGTTATTATGTACTGGTATTAAAACAACAAATGCTTTAGCAAGAGCCGAATGCGGTAGATATGAATTATACACTAATTATGTATGTAAACCCATTAAGTATTGGTTTAAATTATTGGGCATGGATAACTCCAGATTACCAAAATTATGCTATAAAATGCTCTATGATCTGGACGCACATAGTAGAATAAATTGGTGCACTAATGTACGTAATATTTTGTTAAAATACGGATTTGGTCATGTTTGGTTTAATCAAGGTGTTGCTAATATTGCACAATTTATGATGTGTTTTAAACAACGTGTTAGAGATGTAAGTCTTCAAGAATGGCACGATTTTATTACCAATTCCTCAAAATGTATGTTTTACAGTCTACTTAAATCTAGTATATATTGCGAATCATACTTAAACAGCAATCTTCCACATAAGCTAAGATTTGCATTAGCAAACTTTAAATGTTCAACTGTTCTTCTAGAGGTAGAACAGGGTCGTAGGGACAAAATCCCCCGGGTAGAGCGTATATGCAAACTGTGTAACACCAATCAAGTGGGCGATGAAATCCACTTTATGATATACTGTCCAATCTTGCGAGATCTTAGACATAATTTCTTACCTTCATGGTTTATTAGATCCCCAACAATAAGTAATCTAGTGTCACTATTTAACTCGACTGATCACATTGAAATAAGGAATTTATCATTGTTTATATCAAAAGGTATAGAAGTAAGACAAATAATGCTCCGCTATTAACTCTAACTTAAGTTACTCTATTTTTGTAAATATTTTAACTAAAATAGTAAGATTTATATTGTAAATATCTTTCTTGAAACACACCTTACTTAATGCTTGTTATTAGTCATAGAATTATCTTTCGGATTTATTGTATGTGTACTGTAGGCTGTTGCCTTATAGTTATAAATAAACTGTTTGTTTGTTTGTTTGTTTGTTTGTTTAACCGAATAATATGTACCAATCATTATTCTGGTTAATATATTGTACTATTTTACAATATTCCAATTAATTGATGATACAAATTTCATCTTAAGACACCGAATTTAAAAAATTGGAAAAATTCAACTACATGGTAGCAACATGGTTTGAAAAGCTTTACGTAAACCTTTTCAACTGTACCTTAGATTTAAAAATATTTTCGACCCCTCTGGACAAGTAAAATAGGATGTAATGGATAATTTACACAACAGGTAGGACACTTAAACATCTAGTAGCTAGCAAGAGTGTTATTGTCCCTTAAGACACACGTTTCTTTTCGTTTTAATAATTCAAAATTTCGTTTTCGTTGAGTTTACATGATACTATGAGCTAGATCAGTTTATGGCCAAGCGCGGCACAGGCGCAACGTGACGCATTTGGGTAATTTAGTGGTGATAATAACGAAGTACGACATTAAAGGATTTTTATCTTCTTTCATAAATCTGTTTTCAGTTAAAGAGGGAGAGGAAGAAATGGGGTTGAACGTCCACTCGACACAAAACTAGATCATTTCGGGACTAATTGTCAGTTAAAGATATGGTTAATGAAATCAAACTCGATGTGTGTCGCCGGTTCTTGTCAGAGAGAGAGAGAGAGAGAGAGAGAGAGAGAGAGAGAGAGAGAGAGAGAGAGAGGAAGAGAGGGGGAGGGTTACGTCCACTCGACACAAATTAGGTAATTTCGGGACTAACACATGGTTTAATTTTATTTCAATAATTCGCTTGCCCGTATGGGTCTTTAACACCAGGAAGCAACCGGTGGACCCGGAGAAAACCCACGAGGCTGGACAGGCGACCCTACTCCTTGTGACGTACAACCGGGAATTCGAAACCACGCCAGTTGACTAAATGTCAGGCTTTATGATACAGCACACACGCCAACCCCTCCACTTATCGGACCCCTGGCGTGACATCATTCGTAAACTAGATAAATTTAAAATTTTCCTTTCGGCAACTATAAAATCCTTTAAGCTACCACTATTCGATAGCTTCTTATCTGCTTTGGATTTATTAGTGCTTATCATAAGGCCCTCTTGTTGTTGATTATTACTGTTTGTATTGTACGTATAGTATGATGGGATACCAGAGAGGAAGTGTAACGGTATATTTATTGAACCTTGGAAGTGATGCAGTAACTGTTGATATTACTGGTGTCAGTGATACAACTCAAGATCTCTATCTCTTTTCACCTGGTGATGAACAAGGTCTAACCTCACAGTAAGCATTCAGTAATTAAAACAAAGACAGGGTTATAATGCAGCAACTGGAGTACCACGTGTGCCTTTTCACAGTGGAAGGAGGCATTGTTTCATTGCTATATGGCCAACAGGGCAAGGCATAACGTGATACAATAATTTGAAACGTGCTACCTCGGGTTTTTCCCAATCGAAGGACTCGGCCAGGGAAACCCTCTAGGGAATATCCTAGGAAATATCCAAGCTCCCAAACAGGGTTTCATTCCCTTGCAGTCAGCGAGACGTGCGGAGAACTGCAAATTGCTTGTGCATCACCATTCCCACCGAAGCTGCCGTCTTGCTAAGCGCCTAACTATATGTAATAACACATTGTAATACATTGGCGCTTGTGTATTTTGGAAAACACACTAACGCAGTTAGCTAACACGAAATTATGGACCAAAAGTCATAGACAAATTGTCATTGTCTATCAACACGGCTGATGCATTCAATTGTTGGTAAAAGTGTTAATACCAACAAATTCATAGTTTGGGATTTTATTCAAAAGCATTTTGGACAGTCTCTCCGCTGTCCTTGTAGAAAATCCGTAACTTTCTAATTCCATGACTTATAATAAAACGGTGACCCCTTAATATCGCGTGCTAATAAAGTTTGATGTTTTTTCATTACGGATCGACGCAATCGTGACGTACATTGACAGCATTGGAATCTCCGACCGACGTGTGTTTACTGCCGCTGTGACAATCACAGAACAGCAAACTTTTCAGTTTCACGGCTTCTGTTTTGTAACAACGATAAATATTGACCTCGAGGGACAAGCCCTGCTGTTTATCATAAATTAATTGTATTTTTTGTCTGAGCAGTTGCTAAAGTTGTCCTGTTTTTAAATTTGTAAGTATTATTATTAAACATATTTCTTATTCTCTTTTTCAGATATGCGAAACTAAATGGAAATCTGATTCAACTAATGAGTGATTATGAGTTGCCTCCCCTTCCCCCGGTTCCACATTCAGGATCAATAGTACTTGGAGGATATAATCTAGGATTCATAGTTCTTCCTAATGCAAATAAAACTGAATGTATGTAACTAAACAGACAGATTTCTATTAAATATTCTTTACTCATTTTTTTGCTATGTATTTTCAAAATGATATACTTACGTTTTTAGTTGATACTGGGATTATTCTAAGAGAGAGAGGGAGAGCGAGAGAGAGGGAGAGAGAGAGAGAAATGGGGTTTAACGTCCACTCGACACAAACTAGGTAATTTCGGGACTAATATATGGTTTAATTTTATGTCAATAAGTCGCTTGCTCGTAGGGGTCTTTAGCAGTTGGGGTGGGGGGAACCGGAGGACCTGGAGAAAACGTTCGAGGATGGACAGGCGACCCGACTCCTTGCCACGTAGGCCTACAACCGGGGAGTATTAGATAGAATAAAACAAAAAAAACTCTTAAAATAATTTAGATGCACAAAAATGATTTTTTGTTTTTACTTTTAAAGAAATTTTTAATGATTAAAAGAAAAAAGAGATATAAAATTTTTAAAAATCTTAAGAAGCATTGGAATCATGACAATCAGCATTCGGCAAACTTTAGTTTCAGAGTTATGCCCATATACAGCACGTTTTTTAATGATCTTTTTCAATTTAGGTGTAGACATTTGGTTTATAGGGAGACATAGAATGTCGATATTTGTCGATAAGCCGTTTAACTTGCACGCTGAAGCTTGTAGCAGATACTAACAACATGTAGTATTACCTAAAATGTAAAATGAAATTTGTAAGACAATTCCATGTAACTAATATCAGAAACTTATAAATTATATAACAACAAACACATACGAAATGAAATGGGATGGGGTTTAACGTCCCACTGTTCTGCTCTTAAACTGGGCTAATAAAGACGGGCATACGCCATATAGTCTGATGTGGGGTAAATTGGCGTGCACGTAAAATATCCATTGGCAGTTGGAATTCGATATAAGAGTAGGGTGTAGTGCCGCTGCCCAGGCAAAATTTCACTTATAGCACACTGTATGGCGTGTGCCCGTCTTCACAAGCCCAGTTTAGGGGTAGAACAGTTGGATGTTAAATCCCGTTTCATTTCGCTACTCCCTGGAGCCTCGAATGGACACAAATGGGTCGCAACGGATATAATAACATAAAAACAATGTAATTAAACAGATTTAACTGCAATCGTTTCTATTTTTACTTTAATTTCTACGCGAAGATTCCGAATTGAATGGCAGTCTTTGGCGTCTGGTTATTTCGGTCTACATCGGGGTATTCTCCTACATGCATGTGTGTACTATCTTCTATCGAGTCGCTTCATACAGTCAATATCGGATATCAGAAGCACAACATTTCACGGCAAGAGAACAACACCAATTGTGATTTAGATTGACCAATAAATCGTGTTGGATATCAGAAGCCCATTTCTTTTCACGGTAAGAATGAATGAAATGGGGTTCAACGTCCTACTGTTATGCACTTAACCAGAGCTAATTGAAGACGGGCATACGCCATACAGTGTGCTATGAGGGAAATTTTGCCCGGGCAGCGGCGCTACGGCCTACTCTTAAATCGAATTCCAACTGCCAAGGGATCTTTTACGTGCACTCCAATGTGTACACGGGACCTCGGTTTTTTCGTCCCATCCGAACGGCTAGGCAGCTGTCCTCCTGCATCACTGACAAGGGGAAATCACGTCGGAAAATCGAGGTGAACTTTCTCGGCCAATGTATGGATCGAACACTCGGCCAATTTTCACGGTAAGATAACAACATTGATGTTGAATTAAATTGACCGATAAGTCGTGTTAGCGATGTCGCAGACTGTGAATAATATGGAGTTAAGGACTTGGCTAATTTCAATAATTGAAGTGAGTACATTCTAACGTGGATTAAGCCTTGGAAATTTGGATCCTTTTCACAAACACGAAAATGACGCTCTGAGACTTGAATTGGCAGTAAGAGTAAATAACAAACTATCACATGGATACATGAATACAAGATGATTTAGAGTTTAGCAGCAATTTTTTAACTATGCAAAAGGTTTATATCGGATGTTAATCTCATACCTTCACCTAAAATAGAAGATCAGCATTATTATAATAGACACGTGCTATTGCCAGACACTCCAATTTTCATCAGTCCAATATTGTAGAGGTGATAGAACGTGTCGCCAATTTATAATTTGCACTACATTCGTATTAATAGCAATTCTCTCTCCTTCTCACCCCCCCCCCCTTTGTTTTGACATTTTTGTTGATTTTATGGTCTAGAATGGAAGAAAACGGTTTTAATTAATATTTTCTGATAGGTTTTGGTAAATATTCATGATTTTGAGACGGAAGGATAACTGAGTTATCAGGTTGGCTACGTTGATATGTACGGCAACTTGTTACATGTTTTGGGTATGCTTCTTGAAGTTGGTGTATCTCAGAATTTTTGTGGTCAACTTCATACAAATTGTAGTTCAAAGATATGGTCATTTGGTCCGCAGTCTATAGTGAAAAAGCAGTAAGCCCAACGAAAATTTGGGGAAAAGTTGGAGGCGGGCAAAGAGGTCAGAATTAACATTAAAATCAATGGGAAAATTATTGGTGGTCTGCATCCCTTTACCATATGTGCAGTTATCTCCCATTTTACCACGCGGACATCCTATATACCTCACATGTTGCTGCTGTCTGAATAAATATGTTGTTATCTAATAAACAAAGGCATGCGTTTTCAGATTAACTGTGCAGCATTCTGCAAACACTATAATACATGAGTCTCTTTGGCTGTAACATCACAACGCCATATACTTGCATGGAATCCAGTAGACATGGTACAAGGGTTAATCAGCGAAATGGATGTATGAGATGTGTTGTTGACGTTTGGGAAAGTAGACGAGGGGAAATGTGTAGGGAGTGATAGTTAGATGTATTATGAATGGTCAGAGTGGCTGTGGTGTTACGGTGATTTGTTAGACAGGAGTGATGTAATAAGTCCGACAATAATAAATAACATATTTCTGATTTTATTGTCGTCTTTTCCCACTTGCACTGGTTGTACGCCATTTTGAAACTAGCTGACGAAGACAGCTCGGGCGGTGATTGCTCGACTCCGGGCTGCTCTATCAGTACTATCATGTCACTCGATATTCACTCGGTAATTCACGGAATTCCACGAAAAAAACACGGTAATATCGTGTTTCGTCAAAGCTCCGCAGTGTGCGTACTGTATGTTTTAACCTTGACCTATTACTCAGTGATAAGCCTCCGCTGCAAAAAGAGTTCTCGCCTTTTATTATTAGTATAATGACTTCCTCGTGTGCGGCAGGTTAGTTTGCTTCTAAAAACACTGTTTATCGTTCCAAAAAATACAAAAGTAATTTTCTACCAGACAACCATGGTTCTATTCACCGAGACTAGATAATTTCTCTCGGTGTAAGGATATTATCGCTATGGATAAGTTCATACACTGTTGAGAAAATAATCCCATTGGTTTGCTTAGCAACAAATCGAGCTTGAATCAACTCTGTACTGTAAATTCTGTGTGTGATATATATTAACTGTCTTCACACATTCGGTTTATAATTAGCGATACACAGGTACAGTGGCAAGTGTTCTACTTCACAGACTAATACCTCAAAAATATAATGAAATAGTGCCCGTGCGCATGCCAGTAATAGAAAAACTAAGAGTTCGCGCATAATGCACGAACGGTACCCGGCGCGAGGTCATCTAGTTGGACATAAGTATATAGTATGATTACAAAAGCTTCTTGGGTTGGACTCGGCAGAACAAAAAATAAAAATAATTTTTAGTACCTTTTTTTATTATGGTTTCTAAATTGTATTTATGTATTATAGATTACTTTAATAATAAAGACAGATTATGTTTGATGTGCATATTGTTGTTATTTTGGTTGATATAAACATAGACTAGATGTTCATTAAATCCCTTTGCGCAGCCAGGTTGTCATTCATTAAACTTAACTTCCGGTATAATTTGGATACTAACAAGAGTTGTTACTCTTGACGATTACAAGATATTCATGCACTGTAACTTAAATAACTTGTTCTGATGAGGCCTAAATTATTTTTTCAATATTTCATTACAGTGTATTTAAATTTAAAACAAATATCTAACTTACCATTCTACTACAATTGTCACTAAATGAAGCAGAGGTCACATGTCATAAGTCACAGGTGGAATCGCCAACATCGCACGCTGATGTTTTTATCATCGACTAGCTTATTCTAGTAAATTATTATAGGGTAATCAAAGTAAACAACAAAAAAAAAACAACAATAAAAATAAATAGGATTCTTTATTTTACATGATTTACGTGACAGCAATAGATTTTAAAAATGTTCCTTCACATTTTTTAAAAAGTAAATGTGCCTGCGCACACTGTGCGCAGACATATCAATACCTGACGGGCTCGATGACAGTTAGGGGGCAGAACCCGAAATGCCTGAAAAAAATATCTGGTTTACAGACAGTGGCGTCGGTTTTCCTTGAAGGGCAAGAAGTGGAGCTTACCTTGCATGCCCCCCCCCCCCCCAAACAAAATTTTGGGATTTTTAACGGCTGCAAACAAGCATTTCTGTTATTTCAGCTCGTAAATAAAGAAACTTCTAATATAGCCTAATTAAGGTGGCTGACTCGAATTCTAATTAATTGCTTCCAGTCCACAAAGGCGGGACCATTGGGGGGGAATTGAAAATTTAATTGCAGCGAACGCGTTTTCCTGCTATTTCAACCTGTGATTACAGCAACTTCAATTTAGTTCAATATAACCTACCTGGCTGACCTGAATTCCAAACCACCGATCACTCGTCGCGTGGTATATGGGAGACGGCCATACAGTGTTCTATGAGGGAAATTTTGTCTGACAGCGGCGCTACGGCCTACTCTTATATCGAAATTCCAACTGCCAAAGGATCTTTTACGTGCACGCCAATGTGTACATGGGCCCTCGGTTTTTTGTTCCATCCGACTGACTAGACAGCAGTTCTTGTCAGGCCCTCCGTTCCGCATCACTGACAAGGGGAAACCACGTCGGAAAATCGAGATAAACTTTCTCTGCCAATGCAGGGATCGAACACTCTACCTCCAGGCTAGCGTGCCAGCGCCTTATCCACTTAGCCACCGTGATCCCTAAATAATCATGTGACGCCTTAATATATACAATGATGCTTTGCAAGATTTTAAAATTTATCAGTATTATCAATAATCTTCGACACAAGAGACACGAATTAGAATTTTATGTTGGTCAATTTCAATCAATATTGATGGTTTTATCTTGCCGTGAACATAAGGGCTCCTGATATCCAATATTTAACTTTAGACACAATGAACGTTTTAAAATCAAAACATGAGTTGTGCAGTCTAATGCTCTCGAGGGAAAGGGTCAGTGCAAAAGAGAAATGTCAAATCGTACTTGGGATGTAGACTGGACTTACCAGGTGTGAGCGATTGCCATTCACTTTGGACTGTTCACTTATTTCGACAAAAATAGCTGATTATAAGTTGCAATTAAAATGTTAAAAATATGGATGTAAAGCAGTTTATATACACCCATATTACATTAATATGTGTTTTTTGACCCATTTTCATCTATTTTAGGTGCAAAAGATTAGAGATTTAGCTCCTTTAATATATCAAAATTTAATGATTTACGTGGTTATTGGTTAAAAATGCAATATTCAAGATTTAGACAAAGAGCTGGCCATTCTCGCTATACTAGTTTAATTTAAAATGAATATATTGAAAATTTCAGTCAAATAAGTTTATTCTGGGCGCAATATGGGCATTGGAAAAAATAGCATACACGTCGTCTCGATTGTCAATCAATATATTCCCAAGATAATAAGCGAAGTCTTTTTTTATCCACGAACCGATAATGTGATATTATTATTTAATGGATGCAGTGTTCTAATCTACATACAATTGGAGCTATCCTGTGGTCTAGACAAGAGAGTTTATTATGGCCTTGTTATGAAAATGTCTAAATAGTAATTTATATTACATTTGAAGCCAGAAATAGGACCTGCGATTGGCACTACGAGCTCTTACATAATGCATCTTTTAATAAAAAATGATTAATCAAATTATATAAAAAAAACAATTTTACATAATAAATTGTGTTTAAAAAAATGATTATCACAAATTTAAGAAATTTTATACTTCTTGAATCATTCCAGTATTGAAAAGTTCATTTCTGCTAAATAAAAATGAAATTACTAATTGATTTTTCTAAATTATACTTCTTCGTCTACCTGCTGGGTTCCAGAAAGTTTGGTTGTTGATTTTGTTTGAGTGACCCGTCTTCGTTTTTCCAGTCCGAGCAGAGCAGAAGGACATTAAACCCCATTTCATTTCATTTTGGGTTTCTATTTCTATATTGCTTGTGAGTTCCAATATATTTATCCATGATCATCATTGAGACATTTTCACTGAATTTTAGAATAGGCTGTGATTGTGTAATTAGGCCTATACATATATAGATAAGGTTGCACAAAGGTCACATGATTTTGATTACTGACGGTCAAGAAAAGGAAGGCCTCTACAAATGATAAAAAACGATTCCAATGTCACATTTTACCGCTGGTAACAGCCTATACTAAGACACAAATATTATGAATCGTCAACAGAAGTCGGTACCACGCACGGCCAATTTCACTTTGCGGCGTTGCCTTGTTTATGTTTATGCAGATGATGAGTGTGGATCGACGAAACTAAACCTAGACCTTGTGGTTACGGCAAAATGATAGCTCTAAGACTAAGGGGCTAAATTACAATTTTAAGGCCTACACTAAGCCCGAGAACGCCTGTGGCATTGTAAATAAATGTGCATGTGCTTATGTTGTGCAGTCGGTGTTTTGACAGACTCGAACCAACCAATTAACGTATAGCAACTTCCAATATGGCGACGCTATTATACCGGAAGTCAGTAGCTATTGGCCTATCTAGTCTTTATAGGATATCATTCGGAAAACCTCGACAGATTCCGGTACCCTCCGTAACCTACATCTAGACTCGGATGTATGATAGTAAGTGATATGTACCTACGACCATACATTTGCGATGCGGCTAGTCAACTGCCGATTTACTTTAACAGGAAAACGTGCCGCTTTTACAAAAAAAGTCCCAAAATGGCGTCTTTTCTAGATATAATCTCTATGGGGCCAGCCATTTTTTAGTTTGTTGATATAATTTCTATGGAGGCAGTCATTGTTTTATCCGGGTACCGGAATCTGTCGAGATTTGCCGAGTGTATAGGATATCTATATTGAAAACTTTACTTGATAATCGAGATTATGTAGGTGGAGTTAACGCCTGTCAAATCAAACGTCGACGAAGGTGAAGACACATTTCACTACCATTTCCAGTCAAATTTACAACGATGACAACTATTTTCAGAATAAAGTAATTTGACTGAAATTTTCAATATACATGTATATTCTACTTTCATCATCTACTTTTTAACTGTTATAGGAAGAATGGCCAACTCGGTATAAAAAATCTCCCATAATGTATCTTTAAGATTTCCCTGATCATATCCTCCATAACAATTAGCGTTACATTTCAGGATACAAACATTACCATAGTAACCGTTGATGCTTCTGTTTTGTTTCAATATATTAAGTAGAGTATATTTTATAGAATTAAAATAGCCTCCATAGTAATACATGACCGGGACTGTACAGCGCAGTGGACGCTTACGGCTAGCCCCCGGATCCATTCACTCTTTGTTGAATTGTTTATTTGTTGTTTCAGAATATGATGTCTTGTCGTTATATTTGTCTTTTGTGTAAATTGGCGCAGTCCCCCTGCACTTACTATTAAAGTGGTATGGACATTGTTTAAAATGTTAATAGGATTTAACGCGCATATCTCTGCGGCGACTGGGAAAATGGAGGCGGGGTTTTAATGACTATAATGTAAAATAAAGTATTATAAAGTGGACCATTGAAAGAAATCTGATAATGGGAAAACCAAATGCTTCTAGCTACCAATACACGCGTGACTTAAACCCCATCGTATCCCCAGCCTATTGTGTCTATAATAAAACAAAAAGTACAAACCTTCAGTCAAATGTCTAGACATTATTAATGAAATAAGATATATATTATTATATATACCATATTTCCTCGAATACAACCCGGGGTTCTATTTCGTTTAGCACCCCCCGAGGCCCGGTTGTATTTTTTCAGACCCGAATTAATGCTTTAAAATCTTCTATAGGAGTGACATTTTGGACAAGTAAAACAAGCAGACAGGATCGGTCTTGCAAATACGAAGGCTAAACTCTCTGTGCGTGACATGAGACGATTCTACTTCCTGGGCAGGGATCATCAATTAATTTGTATTTTGACAGGGAATATTCAGTGTTTACGTTAGACCCGGGTTATATTCGAGACCCGGGTTGTATTTATCTCAACACCCCCTTACCCCCGGGTTCTATTCGAGGCCCGGGTTGTAATCGAGGCCGGGATTGTATTCGAGGAAATACGGTACATTCTGCGTGTCTCCATGTTGGCTAAGCCATAAATATTCTATACATCAATTCAGATTACTACACATACATATTATTTACAATATAAAAGTACCCAACTGAGCACACTAACGGTTATCTTAATAAGTATTACCCTAAAGTAATGTCATGCACTGGTCATAAAAATTACATCTTTATCCAAAACAGACGTCATTAGTTTTATTACAGAGACAGTAATGAACCATGGGGAGTGTCTTGTGAATCTGAGCCCATCATACTGATTTATTATATACAGTTTTTCATATAAAACAAACCAAAAGATTTCGACAAACATAATAATTGTATCCAAATAACACACTATTTATGGAATAACAATTACTCTAGTTTATTTCACTGCGACGATTTAACAATATTTCACAAGTCGTTATCAAGTATATAACACAAATAATTATATGTCTTAATTAAACAAACACCTACATGTAGAGACGAATGAGTCGACGTCTTACACATTTAAATCATGTTTGAGGTTATCATCAGTGCCAAATGCCCACTAATATATTCAGATGGATTGTTCAAAGGGACAATTAAACTCTTGCTGGCTTGACAGCCCAAGAAAAAAAAAATAATAGCCTTATTCTAATTGCAGATTCACAAACTTTCTCGGTATCCCTAGTTGTATAGTTCTGTTCTACTCCACTTACCTCTGGGTCCACCCACGTGGATTTCACGAATCCAAATTATCTGCCTTGATCGTAACTTGATTCTACGAACCAATCAAAAAACATTTCACATAACAATATTTGCTTCATTGTTTACATCGTTCACCACAATAATCTTAGTTGCAATAAACTGCACTTCGTCCACTCGAGGGCGGATAATTTGACTACGTGGATGAACCCATAAGTTATTGGAGTAGGAAGGAACGATTTCTCAGGGAATAACGACACTTATTCCAATTGGCAAAACTAATAATATAAATACTGTAGAATATATCTATACACCCTTTCATTCACGAACCTTTCCTTTTTTAGAAATAGATTCCAGTCCTAAATAGAATATTTCGTTTTTGTTTACACCCTTTGAGGAAATCTTCATCAACTAACCCAACTGCCTTTGGTCAATATTAATTCTTATTATAGGACCAGAAATAAAATTGGGTTTAAGGCCCTGCTTCTCTTTTGCCGTGACAGCAGCGGAACGGCCTTCTGTTATTTTGAGCGGCTACTTTACGTGTACGCCAAGGCCTACTCTAAGGACCAGCCTATGGATAGAAAGTCAAAACATAACTATTTCTATTAGTAAGTGCAGGGGGACTGCACCACATATGATTTACACAAAAGACAAACATAACGACAAGACACCATACTCAAAAAACAACAAACAAACAATTCAAAAAGAGCGAATGGGTCCGGGGGCTAGCCGTAAGCATCCACTACGCTGTACAGTCCCGGGCCTGTGGTGACACAGACCTCACTCATATTTGAAAACAACTGGGAATGCAACCCAAAGAAATAATTATAAAGTGTCAGCATGAGTCATGATCTATTATATGTTGTAAGAATTACGAATGCAAGCATATTGTCGTATAAATTCCGCTACACAAGTAACCGCATAGTTAAATGTATCAGAAGAAGGCCTAGTTCAAAACTAAATCAATAAAAGGATTGAAGTATATTAAATGCATTTAGGACACACATTAAAACCGTCACATAAACAAAAACAAAACTGAATATAAAGAAGCAAAGGAATAGAGACTATCTAGGGAGACAGCCGAGCCGTCTGCTGACTGAGTGGCGTGGCGTGAATCTGCCGTAATAGTTGTTATGACGTCGTGGTTTAGAAGGTGCAATTTCCCGATAAAAGGGCGATAATCTAGATAAAACCAGCGGCTGCCAGGCAGGATACGCCCACATTTTCGAGAGATGGATAGAGAACAAGCAAAACCGAAAGTGATTTTTCCTACAATCAAAGGCCATAATTCATAAAGTTACAATTTGATATGCGCAAATATCGAAAAGTATCAAGATATTTAGGTTATAAACACGCAATTTAAGTTTCATCAAAATCGAAATTAAAATTGTGACCTCTACAGGATCCACAACCTTGAAATACCATTTTTTAACAGTATTCGAGTACAAACAGCAGCCATTTTGTATTGTAATTTTGGTCCAATTTTCCGAAATTCGAACTCACCCTTCCTTAGGGTGTAACGGTGATATAATCAAACGATTTTTTAAATCAGATAATAATTGTGACCTCCAGAGGGACAACAAGCTAAAATAGGTGATTTTTCGGACAATCAGGGGCAATAATTCAGGAAATTACGTTCTGATAAGCGCAAATATCGAAAGGAACCAAGATCTTTGGGTTATAAACATGCGTGTCAAGTTTCATCCAAATCGGTTCAAAATTGTGACCTCTACAGGGTCCACAAGCTAAAAACATCATTTTTTGTACAATCAGGGGCCATAATCCATGAAGTTTTGGTCCGATACATGCCAATATCGAAAGCAGCCGAGATCTTTTGGGGATAAACCTATATTTCAAGTTTCGTCAAAATCGGACAAGAATTGTGACCTGTAGAGAGTCCACAAACAATTGTGGACGGACGGACGGACGGACATACGGACGGACGGACGGACAGGGGCGACGACATAATACGTCCACATGAAAATGTGGGCGTATAATAACGTTGAAATATAAAAAAACCTATTAGTTTTTAAGACCATGCAATTGTACAAACGATAGTATAATTATTAGTTAATGTCCCATGTAAGAAATGTAAAACAGGAATGCTAAAGAAATCGTAAGTTATTAGTGTATTCATAAAGGCATAAAATAAGACCATGCAATTGTACAAACGATAGTATAATTATTAGTTAATGTCCCATGTAAGAAATGTAAAACAGGAATGCTAAAGAAATCGTAAGTTATTAGTGTATTCATAAAGGCATAAAATAAGGGCGATAATCCAGATATATTTTGCTCAATAAGTTATCAACTCACTATTATACGATCATGGGCATTATTTCCCACCCTTAAAAAGCATTGCCACCGGAATAATAACACTTGTACACCATACATGTAGTTACGAGGTAAATATTTTGTTCTGTTCATAAAGAGTAACCAGCGGCTGACAGGTTGGATACACCCACGTTTTCAAAAGATGGATAGAGAACAAGCAAGACTAGTGTATCTGCTTTTTAATCGATGATTTAACCATAATTTTCGCATTGTCTATACCCAGGCAATGCGTCAAGGCTCTGGGGATTACACCAAACCACTAATGTATGCGGCACTCTTATGATTAAAAAATCCTGGATCCGGGCCTAATCAAAACAGTCGGGGAGAAAAGTACATGAATCATTTTTTTTCCTAATGAAAATTACTCATAATTATTAACATTCAATAGGTAAACGACCTGTTAATCAATATGTACTAAAGACCCGTTAATCATTATATATATACTTAGCCGTGTCATGCTCTCTTAAATCGTTGATTCACATTCCTGGATAATATTGACATTAATGGTCCAATATATTCATTGGATTTATTAATATAACGAGAATGTATCAGTCATAAGAATGTACCTAAGGGGGTCTTGATAATTGAAGGAAATTTCGGTTCTGATGAGTTACTTCCCCTTTCGAACACGCTAGCCTCCCCCAAGCTGGACCCATGTCGTTAAAAATAAAAAGAATGGAATGTCAGTAACATTTTGTTTAAATCATAAACACTGGTCAACTTAAGGATTGTTTATTTTACCAACTACAGAACAATTAGCTTATTTGTGTGGATTAGGGGGGGGGGGGCACTTGGCAAAGTTGGTAAGATGTTGGCTCGCTAGCCTGGAGGTCGGGTGTTCGATCCCTGCATTGGCCGAGAAAGATCATACATATGTTCTGGTCAGTGACAAGGACAGCTGGGAGTCGATCGGGCCGGACAAAAAAACGAGCTCCCGTTTACACATAGGCGTGCACGTGAAATATCCCTTGGAAGTTGGAATTCGATATAAGAGTAGACCGTAGCGCCGCTGCCCAGTATAGGAAGATAAGCCCATTCCATTATATGTGGATTGGCTTTTTAATCTTTAACTTCATTACTGTGTACTAATTTGTATTATAATTAAATTCAAGATTATTGAATATAAATCCGGTTATTTACTTGATCTTCATCTGTTCGGAATATCCTCATCCGGGTATTTAGTTCCGTCCAAAACGAGGCTCGGGGGGGGGGGGCGTCTGCTAAGGTTAGCCCGCGCTACAGTTTTACGCTACCCGTCTACGCCTAATTCTACATGAAGTTTGCTGTCTTTGTACATATCGATTCACCACAAGTATATAATAGTATCAAAAGAGGCGAGTACAAAGTACAGTACTTTTATTATTTGCATAGCCGTTTAAGCGGGAAGGTTGATCCACCCACGTCCGATATTAAACCGTAAAGGGTGAAGGTTGTCTCAACATTGACATGTTAAGTTTGTTGACCGTGTGCGTGTGATATCGACGACTTTGTTCCAGGTGTTTTTTAAATATTAAATTCCATAAAAAAAACCAACGTTTTCTTATTGTTATCGTCACTGTCTATTTTATTTTGTGTTTTTTTTTAGATTTAAACGTCATCAAATCTTTTGGTAAGCTAACCGGTAGGGCTATATCTTATCAGAAAAAAAATGGATTCCGGTAATTTGGGCACGGGAAATGGTAAAAGACAAGTAGGCCTACTGGTAAGTACAAGGTGTTGTCTGTTATATTTTGAGTGAGACTGATTACATACGATCGATATAATAAAAATAAAATCATTTTAAAGGTCACCGGAAAAGGCTTCATTATATCGTTACTGACTGCCAAAATATTTTCTTTAGTGCCGTGGGATCGCGTCAGGCCTAAAAATGTTTTTGATACATAACGGGCGTCGCGAGCATTCACATATGTTTACCTGTGTAGAAATAAAAAACGCAGTTATCTGCCCTTTGGTGATTCAAACAATCTGATTGGTCAATAGGTTATTGCGTCATATTAATCCTCTTTAATTCCAACAAATGATCAAACAGACGTCAATATCGGTCTTTCTTTCTTTCTTTACGATGGCCGACATTGGGGAACTATAATTTTTTGTCCAGCCTTACCAGTTCGAGCCAGCCGTACGACAACGATTTGTCCAGCAGTAGCCATGCTTCTGAAGCGGAAGGTCAATTGCACGATGTAATGTATTGGTTAGTGGTACATTCAATAGGTATGTGACTAACAAATTCAAACTCATCATATTGGCACAGTTGTAGTACCATTGGAAAGAGCTTGAAAAAAGCTTTAAAATGATATTTATATCTTTGTTATGGGTCAAATAATTAAAAAAGTTATGAATAATTCAATTTGGGGCTCGAGGGCTAATTTTGGCATTGTTTCATAATGGAAACATAGACAAAAGTTGTGACCTTTTCGCGCCATTCTGGACTAAAAAGTGTCATAACTTTTTTAATATTTTAATGAAACTTGCAGTGAAGAAAGCTCCACTCAAACACAACACTTTGCATTAATTTATATTTAAAATAACCAGTTATTATCAATTTAATTGATAAGCAATAGGCATTCAAAAGACAAATAGATGTGACCCTTTCGCACCAATTTAGACTAAAAAGTGTCATAACTTTTTTAATATTAAAGATATTTTAATGAAACTTGCAGTGAAGAAAGCCTCACTTAAACACAACACTTCGACAGTCTTTTCATTAATTAATATTTAAAATAACCAGTTATTATTAATTTAATTTATAAAAATTGATAAACAAGACTAGAGGCATTCAATAATAAAAGAAAAACCCAAAAAATCAAGAAAATGTCCAAATCAATCCTGCTTTGAAAATGCTATACACACCTATTTACAACAGTATATACAAAGTCTTAAAAATGGTCTTTTTTATAGAATTAGGTCCTCACATATCAAATCTACAGCAAGTGCATATTTTGAAATGTCATAGTCTTCAGCATTATCATAGGTTTCATCCTCTTCCCAGTACCCTATGCGATAGGTTCCACCATTTCTCTTGAGGAGTTTCTCAACTTTGGCATGGTACACAGTCTTGTCAAGAGTGTCCCCATCATACCAGATGTGGCACATATGGTGTCCCACTACTTTTCCAGCCAATATATTTCTTACATTCTGAAGAACATTTTCATCAAGATCCGCGAATTCAACCTGTTCTTTAATGTCTAATCTATTAGTGTCACAAGTTTTGAGTAGTCTCTCCAGTTTACTGCGCTCTTGTGATTTCTTTTTCTGGTGTTTGTTAGCTAAACGTTTAGAGATTTCAGCTATAATTTCGACATCTTTTTCCCGATTTTCTTGTCTTCGTTTTCTTGCCAATGGTACTGCCAATTCAATCAACTTTTTTCTTTTTTCAGATTCCATTTTGTCGAGATAGTCCACAACATTGTTTTTCCGGGCCCGGATCTTAGCCGACAAGTACCACATAGTGGCATTAGGGGCATGTTCTTGGGCGGCACTAAACATCCCCATAATTTCTTCTGCATCGATGTTGTGGCATCGAGCAGATTCAGTCTCCAACTTAAGTTGGTCAGTAAGATCAGTTACAAAATATCGCTGATATTGCTTCTCAAGAACTTCAACAGTTTTAGAAAGACAAGCTTCCATCATTGACAGAAATAAATCCTCTTGCACTGGTTTCTGTTGAAGTTTAGACAGGGTTTCATCATCAGCAGCAAGTTTATTCCCAAAGAAATCTGTCTTTGTGGAAAGTGTGTCCTGTGGCGTCTGACTGAATTTATGCAAAACACCAACAATGTCTTTGATGATCATGATCCCATCGACATGGCTCACCGGAGACAAATTAGACTTGTAGAATTTTGCCATCCATGGACCTGAAAGTAATTTTCCTATAAGTCCTAGAACCTGTATCTCCACTTGGGCACAGACATTGTTGCAATCTTCACGTATAGCTGTCAGCAGACCTCCACAAGTTACAGTCCCTTCTTGAAACAGATTGATGAAAAAGTCCCGGTATTGGTGAAGTTTTCCACAAATGTGGAACATAATGTGCAGGCGGTTTCCTCTATATCGCGGAATGAGACCTCTAGGTAGCCCGGCATTGTTTAAGGATGACTTGAAACCTCTAGGATCACCACGCCCATCCTTGTACCTGAACTTGTTTATAGCAAGTACAAGTTGATGACTAATGCTTTCAGTACCCCATAACTTCTTGCCGACATCTGCAGGTTCCTCTTGTTTGAGAACTGTTCGAGTCGAACTGGCAATTGTATCCAAAGGATGCAAGTGACAGTTTAGCTCATTTAGGGTTTTCCACCCTGCAACTTCGAGACGCTGTATTGTAGCATGGTTGACAGCTGCTCTGTCCGTCATTGTGTTGGAAATGTTAGCAAAGATCTTTTTTCGGTTTTCTGCAAAATCAGTGGCATAAAATTTGCAATAAACATCATTGATTCGATCAATAGCTTCGTTTATATGACGGTCATAGTCCTCAGCTGTACCTCCAGCCAACTGGTCAAGGGCAAGAACTTGACATGATGTTGAACTTGTTACATGGACACTATTCACGTGTACCCCTTCTTGAGTGGTGGCATCAAACCCAAGAGTAAGGTTTCGATTTTCTGTCAGCATCTCGGCAGCCTGAAAGTCTGAGATGACACCTAATTCTCTAGTCATCATCTCAACAGTATTTCTATGTGGTACTTTTCCTATTACTATACCAAATCTTTCAGCAAATTTTTTAATAACAATCGGCACATTCTTCGTTGGTACATGGTTAACTACCCCATCGTACACAAACATCCTCATTTCTGAAGAATACATCTTCCCTTCCTTGTGTAAATTACTTTCACTGCAGCTAAAAGATTCAATTATCTCTTTCAAGCACAGATTTTCATTTTCCAATTCCATAATTGTTGCATTTTTCACTTTCAATTCCTCTTGCAGGTTCAGCCATTCTTTATCCTCCTTTGATGAACATGCAGCCTAAGAGAAACTTTGCGACCTATTAACTCTTATTGATCGTCTGTAGTTTCGTGTCACATTTTTTAGTTTTTGCTTTGTTTTTGTTAGTTCCTTGGCCAATACAGTCTCAGAAAACTGAAATTTAAGTTGTTTGATTTTGTTGTCCTTATTTTTAATTGAAAGTTTTTTACGGCTGATTTCCTGGTGTAGGTATTTAATTTTATTTAAATTTTGATAATTAATTTTACTTTCTAATTGTGTCACCTTCTTTTTGTGCTTCTGTTTCATGACACTACTTGTCTGGGTAAAAAATTCCAATCTTTTTTTCATCTTTAATTTTTGTGGAGTAAGAAGTCCTTGATTACGTTGAGATGAACGAATAGATGAAGCAGATCCTGGTGTCTTAGGCAGCTTGGGTCCTTCATACTGATCTGAAGTTCCTGGCAGGGGTTCTGTGAAGGGTCCTGGATTAGGCTGTTCCTGGTTAACGAAGAGCCCTGGCTGAGGTTCATCTCTATTCACATCTATGTGCTCTGGGTTTGTGTCCGGCATGCCTGGGTAAGCTGGAGACTCTGGTTGGGGGTCAGCAGGGTCACCATGGCCAGGGCCAAATAATGTATATGGTTGGTGGCAGAGGGTAGCATACTTCGCCTTTTCAGCATCTCGTCCAATGTTTTTAAACTTCTTTGATTGGTTTAAGAGAGATAGAAGTTGGCTATGTTGAATTCTGCATGGGAGTTTTTCCATCAACGATTTGATAGTCTTCGTTGAAGAGTTATCATTCTCAAGATAATGAAGAAGCACATGTCCATTTTTTAAATTTGTCAATTCTTCAGGAAAGAGGCTAAAATTGTCCACCAGATAATGTCTTAACTTGCCCATCTTCTCTGGACCTGGTAGTGTTACCCTTCTTTTCTTTGCAGGTGGCATTGTTGCTTATTATCTGAAAAAAATAAGGAGAAATTAAGATATTTTTGCAAAAAGAAATGCAGGCATATACATCGGCATTGACACAATAAAAGGGGCCAGCAATAAAATTGAACCACCTTTGCTACTAAAGGGTCAAGGGGTGGCAAGATTTGTTGTAAACGTTGACACTAGGCCTATAATTATAATAGGCCTATATTCCAACAAAATATGCCAATAATATTTTTTTTTATTTTCTTCTCTTTTTCTCAGCTCCTGATATAAACAGCTTTGATACCAAAAAGGGCCAACACAGTATAAGAAGAGTATAAACAATAAACAGCTTTGACACAAAAAAGCAGACGACCGGTGTTTTGTCAACATTGGTCTCAGCCAATCAAATTGCTAGAACAGGTCACGTGACCTCAAACCGGGAAACATCTATTTTTATTGCCACGAAAATACGTAAACATCTACATTGCTATGGCAAAATTCACACACATTACATCAATAGCAAACATCTATAAATATCGTTTTAGTGTGATTTGAATGTGCACTGATACATTTAACGTACGTAACTTAAACCGTTTGCCGGGCTGAAAATCGGCCATATTGAAAAAAAAATTCCGGTGACATAAAATCTCCCGTGCCGTCAAAAACTATGTGCTAATGCTCTGATTGACTTCAAATTCACTACAGATAGAGACAAATATATAAATAAACAAATAATGCAGATTTAAAAACTATTATTACATACCTTAGGGTATTGATCGATGACTTTGACAGTAGAAAATCTTACGGAACGTTTTTTCACTCTTCTATAAATCAGATCGGGAAAATTTGGGGACGAGGTTATAGGGCAAATTGTGAGCTACGTAATCAATCTTGGTGTTTACAATCTACTCCTAAACTACAACAACTAAACGTAAAATGGTGACGCGGCCCGCGGGACAGCTCTGAGACTCGATGCAGGATTAAGGTCCCATTACGTCATCCTGCTTATGACGCGTTAATCACATACCTACATTCAACTCTTTTTCATTATCACCATCACTATTATATTATAATACGCCTATTAGATTATATATTCATAATTTATCATAATATTCATTTGAAATACACAGACCCAAATGAACATTCTTCGAGGTATCGTCTAGAGTCTAGTCGAACGATTGGCAAACAATTAGAAGGCCTATTTATAGGAGAGTTATACTGCCAATATCAGTAGGCCTATCGGTCGTTTTTTTTTTCAAGTCATGCCCAAGGGCCTATTTAATGTAGGATCTGCATGGTCCAAATTAGTACCTTTGTCAGAATATAATTTAGCTTTACAATATAATTTAGTGGTTCCATGTAATCAAGGAATAATTTTAATGATAGTTGTAATAGGACTGATCTCGTAGATATCATCTATACATGGAAAGGCCTACTAATTACTAAAAAAAACCATTTTTTTAAAACTTTTTAAAAAACGGGGCAGACATTACCTACAATTTCAATTACCGCGTGACAGGGAGTGTAAAGATTTTCTGTAGTGTGTCGAGAAAATTGGGCAACGTAGTTTTAATTTAAAAGTACAAAGGGTAAGAGAAGTCAGAACATTACAGTTTGGCTATGAAGCTGTAACTGGATTTAAAGAAAAATGACGAGAAAGATACATTCAACCAGGGCCCTGTTTCACAAAAACTTAAATCTCCTTAAAATCATTGTAAACTAAAATTTCATCCTAACTTACAATAGAAGCGTTTCACAAAACGATTTTAAGCATTGTAGCTAAAATCCACTAAAATAATATTGTAAGTTACAATTGTATCCTAACTTAAAATAGTGGCGTTTCACAAAACTATTTTAAGGACAATTTTAACTAAAATCGATTGTAACTTAGGATAGCTGTCACCCTCTCCTAACTTAATATCACGACATTAACACACATTGATTAGAGCTGCGTTGTTTGATCTATTGCGACATACAGATATAATTGGCACATAATTTTAACATACAATCATTCACAAAAACAATTTTCATTCAATTTCTTTTCATAGCATGGGATATACAGCTACTTGTAAGGTAATCTAAGCATTTGGATGGCGCCCCATATTAGAACTCCAAGAAAAAAACCCACCCAAAACTCTAGTAAACCTCACACTAAAAGAACATTTATATCCAATGTCATGGAAAGAAGAGCACTCTTGTCTATAAAGAAAATATCTTCGTGTTTAATATAGCAAATTTCTTTGTATTAGAAGGCCTTATGTATTATTTACTCATGTTTTTGGGGTTATGATGATTTGTAAAAAGATAAATCAATAATCTAGAATGCGTTAATTCAAAAATGTATTAGGCCTATTTGAAATAAAATTTTAATATCATAAATTTATTATTATTTCTTAATGAAGTTACGTTATTAAAACAACATAAATTAAAAAAAAAATAGGCGCCAAAGCTATTTTATCTTAGGAAAAAAATCATTTAATTAAGAAAGATAGATAGACTCTTCTGCCTTTTCAAAGTATCATTGAAAGTGTCTATGAGAATGACATTTCAAATCTAGGCATCGGAACATTGGCTTTTTGGCGTATTTATTTAATTTCAATATTAATATACTTTTAAACTACGACAAAAAATTGCAGTCTAGATTAGTCTTTTGAGTGACGAATATCATAATTTATTTGTGAAAATTCTCAATAGTTTCTCTTTTCCAAATTACTATAAAACTGCGAAATTCAAGCGCTTTTAATAGTTTATCGATACACACTATTTCCACTGAAGCCTGCGAGGAAATCAAATGCCAAGTTCAAGGTCAACCCACCAATACATTTCGAAACTAATAATAATAATACGCAACAAACTCATTTATTTCATCTCTCTACGACTTTCTGACCATGTGCAAACATTTCTACAACGTATGAAACTCTCCCTATTGATAATGTAACCGTTAATTCAGTCTGTCAACAGTTTTCAGTTTCGAAGCGTATTTGCTTTCACCGTTAGTGCCCAAAGCGGAAATCTGCACTGCGCGGGCGCAAGCGACTTTAACTAAAATCTATTAAAATTGCATTTTAAGTTACAATCGATCTTCGTGAAACGCATAAAATTTAAAATCTCATTTTGATTTTAGTTAAAATCGATTTTAAGGATTTTAGTTTAAGTTTTCGTGAAACAGGGCCCAGGCCTCAAGAGTCGCACAGTCGCCAGTTTAGGGCTGGAAGTTGTTCGACAGCAAATTAAAACAGTTGCTTCCTACTGATGTACTTAAACTGTTCTATTTTGCTCATATTCAATGTCATATTAATTACCACTAGGCATGTTATTTAGACTTCTTCTTAACCTGTAGCCTTTATTTTGTATAAACATATTTTATTCAGACAACATGAATAGGATTGGGTAACAGGCATAGCCTATGTGAAAACCCTCTCCCTGTATACAATATAATTTACAATAATAAAGTATTTACATATATACAAGATATTTACAGTACATGTAATTATATTAGATACAAAATGAAAAACTTATATGATATATCGAATTAGGGAATTTTGATGAAAATTGAAAATAATAATTTTTAGAATCGTTGAGAAAGGTTAAAAAACTCATGTAAGGTCTTAAAAATGTTAATATTTTTTATCAACGGAAAGTTTATTTGTGCCAAATAAGAGATGGTTGCTATTTCTGTATTTGAGAGGCAAAGTGTTAATCGTTCTGCGGTGTGCATCTAAGTGGTTTGTACATATGAAAAGAAAATGTTCAATATCTTCAAATTGTTGACCACAAGTACAAGCTGGATCATCTGATGTATGTCTCAAGAACATGTGGCCTTTAAAGGAGAATGCTAAAGTAAAAGTTTAATTTTATCATTTACTTAGTTCGTTATGTAACACATTTCAGATTTTTAAAAATTTTTTTTAAGTTTTAATAACAAATAACGTTAAAAAAAACTCTCGGATTTCCGCAATTACGGAAACACCCGACAATTAATGAGCTAAAGCTATATCACGTGACATGACGTAATAGTCGATCTATATTTCAATAGGGTATCAGTAAAGTGACAGCTTGTCAGACATTGATTTCGCCCAGGGTGTTCTTCCCTATCAGTACCGACGAATTAGAAATGCGAGGAACAACGGTGACGATGATAGTTCGGAACATTCTAGTTACAATAATGATAAATAAATAGCCACTAGAAATTAAAAACAGCGTTTTCCTCCTAAGTCCTATCACTAGCGTATCACTCAGTCCTTCGATTCGCAATGACTTTCGGCTTTATTGCGGCCCTTTTGGTGTTCACGCTTCATTGGAAAAAATATATCAGATAAAAACTAACAATTATGGCATTATATGCCCTATACTAGATACGAGAACGTCGCTAAAAATGGGTCATATCGTCATCATACAGTGATAGGACCATGGTCCAGTAGGGCCTTCGCTCACGCTAAACAAAAAAGTAGTATCATCACGCTCATAATTTACAAAGTTGCATCGGACAAACTTCTCACATGATTTAGTACTATTTATGATCGACTGCAAAATCATCGAAATAGGCCTACGGAAGACGCTTCGAAAGGGGGATAGTATTTAGGCTACCACTCTAGCGGTGTTTTACATTTCGTTGCTATGGTTACATAAGAGGTTTCTATAGATAGATTTTGAAAGCTTGCCGGTTTCGCCATAGATAGAATGCACAGAGTTTTAACAGAAAGATAAAATAACTGTTATATCTTTATCGACATAATAAAGTTATTAAAATTGCACTGGTCACGTTCATAAGCAGATATAACTCGAAATTCTCCGAACAAGAATTTGAAAGAGAAGCGTGTTTTGTTGACATCGCCTCGTTAGTCGTTGATCGCTGTGTCCCGACTCAGACCTTTTCTGCGCGTTGTCTCGCTTGGAAATTAAAAAAAAAAATGACAGACGCTTCCCGATTTATTGTTGGTGCTATTAGTATATCCCCAAGCAACGCAATT
This sequence comes from Patella pellucida, assembly GCA_917208275.1. Taxonomy (NCBI): domain Eukaryota; kingdom Metazoa; phylum Mollusca; class Gastropoda; family Patellidae; genus Patella; species Patella pellucida. The sequence continues at coordinate 14,259,308 of OU795039.1, forward strand.
GTCTATGTTTATGCACCCAGTTAGTCAAACTTACAGCATGTCGTGCTCAGTTTCAATAGCCTTCTATAGGAAAATTCAAAAAGTCGATCCACTATTACGTCATTCACGAAAAAAAATCAAAACGAGGCTGCAGATATGCATAAAGGTCAATCGGGTGTTTTTTGGTACATTTTTCCTGTAAAAATATTTAGAGTGACTTTAAAAATTTCGCAGATCAAAAATATTCTAATATTAACGTTATTTTTCATATTAAAAGAACTTTTTGCGTTAGTATTCTCCTTTATGAAAAATAACGTTAATATTAGAATATTTTTAGCCCTGCGAAATTTTAAAAGTCACTCTAAATATTTTTACAAAGACGTTTGTCTTATCAGGAATAACAATACAACAGTTCGCTTTTACATTTTATACATCAATGCATAATAAAGTCATCCTCTCAAACCCCATCAAGCTAGTCTCTTCTGGTAGAGATGGCTACATTTTTTCCTTCTAGAAACAAAACGGCGGTCTGACAAATGCTCAAATATATGATGCTCTTGTTGGGCTTTGAACCTTAAATTATAACGATTGGTCAAATATGACGTAATTAATTATAATATAACGATTGGTTAATTAGCCTAATGACGTCGACAACCACTTTTATGGATAGTGCTAACTTACACCAGAAATTTCAACCTTGGACATTAAATGTTTACTAAATTCACAGTCACACATTTTGTTATACTTGCATATGAGATAATATGGCTTCTATACAATGGGTGAATCTACTTATTAGCTAAAGATATTAACTAATACAAAACTAATAATTTAAAGAGCACAAATTTGATCAATCTTGCTACATTTAGCGACTTTTTATGTATCCATTTACACTAAATAGGTATTATGAGCTAATTAACTCGCACCGATGTTATCCCTATCAGTGATTGTACCAGCCCATGCAAGTCGTAGTAGTTAGAAATAGATAAAACACCGCTCTCCGACCAAATCGACATAATAATTTACACTTATTGACATAACTGGGCGTAAAATAGGTTCCCAACTACACAAATATATAATTGGTATTTTATAGATCGCTAACATACTTTAAGGATATAATTATCTCATAACAAGGACTTTTTTTTAAAAACTAACTATTATTTTTAATCGATAAGGGGTCTCAATTAATAGCTCTTAATGGGACAATAACACTCTGGCTGGCTTGTGGACCCTGTAGAGATCAAAATTTTAATTCAATTTTGATGAAACTTGAAATGCATGGTTATAACCCAAAGATCTTGGTTCCTTTGGATATTTGCGGATATGGGGTCGTAACTTCCTGAATTATGGCCCCTGATTATACGCAAAATGGCCTTTTTTTTTTTTAGCTTGTGGCCCCTTATAATCCGATTGAAGAAATCGTTTGATTAATGATTATATCACCGTTACCCACTAAGGAAGGTTGAGTTCACATTTCAGGAAAATCGGACCAAAATTGACATACAAAATGGCCGCCGTTTGTACGCGAATACTGTTAAAAAATGGTATTTCATGGTTGTGGGCCCTGTAGAGGTCACAAGTTTAATTCGATTTTAATGAAACTTGAAATGCATGGTTATAATCCAAAGATCTTGGTTCCTTTCGATATTTGCGCATATCGGATCGTAACTTCCTGAATTATGGCCCCTGATTGTCCAAAAAATCCCCTAGGGTCCCTCTTGAGGTCACGATTATTATCCGATTTAAAAAAACGTTTTACTCTATCACCATTACACCCTACGGAAGGTTGAGTTCGAATTTCTAGAAAATCGGACCATAATTGCCAGACAAAATGGCCGCCGTTTGTACGCGAATAGTGTAAAAAATATGGTATATTAAAGTTGTGGACCCTGTAGAGGTCACAATTTTAATTCGATTTTGATGAAACTTAAAATGCATGTTTATAACCTAGAGAACTTGATTCTCTTCGATATTTGCGCATAACAAATTGTAACTTAATGAATTATTGCCTTAGATAGTAGGAATAATCACTTTCGGTATTGCCTGTTCTCTATCCATCTCTCGAAAATGTGGGCGTATCCTGCCAGGCAGTGCCAGCTTACTATCTTTTTGGAAGGAATTCATGATTTTAAACGGCGGGGGGATGCATGGAATGGCATGTCCCAAGCTGCCAAGTTAATCTACAATGAGAGGGCAATTAGGTAAGCGGAAAACCTGCCTTTCATTGAACGGCCTAAAAGTGAACAGTCAGATATTAAAAAAGGACTACTGAGACAATTAGATAATATAGTAAGTGGCAACAGAAGCATTTTTTCTGTTTTTCCATATATTCATGCCAGTCTCACACCACCATATAGAAGCAAGAAACATAGCCATAAATAGATGGAGAGGTGGCTTCCCACCAACGATATGGTGTTTTCAATCACAGTTTACAAAATGAACAAAAATATCAGTTTAATAGTAAATGCAGGAGGACTGCACTACACGCAAAACAAAAAATCCACAAGATAAACCTGCGGACAAGACAGAAAATAGACATTGCAAAAACTAAACAATTATCAAATCAAGTGAATGGATCCGGGGGCCAGCCGTAAGCGTCCACTGCGCTGTACAGTCCCGGGCCTGTCTTGGTACAGGCTTCACTTATTTGATTTACATAAAAGACGTAACATAAAAAAATGCGACCGATCTTGTAAGTGGTCGTCTATTCAATGGCGATAATCAGCCAATCGACGTCAGGTGTTAGAACGTCAAGTAATTTTAACTATAAGGGCGATAATCCGGATAGAAACTCGGAAAACGCTAGAAAAAATAATAAAAAATAAAATAAATGTAGTGAGCTAACAGGAGCCAAGCCCGACGAGAACATTCTGCAGTACGAAGGGCTAAAACTCTACTCTAATAGTAAATGCAGGAGGACTGCACTACACGCAAAACAAAAAATCCACAAGATAAACCTGCGGACAAGACAGAAAATAGACATTGCAAAAACTAAACAATTATCAAATCAAGTGAATGGATCCGGGGGCCAACCGTAAGCGTCCACTGCGCTGTACAGTCCCGGGCCCGTCTTGGTACAGGCTTCACTTAAATGATTTACAAAAAAAAAAAAAGAAAAAATTGAGTGACATTGACTGTATATTTTGAGACTGTAATATTGGGTATACCAAAACATCCAAAGGAGCTGAATAGTATTATTAGGGGTTTTAATTTGTATTTTAATTAAAATTATCTTTGTTTTTGCATTTTTCCTCGATTATCAAGATACCAATTGAATCGAGAATTGAAACTCCATCTCAGAAAATCTTATACAAAGACCAGTATCAAATTATATCAATATTAAGATCTGTTATGTTGAATTTATTTCAGCTACAAAAACTTCATAACTGCTCGGTGGATGTTGCCGCTGTGGCAATCGAGGGGATAACCATCCATTTCCTAGGCCCCAAAGATGGGCCGGTCCTCCGATTACTCCGGGATAAGGAGAAGAAATGGTTGATCGAGTGATCAGGAACAAGTATGCTCCGAATGGTAGGATGATGTTATACTAGAAAGATTACCATAATTCAAACCCATAATAATATCGAATTTGCATTATTATTCATTTTATGACCGTGATTGCACTTTAAAAACCAGTTTTTGTCAGAACTGAACAAGAATTTATGTATTTGTTACTTTAAATAAAATGAAGATTAAGTTTGAATCTGTGTTTTGATGAAACCCCCCCAGAGATATTGCCGTGTGCTTACAAATAGAATGAATGAGTAGGCAATTGCATACACCTGATCTGCGATGTAATACCTCCCCCTTTTTTAGGGGTTTCTACCGCTTTTCATACCTTCCTCTCTCCAAAAAATTGAAATCTCAATTAAAGATCAATCACTTGTATGAATCTGTAGTATCTTCAGGTATTGACGGTGTCAGTGTGATTTACAGTCCAATTAGCAAGGTTTCTTTCCTGTTCAATTGAGTGACTTTGACTGTATATTTTGAGACTGTAATATTATTGGGTATACCAAAACATCCAAAGGAGCTGAATAGTATTATTAGGGGGTTTAATTTGTATTTTAATTAAAATTATCTTTGTTTTTGCATTTTTCCTCGATTATCAAGATACCAATTGAATCGAGAATTGAAACTCCATCTCAGAAAATCTTATACAAAGACCAGTATCAAATTATATCAATATTAAGATCTGTTATGTTGAATTTATTTCAGCTACAAAAACTTCATAACTGCTCGGTGGATGTTGCCGCTGTGGCAATCGAGGGGATAACCATCCATTTCCTAGGCCCCAAAGATGGGCCGGTCCTCCGATTACTCCGGGATAAGGAGAAGAAATGGTTGATCGAGTGATCAGGAACAAGTATGCTCCGAATGGTAGGATGATGTTATACTAGAAAGATTACCATAATTCAAACCCATAATAATATCGAATTTGCATTATTATTCATTTTATGACCGTGATTGCACTTTAAAAACCTGTTTTTGTCAGAACTGAACAAGAATTTATGTATTTGTTACTTTAAATAAAATGAAGATTATGTTTGAATCTGTGTTTTGATGAAAACCCCCCAGAGATATTGCCGTGTGCTTACAAATAGAATGAATGAGTAGGCAATTGCATACACCTGATCTGCGATGTAATACCTCCCTCTTTTTTTTAGGGGTTTCTACCGCTTTTCATACCTTCCTCTCTCCAAAAAATTGAAATCTCAATTAAAGATCAATCACTTGTATGAATCTGTAGTATCTTCAGGTATTGACGGTGTCAGTGCAAATAGCCAGAGCGATAGATTTATCATTGAAACCACCTATGAATGTAATTCATCATTTATGTTTTCATTTCAAAGATAACATGAAGGAGGATGTGAGAAGCATTCGGACAACTTTATGGTAAGCCAATTTTTTTTTTTTTTTTTTTTTAGATAAGTAGAGTCTTTGTATGTCCAGGCTTGTTCTCACGATACAAATATTGAAATTGCCCCCCCCCCCCCCCCAAAAAAAAACACTACTAAGAAAGTAGAAGCAATAACTCAGTTTTAAAACTCGTTTTAGCACCATTAAAAATATTATTGAATAGCAATGTGTGACTTGAATAAATGATGTTACATAACTACTTTTATCACAGGACATGCCTCTTTTTTATCGAGAAATACAGACATCCTTTTTTTGTATTACACTGTGTCCTAACACAATTATTAATTATTGCATCACGTCATCATTTTACGATTCCTAAGACAATCGAATATTCGTGTCATGTGATAAAATAGATCTCAAACTCGTTGTCATGTCATACTCGCCAAGGCTTGCTAAATAAGAAGTTACAAAACTCGTTTCATAATATTTTGTATGACACGACAACTAATTTGAGATCCTTATGTCCGAAATGTTGCCAATCTGCATCTATAGGTAAACCCAGTTTTAAAAAAATAGGAGGAAAATTTCGGTCTTGATTGCATTCACAAGGAACGTTCGACGGGCAGGTTGACAGCAATAAATTACCACATTTCATGTAGGCATATAAAACACAATCAAAAGGAGAGAGTCGGAATATGGAATGGAAAAAGGTGGAATTTGATAACAAAAATTGGGCTGATTTTTCTGTATGGCTCACGTCGGATTAGGATGTTAAACCCCAATTTCATTTAATTTCTTCGGGCCCAACTCTTTACTGCTAAAAGGTCGCGTGTCAGACCCTTTTAGCACTTTTCTTTTATACAATTTTTAGTTAGAAAATGCTTTTATTGACGTGTCTACAATTCTTTCATTACATTTTACATTTGCGCTTTGCCATATCTCATTTGTCCTTTCAATATAGCATCATTCGCACAGCATCAACGTTCGAATGCAAATTAACATATGTACGGAAACATGGCACACTATGAACCAGCACACTATAAGGATATTCAAGGCAGACACATTCTCCTTTAAATGGCACAAATTCAAAATGACAAATGAAAATTTTGGAGGTCTTTTATTTGGTTAGCATTTACACTCATCTGTACTTAATGAATTTGACCACATAACACCACATTCTAGATAGATGAGATATAAGTAAAAAATGTTTCATATACATGTACTTTTAAAAAATTCTAAAAAGACTATGGTTCCAAGTAGAATTTAATTTTGCAAAATAAAACTCATCTTGTATCAAGTGAGTGGGATTCTACAAGTGTATGGAACTATTTGGCGTTTTAAAGCTATAGGTAAAAAATGTTTTTTGTGTCTTCATCTTTAGTTTGGGTAGTACCGTATTTCCTCTAATAAGCGCCCGGGCGCTTATTTATTTTTTCAGCACCCCTTGACCCCCCCCCCCCCCCGGCGCTTATTAGAGGTCCGGCGCTTATTTCTTTAATAGCAAATTGAATTTAGGGTAAAGCCGTCATTTACCATGGACATTGGGCAGGAGAATCTTTTGAATTACGGCATTTGATCAAAAGCAATCTAATGTCTTATTAGAGACCCGGCTATTATTTTTTCAGCACCCCTTGACCCCCCGGCGCTTATTAGAGGAAATACGGTATTCATAAAAGTGACGTGCACGTCCTTATCGCTATGGTCTACTTTCAGGTATATAATACGTTATCCCTGTTACAAATAGCGTGTAATTTCATGGTACCATGAAAAGAAGTCATGTGCATCTTGTATCTGGGCTTTACCTTGCTTCACCGCCTCAGCCGCCTTTCGAGTGGAAGGAATGTGTTTGTTTTCTTCAGAAGACACACCATTTCTTCTTTTGAATCAGAAAATTCTTTCCGAATTACATAACCAGGATGTTGAAAATAGCAGCCTACTTTCTTAGTTACATTATTTTAAATCATAGAAACGCGCCTAAAAAAATGATGGAATTTCTTTTTTTCTAGAAGTGTTCTAAAAAGAGGTTTTAGGAATGAATGGCAGTTGCGCTGTCCAACAAAAACTTGACTATCTTCACTGCCAACTTTCTGGGCAACATTCACACCATTTGCCATGATTTGGCGAACTTGACTCAACAGTAACATCAAGACATAAAACAATGCATTTTCTGTAGCGCTATTTTAATAAACCAAAACACCAGTCCGGTGCAAACTTCGTGCATTCCATGAATATTATGCCACATAAGGAACCACAGCATAATGTTGTTTTTATTCTGTCCACTGCAGTTATCACAGTGCAACTGCAAGTGTTTTTCACCTACTCCATAGGTTAAAAAGAAGTTTATCTAAAAAGCTGATAACTGCATTGGATCCTTTACTTATACACAAACCGGATTTCCTCGAATAGAACCCCGGGCCCGGGTTATAATCGGTGCCGGGCTGTATTTTTTCAGACCCGAAATAATGCTTCAAAATCTTCTATAGGAGTGATATTTTGGATAAGTAAAACAAGCAGACAGGGTCTCTCGTAAATACGAAGGCTAAACTCTCTGTGCGTGACACGAGACAATTCTACTCCCTGTGCAGGGATCATCAATTAATTTATATTTTGACAGGGAGTATTCAGTTTTTACGTTAGACCCGGGTTCTATTCGAGACACGGGTTGTATTTATCTCAACCCCACCCTTACCCCCGGGTTCTGATGGAGGCCCGGGTTGTATTCAAGGAAATACGGTTCCTTCATCTCGCAAGTGACTCCAAAGAGACCGCACTTCTAAGGTGTTAAAAAATACATGGGTCTAGGTTGCATAGGGTCAGACGGGTAGCGTAATCGAATGAATAATGCATGGTCATATCTCTTTGACAACAGGGGCTGGATGACAGTTTTAAGTCCTGATCCCTTTAGAACGGCGGAATTGACCATTCCTTGGTACAGGGAACGACCAAGTGTAACGTTGTTAAGATGCTCCTCTTGAAACTTGATTAGATTCCTTTTCTCTTCGTCGCTCATATTAGCACTTTTGTAGACATCTGAGTTATTCTTCTGCAAAATCCAACAGAGATCAGTCATTGGACGAGCTCGTACCAGGTACGAGAGAAGTGTTCGCCACAGGTTTCGGAAAGAATGGATTTTTACAGCTCGTGGTCCTGAAATTTAAAAAGTGGACATTTGAGTGGGAAAAATAACAAAACTTTAAAACTGTGTCAACGTAAAAGGATGAACGCCATACTACATGTGGGTGTTTAAAAAAATCAAAAAAAAATTCTCTTCATTCCCTTGTCAGTGATGCAGGACGGAGAGCCTGGCAAGGACAGCTGTCTGATCGTTCGGATGGGACGAAAAACCGAGGTCCGCTGTACTCAATGCCATGCATGTAAAATATTTCTTGGCAGATGGAATTCGATTTAAGAGTAGGCCGAAAATACTACAGCCTAGCATAATCTGATATCACCGGAAACAATAACCTAGCAGGATCTGATAACATCAGATACTATAACCTAGCATGATCTGATACCATCATAGCACACTGTATAGCATGATCTGATACCATCATAGCACACTGTATGGCGTATGCCCGTCTTCATTAGCCCAGTTTAGAGACAGAACATTAGGACGTTAAACCCCATTTCATTTCTTATCTTCATTCACACAGCACAAAGACCTATACACTTGATTCTTAGCCAGATAATTTACTCCGTATTCCTTCTTTAGGGAGCCACGGCGGCTCAGTGGATGCGACATTTGCTCACTAACCAGAAGGTCCCGAGCTCAATCCCTGCGTTTGCGGAGAAATTTCACCAGGATTTTCCGGCGAGGGTCCTCCTTGTCAGTAATGCTGGACCGAGGGTTTCGCAGAAGACAATTTATAATCATCCGGGTGGAATGAAAACAAAGTCCCACTCATTGGCATGGACGTTAAATATTCGATTTCTGGTTGTACCTGACAAGAAGTAGGTCGTTTGTCCAACATTGTGGGGTTTCTGCAGTTTCCCCTACTGCTTAAGACCCCTACGAGCAAGTGTATTTTTGTACTAAAATTGAACCATATGTTAGCCCTGAAATGACCTAGTTTGTGTCGAGTGGATGTTAAACCCAATTTCTCTCTCTTTAAATTCAAAAAGGATCTTCTTCATAATGATAATATACAATCGATACGAAAACGTCGTCAACTCGTAATGAATGTTCAGCCAGTGAAAAACGTTACGGGTATGGAGCTGCCAACGAAATTTTTTTTGTCCCATATATTGTATTTTCCACAATTTTTCGAGGCCTTGTGTATATTGTTGATTGTGTAGAGTTTGTAGAATGTGCTAAATACAATATTCTGCTTTATTTGTTGTACATCTGCCAAATATCATTTGAAACTTTGCCTTGACAGAGCAGTTCATGGAGTGGAAATTAACGCCATCTAGCTATTATCGTACGTCAGATTGCGAAACCGCGTGTTGGAGGATACGAAAACGTAAACGAACAAGTTCGTTTTTGGTGTTCGTTTTAATACTGATGCGAAATGTCTCTTATTATTATAATTACAAAATCACATATCAGCGGTTTCCATAGCAGATTTGTACATGTGAAAACACTTGACTTAGTAAACACAGATGGTAGTATTTTTGTTTTGTCAAAGCGTTTAAATCCGGGTACTCGACCTGGTAATTCCAACGCATGGTCTTCAGAAGAAATTGAAAATTAAGGACACGATTGTTGTTACGATTTATTTTGTCTAGGGGCCTCTCTGTGTTCTTTATAGTGGTTTATGATTGATGTCATATTCCTGAAGCAACGGCCCGAGAAATCCCGAGATCATTTCATTGTTGGACACTGGCCGATGCAGACAAATTACAAGCTGTCAAACCGTTCATACATTTCGCCACGGTTTTCTCTTTCGGGAGCGTCATTTAAACAAGGGGGTTTGTTTACTAAAAAAAACTTTTCTTGAAATTGACCACAGATTTCATTCATAACTTTATGATTTTCTGTCTGTTGACGAAAATTAAAGACAGCAGTCACCTTTGTTGTTTACAGACGACGTTAGCAAAGTTCAACCAATCAGACGTCGCGATATGTGAGTCACGAAATTGACGTCACCGGGTCACGACCGCCCCGACATTGCAACACGGTGGGTTTGTTGACTATTTTTAATAGCTGCTATTGGCGGAGTAGTGGTGTTGAATATTATAATGAGTACTATAAATAGAAAGCGGGGATTTCGTGGGTCGTTCTAGTATAGGTTACACACTGGGTTTCCCGTCATTGGTATGGCTACCTTGTTCAGCGAAATTGGCCAGTTTATAGCTTTGTTTCAAGTGAGTTGACCTACTTGAGTGTATTGAGTAAACTACTGTTTACTCATCGCCCCTTTTCTACCCTTTATCGATTTTTTCTTGCTAGTAAAGTATGCCGGCTGAATTATATACTCGGAAATAGTATACACCAAATTTGAAACATTGTGTCCTCGGGACAGAAAATTACCGTATAACTAGAAATCACCCTATGCGACTTAAGATCACTGGTCACAATTGGTCAAATATTATGTAAATAATTACAAATAAGCCAAATGATGCAATAAAACATTTCTGTCACATGCTTTTAGACACAGTCTATCCTTGGAGTTGGACGCAGACCCTCTTTCCCGTTATTCTCCCGCTATTTCACAAATAATTAATTTTTGTTTTAATTAAATTCATACCATAGCTAATATACTAACAATACAGAGTAATTTGTAAAGACAAAAATATTGTTTAAACCATCTTATTTCTCTATTCCTTGACTATAAATTTAAAAACAATGTCGTAACGACAATATTGTCACACCCTTGGCAGATGGAATTCGATTTAAGGGTAGGCTTTAGCGCCGCTGCCCGGGCAAAAATTTCCTTCATAGCCCACTGCATGACCGCCTTCATTTAGCCAGTCTAGGAGCAAAACAATAGGACGTTAAACCCCATTTCATTATAAGTGTAGAAACCAAGTAACCCCCGGACATATGGGACAGAAATATATCAACAGGGACTTGTCATCTTTCATGTAGTAATAATTACGTTTATGTGATTCTCTTAATATAGCCTACTTAATTAAAAACATTTTTTTTTATTAAGCGTAATGAACACCACCATTAATATTATTGCATTGTAGCCATTCTAACTTTATTTTATATTAATAACTAGTCTCAACATACATTATTGGAAAAGTAGTAGACGTCGCTTTATTAGATCGCTAAAATATTGATTACTGCTAATCCTTAATCAGCAGCGGGAAAACGACCTTTAATTTGTATATTTTTACATTTGTATAATTTTGTTAATTTTTATGTGTTTTCCAAATAATAGAAAAAATACGTTCAGTTGCATACTCAAACTGTTGTCGGGTAATATAGACCAGTAGCCGACACCAAATATTGTTATCAGGAAAATTGTTTTCTGTAGGATCAGGAAATATAAAAGATCTTTGCCTTTACTAAAAGAGATTTGATTCTGAAAAAAATTGATAGTTCTAAGGTTATCACCCCGGAATATTTTATTTAGCGCTCACGGTTGGCGGATTATTTTACTGCGAACGCTTACTCCTTAAACCATATTTTGTCACGTGTCTCTAATGAGCCAATCGTTGACATGTAAACAGACGTTAACACGTGGTTTATTATTTACTACACATGTATGGAAAGGTATCGCTGCCAATATTATATCTTCTACTAAAATGTATTTCATTTGATTATATGTACAATGTACAAAAGTCCCAATACCGGTAACGATAAAGTCAAAATACCTTTAAGGCAAGAGTTAAATTTAAAACGTCAAATGAATTTTTTTTTTTTTTTTAAAAAAGCATTTATTGACGTGTCTACATTTATCTCATTTCATTTTACAGTCACATCGCATTTGTCCTTCCATATTCCTCGCGGTATTTCTTGTGAATATAGAGGTAATCCCACTACTCACTGCTGTAAAGAAAGCAAATTCTTTTTCCAAATTATGACTGGTCAATAGTGTGATTAACAACCCATAGCTAACTGCGTGAGCTCCACATTGGACTAAATATGTTTACATAACGTTCGTCGTTTTTTACCTTAAATCACTGTCTAAAGTTTTAGGGAAGATCCAGATTAAACGAAGGGTGTCATATTGCTGTTTTGGGGATAAATTTAATTGAACGGGAAGAAAAGACACACTCCCTCAAAAGCGTAAGTGTGAGAAGCTAATCCAACAATGGCCAGAGAGGGATTTCTCGGGCCATGGCTTCAGGAATATGTTGTCCTTCAAGATTTCTACGTAGCATCTTTCAAGGGTCTTTTGGGGCATTTTGTTCACAATTTTTACTATTTATTCCTTTTTTAAGTAAAGAGTAAGATTTCGTTTATGATCCTTTTTTTCATGTTGAAGTTTCTGAATTTGATGGTACGAAGGTTTGAATGGGCCCTTCTGTTACAGTGACCCACAGCCTAAAAAAATTGTACTGTATAAACTGACCTGTTATAACAGCATGTTCATGATGTTGTCACCCGGCACAAAACACCTTTTTATACGCCCACATTTTCATGTGGACGTATTATGTCGTCGCCCCTGTCCGTCCGGACGTCCACAATTGTTTGTGGACTCTCTACAGGTCACAATCTTTACCCGATTTTGACGAAACTTAAAATATAGGTTTATCCCCCAAAGATATCGGCTGCTTTCGATATTGGCATGCATCGGATCGAAACTTCATGGATTATGGACCCTGATTGTACGAAAGATCACATTTTTAGCTTGTGGACCCTATATTGATGAAACTTGACATGCATGTTTATAACCCAAAGATCTTGGTTCCTTTCGATATTTGCGCTTATCGGAACGTAATTTTCTGAATTATGGCCCCTGATTGTCCGAAAAATCACCTTTTTAAGCTTGTGGTCCTTCTGGTGGTCACAATTATTATCCGATTTAAAAAAAAAAAACGTTCGGTTATATCACCGTTACACCCTAAGGAAGGTTGAGTACGAATTCCGGAAAAATCGGACCAAAATTGCCATACAAAATGGCCGCTGTTTGTACGTGAATACTGTTAAAATATGATATATCAAGGTTGTGGACCCAGTATAGGTCACAATTTTAATTTCTATTTTGATGAAACTTAAAATTCATAGTTATAACCCAAAGGTCTTGGTTCCTTTCGATATTATCAAGGTTGTGGACCCTGTAGAGGTCCCAATTTTAATTCGATTTCGACGAAACTTGAAATGCATGGATATTACCCAAAGATCTTGGGTCCTTTTGATATTTGCGCATATCGGATCGTAACTTCCTGAATTAATGCCCCTGATTATACGCAAAATCGCCTTTGTTTAGCTTGATGTCTCTCTGGAGGTCACAATTATTATCCGATTTAAAAAATCGTTTGATTATATCACCGTTACAAGCCAAGGAAGGTTGAGTTCAGATTTCGGGAAAATCGGTCCAAAATTACAATACAAAATGGCTGCTGTTTGTACGCGAATACTGTTAAAAATTGTATTTCAAGGTTGTGGACCCTGTAGAGGTCACAATTTTAGTTTCGATTTTGATGAAACTTAAATTGCGTGTTTATAACCCAAATATCTTGATACTTTTCGATATTTGCGCATAACTTAATGAATTATGGCCTTTGATTGTAGGAAAAATCACTTTCGGTTTTGCTTGTTCTCTATCCATCTCTCGAAAATGTGGGCGTATCCTGCCTGGCAGCCGCTGGTTATGAGAAAAGTTCAGTCACGGGTTTGTTCATGCAGTGCAGGCAGATAATCACGTGACTATATGCATTCACTTATTTTATCAATGAAGCCATGAAAAATCGTCTTCTTTGCGCGTTAGACTTTAAAAATACTAGTTACGAACGTAATTAAAACTTTGGCTAAAACTCGGCCGTTTCATTTCTAATTTAGTTGAGCGTAAACAATGACGTATTTATTCTAACGGGGTTCGGTTCAGAGTCACCTCGTGTAGTTTCGTTTTTTTGTCCCCCGCCTTTCGAAGAAAGCAAGGGACTATTAAAATGGGTTCTTCCGTCTGTCTGTCACACTCTTTGGGACACAATAACGCCCTTACTATTTTCTGCCTAGGGTAAGCCAAGATGAGCAATTTGATTGGTTGATGCTTTGGGACACGATAACTTTAGTTCGAATTAAGTGAGAGTGTTTAAACTTGGTGTATAGTTTCATTACATCAATACCTTGACTAAGAAGTATCTCCCTTGAGAAAGGGCAGTCGAACATATTTTTCAACAAGTTAAATGTACAGGTCTTGATGGTTATATCGTGAAAATTCGAACATGACCAGATTTTCATTGTTGATGAATGAATTTTTGTGGTACGCCTTATCATATTATGTTAAAATACACCCCAAATATTGTCTGTAGGGGGAAATCTCTTGTGACCTTGGACCACCCTACCTCTGTGTTTTAAAAGAAATGTACGGGTTAATAATATGACGTATTTTGTGGAGATGATTAAGTATGATTTAATGGTCGAGAGCAAGACATTAATTAATATATTGAGACTGCACGATGCATTAGTCGAGTGTTGTTTTAATATATTACGCAATGTCTTTAGCTCGAGACCATTAAACCATACTTAAAATACACACTATCCCGCACGTGCTTTTCAATGAAAAACCTCATGAGAGTCCACTATTTCATCCAGTATAGATTATGTACGATTGGTAAGCTACCCGTACATTATTGAAAATAATGGTACCTCAAAGGATGACGTCACATCTGTATTTTAAATGCTGTTACGCAGACGGTTTGGTCTTTCTTTTTGAAGGCGAGATCTGAATCAAACGTCGCTCTGATGGTTTAGAGATTTGTTTTGTCAAATGGAGATTTGATTTGGCAAGCTGTTGTTTTGTTAAGACAAAGAAATGTGCATCAAATTCATATTTTTCGGCGATTCTAATGAAGATGATACACAGGGCAGGGCTTGGAAATGAACCCCGCGAGACACCAAAGAGCATGGTTCCATCAATCTCACCTGTTTAGCTTTGGCTAAAAATAATTTCACGAAAAGACCAGTCCACATAATTCAATGCCTTTCCTTGGGGGCTTTTAGGGAATCGGGGAAAGTCGAGGGTGCCAAAAGCCGAGAAGGGGTCAAGTTGGTTCTTTGAACGTCATTGCGTATTTTGATTATTACTGCCACAGTCAGTGATATAAAATTGTTTGTAGGCTGATTGAAAAGGGTTGTCTATGTGATTGCTGTGTATGTGATCTTTCAGTTAAAGTAGAAAACACCCTTCAATAAGCTTTGAAATATAACTATGATTGTTGATTTGGGCGGTAGTTCTTTAGGTTCTCTTGGTCTACATGTGGTTTATTTAAATGGGGTATAATTATTGTTTGACTAAGATCAGATGGAAATAGGTTGACTAGAAGATATTTATTGATTATTTGACACAAACTTTGGAAGGAGCAGTCGACAATGCTGCTTCAAGAGATATGTTGGTAGGGATTTATAGCTCACGTGACTTTTAAGTTATAGACCTAATTATTTGATTTCAGGCAAGATTCACTTGATCGGTGAAAAATCCAGAGTTAAAGTAGATGTGATAGTCTCGTCCTCGACATGTTTGGCCATTGTGCTTTGTTTTATAGTTATATCGAGTCTGAAATTTAGCAATTTTAGCAATAATGACATAGTTTTTACAAAATGAAATGAACCGCAAATATGAAGAGATGACATGAGTGTTATGAAACGAAATAAAGAGATGGCGAATTGAAATGGGCTAAACATTCATACTGGTCCTGCTTGATTTATCCATACCGGAGCAAATGTCAACGAGATACAATTCACGTTATTTAGAATGGCATTAAATGCGAATATTAAAGCTTTAAAATTAAACCAAATGCCTTGAAATTGAATTGGAGATTCGTAAAACCAAATGATCATATGTCATTTATTTTTTTCGGTAATACTACTAGTAATAATTTTCTGCTTATTTTGCGGTCACTTACTTATAGTAATACTTTCACGAATAATTTTTTTTTTATTTAAGCATGTCATGTAACCAATTTAATATTATAACATTATCCGAAGCCAAATGTTTTTATCAGCCGGGTCACTTGATTTGCTCTGATACGGTAACTTGACCGGAGTAGACTGTTTGCAAACCGGCTCGCCTATCGCCAGATAAATCCAGCAGGTCCAATGTAACTATACTAACTTCGATAACGAAGACGTGTGCGGGGAACATTTTGCCCGGCCACGACACCTTTTTATAAGCCCAAATTTTCATGTGGACGTATGTTGTCGACGCCCTTGTCCGTCAACAAATGTTTTGGACACTACAGGTCTCAATTCTTATCCGATTTTGACGAAACTTGAAGTATAGGTTCATCTCCAAAAGATCTCGATTGCTTTCGATATTTGCATGTATCGGTTCGAACCTTCATGGATTATATCCCCTGATTGTACGAACAATCACGTTTTTAGCTTGTGGAGACTCAAGAAGTCTTAATTTTCATCTGATCTTGATGAAACTTGAAATGCACATAACCCAGATATCTTGGTTCTATTTGATGATCTCGCGTATCCGAACGTAACTGCACGAATAATGGCCCCTGGTCGTTCGAAAAATCACATTTGTATTTTTTTTTTTTTTTTTTTAAAAACCTTTTAAATATATCAACGTTACACTTCAATAAGGTTAAGTTTGAATTTCGTAAAAATCTATGTAATACGAGGGATGTGGACCCTCTACAGGTCGCAATTGTTATCCATTTTAATGAAATTTAAAATATATACTTAATTATGTCCCAAAGATTTCATCACCCTTCCCAAATTTACGCACTTTAGACCATAATCACAGGAATTATGGCCCCTGATTGTACGAAAAGTCGCTTTTGATTTAATTTGTTCTCTTATCCATTTCTTGGAAAAAGTGGGCGTTTGCCTGGCAGCCGCTGGTTTTGGATTCCAGCGGTAGATGGATCGTCTTCTCAGACAAAACATTGATTTATCGACCAATCCGAACAACAAGCGGAATCGATTACGTGCGCGCAAAATGTAACACACCCGCTTTTCTTTTAGACTGTGTCAGAATTAATCAAACAATCGTATGTTTCAAATCAGCACACAAATGTAGATCTAATAGTTGAAACCGATTCTTTAATTAAATACATAATAGTCAACAGGTCCCCTCCCCACACACTGTGTTGACCTTATCATCGATTTATCTAGTTCTCTCTTCTAGCATTTTATATATCTCGAGTTTATAACACTTATGTACAAGTATTTCGAGATAATTAATTGAATTGATTATATTTATTTAATCAATTTGCCCTTCCTATGACCATATAATTGGCCGAATCTTCGGTATAAATTACGAGTGGATGTTTATCTCTGCTTAGAAACATAGTGTTGTTAACTTTCAATCCGCAGGTAATATATTTTGTATTTATTGTGAATGAATGAATGAAAAATGAATGAAATGTGGTGAATGGAACATCACCTTTAACTTTAATATGTTAAATGCAATGAAATGTGGGTTTAATTTGCTAAATTCTGCACCAATCTGCTAATGAAGAGTCGATCCATCGGTATGGTGGTGACCCAGTCAGTATGGTTTTGATGTTCGCCCAGTCAATAAGGTGGTGGTTCTGGGTGGCCCCGTCAGTGAGGCGTTAAATAACTAACCAGTCGTTGACTGGTTCGATCACGGTATTGACCGAGAATGTTCCCTGCGATTTAATAGTCTGGTTTCCTGGTTGTCAGTTGTGAAGGACGGATAGCCTGGAATTATAAAACCGTTCGAATTGGACGTAAGAGAACCATTGGGAGTTGAAATTGAAGAGGTAGGAATAACGCTGTCCGGGCGATATGCTCCATATGTGTTATATATCCTGGGTCCTTTTGATATTTGCGCATATCGGATCGTAACTTCCTGAATTAATGCCCCTGATTATACGCAAAATCGCCTTTGTTTAGCTTGTGGTCTCTCTGGAGGTCACAATTATTATCCGATTTAAAAAATCGTTTGATTATATCACCGTTACAAGCCAAGGAAGGTTGAGTTCAGATTTCGGGAAAATCGGTCCAAAATTACAATACAAAATGGCTGCTGTTTGTACGCGAATACTGTTAAAAATTGTATTTCAAGGTTGTGGACCCTGTAGAGGTCACAATTTTAGTTTCGATTTTGATGAAACTTAAATTGCGTGTTTATAACCCAAATATCTTGATACTTTTCGATATTTGCGCATAACTTAATGAATTATGGCCTTTGATTGTAGGAAAAATCACTTTCGGTTTTGCTTGTTCTCTATCCATCTCTCGAAAATGTGGGCGTATCCTGCCTGGCAGCCGCTGGTTATGAGAAAAGTTCAGTCACGGGTTTGTTCATGCAGTGCAGGCAGATAATCACGTGACTATATGCATTCACTTATTTTATCAATAAAGCCATGAAAAATCGTCTTCTTTGCGCGTTAGACTTTAAAAATACTAGTTACGAACGTAATTAAAACTTTGGCTAAAACTCGGCCGTTTCATTTCTAATTTAGTTGAGCGTAAACAATGACGTATTTATTCTAACGGGGTTCGGTTCAGAGTCACCTCGTGTAGTTTCGTTTTTTTGTCCCCCGCCTTTCGAAGAAAGCAAGGGACTATTAAAATGGGTTCTTCCGTCTGTCCGTCCGTCTGTCACACTCTTTGGGACACAATAACGCCCTTACTATTTTCTGCCTAGGGTAAGCCAAGATGAGCAATTTGATTGGTTGATGCTTTGGGACACGATAACTTTAGTTCGAATTAAGTGAGAGTGTTTAAACTTGGTGTATAGTTTCATTACATCAATACCTTGACTAAGAAGTATCTCCCTTGAGAAAGGGCAGTCGAACATATTTTTCAACAAGTTAAATGTACAGGTCTAGATGGTTATATCGTGAAAATTCGAACATGACCAGATTTTCATTGTTGATGAATGAATTTTTGTGGTACGCCTTATCATATTATGTTAAAATACACCCCAAATATTGTCTGTAGGGGGAAATCTCTTGTGACCTTGGACCACCCTACCTCTGTGTTTTAAAAGAAATGTACGGGTTAATAATATGACGTATTTTGTGGAGATGATTAAGTATGATTTAATGGTCGAGAGCAAGACATTAATTAATATATTGAGACTGCACGATGCATTAGTCGAGTGTTGTTTTAATATATTACGCAATGTCTTTAGCTCGAGACCATTAAACCATACTTAAAATACACACTATCCCGCACGTGCTTTTCAATGAAAAACCTCATGAGAGTCCACTATTTCATCCAGTATAGATTATGTACGATTGGTAAGCTACCCGTACATTATTGAAAATAATGGTACCTCAAAGGATGACGTCACATCTGTATTTTAAATGCTGTTACGCAGACGGTTTGGTCTTTCTTTTTGAAGGCGAGATCTGAATCAAACGTCGCTCTGATGGTTTAGAGATTTGTTTTGTCAAATGGAGATTTGATTTGGCAAGCTGTTGTTTTGTTAAGACAAAGAAATGTGCATCAAATTCATATTTTTCGGCGATTCTAATGAAGATGATACACAGGGCAGGGCTTGGAAATGAACCCCGCGAGACACCAAAGAGCATGGTTCCATCAATCTCACCTGTTTAGCTTTGGCTAAAAATAATTTCACGAAAAGACCAGTCCACATAATTCAATGCCTTTCCTTGGGGGCTTTTAGGGAATCGGGGAAAGTCGAGGGTGCCAAAAGCCGAGAAGGGGTCAAGTTGGTTCTTTGAACGTCATTGCGTATTTTGATTATTACTGCCACAGTCAGTGATATAAAATTGTTTGTAGGCTGATTGAAAAGGGTTGTCTATGTGATTGCTGTGTATGTGATCTTTCAGTTAAAGTAGAAAACACCCTTCAATAAGCTTTGAAATATAACTATGATTGTTGATTTGGGCGGTAGTTCTTTAGGTTCTCTTGGTCTACATGTGGTTTATTTAAATGGGGTATAATTATTGTTTGACTAAGATCAGATGGAAATAGGTTGACTAGAAGATATTTATTGATTATTTGACACAAACTTTGGAAGGAGCAGTCGACAATGCTGCTTCAAGAGATGTGTTGGTAGGGATTTATAGCTCACATGACTTATAGACCTAATTATTTGATTTCAGGCAAGATTCACTGATCGGTGAAAAATCCAGAGTTAAAGTAGATGTGATAGTCTCGTCCTCGACATGTTTGGTCATTGTGCTTTGTTTTATAGTTATATCGAGTCTGAAATTTGGCAATTTTAGCAATGACATGGTTTTTACAAAATGAAACGAACACCAAAAATGAAGAGATGACATGAGTTTTATGAAACGAAATGAACCGGGAAATAAAGAGATGGCGAATTGAAATGGGCTAAACATTCATACTGGTCCTGCTTGATTTATCCATACCGGCTGACCACAGTTCGGCAGTTTCACCGGCGATACTACTTGATTTAACCGGAAGTAGATAAAAGTTCGCCTGCGGTGTTCTCCGTATGCGCCCCTTTGTCAGCAGCGGCGATCACTGGAGCAAATGTGAACGAGATACAATTCACGTTATTTAGAATGCCATTAAATGCGAATATTAAAGCTTTAAAATTAAACCAAATGCCTTGAAGTTGAAATGGAGATTCGTAAAACCAAATGATCGTATGTCATTTATTTTTTTTCGGTAATACTACTAGTAATAATTTTCTGGGTTTTTTTTCGGTCACTTACTTATAGTAATACTTTCATGAATACTTTTTTTTATTAAAGCAGGTCATGTAACCAATTTAATATTATAACATTATCCGAAGCCAAATGTTTTTATCAGCCGGGTCACTTGATTTGCTCTGATACGGTAACTTGACCGGAGTACGCTGTTTGCAAACCGGCTCGCCTATCGCCAGATAACGAAGACGTGTGCGGGGAACATTTTGCCCGGACAGTGGCGCTACGCCACGCCACCTTTTTATACGCCCAAATTTCCGTGTGGACGTATATTGTCGACGCCCTTGTCCGTCAACAAATGTTTTGGACACTACAGGCCTCAATTCTTATCCGATTTTGACGAAACTTGAAGTATAGGTTAATCTCCAAAAGATCTCGATTGCTTTCGATATTGGCATGTATCGGGTCGAACCTTCATGGATTATATCCCCTGATTGTACGAACAATCACGTTTTTAGCTTGTGGACACTCAAGAAGTCTTAATTTTTATCTGATCTTGATGAAACTTGAACTGCACATAACCCAGATATCTTGGTTGTATTCGATGATCACGCGTATCCGAACGTAACTGCACGAATAATGGCCCCTAGTTGTTCGAAAAATCACATTTGTATTTTTTTATTTTATTTTTACACTTCAATAAGGTTAAGTTCGAATTTCGTAAAAATCTACGACGGATGTGGACCCTCTACAGGTCGCAATTGTTATCCATTTTGATGAAATTTAAAATATATGCTTATGTCCCAAAGATTGCATCACCCTTCCCGAATTTACGCACTTTAGACCATAATCACAGGAATTATGGCCCCTGATTGTACGAAAAGTCGCTTTTGATTTAATTTCTCTATCCATTTCTTGGAAAATGTGGGCGTTTGCCTGGCAGCCGCTGGTTTTGGATTCCAGCGGTAGATGGATCGTCTTCTCCGACAAAACATTGGTTTATCGACCAATCCGAACAACAAGCGGAATCGATTACGTGCGCGCAAAATGTAACACACCCGCTTTTCTTTTAGACTGTGTCAGAATTAATCAAACAATCGTATGTTTCAAATCAGCACACAAATGTAGATCTAATAGTTGAAACCGATTCTTTAATTAAATACATAATAGTCAACAGTAGGTCCCCTCCCCACACACTGTGTTGACCTTATCATCGATTTATCTAGTTCTCTCTTCTAGCATTTTATATATCTCGAGTTTATAACACTTATGTACAAGTATTTCGAGATAATTAATTGAATTGATTATATTTATTTAATCAATTTGCCCTTCCTATGACCATATAATTGGCCGAATCTTCGGTATAAATTACGAGTGGATCTTTATCTCTGCTTAGAAACATAGTGTTGTTAACTTTCAATCCGCAGGTAATATATTTTGTATTTATTGTGAATGAATGAATGAAAAATGAATGAAATGTGGTGAATGGAACATCACCTTTAACTTTAATATGTTAAATGCAATGAAATGTGGGTTTAATTTGCTAAATTCTGCACCAATCTCGCTAATGAAGAGTCGATCCATCGGTATGGTGGTGACCCAGTCAGTATGGTTTTGATGTTCGCCCAGTCAATAAGGTGGTGGTTCTGGGTGGCCCCGTCAGTAAGGCGTTAAATAACTAACCAGTCGTTGACTGGTTCGATCACGGTATTGACCGAGAATGTTCCCTGCGATTTAATAGTCTGGTTTCCTGGTTGTCAGTTGTGAAGGACGGATAGCCTGGAATTATAAAACCGTTCGAATTGGACGTAAGAGAACCATTGGGAGTTGAAATTGAAGAGGTAGGAATAACGCTGTCCGGGCGATATGTGTTATATATCCTGGTCGTTGCAGAAAGATTAAGAACGTTAAACCCCATTTCTTTCAATTTCTCACTTTGATGATATTAGCGACCCTTTGATTATTTTGACCATATGTATTTAGTATATATATAAATGCCCGATGATCCCCGTAGTGTGTGAAAATGATAGCTAAGGTGATATTAGTTCCTCTTTCTAAAAACCTCATATTTTAATTATATATTTAAATATTTGACAAGATCTTGTGGTCTGAAAACGTCGTAAGGCTGAACAATCTTGGTAAATATAACTTAAATATAGATTTGTCCATCCAAATCTTAGAATATTTTGGGTATATAATGCGCAGAGTTGAATTTCAAACTTTCTAGGGTAACCGATATACATTTTGGACCGGAGTTCACAAAGCATTCCCAGGCTTAAATTTATAATTAACTCAACTATGTAGACTGGAATAACCAGACGCTTTATATTTCATTTCGGTTGGGACATTAGGCGTATTTCGCCGAACATAACGGATTTGAAATGAGAGTAAAGACGGAAATGATTGAATGTAAATCAGTTTATATACATTTATATTACATTAATTTAGCTTTGCGACCCATCTGTATCAATTTCTAGGTCCCAAATATTAGCGATTTAGCTCTTTTAAAGGAGTTAGAGACTTAGCTACTTTAAGTTGAGTTAAAATAAGGCAAACAATTTGGAGTAAATTCATAACATGATTCTGAGAATGCTTGTGAACGCAGGACCGTTTTATTGTTAATCAACCACCAAATATAAGTTGTGCTTTGTTGAATGGTGAACCAGTTGCAGCTGCAGAATTAGGGCTATCCTAAAATTGAATCGCGAATATATCGGTTCAGATTGAAGCAGTTCGACTGACATGTTTCGCATATTCTGTTTTCAAAGTCTCTTTTTAACCGTTATAGCGAGAACTGTCAGCTCTTTATTTAATTTGACCTAATACCCCGTTAAGATCACGGGTTATCCCTGCTGTCCAACCCCAATCGACAAAACGAACTTTCCCCTTTGCAGCACCCTTTCTCTGGAATTCTTCAACCATAGACATCAGAGAATTAAAATCTTTATTGACATCTTCAAGTCACGTTTAAGAAACATCTTATTTGACGAAAATAAATACCAACATAATCCACATAAACACTTTAAAACACATTAGAAACTTTATCAAAGTATCGTATGCGCTATACAATTCTGTTTAATTTTTCTACTTTTCTGCTCCGACTTCTGAAATCATGACGGGGAATATACCACTGTCAAGGATGGAACACGACGGGAAATCCAGTTGCACTTTCTCTTAATCACTGAGCTATCTTGGCCCCTGCTTCCAAGGCGTTATATAGACCGGTTACGTTTATATAACTGATTTTTCCGTAATTATCATCATAATAGACACAAATAATTGTGATCGAAGCGTACAGTATTGCAAAAGTCCACTCCGGTCAAACCGAATCATTGTGGGGCTAACGTATGGTGATCTTTAGTTCACAGGAGCTCGGTAGAGAAAGAGGGAAAATCCAACCATGACAGTCCTTAAGATCTCAAGCATACACGTTAGCCGTCGTGGTCACCTTGCATGTTTAATCATCTATTCCAATCTACATTACCTAAATGAACAGTTGCGTTTCTTTTAGGGTTGGGGATCACGTGGGTAAGGTGCTGGCTCGCTAGCCTGGAGGTCGGGTGTTCGATCCCTGCATTGGCCGAGAGAGTTCATCTCGATTTACCGGCCTGGTTTCCCCTTGTCAGGGATGCAGACGGGGGGCCTGAAAAGGACAGTTGTCTAGTCGTTTGGATGGTAGGAAAAACCGAGGTCCCGTGTACACATTAGCCTGCACGTAAAAGATCGCTTGGCAGTTGGAATTCAGTTGCTGCCTGGGCACAATTTCCCTCATAGCACACTATGACGTATTCAATAAGACCAGGTTAGGTGCAGAAGCGTAGGACGTTAAACCCCATTTCATTCATTCTTTTAGGGTTAATTGATTATTTGATCCTCGAGTACGCCTTCAAAAGGCGATGGATAATTCGCATCACAAGACGTCTATTATGAAACGTCCAACACTCATTTGATTTTTTCATTAGAAATCTAGCTATAAAATAATGTTACGCTTCCACACCAAAACTAAAAAAATAATATATATATATATATTTATTTTGTAGGAATGAATACGACAGAGAGCAGCAACTTAACCACAAAAACAACAGAAGCCGTATTGAGATTTTACTCAAAGCAACGAAAAGAATATTATGTTCTTACGGTTGAAGAAATGGAAACAGTGCAATTCGCATTTTATTGTTTTGTGATGCCCATAACCGTCGCCATTGGTCTCGCTGGTAATATCAGCAGTTTTGTAGTCCTAAGCCGGAAAGCCCTGCGCTCGACACAGACTCTGGTTCTTCTTGCACTTACCTTTACGGATACCGTAAATTTGTTGACGGCGTTGTGGTATTGCGTAACGTTTACTGCCAAATATTTCTATCGAGAGGAAATCGAAAATCTGTTGAATTACATGTATCCATATAGTGGCTCATTGTTCATACTTTGGGGTCGGACTTCATGTTTATTGGTTGCCGTGATCAGTGTGGAGCGTTGCATAATAGTGATTGCTCCTCTCCGGGCAAAGATCATCTGGACCAGAAAGGTCGCTATGGTCAGCATTGCCATCAGCTATGTACTGCCGTTAATCATACTCATCCCGAACCTTTTGGAATACAAATCGGAAAGAATATATGAACAAAACTCAACCGATTATAAAGTTGGCCTGCGCCTCACTGAACTGGGACAAGATCGAGATTTTTACGGTACAATGTACAACGTTGGTACAGCAGTTCTGAGATACATCCCTACTCTGATCGTAATGTGTGCAAACATTGCTATCAGTATTGGCTTGTGGTACCATACAGTGCAACGAAGAAAACTCACAGGAGCAGTATCCAAGATGTCGTCAAGTGACCTACAGATTACAAAAACACTTCTGATCATATCCCTAGTGTTCTTCTTCACCACGATGCCTGGCACCATCATCCTCCTTATCCAAAACATCGACCCGGATTATAACTTTCCGTTTTTTCGAAACAATGCCTACAACGCAGCGCTCATAGTATCTACCTGGTTGGAAATTCTGAATTCTTCTATTAACTTTCTCATTTATATCATTTCAAACAAAGGATTCAGAAGGGAGTATCAAGAATTAGTATCATGCTGTTCCCAGAAGATGCCACGGAATCAATATGCCTCCAAATACAGTTTAAAGACGACCAGTTTATCAACATTACCAAAAGAGGTTGATAGCGAAACAAGTCAACGAGTATAGTTCTAGGGCAGAATAACTCGACCATTTCTTGGATTCCCGTAGAATTGGGTGTCACTAGTCTGTGGGTTATTGCTATCATATGGTGTAACTTGCATGTGAGTCTATTGACCGTTTCTTGACTTTATTGGACAAAACTAATGCCTAATTAATACCTCTGTTTTATTAAAATTTGTATGTAACTGGAACACTGATTTGCACGTGCAAAAGGGTTTACCGGTATTTATTTTATGTTAATAGAAAGTGATGGGGACCGCACTGCACACAAGCGAAGCCGAACAGATAATACATAAACCACACATATATTTAAATGAATAAACATACAATACGCTAACAAGGAAGTTTGAGCCAATTACACCTGTACTCTACGAATTACATTGGCTCCCCATTGTTGAACGCGCAGAATTTAAAGTGCTTTTAACCATTTTCAAAATTGTAAATAATAAAGCCCCTGCCTATCTTAATGAACTCACAACTGTTAAACGTCCACTTATATCAACTAGGTTTAACCTTCTTTTGCACAACCTACTAAGAAATCGAAAAATAAATTTTTATGGCAATACGATTTCTAGTCAGTATGCTCCAACCCTATGGAACACATTATCACAAGCTGCGCAATGAAACTAACATTAATGTTTTTAAAACGAATATTAAAACTCTGCTTTTTAAACGATATTTTATAAGTTAATTTCTTTGTTTTTATCCGGTTTGGTATGTTCGTATTTTAGTCTCGTTTAATTCCCTTTAAACCGAATATTAAAACTCTGCTTTTTAAAAAAATATCTTTATAGGTTAATTTCTTTGTTTTTTCCGGTTTGATATTATGTTCTTATTTTAGTCTCGTTTAATTCCTTTTTAATTCCTTTAGTCTCGTTTAATGTCTTGTCATTGATATTGTAAATGTAAAGCGCATTGAGATATTATGCCATTTTTTTCTAAATGTTTCCATGTAATGTGTTATAGAAGAAATTATTATTATTAATGGGGCCCTATGCCAGTTATACGCTTCCACTGCGCTGTACACAATACGATTTAAAAGAAGCCTGCTATCGGTGATAGACGTCTCCTGGATGGTGTTTCGGGATGGCGACAGTCTGTCAATTGTCGCCGTAAGTGTGTTTTAAGAATATTGCATTATATGTATAACTACCCGGGCTAGCTGAAAGGTTCTAAACCTATCCGTGAAATACCCGTTCAGAATCGAGGGTTTCTAATGGTCTCCTTCCAGATGCACACACCTTTGCTAACTATGATGCAAGACGAGGATGCCGGGCAGGAAGAAATATTCTTCAGTCACTCTAAAAACGTCGTTCACAGCTGACATAAAGTCATCATTGTTGGCGATAATGGGATCAACCCTATCATGAGAGATGCCCCAAGATGATGTGGTATGAAGACAAAAATAATACTGCAGGTGCAGTTTTGATGTCCATGATTCATATTCAATGATTTTACTTGTTACTGGCAAAAAGTTTGTTTTAGCCCAATTGATATTTCCTTTCCAGGCTCAGAACTTTTCAGTCAGCTCTCGTAGTATTATTGTGGATTTATAGAACCTGTAATCGCAATTATGACACTACCCTGGACACCAACCACAACAACGGCCAGTAAAAAGAGTCAAGATGATATTATTTACATTTAGGACGTAAAAACTCTTAATATTATGTTCTTTGGTGGTTTTGTTTTTCATTTTAATAAACATACCTCTGGGCGGGAACTTCCCGTTAACAGTGCCGATATTATAAATTAGAATGTTAAGTTAGCTTGCGGTTCATGGTTCGTTTTCCACAAAAAACTAAAAACGAATTAGATTGTAGCTCGTTAGTTACCAAATATAGAATTGGTAATGTAATAAAGGCGCTTTTATAGGGATAAGTCGGGGTTTTATTTGCATAATTGGAATATATCACTTCAAAGTCTAAGAAGGTAGATTCTAAAGTTATCTTTCTACCTGAATAACGAGCTGCTAACGAATAACGAACCATAAACTATTTCGTGGTTTGTTATTCGATAATATTCGCCAAACTTAGATTAAGGACTAGAATAGGAATCCGTCCTTATTTTGCGAATATCAACATCAGACTAGTCTGTTGACAGCGGATAACGAGCCACGAACTAGTTTGTAGTTCCTTTTAGCAAATACGCTTTTGTGGCTAATACTCCGGATGTGTTTTTTATGAGGCTAATTGATTTATAACACTTAAAAGTCGTGGGAAATAAATTCGAACAAGCGGTCTTTCTACCCGGACAACAAACTAACTTCATGTCACTCTAGAATGTTCCCTCTTATATAAAGATGTTGAAAACGAAAGCCATGACCAAATAATTTGTTTGACTTTTGGGGCAGTTTTTATCGATTATCTTGTTGAGGTTAAACGCATTTCATTCCTATTGCATTACTGTTTACTCATTAGAGAATTATGCGGTCTTCGAACTATGATAAAGTAGCCTGGTGGATTATCTCCCTTGCTGATTATTCGGGATGACCTAGTCAAAATGCAGCTATGACCAACATTTATTTGACCAGAAGAAGGTTTGGGACACCTTTAGAGAAAGGATTTTCTTGAACGTGGATCGACCGACCAACCTTGGGTCGCCTGTAAACCAGCCTGGGTTTTTAGGAAGGGGTCCCAGGGGCGGGAAGAAAAGGTTGTTAACGATTTCAGTGCTACAGATGCTTACAATTTGACAAGATATCAGGGTATCTGTGAAAATCATTTGGCATGGACCCAATTCCAATGTAACAAACGTTTGTCGTTCACATATTGTAAGCGACGGAAAGGAGTCAAAACTAAAAAAAACTTTTTGTATAATCTGGGGCCATAATCATGTATGTTACGATCGGACATACAACAATAGTATAGGAATAATGGATTAACGTTGAAAGATGTTACAAACAGTTGCAACTTCGGGTCTCCCAAACTTGGCCTCGCATTTTCTACAACCGCTCCTGAAGTTATCTGAGAAAAACCCTGTCCTTCCACATTTTTTCACTTCACGATTTGTGCTACAATATTGAATCGTGGTTTTAATCGTGGGGATCCTTTCAGGTCAGCCGTAGCAAACGTAACGAAACGTATCTGCGCGTACCCGGTAGATGAGCTGAGCTTAGTATATTACAGCATTATGGCAGTTATCTACCAAGAGCAACATCAGTGCTAGTCAAGTGTCTACCCTACAAATCCCTGAAGGGAGTAAAATCGCTCGACAGTCGCCGAGCTATTTAAAATCAAAAAACAAAACTGGTGTCGAATCTTATTAAAAATCCTCGATTTCGACTTGACAGCAATTTTTGGTTTCACTAATGTATCGTTTGAGAAAGTATGCGTGTGTATTTCTCATACGGAAAACGTCCGTATAACATCATTGTCTTTTTACCGTATTTTGTACTACTTTTTGACGCTGAAATGTTGTTTCGTAGCGTTTTTATTAATTTATGTGTATACTTATACACAAAGGTGTATATTAAATGTGATTTTCACCATGATAAAGACTGGAATTTAGTATTACTTTTGATGAGCTCTTCGCGGAATTTTTATATTTTTCCTGTCTGTCTGTCTGCGTGCTGATTTAACTAGGTGCTAAATTGAGGATGTTGGAACCTTGCAAATGTGTAATAAATTAAGTGATCACTTTTAGCTTTATGAAAGATGCTATCAGATTACATGGGGTAACGTAATTCTCGTAAAGTTTCTTCTATTTCTGAAAATCGGACCAAAATTACAATACAAAATGGCCCGATTTTCACGAAATTCGACCTCAACCTTCCTTACGGTGTAACGTTTATATAATCAGACGGTATTTCAAATCGGATTATAATTGTGACCTCCAGAGGGACCACAAGCTAAAAAGGGTGATTTTTCGGACAATCAAAGGCCATAATTCAGGAAGTTACATTCCGATAGTCGAAAATATAGAAAGTAACCAAGATCGTTGGGTTATTGACTGTCAAGGTTCATCGAAATCGGTTCGAAATTGTGACTTTTCTAGGGTCCACAAGCTAAAACGTGATTTTTCGTACAATTAGGGACCATAATCCATGAATGTTCGATCCGATACATGCCAATATCGAAAGCAGCCGAGATCTTATGGGGATTTCTCATTTGGGATACGCCAAGTCGGAGCAGAGCAGTAGGATGTTAAACAACACTTCATTTCGTTTGGGATACTGTTTGCCATAAAAACATCACGAATAACGTTCTTAGAGAAATTTAGATAGAAATAACTTTTACAGCAATAAAGAGTACACTAGGCGCACTACGTGAATTTCTCGTCACGGAGCCGTAATGTTGTCTTGGCTGCAGTTATTTGATACCCCGTAGCCGCATTAAGCGGGCTTTTTAAAGCGATTCAAATGATGTTTTTTTAAGAAATTGAAAAGGGAAATAATTTTAACAAAAACATCGGATCGATTTCAGAATGTTGAACTCGTTTTGTAACCGCAAAAGTTTATCTGTAATAGTTGTCGGTATAAGAATACATTTAAAAAATCTAAAAAAACGCATTTACTTTATAAAATAATATTCAGAAAAAGATGTTTATGTTTACTCCGAGTATGTCTGAGCATATTCTTGGAACACTTATAGCCTTCAGTCGAGTATTGAAACGGAAAATAACTTTTACAAAAACGTCTGTGACCTGTTGTTCAAAGCTCTGTTAACTAGTAACGAATCGTTAACACGCAGTTAAGGGGTCTTTTTTCTTTGAACAGGGAGGACGTCTGTTACTGGAAGCCCCATTAACTTGCCGTTATATTTACTGAAGTTGTTTTTCTCCGTTATTTGTTTCATGAAGGCATTATAATTAGTCGGTTGTCAGTCGAAGTATACCTTAACAAAATGTCACAGATTAAAAGTCTAGTTTTCTATTGAATTCTACAGAACATTCTAGAGAGTGGGCGTCTATTAAATTTTCTATATGATGCAATTCTACAGAAGTTTGGGGGTTTGTAGGAAATTATGTTCCCTAATATTCTACAGTAGTCCTATAATATTTCCTACATATTAATACATATACATTGAATTTAAAAATTCAAATTCAGCCAATGACCAAAACCGCCTGTATTAACTTTAATCAACCGTTTCCTGCCATCTGAACTTCAGCCCCACCCGAACCACAGAGACGTTTAATTTTCGTACGTTAGTTACGTACGCCGAGCCCTTATCGATTTCAGAATTCTTTGAACTTGTTTGTTACCGCAGCTCGTACAATCCAATATACAATGATTGATTTTGAATGAAAACAAGTCTTATCACATTAATCGATATAAAAAAAACCACTTACAGCCTTCAGTCGAGTGTTGGTTAAGCAGGGAGGGTTAACGTACGTAGATGCTTATGTAGTTATAATGTATACTGTCTAAAGGGTCGAACATATATATAGTAATTAAAACATCAATGATTTCATAGCCTCATAACATTGGAATCCCATATTCAAAAGTGAATCATGTCACCATAAGCTTATGTAAATTCGTGTTGCTTTGTCTGGGGTCCATCGATTTTGGCCAAACAAAAGCAATAGCAATGAGATACATGGAACCAATAGAAATTAATGGAATTAGATGTGAAATGAACTGCCCTGACAGCAGCGCTACGGCCTATACTACTCTTATTTTGAATTTCAACTGCCAAGGGTTTTTTACGTACACGTCAACGTGTACGCGGGGCTCCTTTTCGTCCCACCCGAAACGACTATACGTTGTCCTTGCAAAACCCCCCGCCCTGCATCGCTGACAAAGTGTGTGTGTGTGGGGGGGGGGGGCAGAGTAGACGTATTTTTTGAAACACAGCATACTAAAAGACTAATAGATTATATGTTCCAGATGACTGGCTTGAATTCAAACAAATACGGATAATAGAATATATCAGTATAGAATCTGTTGATTTTCTAAAATGTTTCTTTGACGAAAGGAAAATCTTCCACAAAAATTTCTATCTTAAAATCCAGTGATAAGATAATACCGGTACTGAAAAGGCGAATGTTACTAATTAACTTCGTAACAGCCACCAGTGTTCATCAGCCCATCCAACCAACCACCAACATCGACAGTAATAGTTCGCGACGAACCTACTTCATCAACAGATAAGGTCATTAAAATGATGTTTCTAGTACAAACAACACAAATAAAAGGAAATGGGACAAAAAGCAAAATTGTCTTTTTTGTGAATAATATTTTTCAAAACTTCCAAGACACGTGGTGCAAATGCATGGAGATGATGTTTCCAGGTATATCCAGGAAAGAAATCGTGACAAGAAATCAAAATTGCTCTGTAAAATAAGAAATCTCAGAAACCATAAGCACAACTGTCAGGTAATACGGAAGCGTGAAGGGACATTGGTGGTATCATATAGACCAACTTATGTTGATGTAGATCCTGATAGTTATGGCCCGTGCATATACTGTTATTGCTACTATGTCCCGCGCAATCTATAGAAGCATAAATGTCCATTCATGCCTCAAAAGCAAAAGGAAATTGACTCAACAGATGAAAATGAAATCGATGGCACACAGAAAGGGAAATTCCTTGAACGAATGTGTCGGAAGAGTCAACTTTTGAAGCCCGCTTCTTCAGAAATCGAGGAAACATTACGAGAATTGCCTTACCCCATGAAATCTGATAGCATCTCACATGTAGCTAAAAGTGATCACTTAATTTAAGAGCTTGCAAAGCAGGGTCATAATAAGGAACACCACAATTATATTAGAACAAAATTAACAGAAATTGCTAAACTTCTTTACTTTCTAAGAAAGAACACCAACAATATATATGCTTGTTAGGATTTTTACATTAATGCCAAATATCTTAAGGATGTAATAAAAGCGGTTCATGATGACGCAGAATTTGACAAAACGCATATATTTGCAACTCAATATTTAGCTTTAAAGCTAGCACACAGTCAAGAAATGCGCTATATTTGTTAAAGCTAGCGCCCTGATGGCGAATGATAACAAATCACGTAGAAGAAGCTGAAAACTTTTATAAACTCTGTGAAATAAAGTGGGAAGTGTAAGTTTAATCGCACGCCCACATAACACTGGGTGATCTTTTAAGCGTAAAAACCAAGATATTTCACTAACTAATGAAGTTGTTGTATGTCTGTCGAGATATTTTGACAAAACTGGTTAATGTTGAAACGTTACATCCCACTTATACCTCGTTGCCAGTGGCAACCTTTGATAAAAGTGGCCTGTTTATTTCCAATACAGGCTTAAAAGTATCCGTGTATCAGAAATGAACAGTACACTTTTTAAAACGAACACTTCTACACCGTTTAAGATACCATTCAAGCAATAAGTAGCGGACGTTTAGTCCGGCCCAGATCGCAATGATAACGATAGCTCTATTCAAAGCAGCCGGAAAAATCACACCAAACAAGTAGTCAAAATCACTGTAACAACACAAACCGGGTGGAACAATGAAAGAGCATTTGACACGTTTCGGTTGAAACGACTCGATAATAAATACTATTTTCACATTTTCCTTCACAATACTCGATAGAAATGTGATGTAAGTCAGTTATTAGCACCTTTCCTCGGTGTATCGGTGAATATCAGGACAGTTTTGGTCGGGGACCGCCTCGGCTGAACCCCCGACCATAACTGTCCTGATATTCACCGATACACCGAGGAAAGGGTGCTAATAACTACTACTTACATGAGGAATCCTGTGATAAGCAGGCTTGGAAAATCCTGATCGAAGTAACCCTGTGTCAATTCATGATGTTCAATCGCCACCGACAAGGAGAAAAGTCTAAAATGGAATTAGCAGACTTCAAAAGGAAGCACTTTGCCCGAATCACAAATCTTGATAATATTTCTGAATTGGAAAAAAAACCTTTCTTGGATATTTTAAGTAGTAAATATATTCGGATAGCGTGGAGGAACAGTCCCCGTACTGCTAACACCACAAATAGTAAGAGTCTTGAGTTGCTTATTGAATTGAGAGGAGCCGTAGGAGTAACTGTAGAAAATACATA
The DNA here is from genome assembly GCA_917208275.1 of Patella pellucida. Taxonomy (NCBI): domain Eukaryota; kingdom Metazoa; phylum Mollusca; class Gastropoda; family Patellidae; genus Patella; species Patella pellucida. Next base: position 14,292,945 of record OU795039.1, read on the forward strand.
TCTCTTTCCACGGCCACACTACAAAAGTCTTGGTTGTATCCGAACTGTATGCGGAAGTTTTCTGAAGGAGTTACTTAAAATCCTGAAAATTTAAGATCAACAAAACTGAGGTGGCTACAGCATCACAGATGTTTGGCCTAAAGGAAAACGAATTAGAGCTACTAGCTAGTTATAATATGGGGCATGATATCAGCGTTCCATAAGGAATACTACACGTTGCCCGACGCGGGTAGCAAAGCGTTCAAGACGCTTTAACGCAATGGAAACGGGCCAGCTGACAAAAATTCCGGTAAATACTTAGATGAAATACCCTTTGATGAACACGAAGAAGGAGAAGAAGACCTATGTACTTCTACAGAAGAAGACGACAAGGAAACTTTACCGATTCAACGCCCCGAAAGGGCAAATAAAGCCAGCACTGCTGAGGTTAAGCCAGGTGTAGCGCAGACGAAAAGGTCATGGACAGAAGACGACGTAATCGCTATTCTTCCCGTAAAAGAAATCCCCCAATTTAGTGTTGTTATTTCTTGTATTTGATTGGCTTATATTTTTTTCTAGCATTTACGTTTAGCTATTGTATATGCCATTGATTTTGCCCTAATTTCCATGAGCAGTATATCTTAGTTAGATTCTTCGTCATTTACTATGAATTAAATGTCTTTGTTGTCTATGTTGAGTATTGCATTTATTTTGTATACAGATATTGCCATTTAATATTGTAAATTGTTTCCTTAAAGCCTCTATACCACTTTTGTTGTAACTGAATAATATGTTCCAATCTTTATTCTGGTCAACAATTTGTACAATTAACAATATTTCAATTAAAAAATGATACAAATTTCATCTTAACACACCTAATTTTAAAAATTGGAAAAATTCAACTACATCCTCACGTAAGCACTTTCAAATGCAACTTGGATTTAAACACATGTTCGAACCCTCTGGACAAGTAAGATAGGTTGTAATGGATAATTTACACAACAGGTAGGACACTTAAACATCTTGTAGTTAGAAAAGGGATATTTTTTTCTGGACCTGTCAAGCCAGCAAGTGTTATTGTCCCTTTAACAAGGTTGATTTATAATAATATTGTATCTTTCAAGAAAGATGTGTTAAATTTCCATAGTTCCTGGCCCTTCTTGACCGATGATAGTTTCAAGTTCAAAACAACTGGTGAGTGGTCTGATCTGCAACTCATTTCTATTAGTAAATGCAGGAGGACTGCACTACACGTAAAACAAACAAACAAAAACAAATCTACAAGATTAACCTGCGGACAAGACAGAAAATAGACATTGCAAAATCTAAACAATTATAAAATCAAGTGAATGGATCCGAGGGCCTAGCTGAGATTAAGTTTTGAGAATAGGGTGGATTTCTCTAAATATATATTGATTAAGTCATATTTTGCAATATTTTCTATCACAATCTGTTTTGATTTTGGGCTGTTCACATGGAGATAATTTTGTGTATCTAGTATTTTATCCAATGCCAAATTAAAATCTGCACATATTATTGTATTTTTCATTATTGATCTCATTTATTTTATGGAAGAGTTTTATCATAAAAAACTTGGGCCATAAATATTTGCTGAAGTGATTTGTTTCTTCAGTTATCATGTCTATTATTATAAAGTTTCCTTTCTCATCTGTGATTGTTTTGTTAATTTTGTATTCAATGTTGTTGAATAGAATTGCGACTCCCCTGGCTGGGTTTGTAAATTAAATACAAACACATTGGAATCCCCACTGATTGTGTACAAGTAACTCTAGATTTTTATACGCCCACATTTTCATGTGGACGTATTATGTCGTCGCCTCTGTCCGTCCGTCCACAATTGTTTGTGGACTCTCTACAAGTCACAATTCTTGTCCGATTTTGACGAAACTTAAAATATAGGTTAACCCCCAAAAGATCTCGCCTGCTTTCGATATTGGCATGTATCGGAACAAAACTTCATGGATTATGGCCCCTGAGTGTACGAAAAATCACATTTTTAGCTTGTGGACCCTATTGAGGTCACAATTTTGATGAAACTCTAATGCATGTTTATAACTCAAAGATCTTGGTTCCTTTCGATATTTGCGCCCATCGGAACGTAATTTCCTGAATTATGGCCCCTGATTGTCCGAAAAATCACCTATTTTAGCTTGTGGTACCTCTAGAGGTCACAATTAATTCCGATTTAAAAAAAACGTTCGACTATATCACCGTTACACCCTAAGGAAGGTTGAGTTCAAATTTCGGAAAAATTACCATACAAAATGGCCGCCGTTCGTACGCGAATACTGTTAAAAAATGGTATATCAAGGTTGTGGACCCTGTAGAGGTCACAATTTTAATTAGATTTGGACGAAACTTAAAATGCATGGTTATAACCCAAAGATCTTTATTCCTTTCGATATTTGGGCATATCGGATCGTAACTTTCTGGTTTGTGGCCCCTGATTATACGCAAAATCGTCTTGGTTTAGCTTGTGGTCCCTCTGTAGGTCACAATTATTATCTGATTTAAAACATCGTTTGATTATATAACCGTTACGCCCTAAGGAAGGTTGAGTTCAAATTTTGGAAAAATTGGACCAAAATGGCCATACAAAATAGCCATTCGTACGCGAATACTGTTAAAAATTGGTATATCAAGATTGTTGACCCTGTAGAGGTCAAAATTTTAATTCGATTTTGATGAAACTTAAAATGCATGGTTATAACCCAAAGATCTTGATTCCTTTCGATATTTGCGCATATCGGATCGTAACTTTCTGAATTATGGCCCCTGATTATACGCAAAATCGCCTTAGTTTAGCTTGTGGTCCCTCTGGAGGTCACAATTATTATCCGATTTAAAAAATCGTTTGATTATATCACCGTTATACCCTAAGGAAGGTTGAGTTCGAATTTCGGAAAAATTCGGAACAAAATTGCCATACAAAATGGCCGCCGCGTGTACGCGAATACTGTTATGGCCCCTGATTGTCAGAAAAATCGCCTATGGTCCCTCTGGAGGTCAGGATTATTAACCGATTTAAAAAAAAACGCTTGACTGTATCAACGTTACACCATACGGTAGGTTGAGTTTGAATTTCAGGGAAATCGGACCATAATTGCCAGACAAAATGGCCGCCGTTTGTACGCTTATAGTGTTAAAATATGATATATCAAGGTTGTGGACCCAGTATAGGTCACAATTTTAATTCGATTTTTGATGAAACTTGAAATGCATGTTTATAACCTAAAAATCTTGATTCTTTTCGATATTTGCGCATATCAAATTGTAATTTAATGAATTATAGCCTTTGATTGTAGGAAAAATCACTTTCGGTTTTGCTTGTTCTCTAACCATCTCTCGAAAATGTGGGCGTATCCTGCCTGGCAGTGCCAGCTTACTATCTTTTGTAAAGTGGGTGTCTTGGACACAGTAGATTTTGTATTTTTTGGTCTTTAAATAAAACACATCTTTTTCCGTTTCAGATTGTGTGAGACCTTTGCAGTTAACCGATATTATTTGTAAAGAAGTCATATTATTTCCAAACTAGTACTTGGTTGTGGATCTCCATACTATTTTGAAATATAAATTTATTTTTATCAATATACTGTTTTCATGGTTTTTGACACTGTTTGGCAAATTTAGTTGTTGGGGGTTGATAATATTAGGAAGTTGTAATTTGATGTGTGTAATTTGAAGGAAATAAAGCTTATATATTACACTTATATGACAATATATAACAAATAATTATCTTACATCCAATGCTTTAACCCCTTCTCATCCTCCCCACAAGTAGCACAGCACATTAACTTACTGTGTGTTTTGGAATATCCCAAAGAGAAAAAACTGTTACGTTGTAGTTGCAACGTAGTGCCGTATGCAATCAAGTGGTACATAAGAGAGTTGAAACTATAGTTTTTTGCGTCATGTTTTCCCAGACGTTTATGTCTTCTTTCACATTGCAACTCTATATTTAATCTTGAATTTCTATAGGTAGTCATTATCTATCACTGATCATATAGATATTTGAATTAAAATAAAAAACAAGTACGAACAATCCAAACCGTAAGACAGAATTCGTTAAGTCCTAAAAAAAAAACGTTATAGGCAAAATAGTGTATTCAAGAGAAATAGTGTAATCAGCAAATGGACTGCTCCTCGTGTACAAAATACACGACAAACAGTGGCAAAAGGTGTCCGGAAGAGTACGCCTACCCTGCCTGGCGCCACACCCGCCATTGCTGCATTATAACTATTAGACGAAATGTCGGTAAAATAGCGTGATTGGCCAATGAAATATTGGTATGCAAAATGCATGCGATGAACTGAGTTAACGATGTGGTAGACATTATCAGGGAGATAGTAATAGTATACGTGTCAATTACATATATTTAGAATAATCAATATGACGACCATAAAACTTTAATAAGTTTAGTGCGAAAGATTTCTTGTAGTTAAAGCTTTGATGACAATGCCTCGATATACTTTAAAAAAAAGAATGTTGTTTTACTGGCTTTATAGTACTAATTAGATAAGTTGTTTTCTGTTGATACTAAAGCCCCGCTTATGTCGCCCTACCACGCGATAAAACTGTCGGCGACTAGCGGGAACTGACAGCTTATGTCGCTACGACTGAATTTATCCACGACTGGCAGCAATCACAAGAAACCAGTTGATCGCAGTCGTAATAGCGCTTATATCACCCGGCATCAGTTGAAGATTTAGAGCCACAACTGACACGTGATGACCTTCAAAATGGCCTCATTACATGGTTGTTACCGCCCCCTGGGTACCACGTGACTAAATAAACAAATCCTGTTGGCTACGTCGGCTTGGTGCCAGTCGTAACTGCGCTTATGTCGCTTGCGACTAGAGACAACTAGTTGTATTCAGTCGTAGGAGTAGAACATGTGCGACTCGGAGAAACTGGAGACAACTCGACGGCGACTGGCCCTTATGTCGCCAAAGTAGTTACGACTGATTGTATCCACTTGATCGTAGACCAGTCGCCGATAGTTTTATCGCGTCGTAAGGGCGACATAAGCGGGACTTAATAAGATTTAATTAATTGAAATACTCAAGTAGCAAGATCACTACTCGATGTAGATAAGAATATTTCCTCGAAGCCGATTCTGCTTAAGTTAAATGTCAAGAAATATCTACTGCCTAGCACAAACCAGTGTGAATCAAATTTTTCACTGATCTTTTGTACTTGGTTTGTAAGTCTATTTACAATTCCAGTCCCCAAAAAGCTACAGCATTCAATAGTAAGGCATTTTTGTGCAATAATCTTATAAGTTTACTTCACAAATCGGGCATTTGATAGGTTTAGAATAAATAGATGTCTGTTGTCATATGTATAAACCCTAAAGGGACTATCCCGAATTGAGCAGGGTCTGTAAACTAAAAGTCTGTGTACGTATGAAATTTAAACGCCAAAATATAGCGGAGCGGTGTATTTACCTTGTCTCAAAATTTCAGCTCAAAATATTGAGTCGTTTGGACGTGAACGTCAAAACTGCTTATGCGGACACGTAACCCTTTTAAGATTTCGGGTCAATTGTTTCGTTGGGTGACCTGATAATCGACCCACGTCCCTTTAGAAGTTTATACAGTGAATGACTCATGATAACAAAAGGTAAATTTCACCTACACATTATTTTTTTATAAAGTAAAGTCTGGTTTTATCCAGACACCGCATAATACAGCTTCGGACACAGGTCTCCATTTCCAGATGAAGACTGACGGGTTTAAGTTGTTTGAAAACGTATCACATATATTGAGTTAGTTGCTCGGCCCTGGGATAGAGGATTTTAAGCAAATTTAACATAAAATTAAGCAGTTTTATTCCTGAAAATATTATCGGGATTATCCCTTTAAGTGTCCTATTGATTCATATTATGCTTTGTTCGGGATTGAGACAGACATGACTACAATGTCCGTAGGCCTATCTATTCCATTAAAGAAGTTCATATGAAATTTTTCCAGGATGTAACAACTCATACCAAGATGAGGCATTGTCTAATTTTTTATACATAACACCTATTCTATAGGCCCAGTGTGTAATTTTCTACATTTGGCACTGGATGTTGAAGGAGGTAGGTAATAAATATATTTTTTGAGGGATCAAACAGACAGTAGGCCTAGGCGAGCAATAATATCAGTTTGTTTACCTTGTTTAAACCACTGATAAAGGTTCACATCATTTTTACACATTTTGTGATCTGATCTTTTTGTTTTACCTTTTGATATTAAATAACAGGTTCACTACTCTATTAACCGCCGTTATTGATACTTGCATGTTTGCCATTTATCATTCATGTCTTTACGAGTCTTTAATGACATCCAGGTTCCATAATCGAATATTCTGGTTTTTAACTTTTGGTCTCTTCTTATCTCGAAAGCTTTCCCTGTCAATATGTGTCTGGGGAAGAAATATATGGAAGATGCGCAGATACGTCATCCAATACTGAAAAACAGAAGCTGGCATAACAACAAAATGTTCTTTTAATGGGCTGCTCCTGTGGTAGGGGGCGTAGAGTAATAATTTATGTATAGGATATTAACCTACTCGAGGTTGATATGTTATAGAACCCAAGGGTGCTATAACATATTTATCCCGAGTCGAGAAGGTTTGTATCTGACATGACATACGTCCACCCTTAAATCAAATGGACTCTTCCATTAAAAGCCAACAATGATTGGATACCTGCTCGGTAGTTTCCGTAAAATAACGAACATTACCGAATTAATCACGTGCAATTATGTGGTTGTTGTTGTTTACACGTCGTCATTTTAAGGTATTGAATTATGTAGCATCATTGGCTTCTGTCTTACATGGAGAGCGGACAAAGCTAAAGCGGTCGCCAAATCGTACATTATAACCCATGCATATTGTTATTGCTACATAATTTAGGCTAGTAGAGGTATATATTTCTTGGGAATTAAATGCGTAATGAATGTTTGTTACATATTGTTCACCCGTATGGGGTGTAGTATTCCAGAAAAATTCCCCCCGTCAATCGGTTTTGGGGAAAAAAAATTGTGGCTGGTTGAAATTTGGGCCTCCGGTGATCACATAAACAGTGAGATAATCTCGGTATGAATAGATTTTTGCCATTTTCTGACAAATTATCATGGTAAAATCTTGTCCACAATTCACAAAACGATCAGAGAATGTTATTTGGTGATAATAAAATCAGAAATCATATGACGTCATCATTGAAATCCAAGATGGCGGCCAAAATGCAGCTATCTCATAAGTTATTGATTTCAACTTAAATATATCTTGTAATATGTCTATCCACAGGTTTATATATCATCTGAGTACGATAAACATAGTAAAAACTCATTTAACACGGTATTAAATCCGGGGAAAATAATAACGGTGACTCACCGATTAGTCCCCATCGTCATCTAGATCAACTGCTCCCACATTCGTGCAGTTCTCTCCACGGCAACCGCCACACACATCAACACATTTGAGGCCATTTTTACGGCACGTGCACGTATTTGTGCCGCATTGGTTTACACCTCAAAAAGTTGAGTACTGAGTCGGGAGCTGGTGGCGGTTCCGTCCGGACTGGCTCATAAAATCCACTGCCATTTGCCCATCCCCATTCAGTTGGATCCAATGCAGATTCGTCCAATTTCGACCATACGGCTACTTGCAAATGTACTCTTAGTGCGTGGAAATGTGCCGCTCTATAAGTTGGGGGCATACGCTCGATATCAATCCGGTTCTTTTCAGCCATCATCGTTCTAAATTTTGTGAACCGCAAGCGAGCTAGTCCGCCGTCCCCGGTATGACCGTAAATGGGTCCAAAAAGGGCACTTCCAGCTTCACCAACAGAATCCGGTGAACTGTTTAATTTAGATATTATCTTAGCCCAACCTTGCACGCCTTTGTCGCACAAATATTTTATTATTGAATTTTTTCCCTGTCCATAACACTGCGACATCGTGTCGCTACCTGACCACGCATGGGCAAAAAGAATATTCTCTTTCAGCGTACGATCCAGGGTTGTACAAACACCGCGTAGGCTGAACATCCGGACTACTGTCCTTTTCTTCGTTGTTTCTCGCCTGAAATAAATATCGTGCATATTCTCACTCCAATGATGGATTAGCATAACTAAAATGTCTGTGTCATTCGCTACTACCGTTACCGGTTGGTCATTTTTAGCGTAGTTTAGGGCCGTTGACACCACGGTGGTGCCAGCGTCACTTTCACAGCACTTTACGCAATGTCCATCGATTATAAGCAAACGCGTTTGTTCTTGAATAAATCCGATCTTGTTTTCGGTATTAGCGAAAAATGCCGACTGGTCGTAATATGCAACATTATCAGCCTCAATATATGTTGTATTCGCGCGTTTCTTAACAAGCAACGACCAACGTTCGTGTTCGTGATCCTTGGTACTGGATTTGTAGCCATCAAATACTACCACAGCGACACTGAAATGTTCCTTCACATGTCCGATACTGGTTGAATACTGATGTGTAAGTGGTTCCTTTTTTCCACCTAACGCGGTTAATCAGCCACCCGCTATCCACTACAGTCATCCCCCCGTGCGGATCAGGTTCGGCGTCCTGCGTAGTTTGCTGTAGTAATAAATTTACCAACTCCGACTTCTCCACGTGCCTCATGAAATTACCATGGAACAATGCGGGTGGAACTGCGCACAACTCATATTTGAAGTATTCCTCTATATTCTCATCTAATCTCTGTGCTACTGCGGCGCATCGCAAAAATAATACACTGGGGTCAACATGCAAGTCGCTTTTGCCAACTTTTACACTAGGTTTAAAATGTTCCAGCGTTTTTACTTGGGATACGCGTTTTATTTTCGCATCTGAGAACGCAACATTGTCCATGCTGCACTGGATTTTATGTCCAACATTATCGGCATCATCGCAGTTAATACCATCTTCAGGCTTCGCAATCAGTCCGGTAGATAGGGACTTCAATTCTGCAACCTCAGGATCAAAAGGGTTATTTTCATCAAACCAACAAATCAACTTTTCCAAGTCTAAAGTGTCCCTACCTCGCCTAGATCAGCTTGTATCGACATGTTGTTCGGAAGTTTTGTGTTTCTTGCCTGTTAGTGATGTCATTGCGTTGTGGATTGCTGTGAAGTTGTGCATGGTATACACCCACTGCTGCCTTACACTTTCTGCCATGCCGCGGCCGTGCGTTAAACCACCGCGGCTTTTCAGGGACCGCATCACTACCTGCTCTATGACTAGATCAGTCCACAGGCCATTGAATACATGGCCGGACCGTTGAACTGCGTGTGTTCCGTTCTCATAGTACGATTTATACAAATCCGGGTGCGTTTCTGGTAGGTTTCGCATATTTTGAATGTACATTCGCGCCGTCTTGGCGTAATGGATGTGTCAGGATGCCGCAAATAAGTTGAGTAACTCGATACATGCGTCTAAATGACCCTCCCTTTCGGGAAATTATCGTAACCACTGGTCTGTTCTGAATCATTGATACTCGGTAGAATATGTTCCATTAACTTGTGTGATAACGCCGAGTCTACCAGACGCATCGCGCGTAGGGCTCTGGATATGGCCTTTCCAGTCATGATATGCACTACCGCATTCGGGCCATATATACATTGCATTGCCTCTGCGATCCCCGATCCTCGCATTAACTGAAATACACTGCCTACCGCACTCATTAGTGTGTGAAATCCACCTAATCTTATTACGACGAACTTTATACGCTTTTTAGTCACAATTTCTTGTGCCTTTACATACAGGGGTTGGTCGAATGTGAGAGTGGTTTCTTTTAGTTTCAGTTTTCTTACTTCGTCTACCAGGTACATTATACATGAATATAATGTGCTCTCGTTTCCGGCATCCAGATCAATGAGTGGGAGTACTGTCACATCGTCCTCATCCACATCATCGATACTGAATGACTCCTGCATAAATCCTGACCAGTTTAACCAGTGTGGGGTGGGGTTCAGCGATTTGCGCACCAATTCGCATGATTTCCACAACAAATTGGAATAATACACTTGTGGCGGATTTATGTGAGGAAACTTCAGTTCGTTGTAGGGCTTGAATTTGAAAGATGACAGAGTGGGGTTGCCCGTAGAAACGTAATTGAGAATGGGAATACCTCTATCCTTCATAAGCTCTGACCCGCTCATTCTTGCTAATCTCTTGACACGGATCTTGTCAGTACCTGGGCTGCGGTATTTCTTCTTCGAAACGCGAATTATACCTAGCCCGTGAAAGGTTCCATGACCATCTAGTGTCCTGATATTCGAATCGGCGTTATCCGCCACAAACTGAATAGGAGTCGAAACCATTGGTGACATACTGTTGAGACTAGACTTTTCTTGCAATATAGAGTGCTTGAATCGTATTATCTCATCATAGAAAAGCCAAGCGTATAAAGTTCGTCACTGAGCCATCGTGACCCAAATACGAAATCCATTTCCACACCCAAGCCGAATAATAAAGGAGACATCACTGATCTTGGCCGTACTGATTGTGTAATCGCATGACCTATACTAGCAGATTGCAGGTCACTTCTCAGTAATGTATCTAAAAACGTCAAAAAATCTCTACAGCCATCCAAATCTTTTAGATCATATTGATTTGGGTAATCGCTCTTTGTATAGTCCCGTTCTCGAATTTCTTCTCTGATCAATTTAGCCGCAGCCACCATAATTCTTTTTGATTCTTTCAGTTTATCGTTCTGTAGATCCTGATACCATTTATCGCTTATTATAAATGTCGCCATGTCTCTAACACACACAACTTCTTTTTTACTACCTCCCATGTATGCAAAAAAAATACGTGATCCTCATAATGAGCTTTTAACTTCTGTCTTAGCCATTTTTCACCATACACTTCACTGCCATCCCCGGCCAGTTCAGAAAGTTGTGAATGCAACTCCGTGATTGTGTAGAGTTCCGCATCACCCTCTGTCTCGAGCCAAGTACACAGCAATAAAAACGATTCGTTCATTACGTCAACGACGGGTCGACCTCGCCCGCCGGTTTATAGCAACGTAAGTGGTATCTAGCCTCCACAGCTACCAAATCATAGCAGTCATAAAGTCGTATCTGGACAGTTTCCGACCAAGGATGGTCTTTTGCCAGCCTACACTGTTTAGTAATGGTATCCCAAACCTCCATTGTACGTACCTCTATGACCTGATCATAAAGTCGTATCTGGACAGTTTCCGACCAAGGATGGTCTTTTGCCAGCCTACACTGTTTAGTAATGGTATCCCAAACCTCCATTGTACGTACCTCTATGACCTGATCACGATCGGGATGTGAATCAATTGTCGCTGGTTCGGAACACATGAAACAATTAATTTTCCAGTCAAATATCGACTCATGAGAACGAAGCCTTTTAGGCTTAGACTGTTCACTAGAACCGTCAATGCTACGATCATCAGAACTGAGGCTCCGTCTTTTGTCCGTATACTGCCTGCGGCAAACTTCATGGACAAAACATGTTGACTGTGCTCTTTCTAATCTGTTTAGTAAGGGCTGATCCCCCCTCTCTTCACAAAAACGTCTGAGCGTCGACATCCCTTTTTTGTACATTTTTGTCGCGATTTGCTTCTCAAATCCAGACTCACATATAACACATACATCTCCAGGTACTTTGTTGTCATGTGTTTTACCATAGTTATCCACTTCTTTGTCCATATCGAGCCAACGGCCGTGAAAGAAACGTTTAATTAGACGTTTAATTATAAGTGCACAAATGGGAGCATACAGTTCTTTTTAAAATGTAGTATAATTTCTTTTATCGAGTTATGGCGTCATTTTTATATGATGTCGTGACGTAACAGTGACGTCCTCGCCTTTATGTGACGTCGCGCGTCATTGAATTCGCCATGCCCGGAAACCCCAAGTTTGACACCAAGTTTGTTAGGATACGACCATTATTAAAGAAGTTATGAAAAACAAATTTTTTCGGCTAATTTTCACAGCCCATGACATTTTTATATGACGTCGTGACGTAACAGTGACGTCCTCGCCTTTATGTGACGTCGCGCGCCATTGAATTCGCCATGCCCGGAAACCCCAAGTTTGACACCAAGTTTGTTAGGATATGACCATTATTAAAGAAGTTATGAAAAACAAATTTTTTCGGCTAATTTTCACAGCCCATGACCTTTGACCCCTTGTAAAATCCTTATTCGAGGTCCGATTTTGGCCGATTTTCATTTTCATGATCTACGGGGCCCATAAAGTTGGAAATGCAAATCTTGCAATTTGTTCTCGGTAAAATGCTATTTTTACTCGACTATCATGAGACATGCAGAACCTATATTTCGCTGAATTTATGCTGATTCGGAGTTAGGGCTCATATTGCCCATCATATCGAATTTTCATTTGATAATGTCATATGTTTATGGATTATGTCATCCAAAAATATCATTATCTGATCAGTATGTAAATTGTGTGTGAGAATTTATCATGATAAGTCGTCAGAAAATGTAAAAAGTCGATCCCTACTCAAATTCCCATCATCGGGGCCCAATTTTCAACCGGCCACAAAAAATTTTCCCCAAGACCGATTGTCGGGGGGAATTTTTCTGGAATACTACACACCATACTGGTTCAGAATATATAACAAACATTCATTCTTCATTTAATTCCCAAGAACTGGGAATCCACTCGTTCCACTATTAGGCTAATTCTGTTAGCCTTGTGATCGTCTAGAGTTTGTCCTTAGATGTCTTTCCCTCACCTCACTGCTAAAGACCCCTACGCGCAAGCGAATTACTGTGAAATCGATGTTTAACCCATCCCTCTCTCCCTCTTCCCCTTTACCAAGCGATAGACCACGGAATACGAGATATCCGATATAACCATATGTATAATAGGGTAGAGAAACTTATCAGTTGGTTAATATCATTACAATATAGAAAATCGAGGGTTTGGGCGCCGAATGGTTAACGCGTACGTTGAATCAGGTCTGGCATTGAGTCAAGTGGCGTGGTGTCGATCCCCCGCCAGTACGTTTCAACCTCGTGGGTTTATTCCACGTCCTTCAGTTTTTAAACTGATTTCTATTTTACCCAAATAGATTTTAGGTGTCATGGAGCTCCAGTGGCCTACGTTCAATGTAGATATTTTCAATTTACTATTTACCAGATTAATTTAATCTTTTAAGCGATTTTCCAATGTTACAATAGCTGTGTTTTGAATATCTTTTATAATTGCTCTGTTTTTTCGATATGTTTGGTTTTCTATAGAATAGCACCCGTCTTTTAAATAAATATCTAGGATTTGTTTTATCAATATGTCCGTCTTTGGTATCTTTATAGAAGATCTTAATCTTATTCTTTATTTAAACAGTAACCAGAAATTAAGTTGACTTTTCTGTAGGGAACACGATTGTCTTTCAATAAACTACAAATAATAATAAAGCAAATGATATGGTGTCTAGGTCCTGACATTGTGAAGACTGTAATATACAATGCAGTAGATGTAACACAGTGATCATTTAGGTGCGTGGAACTTAGTGAACTCTGCTAGTTTTGACAATAGATGATTTTGACTTTCACCCCTATATAAGCTTTTATCATGGCACGATCTTATTAAATCTAATTAATCCAATATGTCCATTACAAGCTATACATGATCTGTGTACAAGATCCACACGACTTCAAATATTTATGCACATGCCGTGACGAGATAAAAGAGACAATTGCAGATATGACCATGTGAGCAACGGGTATATATTGAGGAGTTCCCTGACACTTAGTAAGCGAGGAGCCGAAGGAGAAGAAAGGCTTGGACGGGTGCATGGACTCACCGGAGTCCAGCCGCTGCCTTGGCAGAGGGGCAGAATAGAAAATGTAATATTGTGTAGATGTGTTTCTGTCGTAGACTAGTTGTTGTATAGTTTAAGTACCTGTATTGCTGTATTATGGAGATGTGTTCCTGATGTAAATAAATCCATTATATTTACTAAACCGGTCTTCTGTTTTACACTAATAGTGTTACATAGATGGAATAGAGATTTTCGATTAAGTAAATTGGTTTGTTTTGTTTTTTGTCTGCGTTTGGTTTCTGTATAGAAAACATTAATTTTAATAAAATATCCGTTTACTTCTCTGTAAGCTAGAATTAAGCGGCGGGTAATCTTTAATCAATAAACTTCATGTAAAACCAAAATCATATTTTATAGATACAAAAACAAGATAAATTGATTTTCTATCAACTGTTACCTATCCTACCCGTAATACATTTACACCTTCCAAACTAATCCATTCCCGAGTTTCAATGCCGACCATATTGGATTTATGCTAATTGTTGGCTGCATGACATCACAAGGACGTTTAAGTCGTTCTTTAGAAGCACTTTACTATCTACTCGTAAACATTTACATCCTCCAAAATCATCCATTCCCGAGATCATTTTGGAGTTTTAAGATATAAATGGAGGCCATATTGGATATATGCTTATTGTTGGCCGTATGACGGTACGACGTCACAGAGACGCCATGTAGGTAAGTTTTTCTGAGTCATCTGTGTCACTACTCGTAATACATTTGCATCCTCAAATTCAACCACTCCCGAGGCCATATCGAAGTTTTAAGTTTCAATAACGGCCATATTGGATTTATGCTAATTGCTGGCCGTATGACAGTATAACGTCACGGGGACGTTATTAGCTATGTTTTTCTGCGACATCTGCACCACTTTCCTATCTACCCGTATTACATTTACACCCTCTAAACTTAACCATCCCCGCGATATTGGAGTTTTAAGGTGCCGATGGCGGCAATATTGAATTTATGCTAATTACTCGAAAACCTATCTTTTTATTTTGGGCAATTTTTATTTGGTAGACCTTTAGGCCGGACACCTCTACCAGATTCCGTCGGAAATAATTCTGTTGCAATTTGTTCTAGGTTATTTATTACATTTACCGCACTATTACAGCGGATGACCTGAACGGTGTATACGCCGTCATGATTTATTTAAGAACTGATCTAGGTCGGGGAAACTTTCTTGTTTGCTATAAATAGTTTTTCCCTCCCCGCTGGTAACTCGATTATAACACATCAAACGATCCGACTGTTACGTGTCCTCTGGGTTATTTTATGGAGCACGTGTGCAGAGTCTTAATAAGAATGGTGTTGAAAAGTTAGTGCGTATATTAGACTACTCAACTCTCTTAAGGCCCGATGCGCCGTTATCGCATAGATTTATTTTGCCATCTTCAATTTCACAGTAAATCAAGCCTGGATGATAAAATATCCTTAAGACATAAAATTGACAACAGTGAATGTTTGGAAGCATTCAAACTATATAAAAATAATAAAACCCCAGGAAATGATGGACTGAATATAGAATTTTAACGTGAATACTAGCCTCTTATTAATACATTAGTACTAAATTCATTTAACTATAGTTTTGAAGACAGGCAATTATCAGAGTCACAAAGACAATCGATTATTAAACTAATACCAAAACTTGGACAAGATAAATCACTTCTATCTCTCTGGCGGCTCTACTACATCGTTAAAACAGTTCATCGCTTGCATTTTTCATACCGATAGTTAATTGGCCAATCACGCTATTTTACCGACAAATCGCCTAATAGTTTGGATGCAGCTATGAAGGGTGTGGTGCCAGGCAGGGTAAGCTTACTCTTCCGGACACCTGTTTCCACTGATTGTTGTATATTTTGTACACGAAGAGCAGTCCATTTGCTGATTACACTATTTTGCTTGAATACACTATTTTGCTTATAACGTTTTTAGAACTTCGAATTCTGTCTTATGGTTTGGATTGTTAGTACTTGGTTTTTATTTTACTTTTACTTATAAATGTAGACGTAAAAATCAGCAAGTAAGATTTTATCATTAAGATTAAAGCCCTTTCTTCAATATTAAATACATCCAAATCAAACTGCTTTTATTTCTGGACGTCGAATACAGGAAAATACTCGTATCATTGATGATTGTTTTTATCTTGCAAAACATTAAGAAAATAACTGGTTTTCTTACAGCCATTGATTTTAATAAAGCTTTTGGTAGGGTTAGCCATAAATATCTGTTTTCTGTTTTGGACGCTTTTGGATTTTAACGCAATTTTTTAAGATGGATACAAACATTATATAATGACATTAACTGTGCAGTTATGAATAATGGATATACTACTCCTTACTTCAAAGTTGCCAGGGGAGTATGTCAAGGTGACCATGACCCTAGCAGCACAAATCTTTTTAACCTCGTTATCGAAACACTATGTATATATATTAGAAACGATATAAATATAGGAGAAATTATCTTTGGGATCAATCGTTAAAGCCAATAGCCTTTGCAGATGACATGACAGTTTTATTGAAAGGTTTTAAATCAGCTAGACACCTTTTAGAAGTTTTAAAAACATTTGGCAAGGTTTCTGGATTAAACGCTACCTATGTTGTATTCGTTACTCCTCGGTTTTATGGAGAATACGACTAATGAATTGGTAAATAGCGTTCGTAACTACAAAAACTGGCTCGAAAGTCGTTATTTCTACTGGAGAACTGGGGTAGTTAAATCCATATCGAGTTCACGACATATGACGTACCAAGATGGCAGCCAAAGTTACTCAAATTAATGTTTTGAACGCTAATTATACTATTTTTGTAGTTATATGTTGGTTGTGGATGTGCATATCGATCTGAATACGTGATATCAACAAAAATGTTCCAATAACTGTGGTTTAACGACCACTCGGCACAAACTAGGTCTTTTCGGGACTAACATTCTATGTTTCTCTTAATTTAAAATGTCTACATTACATACCGTAACAATTTATTAGGCATATATCCTAAGCTAATTGATCGTGCTGCTCATCGGCAATAGACTTTATCTAATTTGTCACGGTTTTATATACGATAAATTATTCTTAGATTGATTATTTAACATTTAATGAAGAAAAGTAAACCGCTATAGACCATCAACGGTTGTAGATATGTCCTAGCTTGAATTCAACTGGATTTATATTATCATATCCGTGTAAACACTGAACCGAACCGAATCGAAACGAGACGTCTTTGGGTGATATTCATTTTAGCGATTAAAATTTGACAAATGTTGGTAAGGGGGTTTAATAATCATTGAAAGGAAAAAGACAGCCATGTTGATTTTCACACTTGTGCACCCGAACACGACTATGTGGTATTTACTATTTCCTTGTGGGAAACACCATGTTTCCAAGCGGTAACGAATACAGCATTAAACTGAAGCGATCGATCTTAACAGTGGCAACTCACAACTACCCGATAATATTAAAGGATTGGGCTGTATTTACTGCGAGAATTATATCAAAACATAGGCATTACCTATTCACTAGATGAAAAAACTTTGGAAAAAAATGAACTTTGAAAATTACACAGACCAAATTGAAGATACTTTGAATACCTGGAAAAAACGAAACTTAAGTTTAATAGAGAAAATGCAATAAATAAAAACGTTCTGCGTATGTAAAATATTATAACCTGCATAAGTTAAACCTATACCTGAAAATGTAATTTTAAAGCATTAATAAAATATTTTATAACTACTTATGGAACGGGCCTGATGAACTTAAGAGAACAGTCATAAATCAAGATATAAATAAAGGGGGGGGGGGCTAAAAATGATTGACTTAAAAGAAATGATGATATGCCGTAGCGTATTCTGGATGACATCGCGCCTGGTACGTTCGTGCATTTTTTATGCGCGAACTCTTAGTTTTTCTATTACTGGCACACGCACGGGCACTATTTTTTTTTATTTTACATGTTCCATAATCTGGGATTTCGCGCGTAGGTATTTTGAGGTATTAGCCTGTTAAGCATAACACTTGCCACTGTACCTGTGTATCGCTAATAATAAACCGAATGTTTGATGACCGTTCATATTTATTACGCACAGAATTTTCAGTACAGTGTTGATTCACGCTCAAATTGTTAGGAAGCAAACCAACGGGATTATTTTCTCAACAGTGTATGAACTTATTCATAGCGATAATATCCTTACACCGAGAGAAAGTATATAGTCTCGGTGAATAGAACCATGGTTGTCTGGTAGAAAATTACTTTTGTATTTTTTGGAACGGTAAACAGTGTTTTTAGAAGCAAACTAACCTGCCGCACATGAGGAAGTCATTTTACTAATAATAAAAAGGCGAGAACTCTTTTTGCAGCTGAGGCTTATCACTGAGTAATAGGTCAAGGTTAAAACATACAGTACGCGCATCGCGGAGGTTTGATGAAACACGATATTACCGTGTTTTTTATCGTTGAATTCCGTTAATTACCGAGTGAATATCGAGTGACATGATACGACTGACAGAGCAGCCCGGAGTCGAACAGTCGCCGCCCGAACTGTCTTCGTCAGCTAGTTTCAAAATGGCGTACAACCAGTGCAAGTGGGAAAAGACGACAATAATATCAGAAATATGTTATTTTTTATTGTCGGACTTATTACATCACTCCTGTCTAACAAATCATAAAGCTGTGGTGTTACGGTGGCGGCATAGTATTTCACCGTAACACCACAGCCACTCTAACCATTCATAATACATCTAACTATCACTCCCTACACATTTCCCCTCGTCTACTTTCCAAAACGTCAACAACACATCTCATACATCCATTTCGCTGATTAACCCTTGTAACATGTCTACTGGATAAAAAAAGATACCATCACACGATGTTCAATCATGGAAAAATTCCGTACGCTTATTAATTAAACGATTATGCCGGACAAATATTATCGTCTTGTAATTATGCAACAGCTTTTTTAAAATTATATTCCTTCAATCAAGAACTTTTCAATAATTGGTTCCATATCTATACATCAAAAATTGATATGTTAATATGCCCTCAAAATCAAATCATCTGGAACAACAATAAGCATATAAAGATTAATAAAAAAAACTTTAATAGATAAAGAATTGATGAATGATAATATTTTATTTTTATTTGACTGTAGAGTTAACGTAGTAATCAATAGGATAATGAATAGTAATTAAGAATGAAAAGTGTTTGCTTAGCAGTTAAAGAGTTTTTAGATACCATCGACAATGAGCCTACGGCTATAGTAAGAAACCAAAGCGTGATGACATTATAAATAAGAACTGTATAAAGATTCTAAATATAGTAAACCATTATCAATAAGCAATTGGGAAGAAGAGAATAGCTTTATATTTGAAGAAAGTGAGATCTCAAGTATCTTCAATTTGGCCTATAAAGCAAGCACTAATACTAGATGACAGAACTTTCAATTTAAGTACTTTCATAAAATTATATATACAAATGACCTCTTATGTAAAATCCAATTAAAGGAATCTTCATTGTGCGATTTTTGCTATTCAAATATAGAAACCCAAGAACACTTTTTTATATACTGCAATTACGCACAGGTAATATGGAATGATTTACATGAAATCCTTTCAACTAATGACATTTATTACAATTACAACTTGCAAACATTCGTTTCGGCTTTTTTAAAGGAAAAGTTTTTAAATAGTATCGCGAATTCTTATTTGTCTACAAATCGAAAATATTAGACAACAATTATTAACTTCCGAAGCTACTTGAAAGATAAACAACAAATAGAAAATGAATTAAACGAAAACTTAGTTAATAAATGGGATTATACAATATGAATATTACGCATACCTCTATTTTTCCAATTCTAGTATTCCAATTTTGTTATACCTCTATCTATTTTTGAATTTTTTGGGGTTTTTTTTAAGCTTTAATTCCTTTGTAATTATATGTTGTGTATAATCCTCAAAAAGCCGATGCTATATGTATGATGTTACACGCTGTGATTGTAATTGCTAATATTTAAATATGTACTATGTCAGTGTTTTTTTTATTTTAGAAATTACATTTTTGAAAATAAAAAAAATGAGGAGATGACATGTTTTTTTACGATATGAATAAACCGGGGAAATGATGAGTTGGGATTTAAGGAAATAATGTAACTGCACCAACTGGGCTAATGTAGACGTGTGCTGTGTGACATTTTGTGCGGACAGTGGCGCTACCACACTCTTATTCTTTGGATTCCAGCTGTGCAGGGATCTTAGTTTATCGAATAATCGGAACAAGTGGGTTCGTTATGTCACACACCAACTTTTCATTTAGACTGTGTCAGAATTAACCAAACAATCGTATGTTTCAAATCAGCACACAAATGTAGATCTGATAGTTGAAACCGATTCGTTATTTAAAAACATGAGTCAACATAATTTTGTGAATTGATGATTTTTATACGAGCACATTTTCATGTGGGTGGGTATTGTCGCCGTCCCTCGACGTCCGTCCGTCACAGGTCACAATTCTTATCCGATTTAAACGAAAGTTGATATAGGTATATGTTTATCTCTATACGATCTCGGTTTCCTTTCGATATTGGCATGTATCGGTCCGTAACTTCATGGCGCCTGATAGTACGACATTATCACGTTTTTAGCTTGTGGACCCTATACAGGTCACAATTTTGAACCGATTTTGATGAAACCTGAAATGCATGTTTATAATCCAAAGATATCGGTTCAGTGTCCTAATCGCGCATATCGGATCGTTACTTCGTGAATTATGTCCCTTGACTGTTGAGAAAATGCGTTTATGGCTTGTGGTCCACCAAGAGGTCCGTAACAATGTTTATCCGATTTTAAAAAAAAAACGTTTAAGTATATCACCGTTACACTCAGGGGCGGATTGGTACCGGAGCGGCCCCTTTTAGTGACTGCGGGAAAATTTTGAAATAAGTGATTTTTAGGAATATAATTATAAAATCTCTGTCAAAGAATTTATATCTTATTTCTAGATTAATTGAGGCCAAAACCCCGACCTGCAAGTAATTTACAGCCATCAACATGTGGAATTATTATATCGTCATATCATTCAAGATACATTATGGGAGATTAGTTAACGAGTTGGTAGTTCGCAATATACAGTTAAAAGCTAGATAATGTAAAGGCAATTTGCTGAACATTTCAGTCAAATTGATCCACTATGAACCGACAAATAAGCGCTCGAAAGTTCTGCATAGTCTCGGGCATCATTACTAAAAGTCGGTAGGAAAAACATCATAGTCTCGACTGTCCATAAATCGTTAAATCAAAAAGGAAAGTTTGCAGGAAACCGGATTATAAACTTAAAATTAAAACCTTGGATGGTCTTGACAATTGGGACGTCTCACTTTCCCCACATCTATTGTTTAGAGTCAAGGTCCACTAGGTCATGACTGATTAAACAACAAAGGGGGCTTAGGGTATTTAAAGTATTGTCTGTAATAAGTTTGTGACACTCCAACATAGTAAATAAATACCTTTTTATAGTACAAATATTTATAAAGTTTGATATATAATAAGTACAGATATATAACGAACAAATACATATATTAACTAAATAAAAATAGATATATAAATTATATATACATATATTAACTAAAAAAACAAATAGGCCTACATATATTTACTAAATAAATAAATAAATACATTTTTATGGTATATATATTTATAACAGTTTATAAAAATGACATTTCACAGTCCAACAAAATTCATAACTGCATTGAGATATTCAATTGGGGTCTTGGAACCTGTTATCAATAATTTTTTCTCTTCTGCGATTATCTCATCAAGACGGCGGTACTTTCTATTTTTGGGAGCAAGTCTGCCCCCCAGATTCTAATTGTCTGCTGGTTAGTTTTATATCTTCTTGTTCATTTTTAATTAAGTCAAGGAACCTGTATATATTTGGATGGCCCGAACCAAGCTTCTTTAGTTTGCAGTGCCAGCCATCCACATGATTTGTTGTTTTTGGCTCTACATTGGCGAAATGGTTCCAGATTTCTCTGCCATCATCGATTCACTGCTCTGTAAAATAGTCAGCAAACTGGATGATATAAAACCAGGCATCCTCTATGTCACGTGGTCGAACCAGGGCAAGGACACAGACACGCTTGATGAAGAGGTGGACAGATGGGTCAGTTTCAAACAAAGTCTGGAAGCCGTTCTTCTGTGCATTTCGCCACACTGCCTGGCAGAAATGGAAAAGGCAGCCTTTCAAATCACAAGCAAATGAAGTACGGACGGCATTTTGGGCGGCAACTTCTCGAAGTCGGTGACGATTGTTGTGGGGACAAAGACGATTTTGTTCGAAGAAAGTAAGATGTCCCTATTCTCAAAGCCTGTGGAATACTCTCAATGACATCTTGATTAAAAGTCATACATTCTGTCATACATTTTGGATATTACAGTTTACATGAGGATATTAGCAAATTTGAAAACAAATCCCAGTTAGAATTCATCAATTACATAATTCTTCTAACAAAATATTTCATCTTCAAATTAAAATGTATGGGTAAAACACCGACTCACGAACATTATATGGCTTACATTAGAAACAAAATTGAACTTGAACTATCATCAAAACCTGAGTTGGCAATATGATGTATAGTAACTAGATGATGTACAGTAACTCTGATTCCTTGATCAACCCCAGTACAGTGTACACTACTATATCATTTTCAAAATAATAATTTGCAAGTCTATTTATTGCATCCTTACCCTTATGTCAATGTATGCACTTTGTAAATTGATGTGATGTATTACTGAGCCAATAAACTTATTTGAAGAACAAAAAAAATAATAATAATAATTATTGGTGAACTGCCCAGAGGTTTATTATTGATTAAAGCGATCGTGGACAAGCACCCCTTGCAGTATTCAGTGCACTGTATCTAAGTCCTGACTGAAAAAACTCACTGAGAAACTTAATCTCTGTCTCTAAAGTTGAAAAAATGAAATGAAATGTTGTTTAATGGCATGTCAGCTCCGACCGGGGCATATTGCGCCATACATGAAATTTACGAGACAAATTAAAACAACATCACAGGGATGTATTCATATATGGAAATAAAAACAAATATCACATAAAATATAATTAAAAATAAATAATAAAAACAAATATCACAGAATATATAATTAAAAACAAATATCACAGAAAATATAATTAAAAATAAATATCAATTCCTTTACATATATAAATATCTAAAACGCAACTTATGATAAATATATACAATTAAAATTTAAAATAAAAGTTTGTCTCTTTTTAAAAAGCTAACAATTTAGCATGAAGCTCCGGTTGAGCAAATAGCTGACGTGCTGACTTGCAACGGTAATATTTAGATCTAATATTCTTGAGATGATTGCACTCAATCAAGATGTGTTTTACTGTCAAAGGAACATGACAGTGAACACATTCTGCTTGAGGCTCTCGCTTTAAAATGAAAGAGAGGCTTGATGTGATGAAGTATGTTTGTGTCTGCAAGCGGTCATATATATAAAAATTAATAGACGACTTAAAATCGGTGTAAGGTAAAAGAAATGGTGATATGGGAAGATCTAAAGCCGACTTGGCAGCTAAGTCTGCTTGATCGTTCCCTTTAATATCAACATGACTGGGGAGCCAACAAAGGACTATATCCTTGCCGATAAACTCATGTGATAGTAGCAGATTATAAATATCTGCTACTAATGGTTGTACAAGGTCTAATTGCTTATGGCTTGCAAAAAGGACAGAGAATCAGTAAATATAATGTGTTTTATAGATGAGGAGGGTTTAATGAATTCCAAAGCCTGATTGATGGCCTGGAGTTCAGCAGTAAATATGGAAGCAGCAGGAGGAAGACGAACAGCAATGGTCCCAGATGGTGTGACAGTAGCCGAAGCTACCCGATCACCATCTTTTGAACCATCTGTATAAATTGAAGCATAATCAACAGATTTAGACCTAAACTCTTGAAAGCGAGATTGAAATACCGTCGAACTAGTATCTCTCTTTTTGTGTTGTGTAAGATCTAAATTGATCTTGGAAGGAGATATAACCCATGGTGGTGTTTCAAAGAAAGGGGTATTCGCAATACTGTCGTGACTGATACGAGCCTCGGACACTAGGGGTTGTATGCGAATACCGAATGGTGGAATGACTTTAGTCTTTACCAGATATAAATGCTCATAAAGAGGTCTAAATATGGGTTTAATTGAAATGTGATTTGGAAGTTATGCTATTTTCGTAGCATACTGCAGGGCCATACTGCAGTTGTGAATGCTGTCGAGCTCTTTGAGATAAGACTTGCGGGCAGACCCGTACACAATACAGTACATCCATAATTGAGTTTTGATCTTATTAAAGCTCGATATAATCTGAGCAAGACCTTACGGTCTGCTCCCCATTCAGTATTTGATAAGACTCTCAATATGTTGAGGGCTTTCAGACATTTCTTTTTAAGGTTTTTAATGTGGGATAAATGATAATAAAAAAGGAAACCACATTCCCTTCTGCAGGTAAGACTGGTATTGGCGTTGAGTTGAGGGTCTCCAGGCTGATCTGAGTATGGCATTAGCTTGTTCAAAAAAATTGTGTGATGTGTATGACAGGCCGATATACGGACAGCGAGCAAGGTCATTTTCGGCAACATTTGTACATTCCTCGATGGGTGAGACAGCACTTCCTCTATTCTAGGTAAAATAAAAGGAAAATCAATTAACATCCTAATTAATTTAGGGAACCGTGGTTGAGGGGTCCATCAAGGAACAATCATAACAGCTTCGCAATTGTCTTGTTCAATCTTGTTTAAAGCCTTGCCGATAAAGGAAAGGGGAGGGAAGGCATGGACCGGTATTTTCCATTCAACAGAAAAGGCATCGACTACCCTAGCATAAGGATCAGGATAATATGAAAAATAGATTGGCAACTGGGCATTCAGACGAGATGCAAACAAGTCAACAGTAGGAAATAGCAAATTAACATAGGAAAATGGATTATCAGGGTGCCATTCTAAATTATCATTAGAACAATTTCTAGATAAATAATCAGCTTTTATATTTTCATCTCCTGGTAAATAAGCTGCAGAATTATAAATATTTCTCACAATTGTCCATAACATGATATCCCGAACAATGTTTTTTAATGAAAGAATTTTGCTTCCTTCTGCATTAATGTACGACACTGCAGTGGTGTTGTTAATTTGTAATAAAATGTGAAGAACACGAACATCCTTACTAAGAGTTAAAAGTGAAAGTTTTGCAGCTAACAGTTCCAGCTCATTAATGTGTCTTTAACACTCCTAACTAGACCAAATCCCATTAACCTTCTTTCCTTCCAAAGCACCACCCCAACCTTTAAAAGACCTAAGTCCGTAACTCCAAATCCTCCAAAATCTTCAACATCGAAATTATTGGTCAATTTAAATCAACATAGATTATGTGAACTTACCGGGAAAAGATGAGCTTCTGATATCCGATATTTAAGATAAAATTTAAAAAAAATTAACATTGGTACACGAATCGTGCAACATAATGCGCTTCAGTCCCAGTTGTAATGAGAGACTCGAGAGACGAGGCTCGACGCATTGCATCAAATCAGGCGGCGTATGAGACTGGAATAACCAGACGCTAGAAATTTGCACTCGATTGAGATTGCTGGTTTATTTCGCTGAACATAACTGATTTAAAATTAGAGTAAAAACGGAAACCATTGAATGTAAATCCGTTTATATACATTCATATTACAGTATTATATGCGTTGCGATCCACTTTTGTGAATTTCTAGGGGATCACGGTGGCTAAGTGGATAAGGCGCTAGTTCGCTAGTCTGGAGGTGGGTGTTCGATCCCTGCATTGGCCGAGAAAGTAAATCTCGATTTACCGGCGTGATGTCCCTTTGTCAGTGATGCAGAAGGAGGGCCTGACAAGGACAGCTGCCTAGTCGTTCGGATGGAACGAAAAACCGAGGTCCCGTGTACACATAGAAGTGCACGTAAAAGATCCCTTGCCTTGAAATTCGATATAAGAGTAGGCCGTAGCGCCGCTGCCCGGGCAGAAATTTCCCTTATAGCACACTGTATGACGTATGCCCGTCTTCCATTAGCCCAGGGCCCGATTCCTAGAAAATTCTTAAGCACGTTCTTATGCTTAGATTTTAGTCGACTTTGCATTTTAGTAAACTTACCTTATTTTGTGTTCCCAGAAAATTCTTAAGAACGGCCTTGTGCTTAGATTTTAAGTAGACTTCATTGTAAGCACAAGAACGTTATTATGCGTTCCAAGAAAAAACTTAAGCACAACTTCGTTCTTAAACATAGCCAGTCTAAGCACAAGTCCCAAGAAAGGTATAGGGCTTGCTTACCAACCTTAAGTCTGTTTCTGCTTCAAAAAGATGGCTGACCGTAGAGTTATTCGACGGCATTTCCGACACCTTTTGATACCAAAGAGACAATTACAAGACAGGGAAAATTCTTCTCAAAAAGAAATTAAGAATGCTATAGAAAATTTTGCATCTAGGGCCTAATAGGCCTACCCTGAAACCAATTTATGTATTTGCCAATTAGTAAACAATAGGCTACAAACACACAGGCTGATCAGGCGCTCTCACAATTATTCAGTTAGTTTGTAGGCCTATGTGTCTGCGTTTTTTTAAAATATATTTTGGCACATTTTATAATAATGTAGGCCTATACAGGGGACATGTCAATCAAAATCAACCACAATGAAGCAGACGACCCATTTATGACGTAATTCGCATACCAAAGTTATTTTATGACGTTAAAGAGCATCGTAGTCTCAGTGTATGGTAAGCTTTACCAGTCACAATGTGCTTAGACTTGTACTTGACTTGTGCTTACGTAAGAATGGTCTTGAGAATGTTCTAGGGACGGTATTTTTATAAGATTCTTACGTAAGTAAAAGTGAAGTATGACTTTGTGCTTACTTTAAGAATTTTCTAGGAACCGGGCCCAGGTTAGGGGCTTAATAGTAGGACGTTAAACCCCATTTCATTTATTCTAGGTCCCAAATGTTTGCGATTTAGCTCCTTTAAGGCTGGCATCGGACTGAAAAACCAAGGAGGGATTATCAATTCTTAAGGGCATGTTTACCAGACATGGTCAATCCACCACTGAATATCTTCTTTACATTCTTTTGGAACTTTAATTTTGGCTTCAAAATTTCCTTTATGCCTTAAGCATAAACGATTTTGAAATTGTCACACCTTCTATAAAATAACTTAGCATGATAAATTCCTGGAAAAGAAGGGATAAATAATCCGATTAGTCTCGCAAACTCGCGTATCGAAATACGAGTCTTATTTATAAAAACAAACCCATAGTAGAGACTATAGATAAAATCAATAATAAAGATAATGCAAAAACAATAGAAACATTCGATTTTTTTACTTTGTATACTATGCTCCAACATGCAGATCTTAAAAATAATTTGGATTGGTTTGTAGATAAAGCCTTTAATGGAGCTTTCGGATAGGCAAAAACTTAATGGCCATTTTCTCCCAAGATGCTAG
Source organism: Patella pellucida (assembly GCA_917208275.1). Classification (NCBI taxonomy): domain Eukaryota; kingdom Metazoa; phylum Mollusca; class Gastropoda; family Patellidae; genus Patella; species Patella pellucida. The sequence goes on from OU795039.1 coordinate 14,320,283, forward strand.
ATGGATCATAAAACGTCGCAATGCCGACACTGTAACTATTAAAATCTCAATGCACAAGTTCTTTATTTTTCATGCTTATTCCCTATTGTTAGCTCGACTTTCATACTGACAGAATTAATAATAAAGCCCAACAATTGTACATTCTGATTTGGTAAAAAAAACCCTGACTTTTCAGGATGAACTGCAAATCCAGCTAGTAAGGATAAAACAACTGTATATTGTCTGACATTAACAATGTCACAATTTCTCTCCATATTTGTAATTTGTATGCTTGATAACGACCAGTGAATTCTCGTCGAAACGTCGTGTGTTTATATTATAGTGATTGTTATCCATAGAACTGTGTTGTGTTATACCCAATATAATATCTTATATTTGTTTATCGGAGGTTAACGTTTTCCAGAAAGTGAACTTGTTTTTAAGCTGACCTGTTTAAAATTTTGAATAATTTTAGGTAAGTGAGATTCCAAAAAAGGCAAGAAAGCATACCAAGGTAATTGTAAACAAAGATCACTCACATCTTCCTTGTTTATTTCTTGATTGAGTTCTGGGTTTCTGCGACTTCTATGGCTTCCGATAAGGTGGTGGCTGGTTGTATCCTTTTTTGTATAAAAAAAGATTTCCCCTTTTGGTTATTATAACGAGAAGCTCCTTTAACTCTTTTATTGTAACTGTCCTTCAGTTATTTAACCCTTTTGGCCAAATCACTACCAAATAACTTATTGGTTAAACCAAATTCTGTAGCATTGGAGGGGTTACACAAAAGTTTTATGGCATAGGTAAGTCTATACGCATGTGATCTCTCCTCCTCTGATTTAACTCCTGGTTAGCCGATCCCATTAAAGTAAGACAGTCCAACATTGATCTGACAGCAAGATTTAAGTCTGAACTTGGACCAGACTTTTTCACCTCAATCAGTCGATCTACAAGTAAAGCCAAGGCATAAGTGGACCGGATTACTTTTTCTGGAATTTTTTGCATTTTGATGTCATTTGATCGTGTACCGGGTTTTAAAGCCGACCAGACTTCTTTATTTACAGACGTTAAATTCCAGGTCTTGGGAATGGATAAAGATTAAACACCCAAACTATTATGGAGTGTTGCGGAGAGACACCAAAAACTAAATTTTGATTATTGAGGGCCAGACCTAATTATCCAATAGTCAAACAGCAAGGTATAATTAGTGTGTCACAGATGAAAAAACTTCAAAGCTTGCAAAATGCAGCAGCCAGTCTTGTTACAAGGAAGTTTGAGCCAATTACCCCTATACTCTACGAAATACATTGGCTCCCCATTGTTGAACGCGCAGAATTTAAAGTGCTTTTAACCATTTTCAAAATTGTAAATAGTAAAGCCCCTGCCTATCTTAATGAACTCATAAGTATTAAACTACCACTTATATCGACTAGGTTTAACCAATCGCCCTCTATTGCATATCCTGCTAAGACATAGAAAAATAAATTTTATGGCAATAAGATTTTTAGTCAGTATGCTCCAACCCTATGGAACACCTTATTACACAAGCTGCGAAATGAAACTACATTAATGTTTTTAAAACAATTATTAAAACTCTGCTTTTTATAAGATATTTCATAAGTTAATTTATCCGGTTTGATATGTTCTTTTTTTAGTCACGTTCAATTCCCTTTAAAACGAATATTAAAATTCAGCTTTTTAAATGATATATTTTATAGGTTAATTTCTTTGTTATTATTTTCCTGTTTGATATTATGTTCTTGTTTTAGTCTCGTTTAATTTCTTTTTTGTCTTGTAATTTCAAATTGTAAATGTAAAGCGCATTGAGATATTGTGCCATTGTTTTTAAATGTTGCCTTGTAGTGCGCTACAGAAGAAATTATTATTATTATTAAATTAGACTGGACAAATACAGTGCTGTTTATAAATCTATCTTTTGAGAAATTCATAGACATTGTGTAAGGATCTACATTTTAGATTTTCAAAGGCCTGGCGTTGAAGGTACATTGTGTGTACGAAATATGCATGTTTCATTATATTTTACCTAAAAATACTACCGATTATGTATATCGAAATATATGCTTTGCTTCTAACGGTAGTATAAATAATTTATAAAATCTATTAAGCCATGTCACCACAAAAGAAGTTAACTTTATTACATGACAGTCAGGAAAACATGATTAAGCAATACGAACATGATAAATGACCAGTAAAAGATATCCTTGATTATCTCGGTGGTAATAACCTTATAGTCAATTATAGCACTACAACATCAAAGCTGACGACGGAATAATAAAATTTGAGGCCAGCTACGCTCGGCGGTATTGTCTTTATTGCAATCTGAATCCCCATTTCGGGACTGCTACTACAGCATTAAAAGAAGTCATTATAATCTAGCTTAACTTTAAGGTACCTCCCATGGGTCATTTAAAGTTGAGTGGATATTTTTCACTTAAACTTGCCTTTAAATGCCACTCAAAGACTTCCACTTAAAGGGACAATAACACGTTTGCTGGCTTGGCAGCCCCAGATAATAAATAATAGCCTTATTCTATGTACAAGATGTTTAAGTGTCCTACATGTTGTGTAAATTATCCATTACATCCTATTTTACTTGTCGAGAGGGTCCGAAAATATTTTAAAATCCCAGTCACATTTTTAAATTAGGTGTGTTAAGATGAAATATTACAATTTGTTGACCAGAATAAAGAATGGGACATAATATTCAGTAACAACAAGAGTGGAATTGAGCCTTTAAAAGTTAAGGTAGCATAACTTTGTGTGAAAATTCGATGCTTAACGGTGCCTTTGAATAACACTTGCCCTTAACTTACAGGATGTTACGTATATGTAAGTGAAAGCTAGGAGTTGAGTGGCTATCTTAGACTTAAGATATCCTTTGAATACGGACGTTTAAACTATATATAAACTTCTGTTCTGACACGATCTTATTAAACATCTCGTTTAATCAATATAGTCCTTTACAAGCTACAGATGGTCCGTGTATAACACTCGACAAAACTTCAAAGAGAATGTATTAGTGGTCAGTGTGATTCATACCTTGACCTGACAAGGGGGGGGGGGGGATGACCGAATGGTAAGCACGTGCGTCCTGTATCAGAAAGCCGCCCATTGAGTCAACTGGCGTGGTTTCGAATCCCTGGTTGTACGTGACAAGGAGTTGGGTCGCCTTACCAACCTCGTGGGGTTTCTCCAGTTTTCCCCCACTGCTTAAGACCCCTACGCGCAAGCGAATTATTAAAATAAAATTAAACCATATGTTAGTCCCGAAATTACCTAGTTTGTGTCGAGTGGACGTTATGTAAAGATACATATTTTGTGCGGTGAAGTTCACAACTCTAATTTACCAAATCGATGCCTACTTGTTCAAAGAAAAAGCGTGCCAATGTTCATGTCGATCGGACTTGCATTAACGGAGCCTTAGAGCGTCATCCCAAGACCTCAAAAGAAATATACAGTGTAATTAAAGTCACAATAATTTGATGATAAACAGTACCATATTATATTATTATGATTATCATTCCTGTCCATATAAGAAGGCGTTTACAAGTGTTACAGATATCAGTATTGGTGCTCGTGAACCAGACACGGTGTAAACCAGTATTCTGTAGCCACAAGAAATCTTGTTAGAAGCCAGTTAAACTACCCGTTGAAAAGGTACGTTAGCTTTTGTTTTTGTTAATTTCCATTCATTGCTGAAAATCATGAAGTTGCGACTTCAATTCAGAATGTAACTGGGGAATTAAGTGGAATGTTTACAAGTTTGAAACATGGAATTTTAATTTATTTGAATCTTTTTCGGGGGAACCTTAAACTTTTGAACCCTGGATAAAAGGTATTGACAAATATTCCTTTTTGACCGAAATTGCTACAGATAAGGGTAAATATGTGGCTTATCAATCCAGTAAAGGTACTGGGAGTGATTTTTTTCCGAATGGTAATTGGGAAATTGTAAAAAAAAAAGAATTGACCACGAAATATGACACTATTGTTGACCCACAACATGCCTTGGTTATCTTACAACGGCCAAACAATTTATTTCTGAAAATGTTCAGGTATATGCTGAACGGTTACTTTCTTTGCTTACAAAAGCATATAATTCTGCCGAAATTATTTTGGAACCCGTTCAGTTCAATTAGTAGGCCATTTCAGGTAAAAATTTACAAGCTCGATCTGCGTTACGGTTAAATCTGTATTCTACCCCATATTTTACCCATAATCATGAGCCAATGGAAGTTGATCATCTTCGGCCGATACAAAAATGCTAGAAATGTTTTTAATTACGGACATCGAACTAAAGGGTATAGGTGACTCATGAGTGTGTAAGATACTAAACCACCAACAACTTTCTATTTAAATAGGTCTAATTTTATAAATAAACCTCCTTTTTATCACAATAGGTCCAACTTTTCACATCGGCCGCCTTTCAGGCGTTTACATACAGCAAGTCAGACTTGGAATAGAGCTCATCCCGACTTATGTCTCAATAAAGGTCTTGTACATTATCTTCTGTTATCTGTAAGATGGTGTTACACAAAGCGCACAATTGACCCGGTGCTAATTCAGTGCAAAAAAAAATTCAACCCAATGCGCATAAAGACTGGACCATTTACATTCACAGAAAAGTGACGTATTAAATATTTTACAGTGGTCTTATTTCTTTAAAAATATAATGTTTTTCGTAACAACTTTCGTCTAAAGTGTAATGACGTGTATATTTGTAAATACTATAGTTTCTGTGCGGGTTGGGGAGATTCACCTCTCTGCTACGAATTTGGTGCGGAATCTTGGAGTGTTGATGGATTCAAAGGGAACCGTGGACACTCATATCACTAATGTGTGCAAGGTGGCATCGTTTGCCCTATGGCGTATCGGCAAACTTCGGGGGCTCCTTGATCAGAGCTTGACTGAGAAGCTTGTCCACGCATTTGTAAGCTCACGATTGGACTATTGTAAAAGCCTACTATTTGGGTCATATGGTTACCAATTCCGTAAATTGCAGCACATCCAGAATGCTGCTGCTCGCTTAATAGTTAGGGTGTCATACAGATATGGCGCCAATACTAATGGAAATCCACTGGCTACCAACCCCTATATCAATGCCACATAGGGCTTGAAACCACAGCCGCAAGCCAGAGGTGACCAGCAAGCTAGAGGTTGAAGCGCGGCACTCTAGACCACCCCAGCCACCCTTTTCATGACGACTTTTGGGAAGAAAGCAATTTGCGAGAGAACCTTTGCATGTCAAGGGCTACGTGATAATTTGCTATTTGTTAAGACCAGTCATTAAAATACAGGACTCTGGGGGCCCGTGCCTCACCACTAGCGACTGGCTGTATTACTTCGGAAACTGGCAACACTTAAATCTTGACTGTGAATAACCCTATTCGGAATAATTGTTCCGGGTTGAATTCGGAAAAATATACTGATTCATTATTTCAGATTCAGTTCGTTTTTTTTTTAATTGAGTGTTACACCAAAGTTCGGAATAAGACCTAATTCTGAATTCAATTCAGATTAAACCCCTGGTGTGAACGCAGCTTTAAATTGACAGGAAAGTGACGTATTAAATTTTTACAGTGGGCTTTTTTTAATAAAAACAAAATAATGTTGTTCGTAAAATAATTTCATCTAATGCATAACACACTTCACATAACACACCTCATCCCACCACATATTTTCCTGTTTAACCCATTTTTGGTATTCCCTATCAATTATTCCGCACATAACGACTTTAAACTTTTATGCAGTATGTTCCCATCTTGGAGTATCTACGTTATCAATTAACGCCGCGGATAAAAAGGCATTGGCTATTATAGATGACTACCCAACTTCTTGATCTTTTCTTTAAATCCCTTTACCTTTTCTCAAAGCTAAGGTATAATTAGATAGTATGTAAATATAGTATTTAAGTACGCTTAAATATTAACTTGTGTATGAATAACCTCCGCCATACTGTTGGTTTATGTTAGGTTCGTGTACGATTAAAATCGTGGATTTAATTGTGGAGTAATCGTAGTGATTTAGGTTCGTGTACGATTGGAATTGTGGTTTTAATCGTGGAGTAATTGTGGCGATGCCTTAAAATAAAGCCTTAAAATAGATGGTATCCATAAACAGTCTCACCTTGTTAAAGAATAATCCTATTAATCCTATAATTCACTATTGTCAGCTGAGAAATTGGCAAAAATATCATTTTCAACTTCAAATTCCAACGTTTGAATATAGCTTATGCACGGAGTGAATGGGAAAACAAGGGAGGTACTTGTGTTATTATTTCCCGTGTCAATGATTTTTAAGGGTGGAAAATAATGTTCGTATAATAGTGAGTTGATAACCTATTGAGCAAAAGACATAGAAATAATTATGTTTTGACTTTCTTAGAAAATATGAAATTCTCGCTTTAAAATATATTTATCCATATACCAATCCAAATTCCTTAAAATTGGATTTCAAAATCCTGACATTGGAATGATCTGATTTGTATGTATCGTAAACAAGCTAACAGTGGGGTGATGTCCCCCGCCGAAATCCCAAAATAAATAGATGACACAAATTAATTAATCGTACATTAATTCTTTTAAAAGCACCAATCAATCAAACTTTACACAAAGTTTCATCACTCTCTATCAGTTTGGACAATCTACTTTTATTAGAAGAAGAGTTATTGTGTTCAAAAGTCTCAGCCAGTGTACTGTAGGCAGAAAATGTTCATCTCCAAACTCCATCAAGGTATTCACCTAATAAACACCTGCGCCAAGTGTGAACTTTCTAACTCAATTAGAATGATAGTTCTTGTGTTTGAAAGTTTCGACCAATCAAATTGGGAAGTAGGCTTTCGGATTATCCATTTTTTATCCGCTACCTTATATATCTTCTAATCGTGTAAAATACTCAAGTGATCGCCGATTTTCTTTTTAAAACTGCATCAGAATGAACCAGATCGGAGATCTGCGCTTATCCGGAAAAGTTTATGGAGATTTTGCTGCTGCGTCTGAAAGCAAAAACATTATGCAAGAGATTGACAGCGAACAAGCTAACAAAAAAAGCGATGTTTCATATAACCAGGGGTCATAATCCATATGCAATAATATCACAAGGAACCGAGATCTCTGGGATGTAAAGATATACTTTGAAATTCAAACTGCACGACAAAATGTCCGCTCTTTATACACAAAGCAATATTTCGTACCATCAGGGGCCATAATTTATGAAGTCGCAGTCCGATATGCGCAATTATCGTAAGGAACTAATATCTTTGGAATAAAAACATAAATTTTAAGTTTTAGCAAAGTCGGATAAAATTGTGACCCAACGGTTCTATAATGTATAAGTAAAAAGGCGATTTTTCGTACAATCCGGGACCAAAATCCATGTCGTTACTGTCCAACAAACGCAAATATCGACACAATCCGGGACCAAAATCCATGTCGTTACTGTCCAACAAACGCAAATATCAACAGGAACCAGATCTGTGGGTTTTAAACATTGTTGTGCGTTTCATCAAACTCTGTGCGGTATGATATATGCCATTATCAAAAGGAACAAAATGGGAAACAAATTGTGACGTAAATAGTGCCCACAAACGGGACGCCAGGATGTCGAACAGGGGCGACGTCAATATATACCTTCACTGACCCATCGTGGCTCCTGCGCCCAAAGCGTTGTAATAATGCTATATACAGTTACGTTTTAATGGCTGATTTCTTTTCGTAATTATATCAGAACGAATCGGATGGCATTTCGGGAATTCTTAATGGAGTCTCTAAATCTATATCATAAAATGCAACACTTTCACACCAATAATTAAAAAAAATATTAATAGATTTATATTTATTTTTGTAGCCATGAATACGACAGAAAGCAGTAACTTCACCACAACAACAACCGAAGCCGAATTACGATTTTACTCAAAGCAAAGAAAAGAATATTATGTTCTTACGGTAGAAGAAATGGAAATAATGCAATTCGCATTTTATTGTTTCGTGATGCCCATAACCATCGCCATTGGTCTGGTTGGAAATATCAGCAGTTTTGTAGTCCTTAGCCGGAAAGCACTGCGCTCGACACAAACCCTCGTTCTTCTTGCACTTACGGTTACGGACACCGTAAATTTATTGACGGCGCTGTGGTTTTGCGTAACGTACACTGCAAAATATTTTTACAGAGAAGAAATCGAAAATCTGTTGAATTACATGTATCCATATAGTACCTCTTTGTTTATAGTTTGGGGTCGCATTTCATGTTTATTGGTTGTTGTGATCAGTGTGGAGCGTTGCATTATGGTGATTGCTCCTCTCCGGGCAAAGATCATCTGGACCAGAAAGGTCGCTATAGTCAGCATTGCTATCAGCTATCTATTGCCGGTAATCATATTAATTCCAAACTTTTTGGAATACAAAACCGAAAGAATATATGAACTAAACTCGACGGATTATAATTTTGGCTTGCGTCTCACTGAACTGGGACAAAATCGAGATTTTTACGGTACAATGTACAACGTTAGTACAGCAGTTCTACGATACATCCCTACTCTGATCGTAATGTGTGCTAATATTGCTATCAGTATAAGCTTGTGGCACGATACAGTGCAGCGAAGACAACTTACAGAAGGAGCAGTATCCAAGATGTCATCTAATGACCTCCAGATTACAAAAACGCTTCTGATCATATCATTAGTGTTCTTCTTCACCACTACGCCTTGCACCCTTATCCTGCTTTTTAAAAACATCGATCCGGAATATAACTTTCCGTTTTTCCGGAACAATGCCTACAAAGCAGCCCTTGTTGTGTCTAGCTGGTTGGAAGTTCTAAATTCGTCTATTAACTTCATCATTTATATCATTTCAAACAAAGAATTCCGAAGAGGGTATAAAGAAATAATGCCGTGCTGTTCCCAGAGGATGCCAAGGAATACACCTGCCTCCAAATACAGTTCACAGACGACCAGTTTACCAACATTACCAAAAGAGGTTGATAGCGAAACAAGTTCAAAGACGACCAGCTTATCGACATTACCAAAAGAGAATGATAGCGTTTCAGTCAACGAGTAAAGTTTAAGGGCAGAATAACTCAGCCATTTCTTTGATTCCAGTAGTATTGAGTGTCACTAGTCTGTGCGTAGCAGTTATTGACCGTTTCTTTGCTTTACTAGACAAAACATCTAAAGCTTTTAGTGGGTATTGCTGTTTCTGCGGACCCCACCCATCAAATCTTATGTGTATGTAACTGTAACACTGATTTGCACGTGCATGATGGTTTTTTTTTTGGTTATTTTTTGTTAATAGTAAGTGCTGGGGACCACACAACACACAAGCAATACCGAAAAGATAAGACACTAACCACGAAGACATTTGAAGCAATACCCATACCAATATTAAAAAAAAGTGAATGGATCCGCATACCAGTCTTTAGCTTCCACTGCGCTGTACACTCCCAGGTTTGTGATGCAACGGGCTTCGCTCGGGTTGAAAAAAACCCCGATTAAAACGAAAAGATCTTGGTGGTAGATGTCTCACGAATGGCGTTTCTTGATGGCGGTGGTCTGTCAGTTGACGCACTGAGTGTATTTTAAGAATATTGTATTATATAAATACCAGGGGCCGTATTTATAAAAATTCTTAGCGTTTTCATAACTTTTACTCGAAGACTTCCTGAAACAACAATTAGTTAAAAGTTACTCTTTAGAAATATTTATAAAGAGTCTTAGAGTTACTTTTAACTAAATGTGAGACTGGGGTCCTAACCAAACTAAATCTGTCACAAAAAGAATCCCACCCATTCGATATCTCTTTACCAACTCGTCATTGTTGTACTCCACTCAGATTTTTCTTCTCGTTTTAAACCCTCTTAGGCGGCGTACACGGACGGCCATGTTAACCAAGATAGGAGTACGTTTTACAAGTTAGGAGTGCTACAGGAGGACTCCTAAATATTCGTCATAGTTATGAGTAATTCTTAAAGTAAAATGTTCTATAAATAGGTCTAAGGGAAATCTACAAAGTTAGGCGTAATTTTTGTCAGTTAGAATTTTTATAAATACCGCCTCAGAACAACGATTGCTAGTAATGATTACGTTATTTCAGTTGTGGGCGACTTTCTCAGAGTGACTGAAGAACATTTCCACCTGCCCCCCCCCCCCCTAGACTCTTTAAACCAGCTTGTATTTTTGGACAAGATTCGCGAACAGCAAAGTGTTAGACAAAAACACATCTGGAATCATTTATCTCGAGTATATTTCCGGCGACACAGATATCATCTGTAACAACTTCATCCTGATTACAAATCTATGTCGACATTAAATGCAGAGAACCAAGTCAGGGCCGTATGTAGAATTTTAATAGTGGGGGTGCAGTGGAGTGGTGGGGCGCCAATACAATGCCCGAGTATCTGATATTGATCATAATCAAGTGTATTATTTTATAATTGAAAGGTCCCCCCCCCCCAATTTTTTTTTTGGGGGGGGGCCTTACTTTTTGGGGGATGTAGTTTACCCTCTGCACCCCGCTAGATACGGACCTGAACTAAGTATATGCCCCCCCTCCCCCCCGATAATCTCCACAGACCATCATTTCAGATCAAAATTTCAAAACACTTCTCTGTGAAGCCCCAACTAGCAGGTCCCTGCTAAAAGATTGTCTGGACTTTTTTTAAAAGGTGATGACCATTTTTTTTTTTTTCGTGATATACCATAATACAATTTACGTTTGCACCCCCACCCCTTCGTATATTTATTGATCTTAAGTGTTTTTTTTGTGATATACCATAAAACAATTTTAGCTTCGCACCCCCATCCCCCTCACACTTCGTATATTTATTGATCTGTGTTTTTTTCGTGATATACCATAAAATTATTTTAGGTTCGCATCCCCACCCTTCGTATATTTAATGAAAATTTGAAATAGCCCATCTTTATCCCTTTTTTCTATGAAGTGAAAGGAATGGAATTTAACGTCCTATTTGGCTATTAACGACCGACTTGAGCTGATAAGTTGATGAGGCCCATACACACCTCCACCCTTCGTATATTTATTGAAAATTTGAAATAGCCCACCTTTATCCCTTTTTTCTAAGAAGTGAAGTGAATGGCTTGCTAGCCTGGAGGTCGGGTGTTCGATCCCTGCATTTACTGGATTTTCCGGCGTAGTTTCCCTATGTCAGTGATGCAGATAGAGGGTCTGAGAAGGACATCTGCCTAGTCATTCGGATGGGACGAAAAACTGAGGTCCAGTGTAAACATTGACGTGCACGTAAAAGACCCCATGGAAGCTGGAATTCAGTTTCTGCCCGGGAAACGATTTCCCTCATAGCACACTGTATGGCGTATGCCCGTCTTCAATAAGCCCTGGTTAGGTGCAGAAGCGTAGGACGTTAAACCCCATTTCATTCCTTCCTTCATATCACTTACTACATATCTGGACTTGCCTAGATATATATCTCGTAATGATATATTGTTTTGAATACTGTTTAACGACAACGTACTTGGCACATTAGATATACTTAAAACATGCTAGTAAAATATGACTAATTTTGCGTTGTTTACAATTGTTGTATAGTAGTATATTATGATGGACTCTGTACTTGATATATTAGATACAATGTTACATAATAGTATGTTATAATTAACTTAAATTTGTTACTTGTGATTTAACGTTATAATAATGTTTTATGTTCAATTCTGGATTTTCTTACAATGATTACATAGCCGTACACTTAACTAATTAAAATCCGTACATGCATTCGAAATAACAGATCATAATCCAATAACAATGTCTGTCTGAACCAATGGTGTAGCCAGGGGTATCATGGCCAAAACAGCTGTACACCTAAACACTTCCTTGTGACACTTTGTACATTTACGCTGGTTCTATTTCAAAGGTAAATATGTTATACTTATCGTTTGCCCGCAATCTGCTAGATAAAACCTCCAATCATTCGTTATTCTGCGGAATACTAACCCTAATTCATATTTAGAATTTAGTTATCAGAGATAACACAATAGTCACAGACAAAAGAATAGGCACCTATAATGTAGGGAGTGGGGGCTATAATAGTCAGACCAACATTAGATTCTTTAGTGAACATGATGATTCTATGGATAACTATTCCATGATGTAGTTTCTTTCCTTGGTCTGGTCTAGCTAGCCACGCTGACTAGATTTTTACAGGACTGGGGTTGAAGAGAAAGACGTGTTAATTTTAAATATTGTAATGCACACTACTGTATAACTGTTGTTACATAAAACGTATAGTAAAAAACTATCATTGTTCCTGTTATATATATGTCATTTTGGTATGCTGAGAAAACACAATGGGGAAGGTCTTAAGAAGATACAACAAGTCAGTCCAGAGCCAACCATCCCCACAATTAGACGACCTGGTCAAAACTAAGATGTGTAGTAGGATAGTACTACAAAAGCAGTAAAAACAAAATGGGTTCTCGACTGGCAAAAATATAGAAATATAAGGAATGACTATATTAGCTTGATTAGAAAATGCAAAAAAAGAATATTATGATAAATTAGACCACTAATTAAAAGATAATCAAAACATTTGCAAAAAGGATTCGTAGCATATATAGTCAACTCTTTTTGAAGGTTCAAAGATCGGGAAAAGGAGATATTCCGCCTCTTCTGAATAATGGGGTTCCATACTTTATTCGAAGGACAAAACAAGTTGTTTAAACAAATACTTTATTAACCAGTCACAGGTAATATTTGGAAATCAGCAAACGTAACGGCAATTCATATGCCTAAATTACAGACCAGTTTCGGGCATTATAATCAAAATTTTCGAAAAATACATTTAAATTCTTTAAGGGTCACAATATCATTACTAATTTGCAATGTGGATGTTTGCAAGGATACTCAACTACTTAACAACTAATAGATCTTACGAACTTCTTTTGTCAAGCCTTTGACCAAGGTTAATATACGAGAACGGTGTTTGCTGACATCAGTAAAGCTTTTGACAGAGTTTGGCATGCTGCACTCTGCCTAGTTACTTCAAGTAACGTAAATTGTATTGGCTCTGCTCTCTACTACGTTACTATCAGCTCCTAGCTGACAATAACGTTGTAGAGAGCAGCGCCGATGCAATTTACGTTACTTGTAAGAATTTAAAAAAATATATTGTAAGAATCTTAATAAATTATTGTAAGAATTTAAAAAAAATTATTGTAAGAGTTTAAAAAAAATTATTGTAAGAATTTAAAAAAAATTATTGTAAGAATTTTAAAAAATTATTGTAAGAATCTAAAAAAAATTATTGTAAGAATCTAAAAAAAATTATTGTAAGAATTTAAAAAAAAATATTGTAAGAATTCAAAAAAATTATTGTAAGAATTCAAAAAAAATTATTGTAAGAATTTAAAAAAATTATTGTAAGAATTTAAAAAAAATATAGTAAGAATTTTAAAAAAAAAATGATTGTAAGAATTAAAAAAAAAATATTGTAAGAATTTAAAAAAAAAATATTGTAAGAATTTAAAAAAAAATATATTGTAAGAATTTTAAAAAAAATATTGTAAGAATTGAAAAAAAATTATTGTAAGAATTTAAAAAAAAAAATTGTAAGAATTTTAAAAAAAAAAATTGTAAGAATTTTAAAAAAAAATTGTAAGAATTAAAAAAAAAATTGTAAAAATGTAAAAGAATTATTGTAAGAATTTAAAAAAAATTATTGTAAGAATTTAAAAAAAATTATTGTAAGAATTTAAAATTAATTATTGTACTCACATAAATAAAATACTTGATCAACACCAGTTTTATAAACTAAAGTAAAACAGATAAACTTGATTTCCACCAGTTTTAAAAACTAAAATAATTATAAACTCCCGAAGTTTTATAAACTAAAATATATAAATACAGAGTACACTAGGCGCTCTACGTGAATTACTCGTCACGAAGCCATAATGTTGTCTCGGTTGCAGTTATTTGATACCAGGTAGCCGCATTAGGCGGGCTTATTAAAACAGTTCAAATAATGTTCTTTGAGAAATTAAAAAGGGAAATAATTTTAACAAAACATCGGACCGATTTCTAAATGTTAACTCGTTTTGTAACAGCAAAGGTTTATATGTAATAGTTGTCGGTATAAGAGTTTATTAAATCTAAATAAAACAACAGATTTTTTTTTTAAAAAAAGTATTTATTTTATAAAATAAATTCAGTAATTGATTTTCTTGTTTACTTCGAGTATGTCTGAGCATAGATTTTTTAAAAAAGCGCATTTACTTTATAAAATAATATACAGAAATTAATTTTCATGTTTACTCCGAGTATGTCTGAGCATGCTCTTGGATCCGAAAACGTTTTACCCTCTTAACCGATATAAAGAAAACACTTACAGCCTTCAGTCGAGTATTGAAAAGGAAAATAACTTTTACCAAAACGTCTAGGACGCATTGTTCAAAGCTCTGTTAACTTGTAACGACTTGTTAACACGGAGTTAAGAGGCCTTTTTCTTGAACGGAGAGGCCCCGTCTTCAATTAGCTCTGGTTAAGTGCATAACAGTAGGACGTTAAACCCCATTTCATTCATTAACGAAGAGGACGTCTGTTACTGGAAGCCCCGTTAACTTGCTGTTATATTTACTGAACTTATTTGTTTCAGGATGTCCATGCCCCATGGCATTAGTCGGTTGTCAGTCGAAGTATACCTTTAGCAAAATGTCACAGATTAAAAGTCTAGTATTCTTTTGAATTCTACAGAACATTCTAGAGGGTGGCTGGGGGTTATCACATTTCTATAGGCTGCAATTCTACATAATTGTGGGGGTTTCTAGGAAACGGCCTGTATTAACTTTAATCTGAACTTCAGCCCCTCCCGACGCACAGACAAGTTTAATTGTCATACGTTAGTTCCGTACAGCGGCCCCTTATCGATTTCAGTATTCTTTGAACTTGTTTTGTAACCGCATGTATATAAATGTCTTATTTATGATTTAGATAACATTAAAATTATAGGTCCAATCATAGATATACATTAGACATATTTATCTCTTGAATAGGGCAACTTTAAAGATATATTTTTTTCCCTGAGCTCAATTAGTTCAGTTAGTACAACTTGGAATCTCATTGGTTAAAGGCATAATCTTAGGCAGACAATGAAAGCATCGTCCTATCATGGATATAGCCTTTGTTTATGGGAAAAGGAGGCGGGATCTTGAAGGGGTGGTCACGAAATACTGAAAATTGACAAAGGATGGGTACGGTAATCTGCGTTTTCTTAAAAATCATATTTCTGCAGGGTTAATTATACTAAAACTATCGACTGAAAGAGATTAGAAAGGCAATAATGAATATATAATTATACACATCTACCTCTAGTTGGCCACAGACAACTCATACCTAGTTCAAAAATATACTTTGGGTGGGTGTGTGTGGGTGTGGGTGTTGGGTGGGGTGATGGAGTATCCTTTTGTACCAACGGCTTGTACGACAATTGTGTAAATAGCCGGTAAAGCGAAGAGATGAAATACGAGTTTAACGTCCCAATTTAACTGCACCACATACGCTAATAAAAACGTATGCTGTGATTCATTTTGCTCCGGCAGTGGCGCTACGGTTTACTCTAATTGGGGATTCCAACGGTGTAAGGTTATTTTACGCGTACATGGCCTTGCTTTATCGTCCCATCGAAACAACAAGCGAGAAGGTTTACGTGCGCTAAAAATGACATCCGCCAACTTTTGTTTCAGACTGTAATAATTAATTAAACAATCTGTTGTTTGAAATCAGCTAACCTAAAGTTAATTGTTTAAATCAATTCTTTGATTGAAAAAATTATAGTCAACGGTGGGTCCCAACAGATATTAAAATCGGTCATGTATGGATTGATATAGAAACAGACATAATAATAACATAGCCTATAGTTACTATATATAGTATACTGGCGCAGTGCAGGAGGACCGCACTGAACGCAAAGATAAATTAGACATGTCAAATCATACAGTGCTGTATAAATCTATCATTTAAGAAATTCATAGACATTGTGTAAATACCTACATTTTAGATTTTCAAAGGTCTTGCGTTGACGATACATTGTGTGTACGAAATATCCATGTTGCATTATATTTTACCTAAATAAATACTACCGATTATGTATATTATTATGCTTGCTTTTAACGGTAATATAAATAATTTCTGAAATCTATAAAGCCATGTTATCACTTGCGTGCTTTGTCATAAAGCCTATCACTGAGTCAGCTGGTGTAGTTTCGAATCCCCGGTTTTACGTGACAAGGAGTTGGGCCGCGTGTCCAACCTCCTGGGGTTTCTCCGGGTCCTCCCACTGCTAATGACCCCTACGCCCAAGCGAATTATTGATATAAAATGAAACCATATGTTAGTCCCGAAATGACCTAGTTTGTGTCGAGTAAACGTTTAACCCCATTTCTCTCTCTCACCCTCTCTTTAACCCGACAATGACTCCAAAGAAAATATACAGTGTAATTACAAACACCATAATTTGAAAATAAACAATACCATATCATATATGATTATCATTCCTCTCCATCTTACGTAATTGTTAGACGCTATATAAGCAGAAGTTTACTGACAGCAAGTCATATTTGGAACAGAGCTCCATCCGATTTTTGTCTATTCTTATTAGGAAGATCTTCTGTTATCTGTAAGACAGTGTTACAGATATTAGTATTGGTGCTCGTGAACCAGACACAGCGTAAACCAGTATTCTGTAGCCGCAGAAAATCTTGTTAAGACGCCAGAAATCTCCAGTTAAACTACCCGTTGAGAAGGTACGTTAGCTTTTGTCTTTGTTAATTTTCATGCATGGCTGAATCCTGAGCTTGCGACTTCAATTCAGAATTTAACTGAGGTATTAAGTGGACTTTGAAACATGGAATTTATGATTTATTTATATCTTTTTCGGGGAACCTAAAACCTTTGAACCCTAGATAAAAGGGATTTACAAATATTCCTTGTTGACCGAAATTGCTACAGATAAGGGTCAGGTACAAAACTCGGAAAACTCAGAAAATGTTTTCCGACTTTTCTCCTCTCCGAGTTTTATGAACTGACTCGATTGAAAACAAAAAAGTCGGACAATTTTACCCGACCTTTCCGAGTTTTGTGTTTTCAATCGAGTCAAATCATAAAAATCGGAAAGAGAAATTTTTATTTTTTTTAAATTGGCGAAACTATATGTAGTAATACATCTATTTAATCTGTAATTTTTCAGTTATATTTAAACCAAAATAATGCAATATGGCAGTTATAATCGAATATCCGAGTTTTGTATATACAATAGATGTGTTACTATAGCCTAATATTATCCGATTAGATATTCTCGACACGTAATAGGCCTACTGCCTGTGATTGTCTGTCTCGATGCAACAAAAACTTGAATAGGCTACACCAAATATCAAGTTATTCCGGTTTAGGAGAAATCCGCTGTATAATAATCATATCCAATGAAAAATATTTTATTTTGACACCTTTTTGCCACTTTCCGAGTATTGTATTTTCGTATAGAGCAAAATACATAACTCGGTTATTTAATTATAACTGCCATATTGCAGTTTTTTGGTTAAAATCTAACTGAAAAGGTTACAGATCATGTCCAACTTATTAAATAGATGTGTTACTATCAATTACATCCCACTTCTACCTCGTTGCCATTGGCAACTTTTGATAAAACTGGCCTGTTTATTTCCAATACAGGCTTAAAAGTATCCGTGTATCAGAAATGAACAGTACACTTTTTTTTTTAAAAGAGTACTGTTCATTCCCGACAAACGAACACTTCTACACCGTTTAAGATACCATTCAAGCAATAAGTAGCGGACGTTTAGTCCGGCCCAGATCGCAGTGATAACGATGGTTCTATTCAAAGCAGCCGGATAAATCACACCAAACAAGTAGTCAAAATCACAGTAACAAAACAAACCGGGTGAAAGAAACTGGCAGTTCAAAAATATATACAATAACATTAAATTAACAAAACAACATATTACAAAAATTAATTATTACACATGTCAATTGGCACCTATTCCATAATTTGGTTTGATTGATATTAATATGCAAAACATATAAATGAGAACACTGAATAATTATTTCAATTGTGATGATAAAAGGCGCAGTTCTCTTGCTGGACACATCACAGACATTTAAAATAAGCAGAATAAAAACAAAAACGCCTGGAAAGACATACATTTTATTACAAATAATTCGTTGATGCATACTTTTACCAGGAATGACCCATGTTTCGCATTTCCTTCACACTACATTTAATAATATTATTATTAATATTGCAGTCCTCTACGATGTGGTCTGAACAAACACGTGATTGTTTTACGCCCAGGGTATAGCTAGACGCACGTGTAAATACTACTCAACTCGTCTCTCGACTGCGAAATCATTCTACCATGAAATGTAACGTGAGGCTCAGAAAGGGATAAATGAAATAACATTTGTCACTTTGCGGTTGGAACGACTCGATAATAAATACTATTTTTTACAATACTCGATAGAAATGTGATGTAAGTCAGTTATTAGCACCTTTCCTCGGCGATACACCTCGGAAAGGGTGCTAATAACTACTACTTAATATCCTATTAGATATTCTCGACACGTAGTAGGCCAACTGCCTGTGATGTGTCTCGATGCAAGAAAAACTCGAGTGGGCTACACTAAATATTAAAAGGAGAAATCCGCTGTATAATAATCACATCCAATAAAAAATAGTTTATTTTGATATCTTTTTGCCACTTTCCGAGTTTTGGTATTTTCGTACATCTAGTTTTGCCAATTTAAGAAAAAATAATATTTTTGATAATTTTCCAACTTTTTCTCTTTCCGAGTTTAATGATTTGACTCGATTGATAACACAAAAATTTTGTTTGAATAGAAAACTCGGAAAATATTTTTCGACTTTTCAGTTTGAAACAAAAAGCCGGAAAATATTTTCCGACTTTTCAGTATGAAACAAAAAGTCGGACAATTTTTTTCCAGGTTTTGTGTTTTCAATCGAGTCAGGGCATAAAACTCGGAGAGGAGAAAAGTCGGAAAATATTTTCCGAGTTTTGTACCTGACCACAGTTAAGGGTAAATATGTGGCTTATCAAACCAGTAAAGGTACTATGAGTGATTTTTTAAATCGACTTTTAACAGAAAACCCGAATTGAAATCAGGCATCGATATTTCCGCGCACATGCGCACGGCGTGCGCAGGCACATTTGCTTTTTAAAAAGAATTTGCAGGCACATTTTTTAAAGAATTTTAAAAAAAAAAAAATTATTACTGTCACGTAAATCATGTAAATAAATTTCTTCTGCTGAGTCCAACCCAACAACCATACTATATCAGGTCGAAGAAAGCCGCCCAGTCATATATAAACCCCTTCGACTTCGTCCTTCTCTAACTCTGTACACAAACCCAGCGCTCGAAATTTATCACGCACGGCTAACGGCAAAGCCATGTGGTAAGTAAAAGCCCACGCAAACCATGTCTGCCACGGCATTATTTATGTTTGTGTGCCGTAGTAGACCCTATCATCCTAAATTTAGAAGTTGAGCAGGTCCATACATTTCACGGTCACCAAGACCAATTTACGGCGCTTCAATGTTAAGGGTTTGGATGTCGTATTCGTAAATGGTGTCGAAGTTCGGTTTTACGATCAATTTTGAATGTACTCATTCTACGGTTAATTCTACCGAATCTATACTAAATCCTAGCCTGTCCACAATGTCAATGTTTCTTTTTTTTTCTTGCCTGTTTTGACCGTATATTTGCTACGACCCGGGAGTAGGACTAGGAGGACGATGAGAGCTTTCTCAACTTCGGTCTGACCTGATTCTTATTCCACCGTACCGATAATAATAATACAATTCGTGAGACACAAGTCAAATAAAACAACGTGTTTTAATTACCAATATCTACCTGTTGTCATAATTCGTTGTACTCAAATAAAATACAAACACCGTTTTAAGAATAGGCCTATATAAATTTGAATATATAAATGGAAATTAATTTGCTCGGAAGCAAATAAAAGACAGCAAATGCTCTGAAAATACACCAATAAGAGTTGAATTTTCATAAAAGACCATGCCCCCCCCCCCCCCCCCCAAATTTTTGCCACGCTCCGCTCACAGAAGATTTTCCAACACTCAGCAAATCCTGGCTACATCCCTGCCAATTGAATACTCTCCTTTTGAGTATGACCCTTCAGGCACATTTTCAAGTGTGTGCGCAGGCACAATCGACTTTTAACAGAAAACCCGAATTGTAATTGGGAAATTGTAAAAAAAAAAAGAATTGGCCACGAAATATGACACTATTGTTGACCCACAACATGCCTTGGTTATCTTACAACGGCTAAACAATTTATTTCTGAAAATGTTCAGGTATATGCTGAACGGTTACTTTCTTTGCCTACAAAAACATATAATCCTGTCGAAATTATTTTGGAACCCGTTCAGTCTGGTTCAGCAGTAATTAGTAGGATATTTATTACGGGATTGTTAGCTGATAGGTTATAAATAAAATTAATTCACCACAATCCGAAAACGTTACAACAAGCCACAGTTTCGGCCATGTCAGGAAAGAATTGACCAACTCGATCTGCGTTACGGCTAAAGCGAAAATTTCAATTTTTTTTCCAAGGAAATCAAAACATAAATATTTGAATGTCTTTCTTTTACTAAATAGGTTCTCAACTCACTATTATATGATCATAGGCATCATTCTAACACATATAAATCATTCACATGAAAATTTGGAATATTTTCAACTCGCCCTGAGCTGCTTGGAAATAATATCATTTCATTTCACTGGAAAACAACGTCTACATAAGGAAAGCGTCCAGGGCCAGTTAATGATAATGATGTCTGGTTGACCGTGACATTAATAACACAATTACCTCCCTTGTGTTTTTCTCCCCCCCCCCCCTGTGAAACCATAGAAAGTCTATATTTAACTCGATCTTCTCAACGTTGAGATTCGAAATTGCAAATGATATTTTTGCCAATTTCTCAACTGGCAATAGTGAATTATAGGATTAAAAGGATTATTCTCTAACGTTATTTTCAGTTATTAGTACGTTTCACGTACGTCCGATAGGCACATCAGCAATTATAAATTATGTTTACCTAAAATTTCGTCAGGGGTGACTTGATACCTGGATGACCAACAGACAAATTTCACAACAATGGCGTCGTCACGTGCTGACAAAACAGGTTGGTTTTATGCCGTTTTTTCGCTTATTTCTTTACCGATTTCATTGTAGTTTGAATGAATAAAGGGTAGGGGGGAATGGGATACAATGGTTTTGACATTACCACGTGGTTACTCAGTGGCGGAAAATTCAAACTTATTTGGACCAAACATGCCACAGGACATTAGAGGCATTATAGGCCGTCATAATTTGAAGCTGGCTGGGTAGTGTTCAGTACTGGGCTTACCGTGCATTCTAATAGGCTAATAAAGTCAATGGCGCCAGATTCAATTTAAAATTCAAATTTGTGAATTTTACAAACATTGCCTGGGTGCTTTTGGTGATACTCTCCGTAGGTTTGCTGGTGTCATGCGGATCAGGGAGGTTTGCTAGTGTCCTGGTGATCCGGGAGGGGTCTAGGGGGTCAAGGATAGGAGGAGTGGGGGTGGATCGAGGGGGTCGGATCTAGAGATGTGATTGTAACTGTACTGTTTTTTTAGGGCCTTTTGCATCAAGCAGCAAGCCAGAGGCCGACCCCTAGAATGAATCTAGGTCAAGTCTTGGAGATCTTTCAGGACTCAGGCAGCGAAGATGGATGGGGGCCTTGATTGTGATGACGAACTTTCTGACTATGAGGACAGTGAATCTGACAATCCTTCTTCTCCTCAAGATGATGCGTCTGATGGCACAGACGACGACGGGGATGATTTTCAGCCTCCCGACATAATAGATATGTCTGATGGTAATGTTCCGCAGCAGGCTCAAGCTGGCAGAGGTCGTGGCCGTGGAGCAGGGGGGCGAGGACGTGGACGAGGTCATGCAGGAGGACAAAGAGGTCGTGGTCGTCCACGTGGTGGTGGCGGGAACGTCGCTAGGATGCAGAGGGATCGCTGGGCTAATGTTATGACTGAATTGCACATGGCACACACAAACTGGGTTGATGCGAATAATACGCCGCCCGTTGTTGACCCCTTCGGAACGGCTGCTGAGGTTCTTGTTGACACTACCGTCTTCAAGGCAGTCGACTACTTCAAGCTCTACCTTGATGACGATCTGATCAACCACATTGTTACGCAGACGAACAAATACGCAGATGATTACATTCGTAACCCTCCTACTCCTCTGAAACGCAAGTCTCGATGTCATGACTGAATCCCCGCCAATGCTGAAGAGATGCAGACATTCCTTGGTCTTACCATGCTGATGGGAATTAGCCGTCGATTGCCCTATACTGGTCAACAGACCCACTATATTCTACTCCACTTTTCTCCCAAGTCATGCTGAGGAACAGATATCAGATCATACTCAAGTTTTTCCACCTGAATGACAATGACACTGCACTATCAAGGGACAATCCAGATTCATCTGCATACACTGCGCCCATTCATTGACCATCCAACCCAACAACCATACTATATCAGGTCGAAGAAAGCCGCCCAGTCATATATAAACCCCTTCGACTTCGTCCACAAACCCAGCGCTCGAAATTTATCACGCACGGCTAACGGCAAAGCCATGCGGTAAGTAAAAGCCCACGCAAACCATGTCTGCCACGACATTATTTATGTTTGTGTGCCGTAGTAGACCCTATCATCTTAAATTTAGAAGTTGAGCAGGTCCATTCATTTCACGGTCACCAAGACCAATTTACGGCGCTCCAATGTTAAGGGTTTGGATGTCGTATTCGTAAATGGTGTCGAAGTTCGGTTTTACGATCAATTTTGAATGTACTCATTCTACGGTTAATTCTACCGAATCTATACTAAATCCTAGCCTGTCCACAATGTCAATGTTTCTTTTTTTTTCTTGCCTGTGTTGACCGTATTATTATATTAAAACATATTTTATTGCAAAAATATTCTTTACAAAGGGATAAGAACAATTTATAACAAATTATGAATCTTCTCCCATTGACCGTATATTTGCTACGACCCGGGAGTAGGACTAGGAGGACGATGAGAGCTTTCTCAACTTCTGTCTGACCTGATTCTTATTCCAACGTACCGATAATAATAATACAATTCGTGAGACACAAGTAAAAAAAAAACAACGTGTTTTAATTACCAATATCTACCTGTTGTCATATTTCGTTGTACTCAAATAAAATACAAACACCGTTTTAAGAATAGGCCTATATAAATTTGAATATATAAATGGAAATTAATTTGCACGGAAGCAAATAAAAGACAGCAAATGCTCTGAAAATACACCAATAAGAGTTAAATTTTCATAAAAGACCCCGCCCCCAAATTTTTTCCTCGCCCCGCTCGCAGAAGATTTTCCAACACTCAGCAAATCCTGGCTACATCCCTGCCAATTGAATACTCTCCTTTTGAGTATGACCCTTCAGGCACATTTTCAAGTGTGTGCGCAGGCACAATCGACTTTTTACAGAAAACCCGAATTGTAATTGGGAAATTGTAAAAAAAAAGAAGAATTAGCCACGAATATGACACTATTGTTGACCAACAACATGCCTTGGTTATCTTACAACGGCTAAACAGCATATAATTCTGTCGAAATTATTTTTGAACCCGTTCAGCCGCAATTAGTAGGATATATATTACGGGATTGTTAGCTGATAGGTTATAAATAAAATTAATTCACCACAATCCGAAAACGTTACAAGAAGCCACAGTATCGGCCATGTCAGGAAAGAATTGACCAACTCGATCTGCGTTACGGCTAAAGCGAAAATTTCATTTTTTTTTCCAAGGAAATCAAAACATAAATATTTGAATGTCTTTCTTTTACTAAATAGGTTCTCAACTCACTATTATATGATCATAGGCATCATTCTAACACATAAATCATTCACATGAAAATTTGGAATATTTTCAACTCGCCCTGAGCTGCTTGGAAATAATATCATTTCATTTCACTGGAAAACAACGTCTACATAAGGAAAGCGCTCAGGGCCAGTTAATGATAATGATGTCTGGTTGACCTTGACATTAATAACACAATTACCTCCCTTGTGTTTTTCTCTCCCCCCCCCTCCCCTGTGAAACCATAGAAAGTCTATATTTGTATGTGTGAAACAACTCGATTTTCTCAACGTTGAGATTCGAAATTGCAAATGATATTTTTGCCAATTTCTCAACTGGCAACAGTGAATTATAGGATTAAAAGGATTATTCTCTAACGTTATTTCCAGTTATTAGTACGTTTCACGTACGTCCGATAGGCACATCAGCAATTATAAATTATGTTTACCTAAAATTTCGTCAGATGGCAGCGCTGGGGTGACTTGATACCTGGATGACCAACAGACAAATTTCACAACAATGGCGTCGTCACGTGCTGACAAAGCAGGTTGTTTTTATGCCGTTTTTTCGCTTATTTCTTTACCGATTTCGTTGTAGTTTGAATAAATAAAGGCTGTACACATCGGAGTTCATTGTCATTTGAGGGGGGGGGGATACATTGGTTTTGACATTACCACGTGGTTACTCAGTGGCGGAAAATTCAAACTTATTTGGACCAAACATGCCACAGGACTTTAGAGGCATTATAGGCCGTCATAATTTGAAGCTGGCTTGGTAGTGTTCAGTACTGGGCTTACTGTGCATTCTAATAGGCTAATAAAGTCAATGGCGCCAGATTCAATTTAAAATTCAAATTTGTGAATTTTACAAACATTGCCTGGGTGCTTTTGGTGATACTCTGCCTAGGTTTGCTGGTGTCCTGTGGATCAGGGAGGTTTGCTAGTGTCCTGGTGATCCGGGAGGGGTCTAGGGGGTCAAGGGTGGGATCGAGGGGGTCGGATCTAGAGATGTGATTGTAACTGTACTGGTTTTTTTAGGGCCTTTTGCATCAAGCAGCCAGCCAAAGGCCGACCCCTAGAATGAATCTAGGTCAAGTCTTGGAGATCTTTCAGGACTCAGACAGCGAAGATGGATGGGGGCCTTGATTGTGATGACGAACTTTCTGACTATGAGGACAGTAAATCTGGCAATCCTCCTTCTCCTCAAGATGATGCGTCTGATGGCACAGACGACGACGGGGATGATTTTCAGCCTCCCGACATAATAGAAATGTCTGATGCCGATACGTCTGATGCTGGAAGTGATGACCATGGCTCTAGTGGTAATGACTTTGATAGTGATGGTAATGTTCCGCAGCAGGCTCAAGCTGGCAGAGGTCGTGGCCGTGGAGCAGGGGGGCGAGGACGTGGACGAGGTCATGCAGGAGGACAAAAGAGGTCGTGGTCGTCCACGTGGCGGTGGCGGGAACGTCGCTAGGATATAGAGGGATCGCTGGGCTAATGTTATGACTGAATTGCACATGACACACACACACTGGGTTGATGCGAATAATACGCCGCCCGTTGTTGACCCCTTCAGAACGGCTGCTGGGGTTCTTGTTGACACTACCGACTTCAAGGCAGTCGACTACTTCAAGCTCTACCTTGATGACGATCTGATCAACCACATTGGTACACAGACGAACAAATACGCAGATGATAACATTCGTAACCCTCCTGCTCCTCTGAAACGCAAGTCTCGATGTCATGACTGGATCCCCGCCAATGCTGAAGAGATGCAGACATTCCTTGGTCTCACCATGCTGATGGAAATTAGCCGTCGATTGCCCTATAGTGGTCAACAGACCCACTATATTCTACTCTCCCAAGTCATGCTGAGAAACAGATATCAGATCATACTCAAGTTTTTCCACCTGAATGACAATGACACTGCACTACCAAGGGACAATCCAAGTTACAAACCGCCTATGTGCCAGGCTAAAACATGTCTTTGGATGAAGCAATGGTCTTTTTGAAATGAAATAAAAACCAAGTACGAACAATCCAAATCAAAAGACAGAATTCGAAGTCCTAAAAACGTTATAGGCAAAAAAGTGTATTCAAGCAAAGGACAGCTCTCTTTCAAGCAGTTCATCCACTCTAAACGAACACGATTCGGGATAAAGGTGTTCCAACTATGCGAGGACAACGGTTATACCTACCAATTCAGGATCTACATAGGCCAAGGGATGCTTGAAGATGTGGTTTTGTAAAAGACTGAAATGATTTAAATTATTCAAAATTCATTTGAAAAGTGTGTAGTGAACAGACGGACAGGAGCCAACTATAGCTCCTAAATGGTTGAATGGCTCGCTTTTCAGCGGAGCGTCAGGTAGCCAGCCAAAAGGTGGCGAAGAACAACGACTTGTACTTTTTCTTTCCTTTATTATATATTCATTATATGTACAGTAATTGGTTCTCTGTTGAGCGCTAACTCTCTCTCGGGCTCCTTCTCCCGAGCTCTCTCTATCTCAAGCGCGCTCTCTCTATCGGGCTCCTTCTCCCGAGCTCTCTCTCTAACCGCCGCGCTAATCTCACGAGTCGGTCTACTGGCAAGATGTTATCGCCGTAGACACATCATGACTTCTGTTCATACCTAACCTAACGTATCTTTATATAGTAGCGAGTCACGTGACAGCTTAACCACGCCTACTACCTGTCAGTCATATGCACGCGGTACGAAGTATTCTAGTTCTATATCAAAGCATATTATAAATGGCAAGTCAAATAAATAGTACTACTAGATAATAATTATGAAATGTAACAATAATTAACCTAGATACATATGAAATTAAAATATAACATCAGAATAATATATAAATTAATATCTTACTCATCCTCGGTTACCCAGTGCATTCATTCCGTTCTACTCCACTATACCCTGGGTTAATCTATAGGGCTTCCACGATTTCAAATTGCTAGAATGTAGCTATACTGTACGAACCAATCAGAAAACAGTTTACAAACTAATCGTTTCGCTTGCGTTTTTTATAAGGGAAGATAACCATATCCATGTCCATTTACTGATTGATTTATGTAAGTAATGTATATATTAATAATTTATTCATATTCAATTGTACTATCAAAATCTGTAGTATGTGTTGTTGATTTCAAATATGTATAACATCTATATGTTTCACTTTTGTTATCATTATTACTATTCGTTCTTTGTTTGAAAGAATAATAATAATATGTCGTTTTGTTATGTTTATTATTAATGAACGTATACTCGTTAATTTAATGCCCAATTACTTATCTACGATACCACGTGTACATAAAATATGCGGAACGAACACACAATTCTCAATAATGACTCTACGTGGTTAAATGAACGTTTGGTTTTCAATAATAAAACATATAATTAGAATAGGCCAACTCCTAACACTGTCAGAAGAGAGTAATTTCCCTTTGGGCAATTTCCTTTTCAAATAACAGTTGATGGGATTGGTCGATAAAAATAGCACAAGCATCAATAGTGAATAACTTGAAAACGTGTCTCCCCCATAGATTAACCCAGGGTATAGTGGAGTAGAACGGAATGAGTAAACTGGGTAACCGAGGATGTATCTTACTACGAACGGTGGAACTTGCTTCCATTGTATTCGACATGATGACGTAAGGTTACTAGTTCAAAAAGTAGACACGGTTCATAACAAGTGTTTTCTCTAGCTTTTCGATCAGTACCAACATCGTCATTCAAAATATTAAATTATTATTGTATAATGTATCGCAGCAAAAGACTACTCAGGCAAGATGGTAATAAAGAAAGAAAGTTTTGTTATTTCTCATCGCAATTGAAATTCCTCCAGAAGATCTTTATTTCTAGTGTCTTCTTAACCAGTAATAATGTCATCCCAGCTCTTGTTAGAAAGTTGGGATTTTCTCCAATTTTACCCCCCCCCCTTTCACACATGCAGGACTGCTACCCCACCCCACACATCAAACAGTTGTCCAGGGGCATCATAAACACTTATTTACAGATGGGCAATCCTAGAAATTTTTGTTTTATTAATATGTCAACACAATGACATCCCCACCCGAACCTCCTACAGACACCCATACATAGGCATTAGACCCCCCATATCTCGAAAAACGCCCCCTCACACGCCTGTTCACCACCCATATTCGGAACTGGTCTAGAAAAACTTGGTCTCATAAATTCACAGCTCGGGTGGCAATGCCCCCCCCCCAATCAGCCACCGGACTAATAGGCACGCTGAGGGCTGCCGCAACACGCTTAAAGATGTTACTGAAGCGGTTATTATTCGATCGAAAGAATGCGTATCAAATTAAAAATACACTCAGAAAATTCGGAGGTAAGCTTCATGATCCTTGTTAAATTATTTATAACATAAAGAAGATAGGATATTCATAGTTTATATATGACTTTATTTTTACGAGTATCTATGCTGCCAGTGATATTTTCATTGTGAATAAAATTTGATAGACTGGCGATCAATGCGGTTTCCATATAAATCGCCTATGTAATTGCCTTCAATTGATATTTTTCGTCGCCCAAACCCACATGAAAGAGAGAGAGGGGGGGGGGGAGGACGAGAGAGAGAAAATCCACCAGATAAGACAGGCGACCCTACTCCTTGCCACGTACAACCAGGTATTTGAAACACATCAATGACAGGCTTTATGTTTATGTTACAGCGCGCGCACGCTAACTATTCAGCCATTCAACCCCCCAAACACATATACGATCAAAATGGTCCCGATGTCAAACTATCTTTCAGTGTTAACTAACCCCAGCAACAGGTATATTGGATTCGTCCAACACGTGACAATAACATTACTAGTAAATTTGTAAATTTTTCAAGAGAGAACTTGTTTTCATAGTTGTAATAATTAGTTGTGCAATGGATTTTATTTAACGGGAGTTGATTACAAACACACAGGTAAGTTTTTAATAACAATTATTCAGTAGTTTGTTCATAATCGAAGAAATCCGTTTAAAATTTACGACGGTTCACACAGTAGAACCATTTTAAAATACAGCAGTATTTTGTACATTGGGAACCTAAATTTGAGTTTTTGTGGAAGATAAAACAGAAATAAAACGGTAAAATTACCGATTAGATTTCACATGATCGTGCAAAGCGCACAATCGAGCCGGTGCTAATTCAATGCAAAATAAATTCAACCCAATGCGCATAAAGACAGAACCATTAAGATGCGTTCACACTGCTGACAAATTCAATGCGGATTCCGGAGACATTTCCGCATTAAAAGCGGTGTGTCACATTACAGTTTATTTGGATTTAATTCAGAATGAAAAGCGCCACACTGAATGCGCAGTGAAGGTCATTCATATCCAAGATGGATGCGCCAGACATTTGTATTGGTGATCTTATGTTGCTTATGTTTAATTTTCCGAGGCGAATAACGCTACATCTTCGACAACTTGCCATGCAGCGCCGTCACGATTTCGTTGGCAAAAATATCAAATGCGAATAGGGATGATTACTCTTTGGGTAGCGTTTGCTTTACATCAACACGTATGTACATGTATTTCACTTCTGACTCGGTACTAGCGAAAATACATTTCATAATTGAAATGTAATGGAATGGGGCTAAAAAACTTCCTACTGCTCTGGTCCGATTTGGCTTATGAAAATGAAATGAAATATTGTTTAATGGCACGTCAGCTCCAACCGGGCCATATTGCGCCAACAAACATTATGAAATTAACGAGAGAAATTTTAAAAAAATATCACAGCGATGTATTTATATGTAAAACCAGCGGCTGCCAGGCAGGATACGCCCACATTTTCGAGAGATGGATAGAGAACAAGCAAAACTGAAAGTTATTTTTCCTACAATCAAAGGCTATAATTCATTAAATTACAATTTGATATGCGCAAATATCGAAAAGAATCAAGATCTTTAGGTTATTAACATGCATATCAAGTTTCATCAAAATCGAATTAAAATTGTGACCTATACTGGGTCCACAACCTTAACATACCATATTTTAACACTATAAGCGTACAAACGGTGGCCATTTTGTCTTGTAATTATGGTCCGATTTCTCTGAAATTCAAACTCAACCTTCCATATTGTGTAACGGTGATAGAGTCAAACGTTTTTTTAAATCAGATAATAATCGTGACCTCCAGAGAGACCATAGGCGATTTTTCGGACAATCAGGTGCCATAACTCAGGAAGTTATGATCTGATATGTGCAAATAACGAAAGGAACCAAGATCTTTAGGTTATAACCATGCATTTCAAGTTTCATCAAAATTGTGACCTATACTGGGTCCACAACCTTGAAATACCATTTTATAACAGTAATCGTGTACACGCGGGGGCCATTTTGTATGGCAATTTTGTTCCGAATTTTTCCAAATTCGAAGTCAACCTTCCTTAGGGAGTAACGGTGATATAATCAAACGATTTTTTAAATCGGATAATTATTGTAACCTCCAGAGGGACCACAAGCTAATCAAAGACGATTTTGCGTATAATTAGGGGCCATAATTCAGGAAGTTACGATCTGATATGCGCAAGGAAATTGAAAGGAACCATGATCTTTGGGTTATAACCATGCATTTCAAATTTCATCAAAATCAAATTAAAATTGTGATCTCTACAGGGTCCACAACCTGGATATACCATTTTTTAACAGTATTCGCGTACGAACGGCGGCCTTTTTGTATGGTAATATTGGTCCGATTTTTCCGAAATTTGAACTCAACCTTGCTTAGGGTGTAACTGTGATATGATCGAACGGTTTTCCAAATCGGATAATAATTGTGACCTCCAGAGGTATCACGAGCTAAAATAGGTGATTTTTCGGACAATCGGGGGCCATAATTCAGGAAATTACGTTCCGATAGGCGCAAATATCGAAAGGAACAAAGATCTTTGGGATATAAACATGCATGTCAAGTTTCATCAAAATAGGTTCAAAATTGTGACCTCTATAGGGTCCACAAGCTAAAAACGTGATTTTTCGTACAATCAGGGGCCATAATCCATGAAGTTTTGATTCGATACGTGCCAATATCGAAAGCAGCCGAGATCTTTTGGGGATAAACCTATATTTCAAGTTTCGTCAAAATCGGACAAGAATTGTGACCTGTAGAGAGTCCACAAACAATTGTGGACGGACGGACGGACGGACAGGGGCGACGACATAATACGTCCACATGAAAATGTGGGCGTATAAAAAAAAAACCAAATATCACAGTAAAATTGTAACTAAAAATAAATATATCAATTACATTACATATATATTTTTTAAAAGGCAGTATACGATAAATATATACAATTAAAATTTTGAATAAAAATTTGTCTCTTTTAAAAATGTTAGTAATTTATCACAAAGCTCCGGTTGAGTGAATAACTGACGTTGCTGATTGTCAACGATAATATTTAGATCTAATATTCTTGAGATGTTTGCATTCAATCAAAATTGACAGTATTGACATTCTGGCTGAGGCTCTCGCTTTAAAATAAAAATATGTGTTAAGAAAGTACGACCTATGCGAGAGCGACACAAGACAACTTAATATCTCCTGCTCGTACGATAGGGACTTGGCCAGTCTCATAAGAGAGGCTTGATGTGATGAAGTTTGTTTGTGTCTGCAAGATCCCAAGGAAAAGTTCATCCAGCTTTTCTGGTGTGGTTTCCCCTTGTCAGTGATGCAGGACGGGGTCCCGTGTATCCCTTGGCAGTTGGAATTCGATATAAAAGTAGACCGTAGCGCCGCTAACCGGGCAAAATTTCCTTCATAGCACATTAGTCAAGGTTAGGAGCAGAACCGTAGGACGTTAAACCCCATTTCTTTTCATTCCGATTGGGCTTATAAAGACGGGCATAGACTATTTTTCAGGGACAAAGGCGCTGCGGCCTGCGCCATTATCGAGTTCTGACTATCAGGGGAGTTTTCACGTCCGTGCGAATGTGTACACGGGAACTCTTGTCTTTCGTTCTATGATATTAAATGTCAGTATAGTACAGCACTCGTAATCAAAATTAAGGGTGTTGTGAATGTTTGCATTACTGACAAAAGGAAAAGTATGGCACAGCCCTTGTTGACTGCTCGGAAAACATAGCTGCCGAGGGCGTATGTTTCGTTGTCTGGCTGACAACCTATATTTTAGCTCTTTATGTTACCAGAATTTAGTGCGTTGTAGATGTTTGCATTACCGACAGAAGCAAAAGTATGTAACAACCCTTGTTGACTGCTCGCAGGACTTAGCTGACGAGGGCGTATGTTACGTTGCCTGGTTATTTTACCGCAGTATTTTTTTCAGTGACGAAGGGTCTATTATCTACACTCCAACTGATTTATGTTTGTAATATTAATTGTTATTTATTTGGAGAATATTGGTCCGGGCCGTAAGCCCCGTCGCCTTTGGGTAAAATATTGTTTTCGGATTTATTGGCACGAAATTTTTCATGACGAACTTTGGGAAGAAAGCAATTGGCGAGAGAACCTTTGCATGTCAGGGGTTACGTTTGAGATAATTTGCAATTTGTTGTGACCAGTCATTTAAATACCAGACTCTGGGGGCCCATGCCTCACAACGAGCTTCTGGCTGTATTACTTCGGAAACTGGCAATCGTTACTGGTTTGATCTGAAGCAAGCGTGTCACATTCAAATCCTGACTTCGAATAACCCCATTTGGAATAATTGTTCAGTGTTGAATTAGGAAAATATAAGGATTCGTTAATTCAGATTCAGTTCGGTTTTTATCGAATTGATTGTGACGCCAAAGTCCGTAATAAGACTTTATTCTGAATTAAATTCAGATTAAACCCCTAGTGTGAACGCAGCTTTACATTGACAGAAAAGTGACGTATTAAATGTTTTACAGTGGGCTTTTTGTATCAAAAACAAAATAATGTTGTTCGTAAACAAAATTAATCTAATGCATAACACACTTCACTTCGCCACATAACACACCTCATCCCACCACATATTCTTCTGTTTAACCTATTTTTGGTCATCCCTATCAATTATTCCGTACATAACGGCTTAGAAACTTTTAAACAGTATGTTCCCATCTTGGAGTATCTACGTTATAAATTAACTCCAACGATTCTAGCAAAATTTTAATGCCACATAAAAAAGGGCATTTGCTAATATAGATGACTACCTAACTTCTTGATCTTTTCTTTAAACCATTGTACATATTCTTCTGTTTAACCTATTTTTGGTAATCCCTATCAATTATTCCGTACATAACGGCTTAGAAACTTTTAAACAGTATGTTCCCATCTTGGAGTATCTACGTTATAAATTAACTCCAATGATTCTAGCAAAATTTTAATGCCACATAAAAAAAGGACATTTGCTAATATAGATGACTACCTAACTTCTTGATCTTTTCTTTAAACCATTGTACCTTTTCCCAAAGCTAAGATATAATTAGATAGTATTTGCATATAGTATTTAAGTGCGCTTATATATTAACTTGTCTATGAATAACCTCCACCATACTGTCGGTTTATGTTAGGTTCGTGTACGATTAAAATCGTGGATCTAATTGAGGAGTAATCGTAGTGATTTAGGTTCGTGTACGATTGGAATTATGGTTTTAATCGTGGAGTAATTGTGGTGACGCTATCGTTGTAAGTAAGAGGGA
Source organism: Patella pellucida (assembly GCA_917208275.1). NCBI lineage: Eukaryota > Metazoa > Mollusca > Gastropoda > Patellidae > Patella > Patella pellucida. The sequence continues at coordinate 14,353,867 of OU795039.1, forward strand.
TATTCGGTCTCCCGTCCGATCAGGCAGGTTTTCCCCGAGTTCTTCGGTTTCTTCCTGCAGTAATGATCGAAATCATTCGCACGATCTGTGCTAAGGGCCAAATTGGAAAAAGGCCTCAGGCCTAATTTACTACCCTTGTAAAATGACGCGATTATTATTATTATTATTAATGGCTGATTTTTTTTCGTAATTATATCAGAACGAATCAGATGGCATTTCGGAAATTCTTAATGAAGTCTCTAAATCTATATCATAAAATGCAACACTTTCACACCAATAATTTAAAAAATATTAATAGAATTATATTTATTTTTGTAGCAATGAATACGACAGAAAGCAGTAACTTCAGCACAACAACAACCGAAGCCGAATTACGATTTTACTCAAAGCAAAGAAAAGAATATTATGTTCTTACGGTAGAAGAAATGGAAATAATTCAAATCGCATTTTATTGTTTCGTGATGCCCATAACCATCGCCATTGGTCTGGTTGGAAATATCAGCAGTTTTGTAGTCCTTAGCCGGAAAGCACTGCGCTCGACACAAACCCTGGTTCTTCTTGCACTTACGGTTACGGACACCGTATATTTATTGACGACGCTGTGGTTTTGCGTAACGTACACTGCAAAATATTTCTATCGAGAGGAAATCGAAAATCTGTTGAATTACATCTATCCATATAGTACCTCTTTGTTTATAGTTTGGGGTCGCATTTCATGTTTATTGGTTGTTGTGATCAGTGTGGAGCGTTGCATTATGGTGATTGCTCCTCTTCGGGCAAAGATCATCTGGACCAGAAAGGTCGCTATAGTCAGCATTGCCATCAGCTATGTATTGCCGTCAATCATACTCATTCCGAACCTTTTGGAATACGAAACCGAAAGAATATATGAACTAAACTCGACGGATTATAATATTGGCTTGCGTCTCACTGACCTGGGACACAATCGAGATTTTTACGGTGCAATGTACAACGTTGCTACAGCAGTTCTACGATACATCCCTACTCTGATCGTAATGTGTGCTAATATTGCTATCAGTATTAGCTTGTGGCACCATACAGTGCAGCGAAGACAACTTACAGAAGGAGCAGTATCCAAGATGTCATCTAGTGACCTCCAGATTACAAAAACGCTTCTGATCATATCACTAGTGTTCTTCTTCACCACTACGCCTGGCACCCTTATCCTGCTTATCCAAAACATCGATCCGGAATATAACTTCCCGTTTTTCCGGAACAATGCCTACAAAGCAGCCCTCGTTGTATCTATCTGGTTGGAAGTTCTAAATTCGTCTATTAACTTCATCATTTATATCATTTCAAACAAAGAATTCCGAAGAGGGTATAAAGAAATAATGCCGTGCTGTTCCCAGAGGATGCCAAGGAATACACCTGCCTCCAAATACAGTTCACAGACGACCAGTTTACCAACATTACCAAAACAGGTTGATAGCGAAACAAGTTCAAAGACGACCAGCTTATCGGCATTACCAAAAGAGAATGATAGCGTTTACGTCAACGAGTAAAGTTTAAGGGCAGAATAACTCAGCCATTTCTTTGATTCCAGTAGTATTGGGTGTCACTAGTCTGTGCGTAGCAGTTATTGACCGCTTCTTTGCTTTACTAGACAAAACATCTAAAGCTTTTAGTGGGTATTGCTGTTTCTGCGGACCCCACCCATCAAATCTTATGTGTATGTAACTGTAACACTGATTTGCACGTGCATGATGGTTATTTTTTGTTTATTTTTTGTTAATAGTAAGTGCTGGGGACCACACAACACACAAGCAATACCAAAAAGATAAGACACTAACCACGAAGACATTTGAAGCAATACCCATACCAATATCAAAAAAAGTGAATGGATCCGCATACCAGTCTTTAGCTTCCACTGCGCTGTACACTCCCAGGTTTGTGATGCAACAGGCTTCGCTCGGGTTGAAAAAAAAAACCCGATTAAAACGAAAAGATCTTGGTGGTAGATCTCTCACGAATGGCGTTTCTTGATGGCGGTGGTCTGTCAGTTGACGCACTAAGTGTATTTTAAGAATATTGTATTATATAAATACCAGGGGCCGTATTTATAAAAATTCTTAGCGTTTTCATAACTTTTACTCGAAGACTTCCTGAAACAACAATTAGTTAAAAGTTACTCTTTAGAAATATTTATAGAGTTACTTTTAACTAAATGTAAGACTGGGGTCCTAACCAAACTAAAACTGTCACATAAAGAATCCCACCCATGTCCATTCGATATCTCTTTATCAACTCGTCATTGTTGTACTCCACTCAGATTTTTCTTCTCGTTTTAAACTCTCGTAGGCGGCGTACACGGACGACAATGTTAACCAAGATAAGAGTACTTTTAACAAGTTAGGAGTGCTACATGAGGACTCCTAAATATGTGTCATATTCTTAAAGTAAAATGTTCTATAAATAGGTCTAAGGGAAATCTACAAAGTTAGGCGTAATTTTTGACAGTTAGAATTTTTATAAATACCGCCCAGAACTACGATTGCTAGTAATGATTACGTTATTTCAGTTGTGTGCGACTTTCTCAGAGTGACTGAAGAACATTTTAACCTGCCCCCCCCCCTAGACTCTCTAAACCAGCTCGTATTTTTGGACAAGATTCGCGAACAGCAAAGTGTTAAGACAAAAACACATCTGGAATAATTTATCTCGAGTATATTTCCGGCGACACAAATATTATCAGTAACAACTTCATCCTGATTACAAATCTATGTCGACATTAACTGCATAGAACCAAGTCAGGGCCGTATGTAGAATTTTAATAGTTGGGGCGCAGCGGAGCGGTGGGGCGCCAATACAATGCCCGAGTATCTGGTATTGATCATAATCAAGTGTATTATTTTATAATTGAAAGGTCTCCCCCCCCCCATTTTTTTTTTTGGGGGGGGGGGCGCCTTACTTTTTTGGGTATGTTCTTCACCCTCTACACCCCGCCAGATACGGACCTGAACTAAGTATATGCCCCCCCCCCCCTGATAATTTCCACAGACCATCATTTTAGATCAAAATTTCAAAACACTTCTCTGTGAAGCCCCAACTAGCAGGTCACTGCTAATAGATTGTCTGGACATTTTTTTAAAAGGTGATGACCTGAGGTGTTTTTTTCGTGATATACCATAATACAATTTTACGTTCGCACCCCCCCCCCCTTCGTATATTTATTGATCTTAAGTGTTTTTTTCGTGATATATAAAACAATTTTAGGTTCGCACCCCCCCCCCCCCCCCTCATACTTCGCATATTTATTGATCTGTGTTTTTTTCGTGATAAGCCATACAATAATTTTAGGTTCGCATCCCCACCCTTCGTATATTTAATGAAAATTTGAAATAGCCCATCTTTATCCCTTTTTTCTATGAAGTGAAAGAAATGGAATTTAACGTCCTATTTGGCTATTAACGACCGACTTGGCCATTAAAGACGGAAGTACGTCATATTTTACTAGCTTGAGCTGATAAGTTGATGAGGCCCATACACACCCCCACCCTTCGTATATTTATTGAAAATTTGAAATAGCCCACCTTTATCCCTTTTTCTAAGAAGTGAAGTGAATGGCTCGCTAGCCTGGAGGTCGGGTGTTCGATCCCTGCATTTACTGGATTTTCCGGCGTAGTTTCCCTATGTCAGTGATGCAGATAGAGGGTCTGAGAAGGACATCTGCCTAGTCATTCGGATGGGACGAAAAACTGAGGTCCAGTGTAAACATTGACGTGCACGTAAAAGACCCCTTGGAAGCTGGAATTCAGTTTCTGCCGGGAAACGATTTCCCGTATGCCCGTCTTCAATAAGCCCTGGTTAGGTGCAGAAGCGTAGGACGTTAAACCCCATTTCATCCCTTCCTTCATATCACTGAGTACATATCTGTACTTGACTAGATATATATCTCGTAATGATATATTGTTTTGAATACTGTTTAACGACAACGTACTTGGCACATTAGATATACTTAAAACATGCTAGTAAAATATGACTAATTTTGCGTTGTTTACAGTTGTTGTATAGTAGTATATTATGATGGACTCGGTACTTGATATATTAGATACAGTGTTACATAATAGTATGTTATAATTAACTTAAATTTGTTACTTGTGATTTAACGTTATAATAATGTTTTATGTTCAATTCTGGATTTTCTTACAACGATTACATAGCTGTACACTTAACTAATTAAAATTCGTACATGCATTCGAAATAACAGATCATGATCCAAAAACAATGTCTGTCTGAACTAATGGTGTAGCCAGGGGTATCATTGCCAAAACAGCTGTACACCTAAACACTTTCTTGTGACACTTGGTACATTTACGCTGGTTCTAATTCAAATGTAAATATGTTATACTTATCGTTTGCCCACAATCTGCTAGATAAAACCTCCAATCATTCGTTATTCTGCAGAATACTAACCCTAATTCATATCTAGAATTTAGTTATCAGAGACAACACAATAATCACAGACAAAAGAATAGGCACCTATAATGTAGGGAGTGGGGGCTAGAATAATCAGACCAACATTAGATTCTTTAGTGAACATGTGGATTCTATGGATGACTATTTCATGATGTAGTTTCTTTCCTTGGTCTGGTCTAGCCACGCTGACTAGATTTTTACAGGACTGGGGTTGAAGAGAAAGACGTGTTAATTTTAAATATTGTAATGCACACTACTGTATAACTGTTGTTACATAAAACGTATAGAAAAAAACTATCATTGTTCCTGTTATATATTTAATTACGGTATCATCAGAAAACAATGGGGAAGTTCTTAAGAAGGGGTATACAACAGTAGTCAGTCCAGAGCCAGCCATCCCCACCATTACACGGTCTGGCCAAAACTCAGATGTGTAGTATGAAACTTAAGAGTGTAGTATGATAGTTTTTCCGGAGTGATTTCCCCTTGACAGTGATGCAGAAGGAGGGCCTGGCAAGGAAAGCTGCCTTGTCGTTCGGATGGGACGAAAAACCGAGGTCCCGTGTACACATTGGGGAGCACGTAAAAGATCCCTTGGCAGTTGGAACTAGGTATAAGAGTAGGCAGTAGCACCGCTGCCCGGCAAAAGTTCCCTCATTCGAACGACTAGACAGTGGTCCTTGTCCGACCCTCTTTTCTGTATCACTGACAAGGGGAAACCACACCGGAAAATCCAGATAAACTTTCTCGGACAATGCAGGAATGGGACACACGACCTCTAGGCTAGCGAGCCAGTGCCTAACCCACTTAGCCACGTGATCCTCCTCTTGCAAAAGCCTGGCATCATTTAAAGCGTAGAATTCCTAGTTTATAAATATGACAAAAGTATTGCCGATGAGTTCATTTTAAAGGAATACAAAATCCCTAAAAATGTAAACAAACTCGGCTCGTTACAATGTTGCCAACACGACTCGCTTGTGAATTGGTCCCGACAAAGCGTACAAAGCATTTTGATATCGGGGCTCAAGCGGGTGATTGAAATTACATTATCGGGTATCTAAATGCGATTCACTCGGAAAAGTGGTAGGTTATTCTACGACACGAAAAATGCTTGTCATTTCTTCGATGTTTATTTAAAAAGGTTAATACTTTGTGAAATACGTAGTATGATCATCCCATAGATTTCTGTCTTGTGAGAACTAACTTCAGATCCAGCTGTAATATTTTTCACCCTTGAAAATCGTGGTTTGTTGACATTTTGGTACTGAAAAAAGCCATGTTTGTCCTAGTTATCTGGGTGCTGGGTTTTCTTTGAGTCGTTTCGCTCTCATTGGATGCACAGGTAGATGTTTCGGTCCAGTAGAATAACACTTTTGAACGAGTAATTTCCCGGATCTCTAACCACGGTTGTTTGTCCCCACTGACTTTAATATTTAATTGCCCCCTCCCCCGCCCGAGAGTTGTTACTTTCTGATATAGGTAAAAACTACATACAAATTTTAACCTAACAGGGTAGGGGGGGGGGATTGAAGGAAAGATTAAGTGCATGGAAATACCATTATGGTGCATTCAGTTATGAAACAAATAAGCATGAAACTACATCCGCATTTACTGAGCTAATACTGTTTGCCATCCGATCGAGTATTTTATCAAGGACGTCAGCACTTCGGACTATTTTATTTCTTATTCCGTGCTTTAAGGTACACGGGACCTCGTTTTTAGAGTAGCTCCTTTTTCAGCGGAGGGTCAGGTAGCCAGCCAAAAGGTGGCGAAGAACGACTTGTACTTTTTGTTTTCTTTATTATATTCGTTATGTACAGCTCTCTGCTCTCTCTCTCTCTCTCTCGAACCGCCGCTCTAATCCCGCCTACTTTATGTCAGTCATATGCACGCGGTCAACGGTGCCTTGTCTGTTAGAATGTCCAAGGCATATTAGAAATGGCAATTCAAATAAATAGTACATACTAGGTAATAATTATGAAATGGAACAATAATTAACTTAGAAGCATATGAAATTAAAATATAACAACAGAATAATCTATAAATTAAAATCTTACTACGAAATGGCGCCCATTCACTCGGCAAATGGCTGCCCCTTGGAGATTTTATCAACAAACTTAAAAATGGCTGCCATTTTGGAACTTTTTTGTAAAAGCGCCTGTTGAAGTAAATCGGTAGTCGACTAGCCGCATCGCAAATGTATGGTCGTAGGTACATATCACTTACTGTCATACATCCGAGTGTAGATGTAGGGTTACGGAGGGTACCGGAATCTGTCGCGGTTTGCCGAATGGGCGCCCATTGTATTCGACATGATGACGTAAGCTCACTAGTTCAATGAATGAAATGGGGTTTAACGTCCTACTGTTATGCACTTAACCTGAGCTAATTGAAGACGGGCATATCCTTACACCGGGAGATATCATCTAGTCTCGGGGAATAGAACCATGGTTGTCTGGTAGAATATTACTTTTGTATTTTTTGGAACGGAAAACAGTGTTTTTAGAAGCAAACTAACCTGCCGCACATGAGGAAGTCATTATACTAATAATAAAAGGCGAAAACTCTTTTTGCGGCGGAGGCTTATCACTGAGTAATAGGTCAAGGTTAAAACATACAGTTTGACGAGCTTTGACGAAACACGATTGCGAGTAGAGGTCTTAGCAGTAGGAGGAAACCGGAATGCCCGGAGGAATCCCAAGAGGTTGAGAAGGCGCCCCTATCTCCATGCTACATACGCCCACACCACAGCCGCAAGCCAATGACATTTTAAGTAATTGGCACTCAGTTGTATACATAATAATTGCAAAAGCAGTATCTAAACGGACAATTAAATTCCATCGAAACATGGAATAGACACAAATTATGTTTATTTAATGACATGCCAATCTTCCAGATTACCGGCCTACGGCCGTGGTTGTATAATTTGGAGAATAAAACTGCTTAATTTTGTGTAAAAGCTCTTCAAACTCTACCTGAGGCTAGAGAAACTACATTTTGGAGAATAAAACTGTTTACTTTTGTGTGAAAAGCCCTTAAAATTCTCTGCATTTGGATTCAATATAAATGATACGTTTTTAAACAACTTAATCTCGCCAGCTTTCATCTGGAAATTTAGCCCGCTGTGGATGTCCCGAGCTGTAAGACACGATATCTGTTAAAAAATGGTATACCATGGTTGTGAACCCTGTATAGGTCACAATATAGATTCTATTTTGATGAAACTTGAAATGCATGGTTATAACCCAAAGATCTTGGTTACTTTTGTTATTCGACATATGGGATCATATCTTCCTGAATTATGGCCCCTGATTGTCCGAAAAGCCCCTCTGGAAATCACGATTATTATCCGATTTAAAAAATCGAAACATAATTGCCAGTCAAAATGACCGGCGTTTGTACGCGAATAGTGTAAAAAATATGGTATATCAAAGTTGTGGACCCTGTAGAGGTCACAACTTTCTAATGAATTATGGCCTTTGATTGTAGGAAAAATCACTTTCGGTATTGCTTGTTCTCTCTCGAAAATTCGGCGTATCCTGCCTGGCAGTGCCAGCTTACTATCTTAATCTGTTTAATATCGGAGAGTAGATTAAAGGGGCCATCCCGATAACATTTTGGGGGTTAAAACTGCTAAATTTTGTATGAAAAGCCCTTAATAGCCTCTAACTTAGATCCGAGCAACTTTTTCAAGCTATGTGATACGTTTTCAAACAACTTCCAATAGCCGGTACGCCTCGGTGGCCGAAGACTTGTGTTCTGTTTGCATTACACAGAAGTGTCTGGATAAAACGAGTCTAACCCTATTGACTCACTTGTAAAGCTCTCTTTTGATTAAGTTAAAATTGGTATCATAACAATTTAAAAGAAAAACTTAAAAGAGCTAGTGTCCAGTTAAGCTTTTTTTGCATTCACATCCAAACTACTCAATATTTTGAACTGAAATTTTCCGACACGGTAAATACACTATTCCTCTATCTTTTGGCGTTTAAATTTCATACGTTCATGAACGTGTAATTTTCACATTCTTGAAATTCGGGCTGGTCCCTTTAAGGCCTGGATCAGTTAATTAATGTATAAATAATACTTTTGGAAACATTTCAGGCCCAAAAAGACTTGCACTAGGCAGATTTAGCTCTTGCATAATGCATGTTTAAATAATATAACTCATTGATATTTGGGTACTTAAACGAAAATAACCACCTAAAATCTTTCAAATACATTTCCATATTAAGGAGCTTACTTGTTAATACTAGGGACCTAGGCATGTTTTTAACTTAGTCTTTTCTTGTAAAGGGTTTCCTAACTTGTCTACTTGGTCTTGGTTAGTCAGCGGAAACCCAAATAACTCTTATGTCAACATCTCTTACAGCTGCGATTCTTACTGCACGCTAAAGCGATGTATTTTGCTTAACTTGGCCCAGACTTAGTTCTAATCGATTTACAATCCATTGATCGGTTTCTGTTTGTAAAAATAAATGTCATTTTATATATTTCTAATAATTAATAAGTGGTTACCATGCAAGATACACCATTCAATAACATTCTAGTATCTGTAAAAAGACCAGGAAATGTCATCATCTGATATTTTAATAACATGGAATTACGTTTTGAGGCAACGGTTTCCAGTAGGGTCTGTTCTTGACTGCGGCGGAGCATCTGAAACAAATAATATACTATTTTATTCGTATGATAGGACACATTTCATTAAAGATACATTCCAAGAAAAGTATTTATCGGGGGGTTATTTTCAATAAAAGTATATGGAAAGCACAAGTATCCAATCTTACTAGAAAACTACTAGATTCCCTGAAAAAAAAACTCATGATGTTAGGGATGTTAGGGATGTCTGCTCGAGTGACGTCAAAGCTTACCGAGAAGATACCGGCGTTAGTGAGCGCTTAATGTATGTGTTGATAGAGGTCGAAGAGCGGCACCCTAGACCACTAGGCCATCCCAAAACCCCAGTTGATGATGAGCTTAATAATGATGAGCCTTAAGCATACAACAGTTTCTAAGATAAAAGGCATTGGCAGTGGATAATCCGTGAATTTAATGAGGTTTCGATATTTATGATAAAAAATCAGCGATTAAAGATATCGTATTGTGCAATGCATTCCGCTGTTGCTAGGTGCTGTGACACGTGACAAAAACATGACCTCTTTTAATCTATTTTTATAGCAGGGTTTGTAGCACAAGGAGAGCGGACACAGCTAAAGCGGTCGCCATAATGTACATTATATGGAACTGGGGCTGAATCGCATTATAGTATACGAATGTGTCTAGCCTCGTCCCTCGAGTCTATTTATTTCAACTTGGGCTGAAGCGCATTATGGTACACGATTCGTGTCCCAATGTTGAAAAAAAAAAATTTATCTTCAATATCAGATATCAGAAGATCATCTTTTCCCGGTAAGTTTACATCATCAATGTTGATTTAAATTGACCAATAATTCTTGATTTTGATGTCGGAAGATTTGGGGGGATTTTGAGTTACGGACATGGGTCCTTTAACTACAATAAATAATACGGTACATTAATTTCAGTATAAAAAAGAGTTACCCGAAACTATTTTGATACTTTCAAATTACTTACTGAGGTAACAGCTTTCAAATGGGGTTAGCATTGGTGAAGAGGCTCTTCTCAACGAATTCCTTGGTGTTTGCATTTCAGGGTCGGCAAAAAAAGGACATTTTTTATCTTTTGGTCAATTTAATGAACTAATTGGATTGTCCGGCGGTTCCTTTGCTACAGACTCTAGAAAAAATATCTAACATGGATATACTTACTGCGGTAATGGCTCCCAGTTGGGTCTGCATTTAAAGTAGCAGCGTTTTTTTTATTGTATCCGGCGGAGAATCTGAAACAAATAATGTTATCTTTAATGTGTTTGAACAAATGTTATTAATGGTTCGCTACAATAAATCATAAAGAACATTAATTTCAAAGTTACCTTCACAATATATAGCTTTTTTTTTTGCAAAAACGTTACGTACAACACCAAGTTTTGAAAAATTTACTGAGATAACAACTTCCTGAATTAGATGGGGGAAACCTGTGGGGCTACTGTTCCAGTTCTTGGTGTTTGCACTGGGAGCAGGCCCGTAGCCAGGGGGGGGCACGGGGGGGCAACTGCCCCCCCAATACTGAGTCTTGCCCCCCCAATATCACAAGAAAACAAATTTTTTTTTTTAGTATTTTCAATATTGTTTTGGCAGGGCATCTGCACACTACCTGGCACAACTGACACATTACTAGTGTTGGCAGTTGTGATTTTTGTGTGAATGTGAAAGCCTGGGACAGAAAAATCCATCATCGTGTCGTGAGTTGGTCTTTGATGTATTTGATCACTTATTCATTATTATGCCAAGTTATGCGGCTTGACTTGAGATGAGTTAACCCTACTGAACCGTATTACCGGATTTCAAGGATTTGCCAGGTAGTCTCCCGTGCTCTTGGGGCCTCGGTGGCTATTCTTATCGTAATCAAAGCCAATGCCAAGACTGGGTTAGCAGGTGTTGACCTCATTTGATGACAGTATAGGAGAGAGGGGGTGATTGGGTCTTGGGAGTATCCATTTAGGGGTGGGAGGGTGGTGGTAGGCTGACGTTGGTGGCATATGCGTCGATGTTTGGGGCTTGTTTTCGCACTAGATGTGGGCCAAATAAGAACATTGTCACTAGATTCTAGAAAGGTGCCAAATTATGGCCAGCGATTTTTTTTTCTCAGGATAGAAGCAGAAATTCGGGTGTTGCAGTTGAAAGAAGGGTGTGTGAGTTGCATGCTTGTGAGTGTGTGTTGTGCGGTTGCGCGTGCGCGCTTGTGTGTATGTCTAAGTAAAAATATTCAGCCTTATGGACTCATTTTGTTCTTCTTTCACAGGTAGCTTATAGCCATGCCGAAGAGAAAAAACGAGGAAACTAGCTCCAGATCTATCACATCATTCTTTGTTAAAAAGTTTGCCACGTCGACGACGGGTACGAAAGAGGAATCTGTCTCCGTGGGAAAAGGACGTCATGCCGCTGCAGAGCCACCTTCATCCTCCTCTGCCAATGCTATGTTGGTAGCCACACCGACTAAAGGACCCGAAGATACAGAGTCGCCTTCATCACGAGCACCATCTGACCTCTCTGAAAAGCACCAGCCTCCGCGCCAGCCAGATATCCAGTTCCCAACAACAGACAAGCGAAAATTCGCCAGTCACTGGTACAAACAGTTCCTGTGGCTGGAGTACAGTGCCAAAGTGGACAGTTTATTCTGCAAGCCGTGTAGATTTTTCACGAAGAATTCAAAAGCAGATGATGCATTTACCCATACAGGGTTTAATAAATGGAAGAACATTGGTGAAAAATGTACAAAACACAGTGAGTCTGCCACCCATAAGACTGCAGACGAAAGCTGGAAGATGTACCGAAACACTATAAAAGCAGGGAGAGTGGATCAGCAGCTTGATCCGGAGTTTAAGGACAATGAAGTTGTTACTTTACATAAGAAACACATCATAACTGTGTTAGACATTATTCTGTTCCTTGCACAACAGGAGTTAGCATTCAGGGGTGATGATGAAACGATAGACTCGTTGAATCGAGGTAACTTCCTGGAGCTTTTTGACTTCATATGCAAATATGACCCATCTGTCAAAGAAAGGTTTGATAAACTGCCTGCCAACTCGAAGCTGATTAGTCCTCATATTCAGAATGAATTGCTTGAAGCATCCAAGCAGGAGCTTCTAGACATAATCAAATCAGAAGTTCGGAAAGCAACAAGATATGCCATACTAGCAGATGAAGTTAAAGATGCTTCGAAGAGAGAGTTGTTAGGTGTGTCATTGCGTTATGTGCTCGATGGAAGAGTGAAAGAGAGAGTGATCGGACTTATTGAGTTGGAGAGTCTAAGTGCAGAGAGCATCACGCAGAAACTTCTCAAAATTCTGGAACCCTTTAACCTCCCAAAAGACGACTGTGTGGGACAAGCCTATGACGGTGCAAGCGTCATGTCCGGTGAATATGGGGGTGTCCAGACCCTCATGCGAAATGCTGGGTACACCAGAGCCCTGTATTACCACTGCGCCAGTCACCGCCTGAACCTCGTCCTGAGCTCAGTAGCCACCATGGACCCATCCATTTTTTTGATATACTTGACAGTGTGTATTCTTTCTTCACAGGTGTCAAACGTCACGCTCGTTTCCTTGCAGTGCAAAAGGAAATGTACCCGACAAAACAGGCTGTGGAGCTAGTGAAAGCATCAGAGACACGCTGGTCTTCCCGATCACTTCAGATGGATCGTTTTCTGTGCCGATTCGACTGCATCCTAAACACGTTGGCCCTGTTCGAGGATGACAGGGATACTGACACAAAACTTGCAGCAATGTCGTTGCTGAAAACAATCCAAAATCAAAAATTTGTAATTTTGTTGGTTTTCTTCAATAAATTATTTGACATGTCTGAATTCTGCACCAAAGGCCTACAGAAGACAAGTGTCAACGTCGAAACAACGATCATCCTAATTCAAACGCTGAAGGAACAGCTTAGGGAATTCGAACTTCAACGTGTAATTACATATGGCATGGAACTGGCTGCAAAGTTTGAGATAACGGAATTCGGTGTGCAGGTGTCAAGCAGGCGGAGGAACCTCCCACTAGCGCTGAGAACTTCATACGTGACGACGACGGTCGGCCACAACACAGAGTCGTCAGTGGACGATCTGGTCATCTTGTTGAAACGGGTAATCAGCCACATTTCTGGTGAGCTGCAGGCCAGATTTGGCCACGACCAACAAGGTGTTATGAGGGTCGTTGTAGCATTCTGTCAATCGAGCCCAGATTTCATGGATGTGAAACTGCTCAACAGTGTGTCAGGAGGGTACGGGTTCACAATCCCGGAATGTGAAATCGATGTTTTTAAATCATTTCTTAAAAGATCAATCCCAACTGAAACCACCCTCTTTGATATTTTCAACTTGGCCGATGAGGACATCTTCCCAAGCATCCATCAACTGCTCCGGATTTTGCTGACTGTCCCACAGACATCAGTCACTGTGGAGCGACTCTTCTCCTCCGTGAAGCGCATCAAGACTCGCATGCGTTCTTCAATGAGCACTTCACGTCTCAGTGCGTTGACTCTCTTGTCATTTGAAAGTGCCACAGCCAGAAGCATGGACAGGAGCAATATCATTGAGAAGTTCCGTCTAATGAAGAATCGCCGTTTGTTGTAACGCTGGACGATATTGTTTCATATTTTTGTTATATTTCATTCCTTTTTGAGCAGGAGCCTCGAGTATTCTGTAATGTTTGATGATTTTTGTTACATTTCACTCCATTAAATGCTTCAGTCGAATTTCACTCCAGTTTCACTATCGGTTACATGTATTTTGTAATGTTTGATATCTAATATACAACAATACTTTGCCCTCCCGAAAACATCTTTGCCCCCCCCCCCCCAAAACAACTTCCTGGCTACGGGCCTGACTGGGAGGAGGGGGACCTGAAAAAAACAACATTATGATATAGCAACCAGGATTTTCTACCTCAAGATATAATTGATTAAATGGGGTAATATAAAGAGTTACCTCCCCTTCGACCACAAACGTTATGATGTCCTTATTCTTACTGCAGGGCATGTTCTGAGATATATAGAAAGATAAAATAAAAGAATCCCCGCCAAACAGAACCAGCAACAGACTTGTAGATTTAAAAGATCTTTATATAATCAACGATTCGGTTGCAATACCCTTTCCCAAGAATGATTATTTATGAATCATGTGACGCCTTGTATACAATCAAAAGAGGTGACGTCATAGGATTTTTAAATTAATTAATGTACAAAGAATAGGATCGTTTAAATTAAGGATTGTTAAAATGGGCATCGTTAAATTTATTTATATGTACGAAAAGATTTTAAAAAAATATAAACGTTTAGTGAAAAATGTAAATTATTTATAAAATTGTTAAAATAAACTAAGTAATAATTTAGTATTTAAATAATGAAAATAAGGTATCATTGATGTCTTCTACGATCGCTGTGGCGGCGGCTGTTTCTTCTTCTTTTTTACTGTTGTTGGAGGGAACTGGGCGGGTAGATACTATATCAGGACGGTCTTCTTTGTATGATGTAGTTATCATTTGGTTATTTTCAACGTTTAATTCGTGTTTATAACCGTTTAAAGTTTCATTATCCAAGAGCTAAATCTGATTACTGCAAGTCTTTATTTAGGCTTCAGATGTTATAGAAATTATAAATTAGACATTCACTAATTTATCAGACTGCGATATTTGTTGGATTGTTGTCCATTTGCAAGAAAACTTTCCTTCGTGATTAAACAAATAAATGGATAATCAAGACTTTGAGTTTCGCCTTTCTGACTTAAGTAATGATGATCGAGGCTAAGCGGAACTTTTATTCGAATGGTTCAAGGTTCATAGTGGATCAATAAGGCTTCAGACTTCAGATGTTATAGTAATTATAAATTAGATCTTTTATTTAAACAACAAGCCCCAAATCAACCGCAGAGTTTCCATGGTATATAAACCTTAAAGATACATTATGCAAGAACTAAATCTGATTATTGCAAGTCTTAATTAGGCTTCAGATGTTATTGAAATTATAAAATAGATCTTTATTCAAACAACAAGCCCCAAATCAACTCTGTGGACCCACGGATGGCTCGGCTACAGCTTGGATTTTAATAGGATTCTACTGATTGATTAAATCAAAAATGGCGCACCATGATGAGATTATTAACTGTTATGTTAACGTCATCTGTTAGATCCAGGCTAAATGATAAAGTGTACTTAGCGAGGCCACCGTTGAGCGATATTCCTAATGCCATTGAGAACTTTACTTGATAATCGAGATGATGTAGGTGGAGTTAACGCCTGTCACTCAAAAGATTGGCCACTGTCGGAGAAGGTGAAGATACATTTGGCCCCCATTTCTAGTCAAATATTACAATCAATCTCATCAACCAGATTAATAAATCTGAGGGTAAATATATCAAGGTGTGTAACAGTCTAATATTTCTCATACGATGTAGAGAAAATTGTTTGGTGCCGAAAGGATCCACCCTCAAGTCACCAACCCTTTGATTGTTTCCAAATGATTATCTCTGATTGTATATACATGTTTGTTTTTTTGTCCCATATTTTGTATATATAATGGTTGTCATTCTTTACTTGATAAAGACGGGAGAACCCTCGTCGAAACGTCGCTAAAATAAACTCTTCAAGTAACTTGTATTCTATATAATTGTGTCATTTGTTAAATATTACAACGCTAATAACTTTGTGCGGAATAAAGTAATTTGACAGAAATTGCCAATAAATTCTTCTTTCATCATCTATTTTTGAACTGTTATACAAATCTCCCATAATGTATCTTTAAGTATTGACGTTATATAATTGGTTTTGAATGAAAACAAGTCTTATCTCATTAATGTCTACTACATCGTTAAGACAGTTCATCACGTGCATTTTGCATACTATAGTTCATTGGCCAATCACGCTATTTGACTGACATTTCGCCTAATAGATTGGATGCAGCTATGGCGGGTGTGGCGCCAGGCAGGGTAAGCTTACTCTTCCGGACACCTGTTACCACTGCTTGTCGTGTATTTTTGTACACGAGGAGCAGTCCATTTGCTGATTACACTATTTTGCTTGAATACACTATTTTGCCTATAACGTTTTTAGGACTTCGAATTCTGAATTATGATTTGGATTGTTCGTACTTGGTTTTTATTTTATTAACCGATATCAACAATACACTTACAGCTTTCAGTCGAGTGTAAGTTAAGTAGGGAGGGTTATCGTACGTAGACGCTTCTTGTATAATTATGATGTATACTGTCTAAAGGGTCGAACATATTATAGTTATTACAACGTCAATGATTTCATGGTTTCATAACATTGGAATTCCATATTCGTATGTGAATCATGTCACCATAAACTCGTGTTACTTTATCTGAAGTCCATCGATTTGTGCCAAACAAAGCAGTAGCAATGAGATACATTGATCCAAAATAAATTAATTGAATTAGTTGAAATGGAATGAACTGCCCTTAAAGCAACGCTACGGCCTATACTACTCTTATTTTGAATTTCAACTGCCAAGGGTTATTTTACGTACACGCCAATGTGTACGCGGGGCCTCCTTTTCGTACCATCCGTTTAGTGGGAGGGATGGATAAAGGGGTTTAACATCAACTCGACACAAACTAGGTCATTTCGGGACAAACACATGGTTCATTTTTTTAAACAATTGGTTTGCTGTGTAGAGGTCTTAAGCAGTGGGGGGGGGGCAGAGAACCCGGTGAAACCCCACGAGGTTTGGCAGGCGACCCCACTCCTCGTCACGTACAACCGGGGAATCGAAACCACACCAGCTGACTCGTCGGCTCGGTGACATACATTATATAACAGCACGCACATGCTAACCATTCGAGAGAGAAAATGGGGTTTAACGTCCATTCGACACGTACTAGGTCATTTCGGGACTAACATATGGTGTAATTTTTTTTCAAAAACTCGCTTACGCGTATAGGTTCTTAGCAGTGGGAAGAAACCGGAGGACCCGGAGAAAACCCACGAGGTTGAACAGGTGACCCCACTCCTTGTCACGTACAATCGGTCAAACCGAATCCATGCTAGTTTACTCAATGACAGGCTTTATGATACAGCGCAGACGTGCTAACCATTCAGCCCCACCCACCTTAACCGTTTTGCCATCCAACCTCACTTATATTCTTTTGAGTCAAATACATAGTACAGAAAGTTAAAATACGTGACTATGTCATCTAATGTATTTTCATCACAACGTAATGATCGAGGGTGAAATGTCATCAGTATGATTTATTATAGTCCTTCAATCTGTTTTACAGAGAATTACTTACGAATTATCTCCGTCAGACTCACAGATGACTTCAACACGTGCATTGACTTCACGAGCCGTTAGTCATTGGCTCAACGGCTCGTGTGTTGTTTACATAACACCTAACTGCTTCGGGCAAAATGATGCCTTTTACTCATTTTAATACCCATTTACACTAAATAGGAAATATTTTTTAACTACAGATACTTCAAACGTCTTTATTTATTTTTCTTATACTTCAAAAAAATGTTTTAGAATTTATTTTGTCGGAGGAAAAAAGTTAATATTTTGCCGAATTAAGACGCATAGATGCCATCTTTATCAGTGATACTAGCGGCCAAGCGAATATTCACTGCAGGATCAGTTTGAAAGTCCTTGTCTAGCTTTCTGTTTCTTGTTGAATGTTACAAAACTGATCCCGCACGAGCCATTGAGCCAATGTGACTGACGCCACGTGAAGTCAATGCACGTGTTGAAGACAGTCATCTGTGACAGAGATAATTCGTAAGTAATTCTCTGTAAACAGATTGGCATGTTACATCCGTAAAACTAACTATTTGTTAACTATGGGAACTGATTTAAAGTATCTAATGCAGATGTTCAGTAATATGATGTTCCGTTCTTTGATGTATAGGGTATTTCAGAGTTGTCTTAACGAATTTCAAAACAAATGCGTATAGTAGTTCTTTTTTGTCAGGACTACGTCGACATAAAATTGCCCATGCATGATTGCTTAGCTGCAGCTATATGCAGTACAATGTTTAGTGTTTCGGTGTTCGAATCTTGTCTGGATTAATACATTTTTAATGGAAAATATGCGTGACATTGTGAAAATTGAGGAAGGAATGCGGGTCATCCAATTCCATAAAAAACATAATTTATCTTATGGCAATAACTACAATAACTAAATATCATCGACTAGATTCACTGGCTTTACGTGACAAGGAGTAGGGTTGCCTTCCAACCTTGTGGGTTTTCTCCTGCGCCCCCCCCCCCCCCCTGCAAGCGAATTATTGAAAGTAAATTAAAAACCATATGTTAGTTCTGAAATGACCTAGTTTGAGTGGATGTTAAACACCATTTCGCTCTCACATGTTCTATTTAATATATAGACGAAGAAAGGATTTCGAATGTCTGTATTTCATCTTTAATCTTCTGTTATCGTTGGGAGTTTAGTCAAATTGAAGAAATAAATCCGAAAGAGTTGCTTATTTTGTTGGTTTTCTTATATTTACTAAGGGTAGCTCTGTCGGGAACATTGTCGAGATTATATGGTACAATTTGAAATTATTCGGGTTTTTTTTCTCAGGGGCATATGACCCCACCTTATTCAGCCAGGGGCGACAGGTAACATTATACTATTGCACCTCTCTACAGATAGAATCCTAGGGGGAACTCAAAGACACCGACTGAATAGAAAGTTCAGTCCACAAATAGATTTTCGTGTCAGTGCATGTTGCAAAATCTTGAACAGCAAGAAACAGTGTCGATCGAGACTTTCGGGTGAAAACAACCCGAGGCTCAAGCCCCGAAGACAGAATCGAAATAATCGAAGTAGTATCAGTCATTCCTGGTAATTTCACACTTACCCTTCACACATGATCGAGCGTAAAATAGGTAGGCCTACTCAACTATATATTTCTATGACTGCACAAATATAATCGATATTTTATAGATCGGTAACATACTCAAGGGATATAATTGTCTCGTAATGTGTAATAGCAAGGGTAGTTTACTAACTCATTAGTAACTTTAAAAGTACATATTTAACACAGTGTTCATCACATAGCAACACAATGATAGCGTTTTGCATTCTTTAGATAACAAACTGTTGGGGTTTTTTTAGTGCTTAACGTCCACTTCCACCGAAGTTGATATCGCAGACAAGTTGTCTTTATTTTCATTTTATTGTCTTAGAGCCTGAGATGACCGGCAGCAAGAACTCGAAGAGCAGCACTCTAGACCAGTAGGTAATCCCGAACCTCCAGATAAAAAGCTGACAGTTTTCGCTATAATAGTTATAACAAACTATAATGAAAATGAAATTTATTGAAGATTTCAGTCAAATTACTTCATTTTGAGCGGTGTTACAATAATAAACAAAGTCCCGATTATCTATTTTTTTATTAAACCATTAACTGTCAATCGTATTTAAAGGGATTGAAAAACCAAAAGTACTTGAAGATCTAGAAAATTGATTATGGGCCGGGCATGTAAATAAATGTCTAATTTATGGTTAATATAACATTAAAATTTAAGGTCCAATCATAGATCTACATCATACATATTTATCTCTTGGATAGTACAACTTTAAAGATATATTATTTCCCTGAGCTTAATTAGTTCAGATAGTACAACGTGGAATCTCATTGGTTAAAGGCATATGTTAGGCAGAAAACGATAGCCGCGTCCTATCATGGATATAGCCTCTGTTTATGGGAAGAGGAGGCGGGATCTTGAACGGATGGTCACGAAATACTGAGAATTGATAGGATGCATTCTCGCATGCCAATGCTTCACAGCAAATTTGAAAAGGATTCTTCTCACTGTACCCGCTATCGTGTTCACATGCCAATTATTGACGGACGGGTGGACGGACAAAGGCTACGACAGATTAATATGCCTACACCGTTGTTTTGAAAATATTTGGCATACATATGTTCATGGTTAGGGCGAGATCTATAGCGTATTCGGTACAAAAATATGTGTCCTGTCGCCATATTACTAGTAATGGAGGTATTGTTTGATTTCTGATAGAATAGTAGTCTCCATTAATAGCTCGTCAGGCTATACAGTTTTAAGGGGTTTTTAGGAAGATAGTAGTCTCCATTAATAGCTCTTAAGGCTATTTTGTTTTGTAATCGGGAAATATGCCTTGTCATCTATTGTCTGAAAATCACGGCCATAGTTTTGAAGTGTTTTGTTAGGAAAAAGAGAATTCCAATAAGAGTATCTCTCCAGGATATCCATTAATTCGGAAACAATCCATTAATTGGAACAAATGATGGGTACCGTAATCTGCGTTTTCTTAAAGATCATATTTCTGCAAGTGATTAGAAAGGCAATATATAATTATACACATCTACCTCTAGTTGGCCAGACAACTCATACCTAGTTCAAAAATATACTGTGGGTGGTTGTGTGTGTGTGTTGGGTGGGGTGATGGAGTATCCTTTTGTACCAACGGCTTGTACGATGATTGTGTAAATTGCCGGTAAAATGAAGAGATGAAATACGAGTGTAGCGTCCTAATTTAACTGCACCACATTCGTTAATAAAGATAGTAAGCTGGCACTGCCAGGCAGGATACGCCCACATTTTCGAGAGATGGATAGAGGACAAGCAATACCGAAAGTGATTTTTCCTACAACCAAAGGCCATAATTCATTAAGTTACATTTTGATATGCGCAAATATCAAAAAGAATCAAGATCTTTAGGTTATAAACATGCATTTTGCGTATAAACAGGGGGCCATAATTCAGGAAGTTACGATTCAATATGCGCAAATATCGAAAGGAGTCAAGATCTGTGGGTAATAACCATGCATTTCAAGTTTCATTAAAATCGAATTACAATTGTGACCTCTACAGGGCCCACAACTTTAATTTGCCATATTTTTACACTGTTCGCGTACAAACAGCGGCCATTTTGTCTGGCAATTATGGTCGATATTCTAGATATTCGAACTCAACCTTCCGTAGGGTGTAATGGTGATAGAGTCAAACGTTTTTTTAAATTGGATATTAATTGTGACCTCCAGAGGGACCACAAGCTAAACAAAGGCGATTTTGCGTATAAACAAGGGCCATAATTTAGGAAGTTACAATCCAATATGCGCAAATATCAAAAGGATCCAAGCTCCTTGGGTTATAACCATGCATTTCAAGTTTCATCAAAATCGAATTAAAATTGTGACCTCTACAGGATCCACAACCTTGATATATCATTTTTTAACAGTATTCGCGTACAAACGGCAGCCATTTTGTATGGCAATTTTGGTCCGATTTGCCCGAAATTCGAACTCAATTTCTTTAGTGTGTAACGGTGTTATAATCAAACGGTTTTTCAAATCGGATAATAATTGTGACCCCCAAAGGGACCACAAGCTAAATAAAGAAGATTTTGTGTATAATCAGGGGCCATAATTCAGGAAGTTACAATCCAATATGCGCAAATATCGAAAGGAACCAAGCTCTTTGGGTTTTGCGAATAATCAGGGGCCATAATTCAGGAAGTTACAATCCAATATGCGCAAATATCGAAAGGAACCAAGCTCTGTGGGTTATAACCATGCATTTCAAGTTTCATCAAAATCGAATTAAAATTGTGACCTCTACAGGGTCCACAACCTTGATATACCATTTTTTACCAGCATTCGCGTACAAACGACGGCCATTTGGTATGGCAATTTTGGTCCGATTTGCCCGAAATTCGAACTCAACCTTCCTTAGTGTGTAATGGTGAGATAATCAAATGGTTTTTCAAATCGGATAATAATTGTCACCTCCAAAGGGACCACAAGCTAAACAATGGCGATTTTGCGTATAATTAGGGGCCTTAATTCAGGAAGTGACGATCCAATATGCGCAAATATGGAAAGGAACCAAGATCTTTGGGTTATAAACATGCACGACAAGTTTCATCAAAGATAGTAAGCTGGCACTGCCAGGCAGGATACGCCCACATTTTCGAGAGATGGTTAGAGAACAAGCAAAATCGAAAGTGATTTTTCCTACAATCAAAGGCTATAATTCATTAAATTACAATTTGATATGCGCAAATATCGAAAAGAATCAAGATCTTTAGGTTATAAACATGCATTTCAAGTGTCATCAAAATCGAATTAAAATTGTGACTTATACTGGGTCCACAACCTTGGTATACCATATTTTAACACTATTATCTAACACTATTAGCGTACAAACGGTGGCCATTTTGTCTGGCAATTATGGTCCGATTTCCCTGAAATTCAAACTCAACCTTCAGTATGGTGTAACGGTGATAGAGTCACGTTTTTTAAATCGGATAATAATCGTGACCCCTAGAGGAACCACAATCTAAACAAAGGCGATTTTTCGGACAATCAGGGGCCATAATTCAGGAAGTTATGATCTGATATGTGAAAATAACGAAAGGAACAGTATTCGCGTACAAACGGCAGCCATTTTGTATGGCAATTTTGTTCCGAAATTCGAACTCAACATTCCTTAGGGTGTAACGGTGATATAATCAAACGATTTTTTAAATCAGATAATAATTGTGACCTCCAGAGGGACCACAAGCTAAACAAAGACGATTTTGCGTATAATCAGGGGCCGTAATTCAGGAAGTAACGATCCGATATGCGCAAATATCGAAAGGAACCAAGATCTTTGGGTTATAACCGTGCATTTCAAGTTTCATCAAAATTAAATTAAAATTGTGATCTCTACAGGGTCCACAACCTTGATATACCATTTTTTAACAGTATTCGCGTACGAACAGCGGCCATTTTGTATGGTAATTTTGGTCCGATTTTTCCGAAATTTGAACTCTACCGTCCTTAGGGTGTAACGGTGATATAATCAAACGATTTTTTAAATCGTGGCTTGATGACTTCTCAGCCTCGTGGAATTACTCCGGGTACTCCGGTTTCCTCCCATAGGAAAGACCCCTGCCCGTGGATAAAGATGAAAAAAATAAGACAATTTGTCTGCTATATTACCTTTTTGTTAAAACAATATTTATTGATTATTAGGATTAGGAAACAGGCAAAGCCTATATAATCCCTCCCCCTAAAATTTAAACATATAACGTAATAAAAGAAAGGAATTATGTACACTATTTACAATATAATATATAAATATAACTATATTTAATCAATCAGTCAATTGCACCTGCATTCAAAGTGGGCTAATAATATTGGTATTTAAATATATGGTATTTAAATAATATCAATAATAATTATGTATACATACACATACGTACATATACATGTATATACAGACATACATCTACACACACATACTAGTATCTATAAATAATACTAAAACTATTAAAAATTAAAATCGTTTTGTAATTTCTATGAAATTATGGACTATTGAGGATATGGAGTAGTTGGTAGCATTGGCGAGTTCGGAAGATCCAGAAAGTCGTAGTTTTATGTTTCTCTGCTGTGTTGAGAGGGGCTCAATTGTTATCCGTCGCTCATCAAAATAGAAGGGACAAACTAGTAGATAATGATAACTGTCTTCGAATTGATCTCCACAGTTACATGAAGGATTTTGATGAATATGCCTAAGAAATTTGTGACCGTTTAAATCGCTCATATTAAGGCGGAGTTTTGACTGAATTATTTTATATTTTCTAGTGCCATGATAACAAAAGTTTGGAGGTAAAGTATCAGATTTAGAGAGATATGTTTTGAAAGAACTAAGGGAGGGTAAATGTTTGACCGTAACAGGTAGAGAGTTCCAGAGTCTGACTGCAGATGGAAAGAACATGTTATAGAAGAGCGAAGTTCGGCAATAGAATTCAGGGATATTGTTATTACGAAGACTATAGGAAGTAGATCTAGGTGGAATAAGAGCAGAGAGATAATCTGGGGTTGAATTATTTAAAATTTAGTACATCAAAAAAAGCTTATGTCGCCTGCGTCTCTCACGAAGTGTAATGAAACCGGTTTCACTATATAGATCGGAATGGCTGGTTCCCTTTACAGTCCGCCCGGGCAGCGGCTGACGGCCTACTCCTATATCGAATTCCAACTGCCAATGGATCTTTTATGTGCACGCCAATGTGTACATGGGACCTCGGTTTTTCGTCCCGTCCGAACGACTAGATAGCTGTCCTTGTCGAGCCATCCGTTCTGCATCACTGACAAGGGGAAACCACACAGGAAAATCTAAATAAACCTTCTCGGCCAATCCAGGGATCGAACACTCGACCTCCAGGCTAGCGAGCAAGCGCCTTACCCACTTAGCCATGTGACAGATATAGAAAAATCTTCCTAGTACACGATGATCGTGTGGGTTGGGATCGCCTGGCGTGATCCTATGTGGCTTGGTGATACGGTCGACTTCTCAGCCTCGTGGATTTACTCCGGGTACTCTGGTTTCATCCCATAGGAAAGGCCCCTGTCCGTGGGATAATGATAATACAGAAAAATAAGACAATTTGTCTGCTATATTACCTTCTATGGAAGCGGACGTTAAAAACACAAAGAACAACAAACAACAAAGATGGTCATCATATACTTCTCCCCCAAGAGATAAGGGGGCCATTGCTTTATATAAGCTTTATGGAAATAGTTTTTGTACTGAATGGTGTAATTGAGACAGGGTGTCTTCCAGTCAGAGATGCCGGACCAAAATCGGGGTCTCGTGTATACATTTGCCGCATTGATGTGTGCACATAAAATAACCCTTGACAGTTGGAATTGTAAATAAACGTTGGCCGTATAATGCCGCTATCCGGGAAAACTGCATGGTGTATGCCAGTCTTCATTGGCCCAGTCGGTGCAGAATCGCAGGGAGCTGCACCCCATTTCATCTCCTTGCTTTTTTCGGTTTCCTAGTCACCATTAGCGCTGATATTATACCCTATGTTATTTCATTTCTTCCAAGATATTGATCATTTTCTTTTTCATTGCTCCTTACATTCTGATGCACATAAAATATTTATAAATTTTTACCAGCGAATTTTATCAATACACATAATCTTGTATATTGTGCAAGCAGCAGTCATAGTGTAAAAGTCACCAGGACCAGTTGACCAACGTATGTGAGCCGTGTATAAACTTGATTCTTGAATATTATGTGAGCCGTGTGTAGACGTGATCGGTGGATGTTATTATTATAGGCCTTCACTCGAGGGTCTGTGTTAAGTCTAACAGTATGGACCAAATCGGTAGATGTTTTTAATAATGTTAGCCTTTTGGCAAAGGTTAACGGAATCATGTTACTGACCTTCTCTAGTAAGGCAGTGTTGTGGAAGATTTCACCTAACTATAGTCCGGACGTGTTTGATATATAATCTCGATGGATTATTGTTGGGTAGTGTGCCTTTGATTTTTCCAGGGTGGGTGTGGTCGTATCACCCTTGGGGAAAATTAAATATTCAATATGGCGGCCAACGATTGAGGAAAAATACATAAAAAAATCATTTTTCACCGTCCTAGTTCGTGTAATATATCGTTTTATATGTTTTCTGGGTTGCTGAGCACTAAACCGGGCATATTTTTAACATCAGACCAACATAAATAAAATGGCCGACCAAAATGGCGGATGAGGTACAAGAATTTCATATTTTGCCCTACTAACTCGAATCGGACATGTTTTTAACATAATACCCATCATTGAGGCAAGAAATAGAGAAAAAAACGTGCACGCAGCTTGATTTATGATAAATCATTCCAGAAATTTCAATTTTAGCTAAAACTATAAGTCACATTTTAGCAGCCATGGGTGTCCTCTTTAATAATGGCTACTAAAAGCAGTTATACAAAACCTTTTTATACAATTTTCTGGTTCAGCCATAGTTCGACTGCTGGACTTTGTGCACAGCGCAGTTGCAATGTTAAACTCAATTCACGGGATTAAATATCATTTGCTAATGTTTTTATTTTCTCACACTTGGATCAATACCGTAACCCTTTTGTTATTTGTATGAATTTGAACAGGAACAAAAATTCGCTAGTGCTCAGATTGGTACCAGATGGTACCTGATGTTTAAATAAAAGTTATAAAATGCGGGTTGCAATCCGAGCCGCTATGTCAAAGCGGCCGTTGTGGCTGTAAAAAGTCAGAATTATCATGTTTTGATTTTTGTTCCTGTTCCAATTCACACAAATGCTTCAATTCCGTCTCAGTGGAAATTGCTTTAATCAATCATATGATTTACAGATCGTATCTTTTTGTTACTTAATAGTTTTAGCTAAAATTGAAATTTCTGGAATGATTTATCATAAATCCAGCTGTGTGAACTTTTTTGTCTTCTATTTTCCGCCTTTATGATGGGTCTTATGTTGAAAATGTGTCCGATTTCGAGTTAGTAGGGCGAAATATGTAATTCTTGTACCCCCCGTCGCCTTTTTTGGCCGCCATTTTAATTATAATGGTCGGGTGTTAAAAATATGCCCTATTTAGTGTTGAACGACCCCGAAAACATATAAAACGATATATTACACAACCTAGGATGGTGAACAATAATTTTTTTTGTATTTTCCCCACTTCTTTTGGTCGCCATCTTGAATATTTAATTTTCCCCAAGGGTGACACGACCACACCCACCTGGGAAAAATCAAGGGGACCCTACCCAACAGAAATCCACCGAGAAACATTCTATATCAGGCAAAAGTGGGTTCAGTGATAATTTGGCATTTGACATCCGGACTACTATGGTACAACGTCAACAAGCCTAGCAGTATAGCAGCGAAGTCAATGGTGTACAGTGTGATGTCGATGTTGCAGTACCATTACCAGGCGTAACGCGGATATAAAGACTAATTGCTTACCTTGATTGTAATAATGTCCATTCCTATTTATGAATTAGCATATATCCATTATTTATTGTAACAGTTAAAGTCATAAAATGTAAATTGTATGTCCATATTATTAATAGAACACAGGTTAAACGAGGTAACTTTATCAAATTCATGACTTCTCGTCACTTGCCGTCGTACTCGTAGAAGTGTCAACATTGAACATGTCGTATTCATGAACCATAATTACAGTTTATGTGGTTAAGACGCTTATTTCATTAATTGTTGTGTTAGGAATAACTTGATAAATCATTCTCCATCGCGGTTTTGTAATACGTAATTTAATATGACTAGAGATACGGATTGGCATAGGGACTATATTGCACCACGTCACTTAGCGAATGTTCCGCATGACGCGCTGTTGTGCAGTTTTGTTGATGTTTTTAATTGTTTAATACTTCTTTGAATTGCATATTCTTAGTTTCAAAATGTACATAAATTTGATTAATGTAAAAAGGCAACAAAAGGGCAAGTTGATATTGGGGAAATAATGTTTTATGTATGATTTCAAATATTGCGCCGAACAGGCCTCGAAAAGGGCAAACAATAGTTAGTCGCGACGTTCACGTGACACCCTGGTAAGGCTTATAAATAGAGCTCAGGAACGGCAATATGGCAGATAACGTCCCAACGTCCTACGGGAAAGACTTGTCCCCTTAAGTAGTCTTAAGCAGTTTAAAGCAGCTTTATATCGTGTATTAAATTCTACAGTTTAAATATATCGATTTATTAGAAGTCCGAGGGTGAGATAAATACGAAATAGTAATTACCTAGACCAGTAATGTATGACGACTTTAGGCTTCCGTAAGGCTCTGGGTACTACCGGTTGTTTGTCACTGCGCGGTACGCTAAATATGGAACACCGTTAAAGACACTGTAAGACGTTATCTCCCACCACGCCGGACGCCATTTCACTATTTTTATATTTATTTCCACTATGTTGTTATATTTTTGGACGATTTATTCCGTCGGCACCGTATATACATGTAGTCTGTATTAACTGTTTATCACGCTTTAATAGTTCCGCCTTCTATACCACAGTTTACTACTTTAACCGTCTTCTATTTCGAGCATCACCCATTATTTATCTGGTTTCGCCTTTCAGAATTATATATAAAATCTCGTGTTAATTAATTGTCTCTTACGTAGATGTACAGATTACTTTATATTTTTTTTTGAATCAATTTATTCTTGTCATGACGATATGATTGGCCAATATTCCAGTATAAATTGAGAGTAATCCAGTGAATGTTTATCTTTACTTAGAAACAGAGTGGTGTTATCTTTCAATCCGCAGGTAATATATTTTACATTTATTATGAATGAATTGTGATTTAAAGGAGCCAATTCTTTAATCTTTAGCACCTAGAAATTGGTACAAATGGGTCGCAACGCATATAATAGTGTAATATGAATGTATATAAACTGATCTACTTTTATTGTCATTTCTAATGAGCTATATTCTTCTATGGGATATTTTTAGCCTAGTCCACCGAATCGCTTCATTGCAAATGTCACATGGAAGCATTCTGACACGCGATGCATGTGTCAATGTTCATTTTGTCCTAAATATTGGATACCAGAAGCCCATCTTTTCGCAGTGAGTAGTCGTGTTGCAATGTCGCAGACTGTAAATGATGGCGAGTTAAGATACTTGCCTCATGTAATCGCACTTCAGCAGCAGCGGTCGGGATATATGATTCCAATTGAAGAACCTATTAATCACTCCGACGTTATACACAGTCAGTGTGGTAGCTCAGTCTGTAAGGTAATGAATAACTAACCAAGCAGTTTGGGTTCGATTTCGACGTTTCCTGGTTGTCAGTGGTGAAACACGGATAGCTTGGCATTGGACAACGTCTAGGAGTTCGGATTAGACGTAACATAAACCTTGCCAGGCGGAATTGACAATGAGAAGGAGGAAGTAACACAGTCAATTGCGGGCACAAACTCATTTTATTTTTTATTGGAGATCTAAAAATAACATTTTCACAGAAATATATTTATCTTTTAGGAATGAACACGACAGAGAGCTATGCTTTCTTTCCAGAAACAACGAAAGCCGCATTACGATATTACTCCAACCAAAGAAAAGAATATTATGTGCTTACGGTTGAAGAAATGGAAACATGGCGTTTCACATTTTATTGTTTCGTGATGCCTATAACCATTGTCATTGGTCTAGCTGGAAATGTCAGCAGTTTTGTGGTCTTAAACCGAAAAGCCCTGCGTTCAACACAGACTCTGGTTCTTCTTGCTCTTACGTTTACGGATACCGTAAATTTATTGTCGGCGCTGTGGTTTTGCGTAACGTTCACTGCCAAATATTTCTATCGAGAGGAAATCGAAAATCTTTTGAATTTCATTTATCCCTATATTGGCTCTTACTTTCGTGTCATTTGGGGTCGGGCTTCATGTTTATTGGTTGTAGTGATCAGTGTGGAGCGTTGCATCATGGTGATTGCTCCACTACGGGCAAAGATCATCTGGACCAGAAAGGTCGCTATAGTCGGCATTGCCATCAGCTATGTATTGCCGTCAATCATACTCATTCCGAACCTTTTGGAATACAAATCGGAAAGAATATATGAACAAAACTCAACGGATTATAAAGTTGGCCTGCGTCTGACTGAACTAGGACAAGATCGAGATTTGTACGGTATCATGTACAACGTTGGTATTGCGGTTCTGCGATACATTCCTACTTTGATCGTAATGTGTGCAAATGTTGCTATCAGTATTGGCTTGTGGTACCATACAGTGCAGCGAAGAAAGCTTACAGAAGGAGCAGTATCCAAGATGTCGTCTAATGACCTCCAGATAACAAAAACGCTTCTGATCATATCACTAGTGTTCTTCTTCACCACGACGCCTGGCACCCTCATCCTCCTTATCCAGAACATCGATCCGGAATATAACTACCCGTTTTTCCGGAACAACGCCTACAATGCAGCGTTCATTGTCTCTTACTGGTTGGAAATTCTGAATTCTTCTATTAACTTCATCATTTATATCATTTCAAACAAGGGATTCAGAAAGGAGTATAAGGGATTACTGTCGTGCTGTTCCCAGAAGATGCCACGGAATAAACATACCCTGAAATACAGTTCAAAGACGACCAGTTCATCAACATTACCAAAGGACGATGATAGCCTAGCAACTCAACAAGTATAGATGTAGGGTATAAAGGCTCAGCCAGTATGTCACAGGCCCGTAGCCAGGGGGTGGCTCGAGGGGGGGGGGGTCAACTGCCCTCCCAATACTGAGTCTTGCCCCCCCCCCCCCCAATATCACAAGAAAATTGGCCTTTACCGCAAAATTCATGCAGATGCCCATGCTAGTTGGCCCTCCCGAAAACATCTTTGCCCCCCCCCCCCAAAAAAAACCCCAACTTACTGGCTACGGGCCTGGTATGTCATCTAGGTGTCATAAGTTCGCGAATTATGGTTGCACAACTGTTTCGTGTATTTCTAGTAGGTTTTGCTCGTTCTGCGGACCCGCGATCGAGCAAAACACTTTTTTTAAAACCAGTATCTAGGTTACTTCTGTATGTTTCACAATATGTATATATGTAACTGTAACACTGATGGTTTACTTATATTTTTAACAGTAATTGCAGGAGGACCGCACTACACACCCCGCTCTCGTAATAATACAGGCTTCATTGGGGATGACAAATCAAACAAAGATTTACAGGACAGACGCAATAATGCGATAGCTCTTGACGGCAAGCGTCTGTCAGAACTAGAACGTCAGAAAATTAACAAAAAGGTGTATTGTATACCCTAACTAGTACTATTGTGGACTTTGGTACTGGTTTCACAAAACGTCTCGGCACAAGTTAAGAATTTACTCACCAATCACTGAATAATGAGAAATATCTTTGATCCAGAAACACAAAAAAAGTGCACAAAGTTTCTTATCAATGTATTTGATACGTTAAAACAACATAACTTGGACCATTTAAGTAAAAATAAGGCAAAGAATTTTGAGTAAAATCTTAACTTAAGTCCGAGAATGTTTTATAAGTTCACAAAGCATTCTCAGACTTAAGTTGAGAAGTTACTCAACTTTCAATCACTGTTTATGAAAAATATCTTTGATCCAGAATCACAAAACTTGCACATAGTATCTCATTGGGGTATTTAATATATTAAAACAACAATATTTTTTTATATATATAAAAGTCTTTAATTTAGTTAAAATAAGGCGAACAATTTTGAGTCAATTCTCAACTGAAGTCTGAGAATGCTTTGTGAACTCGGGACCTGATAATCGTTGTTTAGACACTACCCTGGATACCAACCACTAAAAACGACCAGGGAAAGAGTCTGACATTTCCAAATAGTGCTTAGTAAGACTGATTACGATAACTGTATTTTCAAGATTAAATTGTTTATAATATTTATTTTGTTACCACCAGATTAGAGGTAGGAACTTCCTGTTAACAATATACCGATAGTTCTACCTAGATTGCTTATTAATAAAGATAGTTATAACCAATGTCATGCCGTTTTGTTTACAAACCAAATAATTTGTTTGGTTTTGATACGCCCACATTTTCATCTGGCCGTATATTTTAGTCGCCCCTGTCCGTCCGTCCACAATTACAGGTTACAATTCTTATCCGATTTGGACGAAACCTGAAATATAGGTTTATCTCGACTGCTTTCGATAATGATATTTATTGGAACGAAACTTCGTGGATTATGGCCCCTGGTTGAACGAAAAATAACGTTTTTATACGCCCACATTTTCATGTGGACGTATTATGTCGTCGCCCCTGTCCGTCCGTCCATCCACAATTGTTTGTGGACTCTACAGTTCACAATTCTTGTCGGATTTTAACGAAACTTGAAATATAGGTTTATCCCCAAAAGATCTCGGCTGCTTTCGATATTGGCATGTATCGGATCAAAACTTCATGGATTATGGCCCCTGATTGTACGAAAAATCACGTTTTTAGCTTGTGGACCCTATGGAGGTCACAATTTTGAACCGATTTTGATGAAACTTGACATGCATGTTAATAACCCAACGATCTTGGTTCCTTTCGATATTTGCGCCTATCGAAACGTAATTTCCTGAATTATGGCCCCTGATTGTCCGAAAAATCACCTATTTTAGCTCGTGGTACCTCTGGAGGTCAAAATTATTATCCGATTTGTAAAACCGTTCTATTATGTCACCGTTACACCCTAAGGAGGGTTGAGTTCAAATTTCGGAAAAATCGGACCAAAATTACCATACAAATTGGCCGCCGTTCGTACGCGAATACTTCTAAAAAAATGGTATATCAAGGTTGTGGACCCTGTAGAGATTACAATTTTAATTTGATTTTGATGAAACTTAAAATGCATGGTTATAACCCTAAGATCTTGGTTCCTTTCAATATTTGCGCATATCGGATCGTAACTTCCTGAATTAAGGCCCCTGATTATACGCAAAATCACCTTGGTTTAGCTTTGTGGTCCCTCTGGAGTTAACAATAATTATCCGATTTAAAAAAATCGTTTGATTATATCACCGTTACATCCTAAGAAAGGTT
Source organism: Patella pellucida (assembly GCA_917208275.1). NCBI lineage: Eukaryota > Metazoa > Mollusca > Gastropoda > Patellidae > Patella > Patella pellucida. Next base: position 14,386,239 of record OU795039.1, read on the forward strand.
GAGTTCGAATTTCGGAAAAATTTGACCAAAATGGCCGCCATTCGTACGCGAATACGGTTAAACAATGGTATATCAAGGTTGTGGACCCTGTAGAGGTCACAATTTTAATTCGATTTTAATGAAACTTGAAATGCATGGTTATAACCCAAAGATCTTGGTTCCTTTCGATATTTGCGCCTCTCGGAACGTAATTTCCTGAATTATGTCCCCTGATTGTCCGAAAAATCACCTATTTTAGCTTGTGGTACCTCTGGAGGTCACAATTATTATCCGATTTGAAAAACCGTTCCATTATGTCACCGTTACACCCTAAGGAGGGTTGAGTTCAAATTTCGAAAAAATCGGACTAAAATTACCATACAAAATGGCCGCCGTTCGTACGCGAATACTGTTAAAAAATGGTATATCAAGGTTGTGGGCCCTGTAGAGATCACAATTTTAATTCGATTTTGATAAAACTTGAAATGCATGGTTATAACCCAAACATCTTGGTTCCTTTCGATATTTGCGCATGTCGGATCGTAACTTCCTGAATTATGGCCCCTGATTATACGCAAAATCTGGAGGTTACAATAATTATCCGATTTAAGAAATCGTTTAATTATATCACCGCTACACCCTAAGGAAGGTTTGACTCTATCACCGTTACACCCTGCGGAAGGTTGAGTTCGAATTTCTAGAAAAATCGGACCATAATTGTCAGATAAAATGGCCGCCGTTTGTACGCGAATAGTGTAAAAATATGGTATATCAAACTTGTGGACACTGCAGAGGTCACAATTGTAATTCGCTTACGATGTAACTTGAAATGCATGTTTATAACCTAACGATCTTGATTCTTTTCGATATTTGCGAATATCAAATTGTAACTTAATGAATTGTGGCTTTTGATTGTAGGAGAAATCACTTTCGGTATTGCTTGTTTTCTATCCATCTCTGGAAAATATGGGCGTATCCTGCCTGGCAGTGCCGAACGAAGTTGGGGAGGGATATTGAAACGGGGTTCTAGCGCCCGTCTGTCCGTTCTTACTCACTCAGTATACATGTACATCCCGAAACAAATACGTTCATTAAAAATAACGGCAAGTTAACCGGGCTTCCATTAACAGACTTTTTCTCTGTTAAAGAAAAGGGCCCCTTAACAAGTCGTTATAAGTTAACAGAGCTTTGAACATTGGGTCCCAGACGTTTTGGTAAAAGTTATTTTCCTTTTCAATACTCGACTGATAGGCTATAAGTGTTTTCTTTATATCGGTTAAGAGGAAAAACTTTTTCGGTTCCAAGGATATGCTCAGACATACTCGGAGTAAACATAAACATCATTTTCTGAATATTATTTTATAAAGTAAATACGTTTTTTTTTAAATCTATACTCAGACATACTGTAAACAAGAAAATCAATTAGTGATTTTTTTTATAAAGTAAATACGGTTTGTTTGTTGTTTTTTTTTTTTAAATCTGTTGTTTTATTTAGATTTAATATACTCTTATACCGACAACTATTACATATAAACCTTTACTGTAACAGAACGAGTTTAACATATTTAGAAATCGGTCCGATGTTTTTGTTAGAATTATTTCCCTTTCCAATTTCTCAAAGAAGATTATTTGAATCGTTTTAATAAGCCCGCTTATTGCGGCTACCTGATATCAAATAACTGCACCCGAGACATCGTTATGGCTTCGTGACGAGTAATTCACGTAGAGCTCCCAGTGTACTCTGAGTTTATATTTTTTAGTTTATAAAATTTCGGGAAATTTATAATTATTTAAGTTTTTCAAAACTGCTGGAAATCAAGTATTTTTATGTTAAGTTGGGAGTTTATGTGTTTTACTTTAGTTTATAAAACTGATGTTGATCAAGTATTTTATTTACGCGAGTACAATAATTTTTGTTAAATTCTTCCATTTTTTTTTTTTAAAATTCTTACAATAATTTTTTTTTTAAATTCTTACAATAATAAATTTTTTAAAATTCTTACAATAATTCTTTTTTATTTTTTTAAATTCTTACAATAATTTTTTTTTAAAATTCTTACAATATTTTCTTTTGAATTCTTACAATACCCACGTCTTTAGCTACACCAGTGTCCTGTATTTATGTAATTTAACATATTTAGAAATCGGTCCGATGTTTTTGTTAGAATTATTTCCCTTTCCAATTTCTCAAAGAAGATTATTTGAATCGTTTTAATAAGCCCGCTTATTGCGGCTACCTGATATCAAATAAATGCACCCGAGACAACGTTATGGCTTCGTGACGAGTAATTCACGTAGAGGGCCCAGTGTACTCTGTATTGCTGTGTGCGCGTCTCCGCCCAATTAAAGGAGTTTATATATTTTAGTTTATAAAACTTCGGGAAATTTATAATTATTTAAGTTTTTCAAAATTGGTGGAAATCAAGTATTTCTATATTAAGTTTGAAGTTTATGTGTCTTACTTTAGTTTATAAAACTGATGTTGATCAAGTATTTTATTTATGCGAGTACAAATTTTTTTGTTAAATTCTTACAATTTTTTTTGGTAAAATTCTTACAATATTTTTTTTTAAAATTCTTACAATATTTTTTTTTAAAATTCTTACAATATTTTTTTTTAAAATTCTTACAATATTTTTTTTTAAAATTCTTACAATATTTTTTTTTTTAAATTCTTACAATATTTTTTTTTAAAATTCTTACGAGATTTTTTTTTTAAATTCTAACAATCATTTTTTTTTAAAATTCTTACAATAATTTTTTTTTAAAATTCTTACAATAATTTTTTTTAAAAATTCTTACAATATTTTCTTTTGAATTCTTACAATACCCACGTCTCCCGAAAGATTCCAGAACGTCTTTAACTACACCAGTGACCTGTATTTATGTAATTGAAATAGATTAAAAAGCAAACCAGATTTATTTTCTTGTACGAAACTGTCTCTTCAGTTAAAGATAGATTGATTTCCACTTTTTAAAAGTAGCAACACTGATTTTTGCCGATTTTGGTCTTCTTGTGGAAGGGAAAACAAAAGTGTCCTTTGGCATTTGGTTGTTTGCATGTTAATTAATATCTAAAGTATTTCATAGATGAAATATCAGACATCAAAGAAAGGGCATTACTTCAAGAACGTGGTCTCCCAGTTGCAGTTGATATTTAAAATTGTGTATGCGATACCCTTGCTAGAGCATTTATAAAGCACGTAAAGGTCACAATGGTTATTCAGGTTGTGATAAGTGCACCCGGAGTGGTTATCAACAATCAAATGTCTTTTCCTGCTGTAAATTCAACTCCCAGATCTGATACTGATGTTAAATATATGGCTGATGAAGAGCATCATGTAGGACATTCTGATTTAGTGCAGCTTGAATTGGGAATGGTAAAGCAATTCCCTTTGGATTATATGCATCTGGTATGTTTAAAGGAGAATACTAACGCAAAAAGTTCTTTTAATATAAAAAATAACGTTAATATTAGAATATTTTTGACCCTGCGAAATTTTAAAAGTCACTCTAAATATTTTTACAAAGGAAAAATGTACCAAAAAACACCCGATTGACCTTTATGCATATCTGCAGGTTCGTTTTGATTTTTTTCGTGAATGACGTAATAGTGGATCGACTTGAATTTCCCTATAGAAGGCTATTGAAACTGATCACGATAATTTACTTCTCGTAGAATTAAAATGTTTGCTGTCGTAGTTTTTTGTGATACACCCGAGGTAGAGCCGAATTCGTCGATTTTTGAAACTAATAAAGATATTTTCTTCAATAATGCTCACATGTACATACTTTTACTTTCAGAAACATATGAAAAACCTAAAATGAAGCTTGTAAAAGCAAAAGAATTTTCTGCTCTGAGTTATTCTGGTGTTGAGGGATCCAGTCAAAGAAAACGTCGGTAAGATTAATAGTCCTGCAGAATTGTGGCTGAACATGAAAATAGGTTTTAAGAAATGATAATTGTATTTGTCAAATATTTCAAAACTTGGTGTTGTATGTAGCGTTTTTGCAAAAGTTGTATATTGTTAAGGTACCTTTGAAATTAATGTACTTTATGATTTATTGTAGCGAACCATTAATAACGTTTGTCCAAATACATAAAAGATAACATTATTTGTTTCAGATTCTCCGCCGGAAACAATAAGAAACGGTGCTACTTTAAAATTCAGACCCAACTGGGAGCCATTACCGCAGTAAGTACTTCCATGTTAGATATTTTTTCTTTAAATTTACTTGGGCTGAGAACTATATAAATGGTCACAGACCACCTCCGACCAAAAGATAAAAATGTCTTTTTTTTTTGCAGACCCTGAAATGCAAACACCGATGAATTCGTTGAGAAGAGTCTCTTCCCCACTTGTAACCTTATTTGAATGCTGTTACCTCAGTAAGTATTTTGAAAGTATCAAAATAGTTTCGGGTAACTATTTCTTTATACTGAAATTAATGTACCTTATTATTTATTGTAGTTAAAGGACCAAAGTCCGTAACTCAAAATCCCCCTAAATCTTCGACATCAAAAACACGAATTATTGGTCAATTTAAATCAGCATTGAAGCTGTAAACTTACCGGGAAAAGATGAGCTTCTGATATCCGATATTTAAGATAAATTATTATTTCAACATTGGTACACGAATAAGTCCCAGTTGTAATAAGAAACCCAGGGGACGAGGCTAGACACATTCGTGTACTATAATGCGATTCAGCCCCAATTGTAATGAGAGACTCAAGGGACAAGGCTAGACACATTCGTGTACTATAATGCGATTCAGCCCCAGTTGTAATAATATACTCCAGGGACGAGGCTATTGCTAGTCAAATTGGAATAACCAGACGCTAACTTTTATAGAGCCCTGGATGAGGATGATATAAGAACCCCTGAAATTGATTGAGATCAGGATCCAGATTTCATTCCCGAAAAAGATGATTCATCTGATTCAGAAATAAATATTGTTCCGAATTTCGATGATTCTGATGCAGATGACTTGGATACACGATTTTCAACTGATAAAAGACTAAATTAAAATATTGCAATGGTTAGTGGTTGTGAGGAAGATGTTGAAATGGATACCGATTGCGAAACCCTTATCGCTAAGGAAGGTGAAGTTTTGGAAAGTAGAATTTTTATAAGGAAAATAATTAAGAATTCACAACCAAAACTTGGGAATAAGAAAAGATCTGGAAGGGTGTATAACACCACAAGTTTATGTCGGATCACGTGGTATCAAAGGACGTTATAATCGAAAACAATATCTATCGTTTGATTGGTTCTATATCAAAATAGGCCCGAAACTAAGGTCTGTCAGTACGATTTCGTTTCCGGACCATATCTCATAAACCGTTCAGGATATCTTTCTGAAACTTTGCACAAACATTAACCTATTACAGTAGTTGTGACTAAGTATTTGGTTTAAATTTTGTTTCCGGAGCATATCTAATACACCTTTCTGGGATTGATATTTTGTGTTTCCATGGAAACAAAATTGACTTTTGGTGTACAATTTCGTTTCCGGGTCATATCTCATAAATCTTACAAGATATCTTCTTGGCACTTATTTAGAATTTCTCAGATTTGATCATTGTATGTGTTTCCATGGAAGTACTCTGTATTGCTGTGTGCGCGTCTCCGCCCAATTAAAGGAGTTTATATTATTTTAGTTTATAAAATTTCGGGAAATTTATAATTATTTAAGTTTTTCAAAACTGGTGGAAATCAAGTATTTTTATGTTAAGTTGGAAGTTTGTGTGTTTTAAAAAACTGATGTTGATCAAGTATTTTATTTATGCGAGTACAATAATTTTTGTTAAAGTTACATTATTCAAGATATAGATAAGAACTAGCCATTCTTGCTATACTAGTTCGAAAGTAGTTGATGTAAAATGAATAATTTGACAATTTCATTCAAATCACTCTATTGCAATCGAAGATATTGGCATTTCAAGATTTGGCCGACGTGTGCAATAATTTCAACGACGGTCCTGGTTGATCAAAGCTAAGACTCGAAGCGTCTAGGAACGCCATATTTGATTTATCACTGAAACGTTTTAATCTGTTTAATATCGGACCAATCTGAAGCCATCCAAAGTTGATTAAGGCCTGGATCAGTTAATTAATGTCTAATTAATACTTTAGAAAACATGTCATGCCCAAATAAAGACCCGCACTAGGCAGATTTAGCTCTTGAATAATGCATGTTTAAATTCTTACAATTTTTTTTTTTAATTCTTACAATATTTTTTTTAAAAGTTCTTACAATAATTTTTTTTTAATTTCTTACAATAATTTTTTTTTAAATTCTCATAATATTTTCTTTTGAATTCTTACAATACCCACGTCTCCCGAAAGATTCCAGAACGTCTTTAGCTACACCAGTGTCCTGTATTTATGTAACTGAAGTGGCAGGTGGTTCTTATTTTCATTTTGGATAGATTAAAAAGCAAACCAGATTTATTTTCTTGTACAAAACTGTCTCTTCAGTTAAAGATATATTGACTTCCACTTTTTAAAAGTAGCAACACTGATTTTTGCCGATTTTGGTGTAAGGGAAAACAAAAGTGTACTTTGGCATTTGGTTGTTTACAGGCCAGACCAAACCAAAAGATGTTAATTAATATCTAAAGTATTTCATAGATGAAATGAAAGACATCAAAGAAAGGGCATTAGTTCAAGAACGTTGTCTCCCAGTTGCAGTCGATATTTAAAATTGTGTATGAGATACCCTTGCTAGAGCATTTATAAAGCACGTAAAAGGTCACAATGGTTATTCAAGTTGTGATAAGTGCACCCGGAGTGGTTATCAACAATCAAATGTCTTTTCCTGCTGTAAATTCAACTCCCAGATCTGATACTGATGTTAAATATATGGCTGATGAAGAGCATCATGTAGGACATTCTGATTTAGTGCAGCTTGAATTGGGAATGGTAACGCAATTCCCTTTGGATTATATGCATCTGGTATGTTTAAGTTTAAGCATTGTACGAAAACTTCTTAGTATTTGGTTGAAAGAGTCTCTTGCTTTCAGGTTTTCTTCACATAGCGTGTCTGATAAACTGACCAGTCATATAACTCACTTACCAAGAGAATTTGCAAGAAAAGGCCGCTCAATACAGGAAATGGATAGGTGGAAGGCTACAGAATGTCGAACATTTCTTCTGTATACTGGGCCAGTTGCAAAAAAATGCAAGGACATTTCAGATGTAGTTTTGGGGAATTCCACAATGCTGCATGTTGCTATTACTATTTTGTGCAAGTGAGTTTTATCCTTTTTTTACAGCACTTTACAGAAATGAATGGAAAACATTCGGTTTCATATAATGTTCATTACCTTGTTCATTGTGCAAATGATGTAAGACTATGGTCCTCTTAACCAATTTTCTGCATTTTCATCTGAAGATTTCTTGAAGTCAACAAAGAGATTGCTTAGAACACCGACATGTCCTATTCAAGGGATAAGGCGACTGATAGAGAATAAAGGAAATTTCAGGCAGATCATTTAATTTCCAAACCATTTGCAAAAAAGAAAATTCTGCGGGTCCTGTCCGAAACCATTTTCAACTTATTCGACAATTTACTTCTCATAGAATTAAAATGTTTGCTGTCGTAGTTTTTTGTGATACACCCGAGGAAAAGGTTGTGCCGAATTCGTCGATTTTTGAAACTAATAAAGATATTTTCTTCAATAATGCTCACATGTACATACTTTTACTTTCAGAAACATATGAAAAACCTAAAATGAAGCTTGTAAAAGCAAAAGAATTTTCTGCTCTGAGTTATTCTGGTGTTGAGGGATCCAGTCAAAGAAAACGTCGGTAAGATTAATAGTCCGGCAGAATCGGGTTGAACTTGAAAATAGGTTTTAAGAAATGATAATTGTATTTGTCAAATATTTCAAAACTTGTTAAGGTACCTTTGAAATTAATGTACTTTATGATTTATTGTAGCGAACCATTAATAACGTTTGTCCAAATACATAAAAGATAACATTATTTGTTTCAGATTCTCCGCCGGAGACAATAAGAAACGGTGCTACTTTAAAATTCAGACCCAACTGGGAGCCATTACCGCAGTAAGTATTTCCATGTTATATATTTTTTCTATAGAGTCTGTAGCAAATGAGCCGCCGGACAATCCGATTAGTTCATTAAATTTACTTGGGCTGAGAACTATTTGAATGGTCACAGACCACCTCCGACCAAAAGATAAAAATGTCCTTTTTTTGCAGACCCTGAAAAGCAAACACCGATGAATTCGCTGAGAAGAGCCTCTTCACCACTTGTAACCTCATTTGAACGCTGCTCAGTAAGTATTTTGAAAGTATCAAAATAGTTTCGGGTAACTATTTTTTTTATACTGAAATTAATGTACCTTATTTTTTATTGTAGTTAAAGGACCAAAGTCCGTAACTCAAAATCTCCCCAAATCTTCGACATCAAAAACATGAATTATTGGTCAATTTAAATCAACATTGAAGATGTAAACTTACCGGGAAAAGATGAGCTTCTGATATCCGATATTTAAGATAAATTATTGTTTCAACATTGGTACACGAATCGTGTACTATAATGCGCTTCAGTCCCAGTTGTAATAAGAGACTCAAGAGACGAGGCTAGACACATTCGTGTACTATAATGCGCTTCAGCCCCAGTTGTAATTAGAGACTAGGGACAAGGCTAGACACATTCGTGTACTATAATGCGATTCAGTCAAAGTTGTAATAATAGACTCGAGGGATGAGGCTACTGCTAGTCAAATTGGAATAACCAGACGCTAGAAATTTGCACTCGATTGAGACTGCAAGGCTTATTTCGCCGAAAACATAACTGATTTGAAATTGGGAGTAAAAACGGAAACCATTGAATGTAAATCAGTTTATAATTATATGCATTGTGACCAACTTTTCTCAATTTATAGTTACCAAATGTTAGCGATTTAGCTTCTATAACCATTAACAAACTTGGTGATTTGGTGATATATTTGGAATAAAATTATATTCAAACTAATTATTCTATCCAAGTTTTGCTTCAAATTTTTTTAAACATTGAATTTGTGAGGGAAACCCTGCTATAAAAATAGATTAAAAGAGGTCCTGTTTTTGTCATGTGTCACGGCACCTAGCAACAGCAGAATGCATTGCATAACACGATATCTTTAATTCTGATTATTTATCATAAATTTCGAAACCTAATTCCATGTTATTAAAATAGTGTTCTTTTAAGAATGTTAACTGCCTTATACAACATTAGTTGTTGATGGATTTTTTGATTGAAAAGATCTGTATGCTTGCGATGCATGGGGTGACCTTGTAACATCTAATGATAAAAATACATTAAAGATAGTAAGCTGGCACTGCCAGGCAGGATACGCCCACATTTTCGAGACATGGATAGAGAACAAGCAAAACCGAAAGTGATATTTCCTACAATCAAAGGCTATAATTCATTAAATTACAATTTGATATGCGCAAATATCGAAAAGAATCAAGATCTTTAGGTTGTAAACATGCATTTCAACTTTCAACAAAATCGAATTAAAATTGTGACCTATACTGGGTCAACAACCTTGATATACCATATTTTAACACTATTAACGTACAAACGGCGGTCATTTTGTCTGACAATTATGGTCCGATTTCCTTGAAATTCAAACTCAACCTTCCGTATGGTGTAACGGTGATAGAGTCAAGCGTTTTTTTAAATCAGATAATAATCGGGACCTCCAGAGGGACCATAGGCGATTTTCGGACAATCAGGGGCCATAATTCAGGAAGTTACAATCCGATATGCGCAAATATCAAAAGGAACCAAGATCTTTGGGTTATAACCATGCATTTCAAGTTTCATCAAAATCGAAAATTAAAATTGTCCACAACCTTGATATACCATTTTTTAAACAGTATTCGCGTAGGAATGGCGGCCATTTTTTATGGCAATTTAAGTCCAACTTTTACGAAATTCGAACTCAACCTTCCTTAGGGCGTAACGGTGATATAATCAAACGATTTTTTATATCAGATAATAATTGTGACCTCCAGAGGGACCACAAGCTAAACAAAGGCGATTTTGCGTATAATCAGGGGGCATTATTCATAAAGTTACGATCCGATATGCGCAAATATCGAAAGGAACCAAGATCTTTGGGTTATAACCATGCATTTCAAGTTTCATCTTAAATCGAATTAAAATTGTGATCTCTACAGGGTCCACAACCTTGATATACAATTTTTTAACAGTATTCGCGTACGAATGGCGGCCATTTTTTATGGCAATTTAAGTCCAATTTTTCCGAAATTCGACCTCAACCTTCCTTGGGGCGTAACGGTGATATAATCAAACGATTTTTTTAATCAGATAATAATTGTGACCTCCAGAGGGACCACAAGCTAAACAAAGGCGATTTTGCGTATAATCAGGGGCCATAATTCATAAAGTTACGATCCGATATGCGCAAATATCGAAAGGAACCAAGATCTTTGGGTTATAACCATGCATTTCAAGTTTCATCTTAAATCGAATTAAAATTGTGATCTCTACAGGGTCCACAACCTTGATATACCATTTTTAACAGTATTCGCGTACGAACGGCGGCCATTTTGTATGGTAATTTTGGTCCGATTTTTCCGAAATTTGAACACGACCTTCCTTAGGGTGTAACGGTGATACAATCGAACGGTTTTTCAAATCGGATAATAATTGTGAACTCCAGGGGTACCACGAGCTAAACAGGTGATTTTTCGGACAATCAGGGGCCATAATTCAGGAAATTACGTTCCGATAGGCGCAAATATCGAAAGAAACCAAGATCTTTGGGTTATAAACATGCATGTCAAGTTTCATCAAAATCAGTTCAAAATTGTGACCTCTATAAGGTTCACAAGCTAAAAACGTGATTTTTCGTACAATCAGGGGCCATAATCCATGAAGTTTTGATCCGATACATGCCAATATCGAAAGCAGTCGAGATCTTTTGGGGATAAACCTATATTTCAAGTTTCGTCAAAATCCGACAAGAAGTGTGACCTGTAGAGAGTCCACAAACAATTGTGGACGGACGGACGGACAGGGGCGACGACATAATACGTCCACATGAACTAGGAAGGTTTCCCTTATTTTTAGATGTAAAGTACCGAATGGTCAAAACCTGGCTTAAGTCATCTATTAAAATTTCTAACCCTCTCCTTACAGCTGCCATTAATGCCATGGGTAGTAATAATAATAGTCAATGGTTAAGTCAAGTTGAAATAATATTGTCTGAAGCCGGGATTGGTGAAATTTTTACTTGTAGGAAAGATGGAAGTTTTAATATTACTTACTTTTTAGATTTGTTTAAAGGGCTAATCCCGATATTTGTTTTGGGAATAAAAATGCTTAATTTTGTGTTCAAATCCCTTAAAATATTCGAGTCAAGGGCCGAGAGCAACTAATTCAGTATTTATGATACGTTATCAAACGACTTAAATCCGTCAGTCTTCATCTGGAATTTGAGACCGGTGCCCCAAGGTGTATTTTGTGGTATCTGGATTAAACCAAACTTTAAAAAAAAAAAAAAATAATGTGTAGTTGAAATTTGCCTTTCTCTATCAAGTAGGCTACGGCACATGGGCTATTCACTGCATAACCCTCTCAAGTAACCGTAATCGGTTATAAGGTCACCCAACCAAACAATTGACCCGGAATCTTAAAAGGGTTACGTGTCCGGATAAGCAGTTTTGGCGTTCACGTCCAAACGACTCAATATTTTGAGTTGAAATTTTGAGACAAGGTAAATACACCATTCCCCTATATTTTGTCGTTTTATTTTCATACATTCTCATACCTTTATTTTTAAGCCTCTGTTTAATTCGGGATTGTCCCTTTAAAACAAGATTGCATGATATGTACATCCAATCATGGAAATGTACTGACAAAAGCAGGTCAGTCCAACATTTAAATTGCAACATGAGAACTAACACGAAACACGATTTTTACTACTTATTAAAGATAATTATGAGCTGGAAAATTATTTATGTATTTAAAATAAAGAAGAGAGAACTGCACTTAGCATGTTAAGACTAAGTGCACATAAACTAGAAATCGAAACGGGAAGATATGCAAAGCCCTTTTTTACCCCGTCATCTTAAAACTGCAATTTAAATCAAATGGAAGATGAATCACACATGTTATTATATTGCCCTTTCTATAAAGATATAAGAGAGCAATACAAGTTAGACGGTTTTAAAACAAATTATTCTGATGCCACTAAAATTAAAATGATATTACAAAATAATGATTATACCAAAATAACCTTGAATGGCAAATACATTTCAAAACTATTTAAGAAAAGAGGTTTTAAAATATAATTAAATAGCTCATGTATTTGTTATCACTATAATACTCTAGTAAAATATATATAAGCATTATTGCTATGTTTGTTATCATGTTATGTGCATGAACAATTATGTATTATACCTTTAGCTTTGTATATTTCTATACTCATGAATTTTATCATGTAGTTGTGAATAAACTATTATTAAGCATATTATATCAGATGATGACATTTCCTGGTCTTTTTACAGATAATAGAATGTTATTGAATCGTCTATTTTGGTTGTTCCTTGTCGTACAAATTGTTGGCGTATCTTGCATGGTAACCACTTGTTAATTATTGGAAATATAAAATGACATTTATTTTTACAAACAGAAACCGATGAATGGATTGTAAATCAGTTAGAACTAATTCTGGGCCAAGTTAGGCAAAATACATCGCTTCTGCGTGCAGTAAGTAACACAGCTGTAGGAGATGTTGACATTGGGTTATTTGGGCCATATTACACTATTTTACCTATACCGTTTTTTTAGGACTTCGAATTTTGTCTAATGGTTTGGATTGTTCGTACTTGGTTTTATTTTATTTACTCGACTAACCAAGACCTAAGTAGACAAGGTGGGAAACTCTTTACAAGAATAGACTAAATTTAAAACAGGTCTAGATCCCTAGTATTAACAAGTTCGCTCCTGAATATGGAAATGTATTTAAAAGATTTTAGGTCGTTATTTTCGTTTAAGTACCCAAATATCATGCAAGAGCTTAATCTGTGTAGTACAGATCTTTTTTTGGGCCTAAAATGTTTTCAAAAGTATTAATTATACAATAATTAACTGATCCAGGCCTTAATAAACTTAGGATGGCATCGAGAGATAGATAGAAAGCAAACAATCCCGAAAGTAATTTTTCCTACAATCAAAGGCCATAATTCATTAAGCTACAATTTCATATGCGCAAATATTGAAAAGAATCAAGATCTTTAGGTTATAAACATGCATTTTAAGTTTCATCAAAATCGAATTAAAATTGTGAGCTCTACAGGGTCCATACCATTTTTTAACAGTATTCGCGTTCAAGTGGCGGCCATTTTATATGGAAATTTTGGTCCGATTTTCCCGAAATTCGAACTCAGCCTTCCTTAGGGTGTAACGGTGATATAACCAATCGTTTATAATTGTGACCCCCATATGGACCACAAGCTAAATAAGGTGATTTTTCAGACAATCAGGGGCCATAATTCAGGAAGTTACGATCCGATATGCGCAAAAATCGCAAGGAACCAAGATTTGTGGGTTATAAACATGCATGTCAAGTTTGATCAAAATCAGTTACAAATAGGGTCCAAAAGCTAAAGATAGTAAGCTGGCACTGCCAGGCAGGATACTCCCACATTTTCGAGAGATGGATAGATAGAGAACAAGCAATACCAAAAGTGATTTTTCCTACAATCAAAGGCCATAATTCATTAAGTTACAATTTGATATGCGCAAATATGGAAAAGAATCAAGATCTTTAGGTTATAAACATGCATTTAAATTTTCATCAAAATCGAATTAAAATTGTGAACTCTACACGGTCCACAACTTTGATATACCATATTTTGACGCTATTCGCTTACAAACGGCGGTCATTTTGTCTTGCAATTATGGTCCGATTTTCTCGAAATTCGAACTCAACTTTCCGTAGGATGTAACGGTGATAAGAGTCAAACATATTTTTTAATCGGATAATAATTTTGACCTCCAGAGGGACCATAGGGGTCTTTTCGGATAATCAGGGGCCATAATTCAGGAAGTTACGATCCGATATGCGCAAATAACGAAAAGGAACCAAGATCTTTGGGATATAACCATGAAAATGTGGCCGTATAAAAACGTGATTTTTCATACAAAAAGGGACCATAATCCATGAAGTATCGATCCAATACATGCAAATATGACAGCAGTCGAGATCGTTTTGGGGATAAACCTATATTTCAAGTTTCGTCAAAATCGGGTAAGAATTGTGACCTGTAGTGCTTTTAGTGGTAAGTGCTTTTTGTGGGTTATATCTTACCTTGGTTGATGTTAACCCCACAAACCATTGTCGGCCTCTTTTTAGCCATTATATTATGTAAGACTTTCTGCAGGGTAATTTGTTTAGTAAATTTACAACATCAATAATAATCATACAAAATTGAACTGACATTTTTTCTGAATATTAAAGTAATTGAAATATAATATACTAGATGTGTTTCATTGTCCCCCGCCTTTCGAAGAAAGCAGTGGACTATTCGTCTGTCCGTCTTTAGGTCAATACCTTGATGAACTTTTCTGCATGGGGTAAGCAATTTGATTGGTTGATGCTTCGGGACACGATAACTCTAGTTTTAATTAAGTGAGATTGATGAAACTTGGTATATAGTTTCGTTTTCATCAATACCTTAACTAAGTTAGATAATGAGCATTTTCTGCTCAGAGTAAGCCGAGCGATGAGCTATTGGATTTGGCTAAACTTTGGGACACAATAACTATCCTTCTAATTTAGCTAGAATGTAGTGTAGGTGTTTATTAGGTCAATACCTTGATGGAGTCCGAAGATGAGCATTTTTCTGCTTAGGATAAGCAATTTGATTGGTTGATGATTTGGAGACACTATAACTTTCATTCTAATTTAGTGAGAGGGAGGACACTTGGTGAAGGCGCTTTTTAAGTTAATGCCTTGATGGAGTTCGATAACGAACATTGTCTGCTTCCAGTAAGCAATCTGATTGGTTGATGCCTTGGAGCACTATAACTTTGATTATAATGAAGTGAGAGCGATGAAACTCAGAATAAAATTCATTATATCATTCATTACCTTGACTAAATTCAATTGTGCGAATCCACGTAGACCAAGGAGCGATAAGCTTTTTCATTGGTCAAGACTTTACAAACATGACAACTCTGCTTTTAATTGCCACCAAATATAACTGGAATGGAAGGGGATCTACATGTCCCTTCTCAGGCTTAATTTTGTCCAAGGCTGTAATTGGTAAGTAGATATCAAAGTATGTTTATTTCTATGGAGTTTTCAATGACAATGCCTATTTGTATGTTTGTTTTTGTGAACATAAGCTAACATTAGAAACATTGCTTGTATTTTCATTTAACGTCATCGATAGACCTGGTTTGGCATCAAGAAGCTATCTCATAATAAGCAATTTGATTGGTTGATGCTGTGGGACGCAATAACTTGAGTTGTAATTAAGTGAGTGATGAAACTTGGTATATAGTTTCTCCTAATTAAGGTAGAATGTTCAAACTTGGTGTAGGCGTTGATTAGGTGAATGCCTTGATAGAGTTTGATGATGAACATTGTGGCAGGGTAAGCTTACTCTTCCGGACACCTGTTACCACTGCTTGTCGTGTATTTTGTACACGAAGAGCAGTCCATTTGCTGATTACACTATTTTGCTTGAATACACTATTTAGCAATGAATGAATGAAATGGGGTTTAACGTCCTATTGTTATGCGCTTAACCTGAGCTAATTGAAGACGGACACTATTTAGGACTTTGAATTCTGTCTTTTGGTTTGGATTGTTCGTACTTGGTTTTTATTGTATTTTTATAGAGAGTGATGAAACTTAGTGTATAGTTGTATTGCTTGATACTTTTGAAAAAAATGAATGTGTCATCTATTTATTTTGGGATTTCGGCGGGCGACATCATCCTTACTGTTGGCTTGTTAATTGTTAAAAGTAGCATACAAGTTGAAATAATTGTGGATTAGGGTAGAATTATGTGGCTTTGGGGCCATATAATGCTGCCGTACATGCACAGTGAGGTCTAAGCTATTTTGAAAGGGGGGGGGGGGGGGGCTGTAAGTTGGCCCAATGTTGTCCTAATTTAAAAAAAAAAAAAAAAAAAACGTTGGTCAATTTCATTTGGCCAACGTAGCTGCATACGTTGGGCCAATGTAGGACTGCTACGATGGAAGGTTCTTTTACCCGCACTTGACCCTGGTTTATCGACCCATCCTAACGACAAAAGGGGTTGTTTGCGTGTTTTAGACGATGATAATTAATCAAACAAGCTGTTTTATGAAGCAATTAAAGACTCAACTTTTTACGACTGCTTATTAGTTGGTAACATTTTTATATCCGGTGAAAAGCGGAGCGCTAAATGCGCCTTGAGCATTAACTTTAATGGATCTGTGCGCTATATAAGAACTCAGTATTATTTGCATTTGTATTATTATTATGTTTCAAATCAGCAAACCCTAAACTTTATGGTTGACTTCGATTTTTTGATTGAAAATATTCTAACCAACGGCGAGTACCCACAGATATTAAAGGTCATGAACGGATTGCCGATTGATATATCGTGGCGAAATAATGTCATTTACATACAGAATAAAATTGATCAGCCCTAAATAAAAATCATCCTGATGCACGATGATCGGGGTGGGGGTTTGCATGGCCTTATGTGGCTTGGAGATAGGGTCGCATTCTAAACCTTGTGGGTTAACTCTGGGTAATCAGGTTTCCTCCCACAGGAAAGACCCATGTGGATGGGATAAAGATAAAATGAAATGAGACAATTTGCCTGCGATATCAACCTCGCGAACAACGATGGCTGTCATTATATACAACAGATAAAGGGGCCATTGCTTTGTTAAAACTTTATGAAAATATTGTTTGTATTGATACTGTATTATTTTTAAAGAAATCGTATTATTCTAGGACTTTGGACTTGGTGTTATGTTAAGCCATAAAAGGAGAATGCTGTAGTATAAGTTTAATTTTATCATTTACTTAAAGGGACAATCCCGAATTAAACAGTGGCTCAAAAATGAAAATCTGAGAATGTATGAAAATAAAACGCCAAAATATAGGGGAATGGTGTATTTACCTTGTCTCAAAATTTCAACTCAAAATATATTTGTTGTTTGGGCGTAAACGCCAAAACAGCTTATCCGGACACGTAACCCTTTTAAAATTTCGGGTCAATTGTTTCGTTGGGTGACCTTATAACCGATTACGGTTACTTGAGAAGTTTATGCAGTGAATAACCCATGTGCCGTACTTGACAGAGAAAGGCAAATTTCAACTACACATTATTTTTTTTAAAAAATGTTTGGTTTAATCCAGATACCACAAAATACACCTTGGGGCACCAGTCTCAAATTCCAGATGAAGACTGACGGATTTAAGTAGTTTGAAAACGTATCATAAATACTGAAGTAGTTGCTAGGCCCTTCACTCGAATATTTCAGGGGTTTAAACACATAATTAAGCAGTTTTTTTCCCATAACAAATATCGGGATTAGGCCTTTAATTTAGTTCATTATGTAACACATATCAGAATTTTAAAAAAAAGTTTTAGTAACGAATAACGTAAAAGAAAAAATAGGGTTTCCGCAATTACGAAAACACCCGATAATTAATTAGCTGACGCTAAATCACGTGTCATTCCGCCATTATCGATGCTCATTTAGCAGTCGATATATATTTATATACGGGCTTCCATAGTCCCCCATAATGCAATTCGAAAAACGGCGGGTGTGCCGCCAGACAGGGTGAGCTTACTCTTCCGGACACCTGTTATCTCTGCTTGTCGTGTATTTTTGTACACGAGGAGCAGTCCATTTGCTGATTCATTATTTTGCTTGAATACACTATTTTGCCTATAAAGTTTCTAGGACTTGATTCTGTCTTGTGGTTTGGATTGTCCGTTATTTTAAGTCATGTAGTGGTTCCAGATTATAGCGTCCTCGACTTGTTAACGTTGCGCTATGGCTTCCCTTGAAAGGCCTAATCTTAATGTAAATAAATCACCGCGTTTGTTAGGAAAAAGGAGTTTTTGTTGCGTGCCGTTTTGCAATAATCGAAGTGGCAGTGATGACATCAAAAGGGGTTACTTCAGGTTTCCCCAGCAGAGAAGTTAGCAGTTCAAGCTGTGGCTTGCTGCCGAAAGACAGGACGATTATGAGTATAAAGATTGGCATCTGATTTGTTCCGACCATTTCAAGAATGGTAATATTTTTTGCATTATTTAATAATTATTATAGCCCTGTTAACCCTTATATAAACAACTTGGGCCTAACCGATAATATCTTATTTCAAATAGTCATAAGTCCCCTGCATCGTTTCAACCCTAGCACTGACTATCGACCTATGAGTTAGGCCAAGCCCGAGATCAATGCAAACCAAATTCCCTTAAATTAAAATATTTTCTACCGCATCCACTCTTCTTGGTAACATAGGACCATAATTTACAGATGCTTGATATGTCCCTACTTTGGTTTCCATTTTAAAATAAAGATAAATAAACTGCAAAGCATGACTACAGGTCAAACTGTTGTTATATCCCCACTTAAGAATACAAGTGCAACATGCGAAAAGATATTAGAGAAACCTCTTAATTGGATCATGCTGCAATCATGACTATCTTGAAACTGAAACCTGTAAGGAAATATAAAAATACCTACCAGACATAACTGGAAAAATAATACAACTTGAAGATGATGTTCAGGAGAATGAGGTTTTTAGGAGTAAAATTTTAGATCTTGAAAAACATTTGGAAACTTTAAAGCAAATTCAATTCTCGACTGGTTTTCCTAATTATGCTGCTCTCGTTGTTTTATTTACATTTTTAAAACCACGTGTACGGAACAAGAGGTACTAGAGTCAGTAGAGAGGTGTAGTGCTGTGTCTAATAATGAGCACTTTTCAAAATCACATTACAATAAACCTGGTCCACAAAGAAAACTGAAACTGATAGATGAATTTTTCTTAAAATACGTTTAATAAAATAGTTGGACTTAGGAACAGTTTTGTCAATATTTACTTCTTGGATTCATTTATTATATTCAGATTTTAAACCTGTTCGTAAATTACCATCAAATAAGGTCCTACCTAAAAAAAAAAACAGCCACATGCTATTGGTTCCTTTTAATAATGTACAAGTTGTCCTTGACTGCGCAGAACTTTTTATTCAAAATCCTACTAAGTTAGATGTAAAGAAAACCATTCAAATTAAAAGCATAATATCACATATATACATTTTTGAGTGTCATTTCACTACTAAGTAAAATGTATGGTGGTAGGGCATCAGATAAATTTATCACATCAGATTCCGAAAATTTATTATATAACTTAGAAGTTGGAAAGGGTTCGGTTATGGCCGATATAGGTTTCCTTGTGAAAGGAATATTAAGTGATATGGGAGTTCAACTTCATATGCCTGCATTTACAATGAACCTCTATAACCCTTTTGAGTTTTAAAATGTATGACGCCAAATCCTGACAATATTCAGAAAAAACGTCGTAAAAATATGACAAATGTTCATATGATTATAGCTCAAAACCTATAGCTCAAAAAGTTATGAATTTCTGAAAGGAAATTAAATTCTTTTTCCAATGGACTAGAAATATGTATCTCTTATCACTTCTTAGGTATCATAAGATGTATCTGAAAAAAAAATTGAATTTTTTTTCAACATAACCTTTGGAGAAAAACTTAATGCTACAAAGTTCAAAATTAATCTGACACGTTAATTCCATTTTAAGGAGAATTTAATTTCCTTCAAAATGGTATAACATATTTGAAAATCTGATGGTAAATTAAAAAAAATGGCAAACATTTTAGTTGAAGAGTGACAAAGTCGGCGACTTAACTGTGATGGGCGACTATACTGTGATCGCCGCTACGGGATGAAACCATTAGGATGTCAACATATTTTTTTGCTTACTTTGACTTGTTTAACTTATTATTAATGTACGAAGCTGTAGTTTTAAAGGGCTTATAGGTGTTAATATGACACAATTGAAAGAACCCAATATACACAAATAAACAACTCTTTGTTGATTTTCTGAGTGCCATCATCAAATTCGGATGCGACTTCAGTGGATTGGATTCATGTTATTTCTACTACTACTAGGTAAGTCTGTGGGATACATGCACATGCATCTGCTAAAGCAGATATCCAGAAACATTCCTGGGGAAAAAATGAGAAACACCACAGAGTTCATAAAACCATCTTTATGCATGTATATCTTTCAAACTTGGAAACTGAACTCGAATTTTGTAACTCAAACATCTGAACTCAAACATCAAACTTCAAAAAAATGAACTGTGTAACATAACTCTGAAATAATAAAAAAATTAAACATATAGTTCATTTTAAAATCGGTAAAAATATCAACAAATCTTTGGTGCAAGTTCACTGTTGCAAATGTTTATTTAGACTGGACATGAGACAGGGGAAAGCATGTTTTGCACCCGAATGACGATTGGATCCCCCTACCACTTGCAGCGCGCTTTCCTGAGGCACTGCAGAAAACACACACACGTTTGCGCCCAGAAAAATGTACAAGTGAATGACCAGATATGTTTTTTTCATCTAACACCTTTTCCAATTTCCTTTTTGGGTACGTCTATACTCTTGGAAACCGCTCCACCGATCAAACATTTAGCCAAAGAATGACGATACACTAACTGCGTCATGGGGGTTTTACCCAGTGATTTCATGTGAAGCTTATAAATCAAGCAGCTGTTTACACATGCAACATTCAATAAAAAGCGAAACAAATAGCGCCACCATTTGAGACTAGTACGACCAAATGAGTAATATTGTCGTAGCTGGTCACCCAAGTCTACTCCACCCATACATTTATTATAATTAATAACACAGAGTGGTTTTGCAATATCTTCAATAATTCCGGTTCGTGTTTTACGTTGTACTATAGACATTTCCGCACCACAGAATGTGTACAGTCTTTTTATCCTGCCATGTTGTCGCGATTAAGTTGTTAGACTGCATAATTTTTGAACTGCCTTTAGCAAGTTTATTGACATTAGATAGTGGATAATTTTTCCTATTTGACCGAATTGTACCACAGCAGTACGTCTTTTTATTCAACAGTTCAATTGCCAAGTCAACACTGGTGAAAAACTAATCAAAATAAATGTGTCTATACCATAGAGGTGTATATATTGACTAGAGTGTATTGTGGTCACGTGATCCCCATTGACGTAACGTTATCGCTGTGTGCCGTCACTGGAGACTGGCCGCCATGTTCTAACCGGTAAAGAATTGCGGAAGTGCCCGGATGAACGCTATGTAAATAAAGGGAAATAGTCTGACAGAGGGCGGAAAAGTCCATTAAAAAAGCAGTTCTAATTCAACAATATCAACCAAAAAAATGATGGTCGAAAGGCCTTACCTTACTGTCCTAAAAACAACATCGTTTTGGCCAACTCACTGGCATATTTTTGCCGCTTTACTATTATTAAGAGTAAATCATGATGATGATGAATATCTTGGGTTGCATGGTGTAAATTGTACATGCATTGCATGCATACCTGACGAAATTATGTTTATTTTATTAATTGAGCAAAGTGGACGTCACATAAAACTTTATTTTGGATAGATCTAAATAATTTGTTGAACGATTTAAAACGAAAGGTGATAAATTATAAATAAAGAAATAAAATAGATTTTAAATATAATCGAGGACTTCTATCATCTACCAGAAGAATGAAATTTGATGCCGATGGGAAAAAAAATTTAAATTTAAAAAAAAAAAAACAGGACTAGCAAGGCCTTGGTAGCTTTGGTTGAAAAATACAGCGGTATATTAAATTTTACAAAAAAATAAGACAAAATTAATGAGGTTTTCGTAGTAAATAAAAAAAGAAATGAAATAGATCTTTAAAATAACGAGGACTTCTATTATTTACCGGTAGAATAATATCTGATGTCCATGGGAATTCTTTTCTTTTTTTTTTAAGGGAAATACAAATAGGGCTAGCAAGGCGTTGGTAGGCCTACCGGTATATATGGTTTTCAATTTCCATGATTTAGTGTATATTTCTCTTTGGTTGAAAAATACAGCGGTATATTAAATTTTACACCAAAAAATAAGACAAACTTAATGAGATGTTCGTAGTAGCAGCGATTAAAAAAAATATCAGGCCTATTTTTTTTTTGTTACAAAATTTGACTGGGAAAGAAGTTTACAAGACTTTGTCCTTATTAAAATTATTACTAGCCTTTTAAAAAAAAAAACCCAAACTAGTTCGGGGGTTTTAAGCGGGGTTTCTGGAGAAGAAAAAAAGAAACAAACTGATATTGCAAGAAACGTTCACTATATTCTGTATCTGTGTACACAACGTCGACCTTATTAATTAAATCCGAGGGAGTACAACTAACCGATAACAAAGCAACTACTAGCCAGTGAGTGCATGTCTATTACTAAACACTCTACCCCAATAAGCTGACTTACTCCCTGTGATATTTTGCGTACAACGACAGATGTGTGTATATATATAATATGCGAAATTTCCATACTAATTAAATATACATTAAGTTAGAAGTTCGCTAATCACATGGACCTTGTAATTATTACATAATAAAAGTATAAGTACTAATTATATAGGTGAATAGACCCGCCCGGTTACGGGCCTCAAACATCGAGTGTTCGACGTCTTCTCGCCGTGTTTATTAAACTATTTTACACAATTATCAAGATTGTACTATATCTATTAAATCACTATTTCACTTTTAACTTATTCTACTCACTTATAAAATGATAATCCCCTCCCTTTTCGCCTGACATTGAATTAACCAAAACAACAACAACTCTCCGGCATGCTGGTATATGCCAACGTAGGCTAAATCTTACCGGTTGTAAAATGGCCGCCAGCCTCCATAGTCGGCACGCGATCACGTGACCACCATACACTCTAGTCAATATATACACCTCTATGGTCTATACTCGTACAACATTATGTCCAAGATTTTTTTCTTGAACTCCATCGAGGCTTTTGCCAGTATAAACATTGAAGGCATGAACATACCCGGTATCTGACGAAGCAGCGATCCAAACTTTGATACCTCTTTTCGTGGGTTGACAATTGCACTTCCTACTTGGATCTGCGTCTCGATTTTGACAATTGCACTTCCTACTTGGATCTGCGTCTCGATTTTGACAATTGCCATAAACTTAGTGTTAAACTGTACAATAAACGTGATGACTTTGACTTTCCTATTGTTAACTTTCCATTTATTAGGGGGGTTTTACCCAGTGATTTCATGTGAAGCTTATAAATCAAGAAGCTGTTTACACATTCAACATTCAATAAAAAGTGAAACAAATAGCGCCACCATTTGAGACTAGTAGGACCAAATAAGTAATATTGTCGTAGCTGGTCACCCAAGTCTACTCCACCCATACATTTATTATAATTAATAACACAGAGTGGTTTTGCAATATTTTCAATAATTCCGGCTCGTGTTTTACGTTGTACTATAGATATTCCGCATCACAGTTCGTGGACAGAATGTGTACAGTCTTTTTATCCTGCCATGTTGTCGCGATTAAGTTGTTAAACTGCATAATTTTTGAACTGCCTGTAGCAAGTTTATTGACATTAGATAGTGGATAATTTGGCCGAATTGTACCACAGCAGTACGTCTTTTTATTCAACAGTTCAATTGCCAAGTCAACACTAGTGAAAAACTTATCAAAATAAATGTATCTATACTCGTACAACATTATGTCCAAGATTTTTTTCTTGAACTCCATCGAGGCTTTTGCCAGTATAAACATTGAAGGCATGAACATACCCGGTATCTGACGAAGCAGCGATCCAAACTTTGATACCTCTTTTCGTGGGTTGACAATTGCACTTCCTACTTGGATCTGCGTCTCGATTTTGACAATTGCACTTCCTACTTGGATCTGCGTCTCGATTTTGACAATTGCCATAAACTTAGTGTTAAACTGTACGATAAACGTGATGACTTATTGTTAACTTTCCATTTATTAGTAGTAACATTCCAATATCACCAGCTTATGGAGTGTTTGTGTCTCAGCCATAAACTTAGTGTTAAATTGTACGATAAACGTGACGACTTTGACTTTCCGATTGTTAACTTTCCATTTATTAGTAGTAACATTCCTATGTCACCAGCTTGTGGAGTGTTTGTGTCTCTGCTAATTCGTTACGCGAGAGCTTGTTCATTCTGTTCTGATTTTTTAAGTAGATCAAGGCATTTGTCATCTAGGCTTCAACTACAGGGATACTTGGGAGCTAGACTTATTAAAACCTTTAAAAAGTTTTATGGCCGTCATATTGACTTGATCGGTAAATATAACATGTCTCTCTCGACTATTATTCTAGACATATTTAATTGACGGGTATACTATCTACCTGATAATATGTGTACTACATCGTTAACAACTGTTCATCACGTACAGTTTAACACTAAGTATATGGCAATTGTCAAAATCGAGAAGCAGATCCAAGCAGGAAGCGCAATTGTCACTGTCAGTAGTGTTTTTAACCCCGAGCCGACCAGGACACATGAACTCCACACAACCACCGAACCCTGAATGCTATTGGTTCTTTTAATGATGTGCAAGGTAACCTTGACTGCACATAACTTTTAATTCAAATTAATAGCATCATTATTTATGACATAAATTTTTGAGTGGCATGTCACCACAATTAGGGAGAACTTTTGTAAGTAAAATGTATGGTTATAGGGCATGAGATAAATAACAAACAAGATTCAGAAAACTTATTATATAACTTAGAAGTTGGAAAGGGTTCGGTTATGGCCGATAGAGGTTTCCTTGTTAAAGGAATATTAAGTGATATGGGAGTTCAACTTCATATGTCTGCATTCACAATGAAGCTCTATAAATGTCTGCTTATCAATTAGCCCAGGTAAGGTTCAGAAGTGTAGGACGTTAAACCCCATTCCATATATTCATTTTACAATGAACCTCTAAAAATGTCTGCAAGTCTTTGTGTTTCTTCATATGTATCATTTACAACTCATCCTGTTAAAGATTTGGATCAATAAGCAAAACCTTCTCCCATATACATTTATTAGGAAATCAAGGTTCACCGAGTTTTACTTGGTGTTTATCATCAACGCATAGGACAGTGCAGAAATCTCTGAACTCTTTCAGATATCTGGAGGATGAGGCAGCATAATGGGCATCAGCATGGAAAAGCCTATTCTGACGCGTTTGGACAATGTACTTGATATGAAATTTTCCGGTATAATGAACAGCCGACTGGAAATGTTTATTCTTTGGCCAAACTTGCAATCGGGCATAAGTTTCTGAGGGTAGTAGGTTTTTTTTACACCTGACGAATGAGATCAGGAACGGAAATGGTTAGAGCCATTCTTGATATGCTTTCTTGCCTTCTTTCCTTGGCAGCTTCAAGAGAATTTCCATTGATAAATGAATGTACACCCTCGAAAAATCCTATGATATTTTGTTGCGGGCCACTACCCACTATTGAATTGACGAAGATCTACCACAAGATCAGGATCTTAACTAGCTAACGTCGCGTCCTCGCTGCTTTGCATATCTTGTAGCATAGCACTATCTGAGAATCTTTTCTGAACTCTGGTGTTTAGAAGTAGTGTATGGCGACTTACAAAATCGTTCTTCCTAAACCTAGAATGATAGTGGGTCATATGGGGGTTTTCAATTTCATTTGTGGAGTCTTTTAATTTCTGAGGGTCATATTTCTTCCAACATTTGGAATATCCCAAATTAACCACATTTTTTCCTGTCCATAGGTACACCACATCAATTCATAAGGGAAAGACAATGAAATCTCATGCACACAGACATATTCATAGTAGTCTTTCCAGGAATTATCAAGTTCGCTATATTTTGCAATTGTGGCGAAAGGACGGGCAAAACAAGCAGAGTGGGCTTTTACTTGACTTTTACCAGAAGGTGATTCCCCAGAATGGGCCTCCTTCATTCTCTGGTTGTATTTTTCAAGGTAAATCAGGTTCTTAAAAACAGCTTCAGTCAGGGATTTAACTGCCAATTTAATCTTTGAGAAACAGTCTGTGGGACATCAAGACAAAAAGCCATCGCTTTTCACATCAAAACATTACCTGGCACCTTCAGACACGCTACGTTCACTAGCCTGTGCATTGGTGTACACGGTATACACGACGTGGTCAATTTCATTTTTTGTGGCGGTGCATTTGACAGATAATGACAATGTTTTGGTGCGTCAGAGCCATTACACAAAGCATCTTTAAGATCACTAAAAGTGTACTCATATGGAATTTCTACAACGGTCCACTGGCAGCACTGATATTTGTATGTTTTGGTGGGTGTTTTCACCAGTGTATATCGCCACCGAATCCGCCATGATGGAAGTTGTAGGCAAGTTGAAAATAGTTACGCTGTACCGGGAAAAAAAGTAAATAAAATAAAAATTATACAGTCGGTTTAACTTTTATTAGAAGTCGGCGCGTGTCAGAACAAACAAGTCTATATGCACATGTAACCAAGGACAACGTGGCAGCGAAAGTCGCGTGCTGACACATCGAGTAACGTAATGTTTTAAATTTATGACCGTGATTTGTTTTCAAATCTTCCTATATACAAATTACGACATTTATGCGTGTAAATTAAAAATGTGCGCATTTCGCCTAAAACCGACATAGTCCAGGCAATGTTGCATATAACCTAGGACTAATTGCAAAAGTTTTCATTTCGCGATTTTTTATCTCTTATAACATTATAAATAAACATACTAAAAGATAGATCGAAATATTTAGCGGAAGTTTTTTTTTTAAAAAAAAGGCCTCAAATTACTAACAAAATGCGAGTTTGCTGCTGGCCCTGGGAAACCTCCCTACCAATCAAGGGAGACTAATCAACGTACGCTGAAGACCCTCGGCCGTCAACAGTCATGGGGATTTTCCGGAAATCGCACCCTTGATAAGTAGTAGCTACAAATACGTTTTATGTCGTAAATATGCGTTAATGTAACTGAAAACAAACAATTGGGATAAAATAGTGAAATCATGCGAATTTCATGATACCTAATCGCACGCATTTTGAATCGCGTCTGCTGGCGGCAATAACATCATGCTACACCTATTAAACACGGAAGAAGCTTAAAAATGGTTGAAAATGTTTATGTAAAGGTGCCAAAATGTCATCAAAACACCATTAATATGTGCACGGTCCAAAATTGTAAATACAAATGTATCTGACAAAAGCCGCATTTCGGATATTCTTGTGTACTTTAGGCTTTTACATGAGGCGTTATCATTTTTTATTTAATGTTATACTATAGCTGTGCTCACTGTATGTTCTTATCAGATACAACATATCATTTTGCGTGCGAAAATCATATTTTAAAAAAAAACCATCAAAACTCTTTTCGAAAAAGTATGACATGTTTTATTCGTGGTATAACATAATTATCATTTTGCGTGCGAAAATCATATTTTAAAAAGACATCAAAACTCTTTTAGAAAAAAGTATGACATGTTTTATTCGTGGTATATATTTTAGAATTTTTTTTCTTATATCTTGATTAATTATTTTCTTTTTATAACAATGATAACCGATAGCCTTGGAAATAATTTTGTTAATTCCACAATAAAAAGAAATCATTATATAAACTATAAATATTTAATGTTTTGATGAATTTATTATCGAAAGTTTCTTAACTCAAGTACTTACCTTTATTCGTTTTAATTTCAGATTTAATGGTGTCATGGAAGAGTGTACGTTTTGCAAAAGATCCTTGTCAGCTGACGAACCAACGGTTACCTTAACAGCCAAATGATGTGAAGGAATACACAAAGCAAGCGAAGAGAGGCACACTAACATACAAACTGTTCCCGACCAGCATGTACATACAAAATGTAAGCGGGAGTTTGTTAATCCGAACCTTGTAAAAGCAAAGAAGGGGCAATATCTTGAAGATTTGGAACTGCAGATACATAGATAAATACACGGTGTGCTCAAGGATCAGATGGAAGCCACTTTGACTACAAGAACATGTGTCTTTTCTGTGGTTGCAGAGACGTGTATGATGGTAAGAAACGGGAGCATCGGCTAATTCCAGGGAGTACAATGGCATTCCAAGCAAAAATAAGCAACATATGTAACGAAGTCATCAATGATTGGTCAACGGCTGTGCAAGGTCGCAACTCTATTTTTGGACATCTGCCAGCCATCAGCTGATGATATGTACAATCAACAGTGCAATGTGTCTTTCAGAACTGGTAGACAGATACCAAAGATCTTTACTGCCTGTGATAGTCCAAACCCACCAAAAAGAAAAATGAGTGAAAGACTCAAGGGTTCCATACGACCAGAAGCATTTATTAAAGTGGTTTCATATCTAGAACAAAATGGAGGTTGAACAACTCACAGACTTAATACAGAAAATGTCTGACTTCACATTTGATGAACATATAGAACCATACAGCTTCAAAGATATGAAGAAGGAACTCAAACAACACTTTGGAGACAAGCTCATAATTTCAAAGATCCGTGGAATAACTAACGTTGTCTCTCTTGAAAGTACAGCATCAGCAATTCTGCAAGAATTTCATCAGAAACAGCAACGGAGTGTCATCGATCAGGAGTCACAGATCATAGAGACTGCAGCCCGTTTCATCAAAAATGACACCAAACAAGTACGACAAAACAGAGATGTATATCCTTATGCTCATGACTTGTCGGACGTAGACAAGGCTTTGGAGTTCCTACCATCCAGTCGGAAGCATCTTTTAAAGTTTGAATTTCAAGGAAAGAATGTGAATGTGAAGTTTGCTTCTGTAGGACAATCAATCATACAAGCATCTCGGCCACGAAGTATTCTAGCTCCAATGCAGATAGGCTTTGGTATTCAGCTACACCATCACTTCCAGTCCAAGTTCCTCATCGACTTTCTTAACGAACATGGATTCTTATGTTCGTATTCAGAAGTCAAGAGATTTGAGAGCTGTGCTGCTGTAATACAAGTGCTGAAATCCATAACTATTAACCTAAACACTTTCTTCGGTATGCTGCAGAAATGTCGATCACGATACCAGAACACTTGATGAAGAAAAAACATTTCACGGTATGGGAACCATCTCTACAATAACACCAAGTGCAAAAGTGACCACACTAATAAAGAGAGCAGACATTTCAGTTGAAGAAATCACAAGGATTAGTAGGATCAACATCAAGTCTTTCATTTTGAGAAATGATGCTTTGTCAGATATGTACTATGGACCTCTCGTGTATCCAGCTGCACAAGAACCTGACCAGAACATTGATCTGCTTTGGAATACATCTTTGTTGCTGAAAACATCGAGACCACAGTGGTCTGCTTTATGCAACTAGTCAATCAAAAAAGCCACACAGGACCATCGTCGGTTATGTTTCTTCCCGTCATAGGTTTGATTTACCTTTGTGGTGGAAAGCCAATGTGATTCTTGAGAATGAAAGCGGCAGTGCTGACATAAAGGGCATGGTTATTCGTCTTGGAGGATTACACATTTTCATGAGTTTCCTTGAATACATTGGACATGTTATGGGAGGATCAGGACTTCGTGAACCACTCGAGCTTGTGTATGCTACAAATACAGTAACTCACATGATGACGGGTAAAGCAGCAGTTGCAAGAGCTGTTTCTAACGAATGCTGATTGATGCTCCTCTGAACACTGTGTTGTTCTCAAAGGTAATGAGCGCTCTAAACACAGAACAAATTGATCCTGCAGAACCCGAACACAACCGCCACGTATGCAGTCCAGACATCTCGAAGCTTTCGCACCTTATGGAACAAACATTATCTGGCAATATTTCCTCAGGAGAACTTGGCAACAATGCAGATCTAAATGAACTTCATACTAAACTTTGTGAATACATCATTCCGAGATCAGAAGACACTTAAGTTATGGATCCAGTATCTCACAATGCTTGAAGCAAGTTCATGAAAGGGGAAAGAATGGGGGATTGGTGACTTCACATGCAATGTTTTCACGGCATGTTACCATTCTTTGCGTCATCTGGCCACAGCATGTATTTAAAGTCTATCTCTACCTCCAGAAAAATATCAAGATTAGAGGACGAGCACCCACCGGTCTATCAACAATTCTGCAGAGGAAAACATGTTCGAAGATCAGACAGGGCATGGACAGGTCTTTCTGTGGATCTTTTTATAGAACAGTGTCTCATGCGCAGTATCAAATCAACAGGTGGTTTGACAAGAGGGCGAGGGTTCACAGTAGCACAAAGACTCATGGGTCATGTCTACTCCATCCTGTGCCTAGGTGAACCGTCCGATGCAAGAACTGACTGAAGTTGTATATATAACAAGTGACAAACATAAATGATGCACGAATGCCAGAATCACCAAGGACATGGAAGATGCCGGTATCATTCTGAAACATCGGACTGAAATGGATCCCTTTGGAGCTGATTCGACTCTAAGAAGTATTGCCACCGGCGTTGTTGCTCATCTTACAGTCAATGTCTATGATGCAAAGTCAGTTAGTGTTAAGATAGTTCAGTCCATGACTACATGTGTGGCTGCTCACTCATTTCAGAAGAAAAATCAGACAGTGACAATGGGTAAGACTAGTGATCGCGGGAAACAGGTCATGTGATCTCTCCGAAAATGACTGGCGTGTATTCGATAGTGAATAATGTACTGTGTGGATAGGTACGCGCGCGGAGCTGCCGAAATTAAAACACAACACAAACTATCGCGTAGACAATCAACACAACCATAGATTTGACGATGTGAAAGCTAAGAACGTGGTTGACCCGAAACGCAGAATTTATTTAACACGGCCTTTACGTGGTACGAACCCTTCCAAACTTGCAGATTGTTGACACGACAACAATTCAATATTTTCAATGTTTTTATTTATATATAAAAATTGAATCTATGAAACGTGTCTTTGTTATTAAAAAATCAACATCATATACTGATTTAAAAAACAGGATGCGAAAATTTATAAAATGGTAATGGGTGTGTCAATACATTAAATTCATTTGTAAAATGTATATGAAAGATTGGGTAAAAAAAAAACAATTTCTTGACGGATTACACAATATGTTCTAAATCGGTCGTAATTGTCAAGAATATTTACAATTGGTGGCAAAGATTATGAAACATTACAATTTCTGACGTCGGACATTAATTTAAAAATACGTTGATTGTTCTCTTCTTTCGATAACTATGGTGCAACATTGTTAACAAAAATTACTTATCTTTTTATAATAATATCTTTAGCACATTTAGGGTCGATGTGTGCACTTTTCGGTTCTAACCACGGACACAAAGTGTCTACAAGATTTCTCATCATCATTATTTAACCGAGTAATACTCAATAAAATCGGCAAGAAGAAAAAAAAAGGGCACCAAGCCACCAATATATGAGCATGTCTGCGTTTTCCTCAATTTTATAAAAAAAAATAGGCAGGCGGCGGCCAGGCAGGTTACGCCCATATTTTCGAGAAATGGATAGAGAACAGGGAATACAGAAAGTTATTTTTCCTACAATCAAAGGCCATAATTCATTAAGTTACAATTTGACATGCGCAAATATCGAAAAGAGCCAAGATCTTTGGGTTGAAAACATGCATTTCAAGTTTCATCAAAATCGGTTCAAAATTGTGACCTCTATAGGGTCCACAAGCTAAAAACATGATTTTTTGTACAATGATTGGGAATAATCCACAAAGTTTCGATCTGATTCATGCCAATATCGAAAGCAGTCGAGATCTTTTGGCGGATAAATCCATATTTCAAGTTTCGTCAAAATCGGATTAGAATTGTAACCTGTATTATTATTATTATTATTAACATTTATAAAGCGTTATCTTCCACAAAACGTGTTCATGTGGGCTGTACAATACAATTCAATAAAATATGTAATAAAACTAAATATACATATAGTAAAACTAAATAAAGCTATAGTAGTAATTAAAACACAACACAAACTATCGCGTAGACAATCAACACAACCATCGATTTGACGATGTGAAAGCTAAGAACGTGGTTGACCCGAAACGCAGAATTTATTTAACACGGCCTTACGTTGTACGAACCCTTCCAAACTTACAGATTTTTGACACGACAACAATTCAATATTTTCAATGTCTTTATTTATATATAAAAATTGAATCAATAAAACGGGTCTTTGTTATTAAAAAATCAACATCGAATACTGATTTATAAAATTTATTAAGTTGTAATGGATGTGTCAATACATTTAATTCATTTGTAAAATGTATATGAAAATCAACACAAAGATTGGGTAAAAAAAAAAAAATTCTTGATGGATTACACAATATGTTCTAAATCGATCGTTGTCAAGAATAATTACAATTGGTGGCAAAGATGATGAAACATTATAATTTCTGACGTCGGACATTAATTTTAAAATACGTTGATTGTTCTCTTCTTTCGATAACTATGGTGCAACATTGTTTTAAAAAATTACTATTAGAGGGTTCAAACTTATCTTTTTTATAATAATATCTTTAGCACATTTAGGGTCGATGTGTGCACTTTTCGGTTCTAGCCACGGACACAACGTGTCTGTACAAGATTTCTTATCATCATTATTTTACGGAGTACTACCCTCGGCAATAAAATCGGCAAGAAGAAAAAGAAGGGCACCAAGCCACCAATATATGAGCATGTCTGCGTTTTCCTCAAATTTAAAAAAAAAAATATGCTGGCGGCGGCCAGGCAGGATACGCCCACATTTTCGAGAGATGGATAGAGAACAAGCATCACAGAAAGTGATTTTTCCTATAATCAAAGGCCATAATTCATTAAGTTACAAATGTCGACAAGAGCCAAGATCTTTGGGTTGAAAACATGCATTTCAAGTTTCATCAAAATCGGTTCAAAATTGTGACCTCTATAGGGTCCAGAAGCTAAAAACATGTTTTTTTTGTACAATCATTGGGAATAACCCATGAAGTTTCGGTCCGATTTATGCCAATATCGAAAGCAGTCGAGATCTTTTGGCGGATAAATCCATTTTTCAAGTTTCGTCAAAATCGGATTAGAATTGTAACCTGTATTATTATTATTATTATTAACATTTATAAAGCGTTATCTTCCACAAAATTAATTAGTGATAAACCGCTACCGAAAAATTCAACCTTATCTACTTATGAAACCTTGGCTACATCATTAAATATTTTAACCATTCAAAATCGGTTCACCTTCAATAAATACATCTTTCTGTTCAAATTAGTTCATAAAAAATTCCCAAACTACTTAACTAATATTCTCGTTTTTAAAAATACACCTTATACTAATATTAATCTTCGATTTAATATTCCTAAACCTAATAAATCAATATATAAAAATAGCTTAACATACATTGGACCTTGTCTCTGGAATAATCTACCTACCTCAATTAAAAACACACCTGTATTATCAAACTTTAAAGCGAATATCCTTTTACACATAAATTCCAACCTCAGTAAACCTTATGTACATAATTTTAATTCATAATAGAGAAGGTAGTTAACCTTACTGCAATTTTATATTTTAATATTGTAATTTAATTTTGTATCTCTTTATTTGATCTCATTGTTGTTCTTGTTATTCTTATATTGTTATGTTTCAAGGGCAGAATTGTAAAAAGGCCTGGCCTAATTTCTTACCCTAATAAAGATATTATTAAACGTGTTCATGTGGGCTGTACAATACAATTCAATAAAATATGTAATAAAATTAAATATACATATAGGAAAACTAAATAAAGCTATAGTAGTAAAACATAAAATGGTAGCTAAAAATAAAATCTGATCACAAATGTGTTTTAAAAGAATTATAAGTTCAAAGATTTCTTAAACAAACGCGTTTTAAGAAGTGACTTAAAAGACAATAAATTCGTGCAGCATCTTATATTAAAAGGTAAAGAATTCCATAATTTGGGTGTTTGGACGGTAAAAGATCGATCTCCAAAAGATCTAGATAAAAGTATTGCTGATTTATTTACAAGAAAAAAATGATCAGATGAAAAGGGCAGAGTGCGACTCAGTGTGTAATTTTTTAAAAGTGCAGATAAATAAGATAGGGCATATCATTTATACATTAAAAAGTTAAAAGGATGATTTTCAATTCAATTCTAAAAAAAATCGGTAACCAATGGAGTTTCAGTAGAATAGGAGTAATGTGGTCATCATAATATTTACTTCCGGTTATGAGCCTTGCTGCTGAATTTTAATCTTTTTGTAATTTGTTAGTCATGCGTAAAGATGTGTAGAGAATGCACAAACAATTGTGGACGGAAGTCAGGACAATTTTGGGCCCATTTTCACAAAATTAAAACACAACCCTAATTATAATGGTGATATAATAAAAGGTTGTTTTTTTTTTTTTAAAAATCGGATAATAATTGTTACCTCCAGAGTGTGACAAAATATTATTTGAGATCTAAAATGTAATATTGTATTTGAATATGCTAGTCGCTCGTATTGCCGGAGTACCTAGGCCTATATGAGATAAGATTTAAGCACAATAGATATTGACACCTATTGTTGAAAGTTAGAATGGGCGACCATTAATAATTAGTTTCATTGTTAATTACCTGCATTGTATAAACTTCTAAATCCCGCACGCCTTTTTACCTGTATCATTCGTAGACTTAATGACATAACATTATGGGGTTGTACATCTTACATCGAAGTGTCTATCAGATACAATATGAGTTGTTCAAACAATGTTTAGCCGGCTTGTCTTAAACAAGTATACTATGATATAAGATTTAGGTAACATTCATTAACGTATATTGTTTAGAGATTAAGATGTGTGAATCCTTGTAGTTAGTTTTCTTTGTCTGAATTCTAATGCAATTAATTATGACTTAGGCTAACCCATATAAATATGCCTGAGTCAGAAGTCAGACCGCAGACCAGAGACGGAGACCAGAGAGAGAGAGAGGCGTAAAGAACTTGCCCTCGGACCATGGGGCATGGAGGTCTGTCCTTAGACCGCAGGCCAGAGACGGAGACCAGAGAGAGAGAGAGGCGTAAAGAACTTGCCCTCGGACCATGGGGCATGGAGGTCTGCCCTTGGACCCCGAGACAAAAAGGTCTTCGCGGACCTAGTGGCGAGAGCCAGAAGTACTTGTAAATATGTTATATGTTATTCTGTGTAAATATGTTCCAGTACAAGTAATTAAAATCTTATGTCTTAACAATGAGTTATGTATATTATGTTACACAGAGGCACCACAGGGGCCATAATTCAGGAAGTTACAATCCGATAGGCGCAAATATGAAAAGGAACAAAGATCTATAGGTTATAAACCTGCATTTTAAGTTCCCCCAAAATCATATTAAAATTGTGACCTCTACCAGGTCCACAACACTGATATACCATATTTTACACTATTCGCGTACAAACGGCGACCATTCTGTCTGGCAATTTTGATCCGATTTTCCCGAAAGTCGAACGCAACCTTGTAACGTGATATAATCAAACGTTTTTGTTAATCGGATAATATTTGTGACCTCCAGAGGGGCCAAAAGATTAAAAAGGTGATTTTGCGGACCATCAGGGGCCATAATTCAGGGGGTTACATTCTGACGGGGGCAAATATCGAAATCTCGTGTTAATTAATTGTCTCTTACAGGTTTACTTCATACTGATTTTTTTTTTAATCAATGAATCAATTTATTCCTTTTACGACTTGATGATTAGCCGAAATTTCAGTGTAAATTGATAGTATTCCAGTGAATGTTTACCTTTAGTTTAGAAACAGAGTGGCGTTATTTTTCTATAATAATAATAACACTTTCACAGTAATATATTTATCTTTTAGGAATGAACACGACAGAGAGCGATGCTTTCTTTCCAGAAACAACGAAAGCCGCATTACGATATTACTCCAACCAAAGAAAAGAATATTATGTGCTTACGGTTGAAGAAACATTTTATTGTTTCGTGATGCCTATAACCATCATCATTGATCTAGTTGGAAATGTCAGCAGTTTTTTAGTCCTAAACCGAAAAGCACTGCGCTCGACACAGACTCTGGTTCTTCTTGCACTTACGGTTACGGACACCGTAAATTTATTGTTTGCGCTGTGGTATTGCATAACGTTCACTGCCAAATATTTCTACCGAGAGGAAATCGAAAATCTGTTGAATTACACGTATCCATATCGTACCTCATTGTTTATACTTCGGGGTCGGAAGTCATGTTTATTGGTTGTTGTGATCAGTGTGGAGCGTTGCATCATAGTAATTGCTCCAGTCCGGGCAAAGATCATCTGGACCAGAAAGGTTTGAAATACAAATCGGAAAGAATATATGCACAAAACTAAACGGATTATAAAGTTGGTCTGCGCCTCACTGAACTAGGGCAAGATCGAGATTTGTACGGTACAATGTACAACGATGCTGTTGCGATTCTGCGATACATTCCTACTCTGATCGTAATGTCTGCAAACATAGCTACCAGTATTGGCTTGTGGTACCATACAGTGCAACGAAGAAAACTTACAGAAGGGGCAGTATCCAAGATGTCGTCAAGTGACCTCCAGATTACAAAAACGCTTCTGATTATATCACTAGTGTTCTTCTTCACCACTATATACGCCTGGCACCCTTATCCTGCTTATCCAAAACATCGATCCGGAATATAACTTCCCGTTTTTCCGGAACAATGCCTACAATGCAGCTTTCATTGTCTCTTACTGGTTGGATATTCTGAATTCTTCTATTAACTTCATCATTTATATCATGTCAAACAAAGGATTCAGAAGGGAGTATAAGGGTTTACTTTCGTGCTGTTCCCAGACGATGCCTCAGAATAGTCATACCTCCTAATACAGTTCAAATACGACCCGTTCGTCAACATTACCAAATGACGATGATAATGTATTTTTAAATCGTTTACAATATTTAGAAAACAAAAATATAATGTAGGAATTCACTGTTAACAATATACCGATTGTATGACCTAGTAAGCTAAATCTGATTACTGCAAGTCTTAATTTAGGCTTCAGATGTGTTATAAATTATAAATTAGATCTTTATTTCAACAAGTCCAAAATCAACTTTGTAGACCAACGGATCGCTAGTCTACAGCTTGGATTTAAATAGGATTTCACTGATTGATTTAATCAAACATGGCGCACGGTGATGATATTATTAACTGTTATGTTTACGTCATCAGTTAGATCGAGGCTTAATAATATGTGCTCAGCGAGGCCGCTGTTGAGCGATATTCCGATGGCATTGAAAACTTTACTTGACAATCGAGATTATGTAGGTGGAGTTAACGCCTGTCAATCAAACGATATGCCAAGGTGGAGACACATTTCGCCCCCCATTTCTAGTCAAATATTATAACGCTAATAACTTTGTTCAGAATAAAGTAATTTGACTGATGTTTTCAATATATTCTTCCTTCGTCATCTACTTTTGAACTGTTATAGCAAGAATGGACAACTCTCTATAAAAATCTCCCATAATGTATCTTTAATAAGATAGTTATAACCAATGCCATGACGTTTTGTTTTAAAATCAAATAATTTGCATGTTTTTTCGTTATCCGAGTATCTCGTTTGCAATTCTTGAATACTGATGCCAGGGTTGTTTCCCTTTGTCAGTAATCTAGGGCGGGGGGGGGGGGGGCTTGCACTTAACAGTGCATGACAGTCGGTAGAGATTCGTAGAGCGTTAAATCCCACTTCATTTGTATTTCTGTTCTACTGCTTCTAGTCAAAATATTGGAGCGATGTTTGACAATTTTGCAAACCGATTGGCCAATCACGCTATGTTACCGAGATTACACCTAATAGTTAGGATGCGGGTGTGGCGCGCCAGGCAGGTTAAACTTACTTTTCCGGACATCTGTTACCACTGTTTGTTGTGTATTTTGTACACGGGGTGAACAGTCCATATGCTGATTACACTATTTTGTCTATACCGTGTTTTAGTACTTCGAATTTTGTCTAAAGGTTTGGATTGTTCGTACTTGGTTTTATTTTATTTATATCTAAGGTTTGTTATTTTAATATTAGCAATATTGGTCAAATACGAATTTATCATCAAAAACTCTTAGTAACTCCCTTGTGACGTCATTTCAATTTCAACCCTCTATTCGCTGGCTTAGTCCTTAAACGTATTTAAAAAAAACTCAAACGAATACAAAATACAAAATACTGCTGCTAGATTAATAACCTAAACGAATAAATATACAAGTATAACCCCTGTTCTTATTCGGCTGTACTGGTTGCCCATTAAATATAGAATAGATTTTAAGTTTAGCACCAAAGTATTTATCTGAACTTTTAGAATTATATAATCCAGACAGAACCTAATGGTATCAATTACCTTTTAATATTCGAATTTCATCATCACTAGTTACTAAAACTTTCTTATTTTTAAAGGCTTTTAACAAATTGTAACACCTATTATTTTGTCTATTGTAGTTCTTGTATGTATTTTTTAGAAATAATTTCATATTTAATGTATTTTTAACATTCTTGATGTTATTTACTTTTTGCATGTATGTTTCTGTTACACTGTAAAGTGCCATTGGACACACCTGTGAAAGGGGCGCTAAACAATTTCGTAATAAACATAATAATACATGTACTTGAATGAGAAACTGCTCCGGAATTTTTGCTTATTGAAGAGACATCATACAGAGCGGTAAGAACACTGAATCATGGCTCGGGCGAGGGCATAATATTTTAATCCGAGTTTCCTCTTGGTCTGTAGCACTTTACATGGTGTATACCACTCGGGAAGGCGCAGTTACAAAGCGTAACCAAAATTAATCCTTCCCGCGAAGGAGCAGATATCGACTTATCGGCTTTGTTTAAAGAGAGACATGTTGTTATAAGAACCCAGTTAACGGTGTTAAAGATTTAGTTAATTTATGTTCACTCTGAATTTTATTCACCAATTGGTATCATCAAAGTTAGCAGAAATTCCAACCAATCCAAAAATAACCAAATTGGCCGATTATGTTACAAATTAATGGTTGGAGGGAGAATTTGCAACTCACCAGTGGAACGACTACGGCACAGAGGAGCACGTGTAACACAATCGTAGTGATGACAGATGAGAGTTTTGTAGATAAAGGATTTATTTACATCAGGAGCACATCTACATAATACCGTAATACAAGTTCTTAAACTATAAGAACTAGGCTACGACAGGGACACATCTACATAATATAAAATCTACTAGTCTTCTACAACTAAACGTCTACAGGAACACGTCTTACAATATAACCTTTCATCTACAATTCTGCCCCTCTGCCAAGGCAGCGGCTGGACACGGGTGAGTCCCTACCCTCGTACAAGCCTTCCTTCTCTCTCGGCTCTTCGCTTCTAACTGACAGAGAACTCCTCAACATATACCCGTTGAACACATGGTCATATCTGCAATTGTTTCTTTTATCTCGTCACGGCATGTGCATAAACATTTGAAGCCGTGTGGATCTTGTACACAGATCATGTATAGCTTGTAATGGACATATTGAATTAATTAGATTTAATAAGATCGTGACTGGACAACGGTTTAATATGAGGTGAAAGTCAAAATCATCTATTGTCAAAACTAGCAGAGTTCAATGCACCTAAATTATAAATGATATCACTTTGTTACACACGGAACCAACAACACTCTGGAAGGATGGCATTCAGGGGTCTAAATGCTTTTGAATTGATCGCATTTTTGCAACAAGAACAAAAAATAAATGAGATTAGAATCATTCAGTCTGCTGGGGGACAGGAACAACCAAAGAAAAGATATAAATATGATCAGATTCAAAGCAAACTCCAGGAATTGAAACAAGTATTTAGACAGGGTGTCATATTTGGCGAAACTAAACTGACTTTTGTTATACAATGTATTACAGTTGTTTTTAATTCTTTTTTGGAGAAGATTTTGTTAAAGTATAGTTATGTTTTTATTTCTTATTCGGAGAAATTTAATTAATTTTTGTTATATTATAGTTATGTTTTTATACGCCCACATTTTCATGTGGACGTATTATGTCGTCGCCCCTGTCCGTCTGTCCACAATTGTTTGTGGACCCTCTACAGGTCACAATTCTTGTACGATTTTGACGAAACTTGAAATATAGCTTTATCACCGATATTGGCATTTATCGGAACAAAACTTCATGGATTATGGCCCCTGATTGTACGAAAAATAACATTTTTAGCTTGTGGACCCTATAGAGGTCACAATTTTGAGCCGATTTTAATGAAACTTGACGTGCATGTTTATAACTAAAAGATCTTGGTTCCTTTCTATATTTGCGTCTATCGGAACGTAATTTCCTGAATTATGGCCCCTGATTGTCCGAAAAATCACCATTTTTAGCTTGTGGTCCCTCTCGAGGTGACAATTATTATCCGATTTTAAAAACCGTTCGATTATGTCACCGTTACACCCTAAGGAAAGTTGAGTTCGAATTTCGGAAAAATCAGATCAAAATTGCCATACAAAATGGCCGCCGTTTGTACGCGAATACTGTTTAAAAAAAAATAATTGTGAAACAGAGCTACAGCTAAGAGTATGACTAATTTTTACATCTTGTTTTCTGTACTGTTTACTACTCTGATTTTGGTCTTGGACAAGCAACTTTGGATAAAATTAAACATACAGTAAATTATTTAGTCCACATACCCAACCGAATATGTGAAAAATCCACCATATGGTTCAGATGGGTGTTGATCGAGAAATCAGCATGGCGTCAGCCATTTTTTTGCATTCGGAGCCATTACAATAGATCAAATTTGGAGGAAATGGTTATACAACCGAGATTAAGATGCGTGGAATCTATCGAGGTTTGCCGAATGAGCAAACTGCATGGTGTTGGCCAGTTTTCATTAGTCCAGTCGATGCAGTATCGTCAAATCAGCATGGCGTCAGACATTTTTTGCATTCGGAGCCATTAAAATAGATCAAATTTGGAGGAAATGGTTATACAACCGAGTTTAAAATGCGCGGAATCTATTGAGGTTTGCCGAATGAGCAAACTGCATGGTGTTGGCCAGTTTTCATTAGTCCAGTCGATGCAGTATCGTCATAGGCGTAGGAGCTCGATGACAGTTAGGGGGGCAGAACCCGAAATGCCCGAAAAAATTTCGGGTTTACAGACAGCAGCAAGGTGTGGTGATATATGTCTGATCTGTCCGTCTGCCATCTCTAACATCAGTAAGATAAAGGAATACATCATATTTTAGTCTAACTAGTTGGCCATATGTAGATATATCTATCCCTTTCTCTCATCAATCTCTTGTCATCAGGAAATTTCATATTAAATCTTTCCATTATAAATGGATACTGGGTGGCAGTATACATATACACGCGCATTAAGGAAGAGATTAAAGACAGAACAGTTGTAC
The DNA here is from genome assembly GCA_917208275.1 of Patella pellucida. Lineage (NCBI taxonomy): Eukaryota > Metazoa > Mollusca > Gastropoda > Patellidae > Patella > Patella pellucida. The sequence continues at coordinate 14,427,692 of OU795039.1, forward strand.
TAAGACTAAAATATTAGAGCTATGAAACTTCTGGTTCCTTTTTGATTTTACAAAAAAGACTGACAAGGAAAGATATGTTATGGACTTGCATATTCTACACATCATTACCTAAAATTCAAATGATTTCATAGAAAATTTACCAAAGTGTGGACAATTGAAATATTGACAAAATCTGTCTTATTAATAACTGACAAAGCTTTATTTTTTAAATAGTAGGACCAGATTTTTGCCATGGATTTGGTAGTTTGGCAAACCAAGCTATAGTATCTTATTATCAGAATTTCCATTTCAATATTAAAAAACCCTGAGGAAATCACAAAAAGGACACGTTTCTGTTTATAATGAAGAAAACCTTTCTGAAGAACTATCTTTTATCAATCTTTCCTTTGAACCTCAAAGTGTTTGTCTAATGGGAATTAATAATAATCGAATCATTTACCCTTTTATATTAATGGCAACAATTTTTTTATCTTTTACTTTCGATATTTCCACTGGTATAGAAACAATATACTTTGTTTAAAGATAAAAGTCAATAATTCCTGAAATTATTCCAATAGTTTTTTATTCCATGATTAGATCGGAGACATGTGATTTTTAACATTTAATAGATGGGGAGGTAATATAAACCTAATAGTAACGGTAATAGAATCATCCTGGAACAACAGAACCAAGATTCCACAGATATGAAAACAAGTGAGAAACAATCATCTAAATGATATTCACCTGTCCATATTAATATGATGAACAGAAAGAAACATGGTCAGTTCGAACATTGTTGTCAATATTTGTTCAAAGTTTCAGGAAGTCTTATGGTGGTCAATTTTATACATTGTGTGGGACATATTTTAATTCAAGCAAATATTTACATCTTGAAAGCATTTCTTGACAACTTAGACAACTGAGCTGCTGGTGGGTGTATAGTTCATTAGCTGGCGACCTACCTTTTCATTTCCGATGAAATTTGCCAAGTTAAGATCTGCTTCAGTAAATGATGAAAGAACTAGCATCTGTTTGGCTTTTAATGCCAGTTTTTTCTAGCTATTAATGACAAAAATATCTTTCAATTGTAAAAGTAAAATGGAAAGTTATGGTTTCTGTCTGGGATCTAAGACTATATTGAGGTGTCTGAAAGATTTAAAGTTGGCATTTATTTCTTTTATTTAAAGAGATTGTAAAATTATAATACAGGAAAATTAGAGACAGTCTTTATGTTTAATTGCCTGATTATGCTCGTTTTTCAACAAGATCATTACTGTAACGAGAGTTATCACCCTTCTTATCCACTTCAAACGAAACCTGGATATTTGAAGTGCCAAAAAATGTGCACCTTTTATTCAATTGGAGGCCATTTAGTTATAAGTATTTTAAACTATCTTAAAAGATACTTGGTTATAAGTATTGAGTGTGTTTATTTTAAGGTTAGTCTGTACTTTCTCTTTCTGTTTTGTGTATATTGCGAGAGTTACCCTTGAAAAATCTTCAAAAATCTTTTAATTATTCATTTTTTGGCTATACTGTTTCTTCTTGATTTGAGTAAATGAAACAGAACAAAGTATAAAAACTATATTTATGTGTAAGACTTTTGGGGTAAGATCGGCAACAACTTCAGAATACATCTGAACATTCATTGTGTAGATATTGGTATTTTGATTTTCAAAGAAAAACAAACTCATTTGTCATTGAATCTTAACATAACAAAATTAATTACCGACAAAAAGTAGCAAAATTAATTACTGATGAAAACATAGACTAACTTAAAAAAAACTAATTTTGAAGGAGATCATCTGTTGCTAATTAGAGTGATGAAATTAGTTTGAATGATGTCTGAGGTATTTCAAGTAACTCATTTGTCCTACATTCAAATTAACAACAATTTAATGATCGTCAAACACAGGCCTAGTCTTAACTAGACAATTAAACGCTCACTGAAAAGGGGCCATTTGTCCTACATTCAAATTAACAACAATTTAATGATCGTCAAACACAGGCCTAGTCTTAACTAGACAATTAAAAGCTCACTGAAAAGGGGCCATTTTCTCTCCGTTTTTATGTGGGTCTGTCCATCTGCCTTGTCTATTCACAATCCAGGTCAGAGTTTTATTTGCAGTGATTATTTGACTAGTCATAGCCAGGAACCCCATCCAACCAAACTCAGTGCCATTGCACCTATCATGAAAACTCTGTAATGACCGGACAGGTCAGAGTTGTTGAGATTTTTTGTTCAGCTAATTAGACAGGGGAACAATTTTGAGAATCGGACCCATAGATGAATTTGCATGTTGTAAGTTTTTGTGCACACCGACCACTAGAAACTAGAGGGAACATTGGTCTTTTGAATGGTTTAACATCAAAATACATCTTGATATCAACTTAATTTTTTTTTCCTATGAGCGATGATTAAGTTTATAATGTTACAACAATATCTGATTGTTACTTAAGAGTTATTGCTCTTGATTGTGTTATAACAAAACCTTTATGGACTGCTCAAATGACCAAGCTGCTGTGGCCATAAATTTTTTGATCCTTTTCATTGTCTGGCAACTTTTCATCACAGTTTCAAAGAAAAATCATTTTTAAAACTTGTCTCCTCTACACTTATAGGGTGGTGGCAGGCTAAAAGGCTAGTAATCTCTGATGTATATGTCATATATTATATAATCTTATTTATAAACATTTATAGGTAAACTATGAATTATTTACTATATCTATCAACAACATCACTTACATAAACCTGATTACCAGCATATCAGACCATAGGTATCAGATATAACTCCCTCATTGTTTATATCATTAATCCATTCATTACTGAACTCGACATGCCGAGTTTCAACTCTGCCTAATTAACATATGAGTATTAATCAACCTTACCTAATAGCGAAGGAATTTGTAAATATACAAATCGTAACGACTTACGAGCACACTGATCAATGACCTATAGATAGTAAACAATTATTGTAAAAAAAAGAAATTGTTGTTTTCATATGCTGATTACACTATTTTGCGATATTACACATTTTTGCCTATACCGTTTTTAGGGCTTCGAATTTTGTCTAATGGTTTGGATTGTTCGTACTTGGTTTTATATTATTGCATTCCATTCCACATTTTCTGTAATATATAGAAAGGATATCATCTGCCATTTTTTCTTCTAAATAATTTCTAAATAATTTTGTTGTATTTCATTTTTCATAACCTTTTGATGCATTTTAAGTTACATATTTTATTATCAAGCCATGTTTTGAAGAAAACAGTGGACTATTAAAATATGTCCAACCATCTGTCTGTCTGCCCAGCAAACCAGTACCTTTTGAGACACAAGCTAGAACATTTAAACTTGGTTTTCCGGTAGGTCTTCATAAGAGATAATAACTTGAGTCCTGCGACTCTGATTCAAGTTTGACTTAAGCCACATCAATGACCCGACTGGCGACTCGACCTGAAATATTTATTGGACTCAGACTCGACTCAGCAGCCGTGACAACTCACAACTTGAAAGAACATAGGATTCAAGGGGGCATAACTAAAATGTATATTTTGTCTTACATATTAGATATCAGAAGCCAATCTGTTTCTGGTAAGATCACAACATCAATCTTGATTTAAATTGACAAATAATTTGTGTTTTCTATGTCGAAGACTTTTGATAATATTGGGTTTGAGACATGGCAAGTATAAATTATTGAATTACAAATAGATGACTTTTTTTATTCTTAAAGTAATAATTCTTTAAAGTTGAGATATTTCTGTCGGATTATGTTTTTAGATATTTTGGTAATTTATTTTATGCTTATTGAACAAATGTTCTAAAAGCTTTAAAATAGAAATGACCTTTCATATTATGTAGATTACATGTATGAAATTAATGTGAACTGTAGAGAAATGTATGTGGAGATTATCAGTTTGTTTATGTAATTGTTTTTTTAAGATATGTTTATCAGGAATAACTCTCATGTCTCCCTCTTATCTTTCTCTGATTCAATATACACATTTAGATACATCTATAGCCCATAAGGCCACAGGTCACCAATTATTGCCCCATTGGCTTCAATGTTATTTCACGCTCATGTCACAAGCTGTAACACTTTCCACAATGTTCGTTGAGCTAATTCCTTCACAAGGCATAAAGTACAACACCTGGCAGTCATCTCCTCCGAAGCACGTATGAGGTTGACCATGAAAATCTCAAATCAGTAAAAGTTAAAGTAGACTTGGGTCAATTCTTTACTTCCGGTTCAATGTGAGACGTCTTTCAAGCCCTTTTACCCATGTTATTCTTCCGCATAAATAACCTCTTTTTCCACCCAAACTGGCAAAATATTAAAAATTCAAAACCTTCCCAACAATTCCACATCTAAACAAAACCCCAAAAACGCCTGAAAAGGGGAGAAAAAAATTAAGGGAAAATTAGGCTATTTTTAGACCAGAACTACAGAATTGTTTGGTGACCTGTGTCCATTAACATTTATATAGAAAGGGGAGGTAAAAATAGAGCTTCACATTAAAACTAATGGCTTCTTAAAAGCGTAAAGAGGGCAATATTTTTATACACCCAAATTTTCATGGGGACGTATTATGTCGTCGCCCCTGTTTGTGGACACTCTACAGGTCACAATTCTTACCCGATTTTGACGAAACTTCAAATATAGGTTTATCCCCAAAAGATCTCGACCGCTTTCGATATTGGCACATATCGGATCAAAACTTCATGGATTATGGCCCCTGATTGTACGAAAAATCACGTTTTTAGCTTGTGGACCCTAAAGAGGTCACATTTTTGAACCGATTTTGATGAAACTTGACATGCATGTTTATAACCTAAGGATTATGATTCTTTTCGATATTTGTGCATATCAAATGTGACTTAATGAATTATGGCCTTTGATTGTAGGAAAAATCACTTTCGGTATTGCTTCTTCTCTATCCATCTCTCAAAAATGTGGGCATATCCTGCCTGGCAGTGCCAGCTTACTATCTTTTGTTTATTTGACGAAATAAAATTAATTTTTGATATAGTTATGTTTTTATTTCTTTTTTGACAAATTAAATTAATTCTGTTAGTATAGTTATGTTTTTATATCTTATCCCAAAACTGATGCTAAAATGTTGGTTAATTAGTTACAGTGGGGATTATGAACTTGTCAATTCTTATCACACCATTGTTACGTTTTTAATCCATTTTAATCCTTAGGGACTGAATTCCCGTGAAGTCGTCGAAAACGACCTTCTTTGATTCGATACGGTCAATAACTGTGCCTTCGGGGGAATAAATCATTTACATTACTATTACCATTAATTTTTGAATGTAATCATTACAATTACTTCTCATTTTTAGCAATGTAATTAATTACCATTACCGATTAAATTGAAAGTTAGTAATTATCATTACCCATTACTTTATGATTATATTAATAAAAAAAACATTTTTCATAGAAATAAAAAAGACAACCTTATTTTTCTGCTATGAAGTGCCTAAAAAATCAAACTCAAAATAATCCATGACTCACTTTAATAAATATTTGTTTGTGAATTATTATTTCTATAGAGTATAACATCAAGGCGAATTTTCAATGGTGACAAAAACTGATATTTGCACAGTATGACTTAACAAAATGAATCGAAAGTATAGTTAATTAACCGTATTAATGCTAACAAAAACTGATATTTTCACTGTATGACTTCAAAAATATATCGAAAGTATAGTTTATTAACCGTATTTTCTTTATGGAATTTTAATGTATTGTGTAACTTGTTAAATTATTAAGCAAGATTCTGAAATAAAAAATATATATTTGTTTTATATTAAAGCGAGAATTTCAAATTATTGATGGTGGCATGAAATCATTAGAAAGAGTTGATCGATTTTAACAACTTTTAGACCAGTAAAAAAATTTTTTGTAAGGATGCAGTTTGTTGAGTATGGTTTGAAATATTTGTCATCGACATGATTTCAAGCGAGAATTTCATATATTTTCTAAGAAAGTTAAAAGTTAATTATTTCTATGTCTTTTGCTCAATAGGTTATCAACTCACTCCTCACTATTATACGACCGTGGACATTATTAAATCATTGACAAGGGAAGTAATAACACAATTATTGACAACATGTGTTCAGCCATCTCCTAACGTTGGAATTTGAAGTTGAAAATGATATTTTTGCCAATTTTTTAGATGGCAATTTTAAATTTAAAACAAGGTAGGACTGTTTATCTACTTCAAGGCTTTATTGTATTAAATTTTAAAAATATAACTTAATTTGGAATTTCCACTTTAATTTGAAGTACATGTAATCACAAAATGATGAGATACTTGAAGACTATTGTTTGGTAAGATTACAATGTAGTAAGACTATTGTATTTTAATCTAGATTGGCACAATATACATCATTTCAGAAATCCACCTTTTGTGTTACATAAAAAGTGACTTAAATCTTTTTTTAAAATTATGATAAATTGGATTTGTACAGATACACTTAATTTACTTCTTTGGTGCTATACAATTTATGCTTGTCATGTATTTATATGTGCTATAAATTTAAAATAATTGATGAAATGTTATTGGCCATTACATGATTTCGGGGATGTAATTAATTACATTTCCGTCAATAATTACTTTTGAAATAATCCATTACTTATTACATGGCCATTACTTAAAAAATGTAATGATTACATTCCATGACCTATTACCATTACCCCAGCTCTGTATACAGTTTGGATTTCACGGCCCGGCTATAACCCCGGTGTCTCAGTGAGTAGGACACTGTCTCGTTTACCAGGGGGGGGGGCTGGGGATAGCGCAAATGTTCATCGGATATTCCGGTGTGGTTCCCCGAGGTCCTGGCGTTCACGTTAAAGAACATTTGACAGATGGATTTCGTATAAGAGTAGGCCGTAGCGCCCCCAACCAGGAAAATATTCCTTTAGAACTCATACCATGGTTTACGTTTAGCCCAGTCAGTCCAGAACAGTGGGATGTCAAACACCATACATTTCATTTTGACAAATACGAAGTACTTAGACCTACTGGTGCTCGAGGCACGATGGCCCTGTGAATAAAGCGAAGGGTCACTACAAGAAGGTCCTGGGTCAGAGGTATTGCAGGGTGGAGGAAGAACGTCTTGACATGGGACAACAACAGGGGTATTGTGTACACGTGAAGATAGAAGAAACTCGACGTAGAGCCATTGTTTTCTGGAGGAGGGAAGGGGGTGTCTGGATATATACTTCCCCCCCCCCCCCAAAAAAAAATTACATAGATAGCCCCATCTCCTATGTATTTACAACACTTATTAGGATTAGTTAATGTTCCATCTAGATACAACCTGTAAATATCCCAATATATTGGTGTCATGTTTTCCTTTAACCCCGTAAAATATGTCAAAACAGTTTTTACAGAAGACTGATTATGGGGGGGGGGGGGGGAGTGGGCGGGTCACCCTCCAACAATCTCGTATCGTGCTGCATGGTCAGAGATTGTCAACATTTTATATAATTGCATTTGCGGACCAACCCACCCCCCTATATATTTCACTGCTACGCCTCTGCGTGCAGGTGCGAAAACACCACTGTCCAGACATATGCCCATCTTCATTATCTGGGTTGGTGAACAAAAGTTGGACGTTTAACCCGATTCCTGTTTCCAGTTAATTAACTACTGACTAGAATTATCTCCCTTTAAACAGTTTTATTGCTGAATGGCCAACACTGGGTGTTTATTTTACCCGAAGAACGATTGCCACCATGGACGATACGGTCCCCAGTAATATGAAGGCGCAGCTGATGTTGTCGTAGTTGTAGCCGTTGGTGTAATGTAATCATTGATGCTATAAGCATACGCTTTCAATCCTTTGAGTGTGTCTTGAGCAACATCTGGAATGGTTGATTCCGACAGAATAAAACCGTTATATGTGCTGGATGAAGGTGGTAACTCGACTGTGTAGGAATAGGGTATACCAGCTACCGCTTTGGCATAATCATCCGAACCTCCTGCTGCAACATCTACAGAAATATGATCAGATGAATTACTATATTATTATACAGAAAGGGTTATAGAGGCAGCGTGACAAACAACAAAACAGATAAACACGGACACCAAAGATAAAAGTAAGCGAGCGCCGACCTATAAAATCATCTGGTGTAAACTACATAATATAGATACCAGTGATCAAATCACTAAAGCGTTGAAGGTTCGAATCTCGACGTGATCTGAGAAGAAGCATCGGTATATATCAAGGCCGGTTCTCACTTATTTATCAGGAGTAGCGCCTGTGTGTCTGATTGGGAAAGTAAATCCGCTCCTTCGGATGGGATGTATATATATATATCCACGTGCATGCAAAAAAAACTCAAATGAAATTAACAATATGTTCATCTCAAGTGGGGTATTTGCACAGAATGATTTTCCAGGCTGATGCTGGGTGGAGGGCCTGACGAAGAACTGTATCTAATCGTAAGGATGGAACAGTAAACCGGGGCCGCATATATACATAGGCGTGCAAGTAAATGGCGATGGAATCCAACGAAAATGCCGCTGTCTATGCAAATATTATCACACAGCACACTGCATTAGTCGGTTGGTACAGACGTTAATCCCGATTTCAGTTTATTTAAAAGGATTTTTTTTTACCAAGGCACACAATTTGAATTTAAAATAAACCATGCACCTCTTTTTCGAATAAACAGCGGTGTTTGTGCCTAAAGTTGTTTTCTTTAATTTACATAAGAGAGAGAGAGAGGGGGATGGGGTTTAACCTCCACTAGACATGCAAATATTATCACACAGCACACTGCATTAGTCAGTTGGTACAGACGTTAATCCCGATTTCAATTTATTTAAAAGGATTTTTTTTTACCAAGGCACACAATTTGAATTTAAAATAAACCATGCACCTCTTTTTCGAAAAAACAGCGGTGTTTGTGCCTAAAGTTGTTTTCTTTAATTTACATAAGAGAGAGAGAGAGGGGGATGGGGTTTAACCTCCACTCGACATAAACTAATTCGTTTCGGGAGTAACATACGGTTTAATTTCATTTCAGTAATTCGCTTGCGCGTATGGGTCTTTAGCAGTGGGAGGAAACCGGGGGACGAGGAGAAACCCCACGAGACTGGACAGGCGACCCTACCCCCTCTTACGTTCAATCGGGGATTCGAAACCAAACTTACATAAGACTTTAGCAGAGGCACCAATGGTATATTGTTCACTCATAGCATTGACTGAAGTTCTGGCAATAGCACTCTGAAAAAAAACCCATAAAACAATGAGTAATCGTATGGTGTGTATACGAACATCCTCATAAATAATCCCGGGGGTAGAGAGAGAGAGAGAGAGAGAAATGTAGTTTAACGTCCATTCGACACAAACTAGGTAGGACGAAAAACATGGCAAGAACGCCCATTTTATTGTGAAGTTTGCAAATTGTCCAGTCTTTGGTGCTGGTTACAGGTCTACTAAAAGTTTTTTTTTAACAAATGGAAACGAAAGTGTTGGTTTACTAAAAATTAATACTTTTATATAAATCGAAACGTAAAATAAATAGAAGAGCATGGGCCAGTCTAGCATTCTGCACACCGGAAACTATCTACTTCGGAAATTGATCTCTACCCTTAATGACCGCCATTACTCGGCTGTAGCTTCAGGAACCTGTTTTGTTAAGAGCCTTGTACACTACCTCGCCGACATAAGGGCGTGGTAACAATACATTCGTTCGACTAAAACAAGAAGTTGAGGGAATAAAACGCTTTATTATAGAGATATTGAAACACCATCAAATCATTAACATACATGTACGTTCTATATAAGTCATTACAATATATATATTAAAGTCATAAGATCTGTCACAGAGGCAAATGATGTGGGTTCGATTTCTCGCTGTCCAGCCTCGTGGGTTTTCTTCCTCCCACTGCTAAAGAGCTTACGACAAAAATATTTGTTGAGATAACATCTAACCATGTGTTAGTCCCAAAATAGGCTAGTGGACGTTAAACCTCATCTCTCTCTCTCTCTCTCTTTCTCTCTCTCTCTCTCTCTCTCTCTCTCTCTCTCTCTCTCTCATACATAACAATGATGATTGTAATGATTAATAGAGATAGTGTATTAAAAATCTAATGATGTTCACATGGAACAAAAGTAATAGCTACATAATATATTATGATTTTTCCTCAAAATATTTATTTTTATATAAATATATCCCAATAAGATTTTTTAATGTTTATATATAAAATATCTAAACTCACCAGTTTATTATCATCCACTGCCGTGGCTGTATCCGAGTAACCCCAGGGATATAACCAGTATAAACCATAAGAATGAAGAGTTAAATAGCCTTTTATATCTGGTTTCTTTGACAACATAAAATTTCTCAAATTTCTACTCTCTGGTTCTGAGAATTCGTAACCACCGGAGAACAGATCTGAACAAGGCTGGCTCGATCCCCCGGCCGCTGTAATATAAAAACTTTTCATTTTATTTCGTTCATTCATTCATTCACTTATGTATTTCTTTGACAAGGAGTAGGACCCCGCCTATCCAACTTCGTGGGTTTTCGCCGAATTATTGAAAAAATATTGAACCATATATTAGTACCGAAATGACCTAGTTTATGTCGAATGGACGTTACACTCTCTCTATCTCTCCCCCTCTCTCTCTCTCTCTATTTTATGCATTTGTTATTGATTTATTTTCTATCTATTACTTTTGTCTATTACTTTATCGCTATCGTTCTTTTTCATATTTGCATGGACCTACCTGGATTCCACTCGTAACCAAAATTTCGATTTATATCAACACCAATACAATTACTATTAGCAGCATGACTTCGATTCTTTCTCCATAATCTGTTACTAGTCTACAATATATGATTATAATCTGTTACTATTATAGTCTAAAATATGTAAATACAATATCAGGATATAATCTGTTACTAGTCTACAATATATGATTATAATCTGTTACTAATCTACAATATATAACTATAATCTGTTACTAGTCTACAATATATGATTATAATCTGTTACTAGTCTACAATATATGATTATAATCTGTTACTAGTCTACAATACATGATTATAATCTGTTACTAGTCTACAATATATGATCATAATCTGTTACTAGTCTACAATACATGATCATAATCTGTTACTAGTCTACAATATATGATTATAATCTGTTACTAGTCTACAATATATGATTATAATCTGTTACTAGTCTACAATATATGATTATAATCTGTTACTAGTCTACAATATAAGATTATAGTCTGTTACTAGTCTACAATTATGATTATAATATGTTACTGATCGATAATTATAATATGTTACTGATCTATAATATATAAATACAATATCTACAAGTATGTAATTGAGAGACAACATATCTAAACTTAAATTGTGATCAGTCTACAATAGAAAACCTATCTAAACGTAAGCTGAAGCCAGTCTGTAAGAACCGTAAACGTCTACCAGTCTACAAGAGAGACAATATATCGAAACGTTAGCTTCTACCAGTCTACCATCCTAAACTCAGATTGCTAGCTCCGACATTGTAATTCCTACATCTACGATTTTAGTCGAAAACACCGAGTATGCTGTTATAAATTTTTTGAAGAATTTATTTCTCTTCTTTTGTCATATTGAATGAAATTAAATATGTTTATTTAGCCGTTGTGTGTATAAAAGAAGTCAAACTAATCAGAGCCGAATCACAAAATAGTCCTCTAATTATTCAATATGGCGGCACCCTTGAAAGATAATATCACAGAAGCGTTTATTTTGTTTGCGAATACAAATTTGGGAGTATTTAACCTTGTTTTGAAAAATAAACAGATTGAATGGTAAAGACTGTATTGCAATATTACCCACTAGCACATATCATATATCGATTTTACCGGAGCGGCAGAAGTTGACATTTTGCCAATATGACGTATGTGTTTACATAAAACACGTGCTTCGGGTTACTCTCACTCTGCAACAAATTGCATTCGGCAAACCTCGACAGATTCCGGTGCCCTACATCTAGACTCGGCTGTATGATGAAGTCCGCCATTTTGGAACTATTTTAAAAGACCCGGATAAACAATGGCTGTCCCCATGGCCATGGAGATTATATCAACAAACTAAAAAATGGCTGCCCCCATAGAGATTATATCTAGAAAAGACGCCATTTTGGGACTATTTTGTGAAAGCGGCACGTTTTCCTGTTGAAGTAGATCGGTAGTTAACTAGCCGCATCGCAAATGTATGGTCGTAGGTACATATCAATTACTATCATACATCCGAGTCTAGATGTAGGTTATGGAGAGTACTGGGATCTGTCGAGGTTCGCCGAATGCAACAAATTGTAGACAAGACGATAAATCCCGCTCCGAAATGATCACATGAGCGTTTGAAATGGACGGCATGTAGGGCAGTGATCATATTCTCGAAGTACGACGTAACTGGATCGCTGAGTGCAGTATCTCAGTCTACAAGAGTCAACCTTAAACGTAAGCTGTTGCCAAGAGACAACAGAAAGACAGTTTAGTCCTAAGCTGCTTGGCTGTATCTCTATGATTTACAATCAATGGATTAAAACAACGCCAACTCGCTTGTATAAAATAAAACAACTTACACTACTTCTAGAATGTTCATATCCATCAGCGTTGACTATAGGTGCTATATAAAAGTCAAATTTTCTCAATAAATCAGTTATATCTGCATCTCTAGTTGGATTAATAGCTAACTGAAAGAAAATAACAACAACTTCAACCATTTCACGGAGACGCTATATATAAAGATTGGAGAAACTGGGGGTTGCTAATGACGCTCAAAAGTGTGTTCTGTAAGACTATAATACTCCAAAGATAGTTCACATAAAATGAATTCCAGTCAAATTGCGTTATTTTGAGCTAAGCAAGAAATGATTGAGCCTTTGAAACACAGTTCATATTTCGTTTCGTTATAATAGTTCAAACTTTCGTTTTACTTGTCTTTACTACACTAGGATGGTATCATTGACGTGTTCTGAATGGTGTGAGGTATTAGTCAATGAAACAGTCTGTTACGGCGAGCTTCAGGCGTTGGTAATCCACTAGTAACATCAATGCTGATTGGTTAATCAATTGGATGACGTCATAGGGTCAAAAGCCGCTCGTATGACCTCTGACGTGACCTGTCGCACACAACTGGTCAGATTTTTATGTAGTGTAGGTCATCGAAAGTATAAAGAACGAAACGAAATATAGACCTGTATTTTAATCAGATAGATTTGAAAAGATAGCATAAATTATCTAGATTGCCGAATATCACTGCCATTGCTACGACAATCTGACAACAATGTCTGGATTAAATATTAAACATTAAATGGCACGTTTTTCTAATCTATTCGATATACCAGCAATCCGTTGGTCTAGTGGAATAATTATGCCTTGAACATGCGAATATAGACTTTTATTGGTATTTTAAATTGCTTGGTAGGACCACGTAAGTGGGTAGTACGCTGGCTTGCTAGCCTCGAGGTCCGGAGTTCGATCCCTGCATTGGCCGAGAAAGTTCACCCAGATTTTCCGGCGAAAAACCTATGTCCCGTATGCACACGTGGAATTTGATATAAGAGTGGGCCGAAGTGCCACTGCCCGGGCAAAATTTCCCTCGTAGCCCAGTTTAGGAGCAGAACAGTAGGATGTTAAAAACCGTTTCATTAAAACCGGTACAAATAGAACTCATTCAGTTACAAGAGATGTTAAAGGGGAGTAACTGCTATTTACCTGGTATATAAAATTGATTGCCGTGGCAGGCGCTATCCATTCTCGAGCATGTATACCTGCATCTATCAATATAGCTGGTTTCCATGAACCCATGGGCGTACCTAACTAATAAAAACATCAACACATCATCTTTCAACACATATCTCCTCTAACCGTGTAAAAATATAAAATTTATGCAATCTAACTTTTGTCTTAGTAGTACTAAAACTGTGTTGAGGTCCATGTCAAAAACTAGTTTTAAATCATTTTTAGAAAACAAAACACATCAAATATGGATTCTCTAATTATTTATTTTTATGAGATGTGTATTTCAGGGCCCATATTCAATTCACTACTTTCAACTTATTGCTTACTTACTTACTTTTATTTGAACAAAATTGATTACTGATTACTTACTTTTATAGAATATATCGTTATTTATAAAATATAGTGATTTACTTACGTTTATAAATTATAGTGATTTACTTACGTTTATAAAATATATTGATTACTTACTTTTATAAAATATAGTAATTACTTACTTTTATAAAATATAGTGATTACTTACTTTTATAAAATACAGTGATTTACTCAAGTTTATAAAATATAGTGATTTACTTACGTTTATAAAATATAGTGATTTACTTAAGTTTATAAAATATATTGATTACTTACTTTTATAAAATATAGTGATTTACTTACGTTTATAAAATATAGTGATTACTTACTTACTTACGTTTATAAAACAAAATGATTACTTACTTTTATAACATAGGTATCTCTGAGTTCGTATGTTTTATTTATGTTTATTAACTCAGCCGTTGGTACCACGTTGGCGATTTCAAATAAAAAGGCATTAATCTACAAAATATAATATTATTAATAACAATGATCAATCTCATCTGATTAAAACATAGATCCTATTTCGTTTCGCTTTACTTGTAGTGTAGGCCATCAAAAGTATAAACAAGAAAAAAAAAAAATATAAATCCGTATTTTAATCAGATTGAAATATATTATGTGGCTACATTTTTATTGAAATAAAATTAAACCATATGTTAGTCCCGAAATGACATATTTGTGTTGAGAGGACGTTAAACCCCAGTTCTCTTTTCTCTCTCTCTCTCTCTCTCTCTCCCTCTCATATAATTCATCAATAGTTTTGCAAACTCTCGACCCATTTTTAGGTATCATTCTTTTACGATTGACCTGCATTTCTATGACAATCAGGGTGGGTTTCGAGAATTAGACCTTTTGGTACAGAAAACTAAGATGTAAAACCCCGTTTCGGTTATTCTCCTCGTCCTCAATTCATGTTTTAAAAGTTTAGATGCTTTCCACAGAGAGAAAGAAATGGGGTTTAACGTCCACTTAACACTAACTAGGTCTTTTCGGGACTAACACATGGATAAATTCTATTTCAATTATTCCCTTGCGCGTAGAGGTCTTTGAAGTAGATAGAAACCGGGGAACCCAGAGACAACATAACGAGGTTGGATAGGCGGCCCTACTCCTTGTCACGTACAATCGGGGAATCGAAACCACGCCAGTTGACTCAATGACAACCCTTATTGTGCAGCGCACACGTGAGACGTGAAATGAAGGGAATAGGGGTTAACATTTGTGGACCGATTGTGCTAATTAAGACGGACAAACGCCAGACAGTATGCTCTTTTTTTTAATTCCAACTGCCAAGGGTTCTTTAACGTGCATTCCAGTGAGTAACTTTCGCGGCCAACAACGGGAACCAGCGTCTTACTTAAGAACCCACTGCGGCCCCCTTTGTACAGTAATGCTTATTATCAATATACACAGCATCATAGATAATACATGAAATTGCATACATCGTATTTACATACGGTGAAATAATAACTTTACAATACGCGTTTCGTGTTCGGTTCGTGAGTGTTTAATGAAGAAAGGAGGCGGGGGGGGGGGGCACTAGCTTAAAGGACAATATTGGTGTCAGTCATTACCACATAGAACTAATTGAACACGTTCCAGATATAATTTTAACACGTCACTCCCGATTCTGGAAACCTGTATTACTCAGCTATCGTAGCAATGATCTCTGCGTTACAATTATAGTTGGAATGTGTTTAACCATCTCTATCACATAATATGTGATAATGACTGGCACCGAAATGGTCCTTTAATATTGTCTAATCCGATTTGTTGAATTGAAATGGTATGTATACCATACCACAGAACCAATGGTAACAGGTATACCCCATGCAGTGTGCTATGAGGTAGTCATAAAATTTAAAGTTTGTCCTAGTCATGAAGTATATTATTCGTCATAGCCATGGACTTCATTCGTTGTAGTCATGTAATTTATGAATTACAGATAATCAATTTACATTACGTACTTCATTATAAGATAAGAAATGTTTTGTATAGTCTTCGAGCTCTCTTATAGCACGTCTTTTTCTATTACTCTTTGTTTCTCTATCTACCAGACTGAAAGTATAAAACATGCATATACTATTTTGGTTTCTACACAGACCGAATTTGTTAATCAGTTCAATTCAGATTGCACGAATTATGAAATATTGTTTATAAACTCCTGTTGAGCATATCCTAATTATATATAGGTGTTACAATAATATATATAACAAACGACGCAAGGAGCGACCACCGGTTCCTCTCAGCCCCCTTTGGGATTCAAACCCGGCAGAATGTGCTTACTCTCTGCGGGACATTTTGGCAATGGAACTCCCTTTTGTGAAGGGGTAATAGGGTCGGGGATACAGGAATGTCTCGTCATTACATTTCTTACCGGGGAGCTGCGTTTCCGCCTACTCTTGTAAGTGCACATTGTTTTAGTCCAACCCGACAAACAAGACAATTTTTTCTTCTTCTGTGCTCAGTATTCGTTACCCCTTGATTAACTTGGCCACAGATTCACTGTAATTGATAGTCCATAGATTTCAGTAAAAGGCAGTCATTTGTAGTCTACTCACTTTAGTAATAAGCAGTAATTACAGTTCTTAGAATTTAGACCATAGAATTCAGTAATATTACAGTCCATGAAACCATTTACAATATTGGACCTATCTCATTATTTTGATCCCATCTAATTATGTAATAAATGTTGTTTGGGTGTTTTTATAAGAACACGATCATGTATCCTTGACCCGATTAAATTGAAATTAAAATTAGTAATTATACTATTGTTTTTTTTTTCAATAACTTGCGAATTAATCCTGACAATACGCCAGCTTATCACCATTGTTTGTCTTGTACTCATGTCACGTTATTGTAATTATAAAAGAATAAGAGCGAGTTAAATTAAATACAGAAAACAAGGATAATGTGGCATTAAATTTGTATAAACCGCAAAATAAAAGAAATAGACAAAACATTAGAAATATTCTGTTATATCACCGATGTCGTCAACATGGTCTAACTAAAATTGGTATTGTTCCAATTTATCAGAAGCCTATAGATAAATATTGGGTGATGCTAATTGTAGGCCGGCTGGCTGCTTTACACAAATGAGTATTTTGGGGAATACTAACCCGAACCCTAATTCTAATCCTTTTAAGAAGAGTAAAAGGTAAATTAGACCAAAGTTCGGTCTTCTAAAACGGGTTAGGGTTAGGATTAGGGTTAGTATTCCCGAAAATTCATATTTATATAAAGCGGCCATTTTAGACACCGGAAACACCCGAACCACCCATAAATATTACAAATCATTCATGTTAGAAAATAGAAATCAGGAATGAAAAGAAATATGAAGTCGGGTTAATAAAATAAAACCAAGTACACCGATTTCCAATCACCCGGGGATGTTAAACGTGATGCCTTTCCTTGACATAATCCACCGTCTCGCGAGGGGGAAACAGGGCTTGACAATCGAAAGGAACTTTTTTCGTCCATTGGAAGGACTAGATGCCTTTCTTTGTCAGAACCTACCATCTTGCGAGAGGAAAACAGGGTTTGAAAATCCAAAGGAACTTTTTAGGACACCAATAGCATTGAATAAAAATGAAATGGGGTTTTAAGTCCTACCATGGTCTGTTCCAATTGGGCTAATGAAGACGAGCATACGCCATACAGTGTGTTATGGGGGAGGGGGCATTGTGCCAGGACGACGGCACTACGGCCTAGACAGCTGTCGTCGTCAGGTCCTCCGCCCTGCACCACTGACAAGAGGAAACCATGCCGGAAAATCTCAGTCAACACTGGGTGCGAACCCGCGAACTCTAGGCTAGTGAGTCAACGTCTTACCCACCATGACTCCCGCCAACACTAAACCCGGGACCTAGTGGTTAAGTACCTTGCTAACCGAACAATCGGGGTGCCATTCCAAAAGAGAAACCGACTTACACTTGTACATCACCAATTAATTCTTCAAAGTCTAGTTTTAATTTTGTCAATGTGTTGTTTAGATGTTCGACAAATTCCGGGGCAACTCGAACATCCATATGGTCATTGTCTACGTGAGGTAGATGCCAAAAATCTAACTGAAAATTAAAATTAAAATTGAAATGAAATGGGGTATAATACTACCTTTCTAATCAAAACTGGTTACCGTATTTCCTCGAATACAACCACGGCCTCGATTACAACCCGGGCCTCGAATAGAACCCGGGGGTAAGGGGGTGTTGAGATAAATACAACCCGGGTCTCGAATAGAACCCGGGTCTCTAATAGAACCCGGGTCTCTAATAGAACCCGGGTCTAACGTAAAATATGAATACTTCCTGTTAAAATATAAATTAATTGATGATCTCTGCGCAGGAAGTAGAATTGTCTCATGTCACGCACAGAAAGTTTAGCCTTCGTATTTGCAAGACCGACCCTGTCTGCTTGTTTTACTTGTCCAATATGTCCAATCGGGTCTGAAAAAATACACCCCGGCCTCGATAATAACCCGGGCCTCGAATAGAACCCGGGGGTCGGGGGTGCTGAACGAAATAGAACCCCGGGGTTGTATTCGAGGAAATACGGTATAAGGGAAAATCTTAACGTACGTCGACGTTTCCGTCAACTATGGAAAATGTCTTTAACACCACTGCACTGATATTTAAGTGGTTCACCCATGTCTGTGGTGAAGGATGTCCGTACACGCTGTATGACAGATGTCAGCCTTCATTAGCTAAATCGAAACAGAATAGTAGGACGTTTTAAAAATCCCATTTCATTTCATATAAGTGTAATTTATATAACTTCCTGTTACAGTTCCCAGTGTACCTCTTCTTACAGGGGAAGTTGTTGGGGGCAACAGTAAACAATATGCAAAAAAATCCCCCAAAATTCATTTATAGCAAAGTATAAAGAACTACTTTTTTTTAACACTGAAATTGGCTCCCTTTCAAATCATATTTACGGATACTCTGATGCCTTTCAAGATGGGGGGAGGGCAAATGGCTAGCACGTGCGCGCTGTATAATAAGGTCTGTCATTGAGTCAACTGACGTGGTTTCGATTCTCCGGCTGTGTGTGACAAGAAGTAGAGTCGCCTGTCAAACCCCTTGGGTTTTCTCTGGGTCCTCCGGTTTCCTCCCACTGCTAAAGACCCCTACGCGCAAGCGAATTATTAATATAAAATTGAACCATGTCTTCGTCTCAAATGACCTAGTCTGCGTGGAGTAGGCGTTAACCCTCTCTCCTCTCTCTCTCTCTCTCTCTCTCTCTCTCTCTCTCTCTCTCTCTCTCAAGATGTGACAAATTTTAAGATTATCTAGCGCTACAATTGTCACCCAAACCTTCTCCCCGTGCCTGGGACTCTCACCCGTTTTCATCCTTAAGGCTCCGGACTAGTTTCCTCGCTACCGAGGGTGGCTCAGTCGATCCACATTCGACAAAACCCTTGCCTCTTCTGGGCAAATTAATGTTATTGTATTTTGACCAAATTAATCACGACGAATAATCAATAAGGGAGATAATCAACCAGACTACTTTATCACTAATAATATTTGAAGACAGCTTAATTTTTAAATGACTGAACAGTAATTAAATGAAATGAAATAGGATTACACGCCAACTGTCCTGCTCAGACATCGTAATTCCCAAATAAGTAACTGGTAATGAAGTGAAACAGGGTTTTACGTCCTACTGTTCTGCTCCGACTGGGTAATCAGGGCGGGCATACCTCATACATTGAGCCATGAGCAAATTCTTTCTAGCACCACGGTGCCGTGATCTACTCTTATATCGAATTCCAACTGCCAGTGATTCTTTTACATGCATGCAAATGCGTACAAAAGGACTTAGATTGTTCGTCCCATCCAAACGACTAGACAGCAGCAGCTGTCCTTGTTAGGCTTCCCGTTCTGCATCACTGAAAAGGGGACGCCATGCTGGAAAATCTCAAGAAACTTTCTCGGCCAACACCGGAAGTTGGCGAGACCTCCGGGCTAGTGAGCTAGCGTCTTAGTCACTGAGCCACCGCGGCTACCCGAGTAACAAGTTAACTAGAAATGAAAATAAATGAAATATAAAATGAAACCTCTACATACCTTTAGATCATGTTCTAAATCTGTTAAAGTTTTAACCTGCTCGTATGACGTTGGTTTTATTCGTAACACTTTGTGTCTGAAATGTAATCGACAAGATTTATCGTTAAATGTTTTTGGTTATTCCTAAGTGAGCAATTAGACACTTATCTGCGATACCTCAAAAAGGGAAGCAAACGTTAAACCACCACCCACTGGTATTACTGAAAATAAACTCTCGCTCCTATCAGGGACCTGAACGGAAGGCGTACCTGCTGTGAAACTAATGTAGGTTAAATGCAGCTTCGGGATTCCGAAGCCAAGAGGAACCTAAGAAGCGGTTTTAGTTTACGTGCTTAAATATGGCTATATATAGAGATATAAATGGGGTTTATTAAGGCCCTTTCTACACAAACTAGGTCATTTCGGGTGGATTTTTTATTTAAATAATCCGCTTGCGGGTAAGGGCCTTTTGCAGTGGGGGAAACCGAAGAACCCGAAGAAACCCCACGAGGTTGGACAGGCGGCCATACTTTTTGTCACATACTACCGGGGAATCGAAGCCATGCAAGTTGACTGAATGACAGATTTTATATAACGTTGAAACATTGTTTATGTATGTTGTATGCTGCCCTTATTGGGTGTATCTATGCAATAAAATCTTATCTTATCTTATCTTATGATGGCTATAAGTGTAGACAACATGCTGAAACCATCTCGCCTCTAAGTCATGGAAGGAGAGGCGTAGGGGCGACTCTGGCCCCGAGTTCACAAACCATTCTCAGGCTTACTTTTGTGTTTTAAATGTATCAAATGCACCAATAAGAAACTATGTGCAAAGTTTTGTCTTTCTAGATCAAAGATATTCCTTCATTATAAACATTGATTGAAAGTTGAGTAAATTCTTAACTTAAAGTAGCTATAGGACTCTAACTCAATATCATTCAAAATCTTCGACAGTGTATTTATTTTATTTTATTTTTATTTATTACCTTTAATTTATTTAACTAATAAATTTTAATTAATTCATTTTACTTTATCTTTACTTTTAATTTAATTTACTTTAATTTACTTTAATTTATTACCTTTAATTTATTTGACTACGACTTCATTATACTCTCTTTATTTATTTAATTTTATATTAGTTTAATTTACTACTAACATCTACTAAACTGGCGGGATAGTGGAGTAAGAGGGGGTCATGATCAGACGGGCTCGGCATCTAAACACTATTCTGCCAAAACAAATACCAGTGGGATAGTGGAGTAAGGGGAGGCCACGGGAAGACAGGTCTGGCACCTAAAACACAAATCCCACAAAGAAGACATTTACCAACGATGTGTTTTTATTAAATAAAGGGAAGAACTTCCCACTAAAACATAATCCATGGCCTAAGGCCAAAATTGAAAGATTGCAAATCAGGAAGCAGCTTCGGCTCTCCTATGTCTTGTCTGTGATATCACTCAAGTGGAAGCAGACGTTAAACACCAAAAGAAGAAGACAGTGTAAACAGGAATTATTTGTCAATGTAATTCAACATTGATGTTATGGTCTTAACGCGAAACGATGAGCTTCTGATATTCAATATTTAAGACAAAATAAACATTTTACTATTGGTACACGAATCGTGTACCATAATGCGTTTCGGAGTCATTTGTAACAAGGTACTTGAAGAACAAGGATAGACATATTCCACAAGTCATGTCAAACGGCGACGTCATATTCTTATCTGGAGAGCTTGCACAATAAATACTATCGGTGTAGACTAGAATAACAATACGCTACAGATTACCATTCGATTGAGGCTGCTGGTGTATTTCGCGAACATAACTGATTAGAAATTATTTCAAAAACAGCAACTATCGAATGTAAATCAGTTTATATACATTCATATTATATTATTATATGTGATGCGACCTATTTGTGTCAATTTCGAGGTCCCAAATATTAGCGACTTAGCTCCTTTAAGTCCTAGAATGTTTTGTGAACTCGGGGCCTTCCCATAGAACAGTGACGTTTAAAGGTGATTCACTATAGCTGGGTTTCCTTGGTAATATCCCTGTTGAACGCGGCAATTGACATGGACCGGGGAATGCGGGACTTTGAGCTAATTTATTTATCTCTTTCTTAAAATTAATGTTTTCAGTACAGAAAAGGGTAAACCAAAATTATTTGGAACAACCCCATACTGAAACAAAACCTAGTTACTCAGACCAAAGCTTCGGATAACCCAGCACTTTAAAGATACAGTTAGTTTATTAAAGTCATCGATTGTATATAGTGGGCGACGTCCATCTACTTCACGTCACATGACAGAGTGGGATAAAATAATCCATCAACCGTGATACTATTTATAGTAACTATCAGCCGCTAGGGGAATTCCCTTGATAAGTCACATGTCATTAGTGATTAAAGAGAGTTCCATTTTACCGGAAACTTTTCCGGCGGTGTCAATCTTCTAAACAGATGTATTTCTGGCATTTAATCGAAACAATATTAAATTTCCGTAAAAACAAAAAGAGTTACTAAATTAAATACACAATTAGTGGAAATGTATCTCACAATGATGAAGTATTTCCGTTTTATTTCCAACTTCTGACTGTCGCCATTTTTTTATCATGATTTACAGATCCGGTTATCCATGGGGCCACGGTGTCTGAGTGAGTAGGACGCTGGCTCGTTAGCCTCGAGGTTGGGTGGTCGATCCCTGCAGAAAGTTTATCTAGATTTTCCGGCGTGGTTTCCCCTTGTCAGTGATTGGACGAAAATCCGAGTTCCTGTGCACGTAAAAATCCCTTGACAGCTGTAATTTGATACAACAGTAGGCCGTAGTGCCAGTACCGGATCTAAGGGGGGGGGGGCAAAGTCGGACAAATGTCCCGGGCCCCCCGCAATTCTGGGTCATACTAATTTATTATCCAGGACCGAGCCAACCAGTACCTGTGCTGAGGGGTTGGTATTGGGGCCCTGGGCAGTAAGGGACATTGTGGACCCCGGGATTTGTAGGTACCAACAGATTTTCGGGGGCACAGAGATCGGTTAGGCCGTAAAATTAACTAAATTATATAGAGGCTCTACCAATCAATAGGTCCTAACCAGTTCCGGGGACCCAATTCCGCGATGTGATTTCTGTGGCCCAACCAATCCCGGGAAATTAACGTAATCATGTAGTATAGTAGTTCAGAGAAATGAATAATCTGAACATGTTTCCTGCCTCGCTAGTAAAAACTCGGTTATCTTTGGTAAAAGAACCGTACTTCGACGTATCAGGATTCAATTCCATTTCATTGATAAAGGGTGTAGAGAGATGTAATTGGTATTGAAAGTCTTTATTTTGGCCTCAAAAGTTATATACATTATTAATTAAACATGCATTTACATGGCAAGCCAACAATAAACTCTCTAGGCCATCGGATGGTGGTGATTTAGAGGGGATTGAAACACGTATCGCCATTTAATACTTCAATTTAAATGTGAATAGCCGTGACTTTCTTTATTATCGTAACACACTGTAGCAATAGTAATCGAGAATATGCTTCTCATCAAACATTCATATAGTCTTCCCGAACGAAATAATTTGACTAAAAATTTCAAAATATTCCTTATTCATTGTCTTTATTCACACTATTATAGCGAGAACTGCCAACTCTTTACAGAATGTATCTTTAATATAAAAAGGAATATGGGCGATATTTAGATTTCATACTCAAGGAGAACGCTAGATCGAAAACGGTCCTTGGCATTTTATGACGTCACAGTTAAATTATGGGTTAGGGTAAGGGTTAGGATTGGCCCAGGGTTAGGGTTAGGGCTAACCCTGACTACATCTTGAGACTGACGAAATCTGCAGGTACTAGCCCTTGCTCTAACCCTTACCCTAACCCACAAAAATGACGTCATAAAATGCCAACGGTCGCCTTCAATCTTTCGTTCTCTCATACTCAAACTGTTAAAATGACGCCAATATGAAAACTTGTACAGCGATTTAATGATGAGAAACTGTGTTAGTTGAGAGGTAAATACTGGGGACAAAAGATGAACTAGTTGTCTATTTTACCATGAATATAATTAAACTAGATTTATATCTACTGTATCTAAACTTCTACCTACATCACAAGTAGTCGAAAGTAAATACAAATGTTCAAGGCCCGCTTTACATCTATACATACGCGTCTCCGCCGGCCAAAAAGTCCGGCTTATGCGAATGGACTAGGATCGCTCGTTCGACAAGCGACTTTTTCTCGTCGTTTTTTTTCTCTCGCATCTACACAAATGTTCAAGGCCCGCTTTACATCTATACTTACGCGTCTCCGCCGGCGAAAAAAGTCGGGCTTATGCGAACGGACTAAGATCGCTCGTTTGATAAGCGACTTTTTCTCATCGTTTTTTTTTCCTCGCGTTTACGCAAATGTTTATGGTTCGCTTTACATGTATACATCCGCGTCTCCGCCGGCGAAAAAACTATAATGTAAATAGATAATGAAGAATGAATATATATTGAAAGTTTTAGTTAAATTACTTTAATTAGTACATCGGTGTGTTAAAGATGCATTATGTAAGATTAAGATAAAGAGCTGACTGATAATGAAGAATGGATATATTAATTGAAAATGTCAGTTAAATTACTTTATTTTGAGAAAAGTTGTTGGTGTTGGAAGATGTATAGCATTGATTGCTCATTATCGTCACAACGCTACTATTATAGACAAACGAGACTAAGTCTCGGTTATCCATTATATCGACCGGGCGTTCTAATCCATGTAAATCTATGCCATCCGACGACCCTAAGAGTGGTGGAAGATATAGCGCAGATTCGTCACTATCGTGGCAACGCTAGTAGAAAAGCGATACCAAGTATCGATTGTCCATTTAATTGCGTGTTATGAATTTTGGTTTTGAAGGTCCATAGAGAATCAAAATGTCGCATGGGACCAGAATTGTGCCCCTCTTTTAGTTTTTAACTTGTAGCCGCCCCTTCACACGCCGTACTGTACAACCCCCTCAACAAAGTTGTTAATGAAGAAACGACATCATGTCATTCAATACAAATGCTGTAGAAATTAACCCCCTTTGATCTGCAAGCATTTAATTTACAATAGAACGAAACAGTCGAAAGAGTTTAAATGGTTTGTATCAATCTACATTGATGTTAAACACACACTTGATTCAATACACTTCTCTCTTCTGTTTAAACTCTTTATAACTTCGTATTAGTATACCATTTTCTTTTCAAAATGAAATGGATCGGGTTTAACGTCAACTTGACACAAACTAACATATGGTTCAATTTTATTTTAATAATTCACTGGCGCGTAGGGGTCTTTAGCAGTGGGGGGCGGGGACCGGGAGAAAACCTACGAGGTTTGCCAGGCGACCCTACTCTTTGCCACGTATAAGTGAGGGTTCGATATCACACCATTTAACTCAATGACAGACCTTATGATGCAACACGCATGCGTTAACCATTCGGCCACCCACCCCCAACCCCATTAATTGACCAATGACGACATCCATGGGTCATGCAGTGGGCTGTGATGGAAGTTCCAACTGTCAAGGGTGCACGTCACTGAGTACACGGATGGACCTTTTTTTTTAGGCAGTGGTTTTGTTACGACACCAGCTTTAAAGGCAACAATTAACATATTGGAAGTGCTAGTGTAAATTTGTACACCCGGAACTCTCGATCTATACCTAACCCTAGCCAAACCCTAACCCAACCCTAACAGATGGAGGGCTGACGATGGCCACTGTGGGGATTTTTTAGCCTATCCATTATCCGAACGACTAGCTCAGTGAGCATGACACTGGCTCAGCTGCAATGAACTCTTTTACCTGCAGGCGAACATGTAAGCTGGATCTCGACTACCTGCAACATCGTCGAATATTCAACTTGACAGATCTAGAAAAACCATAACTTTCTCAGATATATATTTTTTTGAATCTACACATAAACAAAGTTCTCTTCCTGACTTACATTTCACACCACGCTGCAATTGGAAACATAACTATAACACCGAGCAATGAGCCAGGACTAACTATGACGTCATCGTGGCCATTTTGAAATTGTGGTGCCATATCAAAATTCGAGATGAATATGTGCACAATTGTCCAGTATGTAAACATACGAAGTTTCTTGTTGGTCGGACAAGAAAAAAAACAAAAACAAAATGAGCAGGCTTGGGGACCAGATCATGGTCCCAAAATATAGATTGCAGAAAACTGAAAGTGTAAGTAGATCTTACCCATGAAACGGTTTGTTAGATGATAGCACGCAAACAGATGATAGTGCTATAAATAGACATGATGATAGCGTCACGTGACACCACATATTCCACTCCTGGTGTTATTCTATCTCTGAAATATATAAAACAGGAAAACAAAATGATTTCTGGATAAATGCAAATGTTATAGGCCCTTGTTACGTCATAAATTGTTTACTTTCGAATACTGGACAAAATAGAGTTATCGCCTGGCCTATATTATTTTGGTAACTGGAAGACTAGTTGTTCGCGTAAATGTTAACGCGATTACTTGTGGGAAATGTGTCAATCCACCAGTAAACAAAGTTTCCGTCCGTCTGTATTAGTGTGTTTGGTGCAGGAAAACATGGCGTTAAACCCCATGCACTTCATTTACAAACAATAATAATTATTTCACTTTCAAAATAACAGGGGTCAATGTCTCAGAACATGATTGTGAATTGCCGTTGTTGCTATTATAAAGAGAAATGAATGAGGTTTAACGTCCTATTGTTCTGCTCCGAACTGGGCTAATGAAGACGAGCATAGACCATACAGTGTGCTATGAGGGAAATTTCGCCCGGGCAGCGGCACTATTCTCTACTCTAATATCGTATTCCAACTAGCATGGGGATCTTTTACGTGTACGCCAATGTGTACACGGGATATTGGCGTACATGGGACTTCGGTTTTTCGTCATCAATCGATGCGCAATTGTCCAAGAGACAGGTATGCAATAAGTTTTTCGAAGTTCTTCGCACCCATCAAAAATAACAAGATGAGTTACGAACTACGAACTGGGGATCATTTCGGGGTCTAAAAACTGCACAGCGAATTGTTTGTGTTGCTATTATAGTATAGGTAGATTTGATATTTATTTTAAATTTTTCCCACAAATTTTAACTATTCGTTTATTTAACTGAATAAATAGTTTACAAAATAAATCAAAATGTTTTTTAATAACTAAATCTTAATTTGAATATTATATGAAAAAAAATGGTAGGATTGTTGACATAATCGATCGTCTATGTAACATAAACAGGTGAATGGAAATACATGGAGTTTTAATTGTTTTTTAATAACATACACGTGTATTTCAGGTACGGATATGGGTGGGTGGGATGCAGGGGTGCGCTCGCTGTCGCATTCGGTTGGCAACTATTAATATTATGAATATGCCTTCAGTACATTGCGGGCGTTTGCCAATCATTTGGGAAATACGCAAAGACGTTGTCTGGAACTGTCCGAAGCAGCTTATCCTAAGGGAAACTTGGTCATTCGATAAGACATGTGCTTTCAAGAAATAAAGCCCCCCTGTATACAAGAGCGACGCGTTGGCTCAGTGAGTAAGACATTATGTCGCGGAACCGGTGATCCGTGCTCGATACCGGTTCTGGTCGAAAAAGTTGAATGGGATTTTCCGGCGTGGTTCCCCCTTGACAGGATGTAAACAAAAACCGAGGTCCCGTGTACACATTATCGTGCACGTAAAAGAACCCTTGGTAGTTGGAATCGATGTAAGACTAGGTCTAAGGACCGCTGCCCGGGCAAAATTTATCTCTAATAAATAGTGCACTTTGTCCGCCTTCATTAGCCTAGTCGGTGCAGAAAGGTAAGACGTTAAACCCCATTTCATTTTGTATGCAACTACATGTACTAACACAGTGGGGGTGGTTAGCCCGCGCGCGCTGTATCATAAAGCCTGTTGTTGAGTCCAACTGGTGTGGTTTCAAATCTCCGGTTGTACGTGACAAGGTGTAGGGTGGCCCGTCCAACCTCTTGGGTTTTCTTCGGGTCCTCCGGTTTCCACCTACAGCTAAAGACACCTACGCGCAAGTGAATTATTGAAATAAACGTGAACCATGTGTTAGTCCAAAAATGACCTAGTTTGTGCCGAGTGGAAGTTAAACCCCATGTCTTTCTCTATCTCTACTATAGCAGAATGGACATTAAACCCAATTTCTCTCTCTGTGCCT
Source organism: Patella pellucida (assembly GCA_917208275.1). Lineage (NCBI taxonomy): Eukaryota > Metazoa > Mollusca > Gastropoda > Patellidae > Patella > Patella pellucida. The sequence continues at coordinate 14,456,064 of OU795039.1, forward strand.
CTGCCTCTCTCTCTCTCTCTATTTCTCTCTCTCTCTCTTTCTCTAACATAATATAATATCGATCTTTATTCATCAACTCTATTTCTACCAACAGGTGCGGTTAAAAGAAAACAAATATAGGCTACGTTGTTTAAGATTATTTTACATTCAGATAAAGAGGTGGACGATCTTGCTATAATATTTTAAAAATAGGTTAGTTACGTAATAGATGACCGATTAATGTGCTTACGAGGCCCCATAAACGTCGCCACTGTCTGAGAAAATGCTCCAACAAATCATAGAAAAACAAATATCAAACTAAAAGCTTATAAAGACGAACATGCAGTGTACATGTATATAGGGTACTTTAAGTTAATTTCGAATTCAAACTATCAACGATTCTTTTACGTGCACACCAATGTGTAAACGGGTCCTCGGCTGTTACTTTCCAGGCCATTCATCCAGCAACACTGACAGTGAGAATCTAGATATAATATTAAGGAACCGCCCAGGGGCGTGGTGATCCATGAGGTAAAAAATCTCAGCCGAGCCCCCCAAAAAACAATATTTATACGTGTGTAGGGGGCGGTCTCTCCCAGTGCCGCAGGGTAATATTGGGCTGTGTGTAACATGCTAGAGTCGATTTGCAGCATATCCTACCCACGATTTATGTTTGACAGCATTAGGGTTATCATTATAATGTTCGAAACCACATTGAAACCGCGTGATTTTTTTGCTATTTGCGAGGGGGCAGTCCCCGGCCACAACAACTCAAAAGAGGCGCAAAACCTCAAAACCATGACGCAAAGTTCATCATTGCATCCCTCTCACTTAGCTTGCGCGTAGGGGTCTTTAGGACCTGGAGGAAACCGGAGGACCCGGAGAAAACCCACGAGGTTGGAGAAAGCAATGCAACTCATATATACTCAATGATATACTGGAAAAACTGACTACTTACGATATGAGTGTAAATAAACACATCCATATTACGATTCCATATTTTAATCCTATTAATTAAATCACAGATTTTAACCATTTGTATTTAATGAAAAACCTCGCCATATTACTCAAGAGCTTTTAAACTATTAATTTTTAATCGCCACCACATGCTCCTTTCGTATTGATTTCTCGAACGTGAGCTTACCGTCCACTCAACACAAACTAGGTCATTTCAGGACTAGCATATGGTTTTATTTCATTTCAATAAATCTCTTGCGAGTAGGGGTCTTTAGCAGTGGGGAGAAACCGAAGGACCCGGAGAAAAACAGGCGACCCTACTCCTTGTCACGTAAAGCCGAGGATTCTTGGGTTTTCTCCGGGTCCTCCTTAATTCCCACTGATAAATGATCCCTACGCGTAGCGGTTGATTGAAATAAAATTGAACCATGTCCCGACGAGATGACCTAGTGTATGTGTCGAGTAAACCTAAACTGCTCTCTCTTTCTCTTTCCCTTCCTCTCTCTCTCTCTCTTTCTCTTTCCCTTCCTCTCTCTCTCTCTCTCTCCCTCTCTCGCTCTCTTTCTAACATTAAACGACACGAAGATTAGATTTACAATTTACAATGAAATTCCACTCAAATTATTTGAATGCAGACCTTTGTAAGTTGCTAAAAACTTAATTTTCCATTTGACCTAAATTTTCTTTTTATCTTATTTATTCATTAAATATTTACATAAAGATAGACTATAACATGTAAGTATGGGATGTAATTATAAATACATCTCCAAAGTTCCCAAAGCTGCGATTAAAGGAGCTAAGTCTTTAACTCAATTCTGTCCATAATATTTAAAATTAAAAAGAGAGAGAGATAGCGAGAGAGAGAGAGAGAGAGAGAGAGAGAGAGAGAGAGAGGGGGCGAAATGGGGTTTAACGTCCACTCGACCAAAATATGTCATTTCGGGCCTAACATATTTTGGTTTCATTTTATTTCTATAATTCGCTTGTGCGTTGAGGTCTTTAGCAGTGGGAGGAAACAGGAGGACCCGGATAAAACCTACGATGCTGGACAGGCGATCCTACTCCTTGCCACGTACAACCGGGGATTCGAAATCACGCCAGTTGACTCGATGACAGGCTTTGCGACGCAGCACGCACACGCTAACCCTTCCCCCCCCCCCCCCCTCTTGCAGAAAGGCCAGGTAAATGTAGAGAGATAGAGAGAGATAGAGAGAGAGAGAGAATGAGAGAGAGAGGGAGAGACTGCGAGAGAGAAGGGGGAAAGAGGGGAGGCGAAATGGGGTTTAGCGTCCACTTGAGAAAAAAAAAGGTCATTTCGGGACTAACATATGGTTTAATTCTATTTCTATAATTCGCTGGCGCGTAGAGGTCTTTAGCAGTGGGAGAACACCGAAGGACCCGGAGAAAATCTACGTTGTTGGACAGGCGATCCGTCTCCTTGCCACGTCAACCGGGGATTCGAAACCACGCCAGTTGACTCGATGACAGGCTTTATGATACATCGCACGCACGCTAACCATTCAGCCATCCAGCACCCCTTACAGTAAGGCCAGAGCGAATACAAAGAAGGTCACAGTAGTGAATACCCCCATTTGAATATTCTGCATCATTTATTTTTTAGAAACACCCGGAAAATGGCGCTGTGGCCTTCTCCTGTTTTTTTTTTTTTTTGTTTTTTTGGCCACGGAACAATCTCCATGTTTCCTATATGTTATTATTCGATTTTGGCCACTTCGTTCACTGGATTTCTCCATCGTATTCCTCCTAAAGTCGTTTTGACTTGTTGTTTTTTTTTCTTTATATAATGTTTACCTAATGGTGGTCTAACTAACCGATAGTAACATCTGGCGATATTAACTATAATCGATAAAGGGTTTGCCGCCCTCTTCATCACAGTGTGAAGTCGCAGAACGACAAATTTTAAGTCAAATTTCAAATATAAGTTTCAAAGTTTAATAAACATTTATATTCCATACATATGTATATAATTCTAAGTTTTCACATCAAATAACGATATGAAAGTAGATTTGTATATAATAATGCGAATTTTTTTTTTATTATTGTCTTGTTTTTAAAATAAATAACCTTGATTATGTTTGATAAAGTATTAAAATGAAAGTGCATTTTTTGCGCAACATTTTCTCCATAATTATATGTTTCAATTGTAATAGAACACCAGTTTCAACCTCAGCTGAAATCTAAAAAATTGAAGCATGTTTTATACCGGAGGTTTTACCAATAGAACTATCAGTAACCGTTTGAAAGTTTGATAAATTAAAAAAAGTTTCTCTTAGTAACATTAGGTGGTGTAACTTAAACTAGTTTAAACATTTTATAAAATTTCTAAATTAAATATTTTTTATCCAATACATAAATATAATACAAGCTTATTCTATTTAATTATTAATTGATAAAAGATTAAAAGATTTCTTTTTTATCTGATAAGAATTGGAAAAAAAGTGATGCAACTGTATAATATTAAAGCAACAAAATATTTTATTTTATTTAATATAATAGTAACTGTATAATAATATTAAAACAACAAAATATTTTATTTTTATTTAATATAATAGTAAAATCAGGATGTAATACCAGTGTTATCGTTTGATAAAATCTTTAAAAAAAATGTCAAGTTTCTTACCAACTATCCCTATCGAAATAAAAGTATACGTAGCGCCAATGTCCAGTCAAAATTCCCCAAAAGCTTTCCACAGACGATGTCGAAAACCCTACTAGTGTTATCGTTATCTAAAATAATGTCAAGTTTGTTTTGTTTTTTTAAAAAAAACAACCTATAAGTGTTGCAACTACATGTATCACTCGGAAACCTTCAAGAGTCCTTTTGTGCCGATGGCCGGTCAAAATTCACCCAAGCCTTTTCCCCGACGGTGCAGATCTGATTTTAAAACCCATTTGATTTTATTTTAAATTGTCCTATAAATGTGTTATAACTGAAAGTAGAGAAATAAAAGAGTGTCTTACCAACTATGAACAATAGTCAATACAAGTAGCTAGCCTATCACACGTCTTGTAGAACCCGACTATAGATGAGTGGCATTGATTCATTCAATACAAACTCATTATATACTACAATTGTCACGTGACTACATCTTCATACTTCTCGCAATATTTACACACTTATTGCCACAAACCACGAAATAAATCTTTTTCTGTTTAATTAAATAGCGGTTAAAGTGACAAGCCACTGAAAACTTTTTAAATTTTATCAAGGGTATTTTAAAGTGACAAGCCACTGAACACTTTTTTTAATTTGATCAAGGGTATTTTTGAGCGAAGGGCGGCGTGAAACGAAAATTAAAGTTTCTGTTCTAGTTATCTTGCCGATCATCTAAGTAAAAATCAAGCCTTAGCCAAAGTTTGTGTGGGGCTGACGGGATGTTTAAAATAAACGTCCATTATACAAGAGCTAAATCTGCCTATTGCAGGTCTTTCTTCGGGTCTGAAATGTTATCTAAATATACATTAATTAACGTATCCAGATCATAAACAACTCTTGATGTCATCGCTAGCCTGTGATATTTACTGGATTAAGATACGATTTTGTGCTCAACTTTAATAGATGATTAAATCATGAAATAGATTATCAAGGCTACTTGTTTTTTTTATCGTACTGACTTTAGTAATGATGATCGAGGCTTCGGTCGCTACATTCTCGGTTTAGAGTGGATCAATTTCACTGACATTTTTAAAATATTGTCTTTACATTATCTAGTTTTGGACTATTATAGTGAGAACTGCCAGTTGTTTATCTAATCGTCCAGAATGTATTTTTAAATGTATATAAATTATAACGCGTGGTTCTCTTCTCAACCAAAAAACTAATGATTAAAAGTTATCATGCATTGGAAAGCTGTCAAGATTCGGCATCTTCTGCACTTGAACGCTAGATCAGAGACGGTGTAGCACATATGACGTCATTATGTGGATTGTGCGTTAGGGAAAGGGTTAGATTTGACGAAATCTGCAGGTCCTTACCCTAACCATAGAACTAGAATATCCTAACGCACAATCCACATATGACGTCATATGTGCTAGAATGTGCTAGACCGTCTTCGATCTAGCGTTCACCTGCAACGTCGCATGTAAATCTCGTTACATTCTTTTGGTAAGCCATTTTTAATTCTGGCTGAATCCTAGTTGAAATAATCAATTTTATATTTTATCCATGGAAAATGTTATTTTTTGCAAAACGCTAAAGACGCACAGAGACATTAAAGTAGTCGAACAAACGTCTTCGTATAAAAGACATCAAACGTAAATACAAAAGAAACGCTTTGTGGCACATTCCTAATTAACATGGATTACATTTAATTCCGAACGTTGGAAAAGACGCATAGAGGCTTTAACGTAGTTAAACAAATGTCTTACAGATTTTTTCTTGAAAAAACAAAACAAAACAAAACATAAATACAAAAGAAACGTTTTGTGACATAAATCTTTATAAGCATGGATTAGGCAGTGGAATATTTAATTCCCAACAATGCAAAAGACGCCTAGAGACTTTAAAGTAGTCTTTAAAAAAAAACATATTTTCTCATAAAAGACGAATATATTAAACAACAAAAGATACAATTTGTGTCATAATCCTAATTAATTACAATCTTTGGACTCAATAATCTTTTTAAGTACTACAGCTGTGGACAATGCAATGTGTGGACAATGGAAACGTACATGGCAATAAACAAGTGTGAACCTCTTGTTGTTAGGTGAAAAGATATTTAAATTAAATATCAAATATATACACGGCTGTTTGTTTTGTTTTCAAGGACATCTTCAGATTTTCGCATTGTCTTTGAAATAATGTTGAATTGTTGGTTTAGAAAAGTCATCCTTCTTTTGTGTTACAGAAAGTTAAATAACACATCGTGATGATTGCTGAACTTATTAAAGGGCGGGGGTTGGGATGGCCTAGTTGTCTAGAGTGCCGCGCTTCGACTAGCAGGCCGGTCACCTCTGGCTTGCGGCTGTGGTTTCTAGCCCTGGTGTGAGCGTATGTGGCATGGAGATAGGGGCGCCTTCTCAACCTCGTGGGTTTCCTCCGGGTACTCCGGTTTCCTCCCACTTCTAAAGACCCCTACGCGCAAGCGAATTATTGAAAAAAAAAATCTGAAATGACCTAGTTGTGTTAAGTGGACGTTAAACCCCATTTCTTTCTCTCTCCCCCGTGATGGTTGCTGAACTTGTTAAAGGGGGTATGGCTCTATTTTTTTTCTAATCTTGGAATACAAGAAAAGGTTCTAAAAGAGTGGTTCTCAACCTTTTTTTTGCCAACGGCACACCTAGGAAAAATATGAAAAAATAGCAACACACCTGGTTAAAAATATGTTGAAAATATTTGAATGTTGCAAAATAAAAATATGGCAAATTAAGTCAAAGACGGCATACAACCATAGACACAGACTATACTAGTCATAGACACATAGAATGACTCAAAGTCAATAAAGCAAAGAACAGTTATGAACTTGCCAGTGGACACCGAGTACTCGAAATTACGCAAGTTGACTCAATGACAGATCTTATTATACAGCGCGAGAATAACTTTGATGTACAGTATGTTTCGTTATTTAGAGATTAGCAATGGCATTGACATGGAATGAAATGGGGTTTAACGTCCTTCAGTTCTGCTACGACTTGGCTCATTAAGACGGGCGACGCCATACAGTTTACTATGAGTGAAATTTTGCCCGGACAGCGGCGCTACGCCTCTCTCTTACGTTTAATTCCAACACTGTGTACTCGGGACCTATGTTGTTTTCGTCCCACCCGAAAGACTAGATAGCTGTCCTGTCACATCACCCGCCCTGCACTACTGACAAGGGGAAACCACGCCGGAAAAGCCAGAGGAACTTCCCCGCAACACCGGGAGCGAACCCGCGACCTCAAAGCTAGCGTCCTGTCACGTCCCTGTCCTGCACCACTGACAAGGGAAAACCACGCCGGAAAATCCCGAGGAACTTCCCCCGCGACACCGGGAGCGAACCTGCGACTTTAAGGCTAGCGAACCAACGTCTTACTCACTTAGCCACAGTGGCTCCCGATTAACAATGAACATTATGCAAGAAGATTGTAAGTATGACGGCTTATACTGTTAAAAAATCTGAATCTATATGCAATATGCATATTAAACAATTATATATAAACGCTGATTAAAAAACACAAACTTTTGTTTGCTGCTTTGACCCACTGTCGCATTGAAAAAAACATTGTCACTTTCACACAGAAAAAGTATTGTATAATTAAATCTGAATAAATATCATTTTAAAATAACCTTACACTCACCAAGCACCCTATTAGATAGGTAATTTGATTTTTTATGATCCATTTGTTAAACACCATGAAAATCCCTATTTACAGTAAACTAAAGAGAGGGGTAAGGTTTAACGCCAGCTCGACACAAACTAGGTCATTTCGGGAATAACATATGGTTTAATTTTATTTCAATATATTCACTTGCGCGTACGGAGGAGCCGGAGAAAACCCACGAGGCTGGACAGGCGACCACAAGCCTTGCCACGTACAGCCAGGGATTCGAAACCACGGCAGTTGACTCAATGACAGGCTTTATGATACAGCGCGCACTAACCTTTCAGCCATCCAACTTCCCTCAGTAAACTAAAAGACGATATGTCCACCTCGTACACTCACCTAAATACTGAATGTCCAAGCACTTGATTACAGAAATTGGTTGGATTTGTTTAGGATCATCTATTAAACTCCATAAAAACCACTAAACAATTTACAGGAATACTAAACTAAACGTTAAAATTAAAATATATAACTAAAGCACACTGTCCGTCTTGTACTCGCACCTTTAAAAATCAAACGATGACGTCAAATGGCTGCTTCAGCATTCTCCTTATTCCGGTGTTGTCTTGCATGTTTACTTTGAATATTCAAAGAATGTACCATAAGGAAGCGGACGTCAATTGAACTCAATTCACCGACCGACAAACTCGACCATTAATTTTGTCATATATCTTCCAGATGGTTTTAACGTTTAGCTACATGTTCATAATTCCTTATTAATTCCAACCAGATGTTTTCAGAGCCGCGAAAAATAACAAAAAAAAAACATTTACATTTTTAGAGTATTCAGATTAAATCATGATCAAATCACGAATGAATGCCAGAATTTTTTTTTTGGAATCTGAATGTTATAAAATATTCAATATATAATGTAATTATGTTATTTGCCTTGTTTTATTTATTTTTTTCGTGCGATTTTCAGTGATGGGAATTATCATTTTAATCCCAGAGCTGTATCTACCGGAGGAGTCGTGGTGGCTCAGTCAGTAAGACGCAAGCTCACTAACCAGGAGGTCTAAGGTTCGATTTCCGTGTTGGCTGAGGAGAACCTTTGGGATTTTGCAGCGTGGTATTCACTCGTCAGTTCATTCGGGAACATCGTACGGGTGGGACGATTAATCGTGGTGCTGTGTACAGTTGGAATTTAACCTCCCAGGCAGAATGATGCTTTTTATCCAGAAATATTTCACACACCTTTATCTATTTTTCAAATACTTCAAAAAAATTAATTTGCAAAAGGAGAGAGAAAGAGAGAGAAATGAGGGTTAACGTCCACTCAACACAGCTTGGTCATTTCGGGACTAACATGTGGGTTTTTTTTCATTCGCTTGCGCGTAGGGGTCTTTAGCAATGAGAGGAAACCGGAGTGCCCGGAGGAAACCCATGAGGTTGAGAAGGCGCCCCTATCTCCATGTAACATACGCTCACAACAGGGCTAGAAACAACTCCGCAAACCAGAGGCGGGCGGCCAGCTAGAAGTCGAAGCGCGGCACTCTAGACCACTAGGCCATCCAACCATAAGATCTATTAAAATATAGCTCACTGAATGAAGTAACACTGTGCGGATTAGCGGGACGTTTTAAACATTTACTATTGGGCCGAATTGGAATTGATTAAACATACATTATGTAAGAGCTAAATATGCCAATTGCATGTCTTTCTTTAGGTCTGCAATTTTATCTGGATTATTAATTAGACGTTAATTAACTTATCCAGACCATAATCAACTCTCGATGTCATCGCTAGCCTGCCATATTCACTGGATTCGACCTCGGTCTGCTGATGATGGTTAAATCAAAAACATGGATAATCGAGACTGTTTTTTTTATTTTACCGACTTAAGTAATAATAATCGAGGCTAGACCCTAAATTCTCGGTTCAGGGTGGATCAATTTGACTGACATTTTCAGCAAATTCCCTTTACATTATCTAGATTTTAACTATTCTATAGCTAGAACTGCCAGCTCCTTTATCTAATCTCCCATGATGTATATTTAATTTCTTTAGACACACCAATTCAAACTAGATGATATAGACAGGCCCATAATTAACACCTCAAAATACACGATTCCAAACTGTAACTAACAATTTATTGATAACACCTTTCTCTTTTTGTAAAAGTTAAGAAGGCTACGGCGGGTAAGCCAGGAGGTGGGCCGCGCGTCATTAGAATTTTTTTTTTGGAACTTATCTCACGAGAAATTGTCAGCCTGAATTGTGTAACCTTTTTTTTTTTTTATCAATTTTCAGATTGTCGTGCAACCAGTACTTTTTTATAAATATATTCTCTTTATTTCTAAGATTTTTTAAACTCTTTTAAAGTCTCATTATGTCATTTTAGCGCAATACAATATTGTGAAAGATAGATGGTTATCGAATAACAGCCTCTATCTTTTTGATTTTAAGAAATCCCCAGGTCTCGCCGTAATTCTAATATTTTTTTTTACTCTTTTAAAGTCTCATTACGTCATTTTAGCGCATTATATATCGCGAAAGATGATTGTAGAGAGAGGGGGCGAGAGAGAGAAATTGGGTTTAACGTCCATTCGACACAAACTAGGTTATTTCGAGACTAGCATATAGTTTAATTTTATTTACGCGTATGGATCTTTAGTAGTGGGAGGACACAAGAGGACCCGGAGAAAACTAACGAGGCTAGACAGGCGACCCTTCTCCTTGTCACGTACAGCCGGGGATTCGAAACCACGCCAGTTGACTCAATGACAGGCTTTATGATACAACACGCACGTGCTAACCATTAGGTGAAATATGAGTAGACGGAAACGTTAGTATCTTTCATAGCACACAGTGTGGTGAATGGTTAACGCATCATAAGAGCTGTCATTGAGTCAAATGGCGTGGTTTCGATTCAAAGGGACAGGGTCGCCTGTCCAACCTTGTGTGTCCATTTTCCTCCCATGGGGCATTGCTAAAGACCCCTGCGACCAAGGTTATTAATGATATAACAGGGAACCGTATGTTAGTTCCGAAATAACCTAGATATGTCGCGTGGAAGTTAAACCCCCATTTCTCTCTCCCTCTCTCACAGCACACAGCGCGGCGCATGTCCGTCTTCATTAGCCTGAGTGGTTCGGTAAGCATTTGTTTCCATCCACCGGAGCCTGATGTGATGACGTCACATGTGGATTCTGGGTAAGAATAAGGGTTAGGGTAAGGGTTGTGGCCTGCAGATTTCGTCAGAGTCTCGGGATGTAGACATGGCTAGCCCTAACCCTAACCCTGGGCTAAGCCTAACCCTTATTCTAACCCAGAATCCACATATGACGTCATTATACCAGGCTCCGGTGGATGGAAACAAATGCTTACCGAGTGGTTCAGATCAGACAGGACATTGCACTCTGTGAGTTGTGTTTAGGACTGTATTAATGGATTTAACAGATGAAGTCATGCTTCAAATAAAATGGCAGATTGTTATTTTAAACTGACGAGTTTAACACGCCATAAACAGACTACATGTACAAACAAAATGACCGACCTCCTTGTCACCACGAACACAGTTTTCTTTTTCTAAAAGATATTTATGATGAAATTTAAAGTACGTGTCGGATGTGTTCTGGTGCCATTTCTGGTTTTATTTTATGTACAACTGCTAGCGTGTGGTTAGCGTGTGTGTGTTGTATCGTAAGGTCTGTCACTGAGTCATGCAACTGGCGTTGTTCCGATTTCTCGATTGTACGTGACAAGGCGTGGGGTGGCCTGCCCTACCTCGTGGGTTTTTCCCGGATCCTCCGAGTTCCTCCAACCGATATAGATTTCTACGCGCAAGTGAATTATTAAAATACAATATAACCATATGTTAATCCCAAAATGACCTAGTATTGTGTCGAGTGACGTTAAACCCCATTTCTCTTTCTCTGGACAAGTTGACAAAAGTTCAACTCAAAAGGAAGGGAACCATGTTAAGACCGATATTCAACTTTTAACAAATTATAGTTTGCAAGAGAAATGATATGAAATGGGATACATTGTCCGACCTGGATAATGAAGACGGACATACGCCATACTGTGTGCTATGACACCGTCGGAAGGACTAGACAGTTGTCCTTGTCAGGCCCCGAAACCACGTCGAAAAATCCAGACGAACTTAATCGATCAACACCAGGAGCATACCCACGACCTCCAGACTAGCGAACAACTCTGTCTTTTATTTTACTTGTAAACGCAAGCCAGCATCCTACCAATTTGGCCACCGTGACTCCAGTTTACAAGGTATTACAAATCCTTCAAATGCGTGAGAGAGGGGTGGGGATAACGTCCACTCGACACAATCTATTTTCTCGTTGAAATACGGTTCAATAATTTTATTTCAATAATTCCCTTGCGCTTATGGGACTTAAGCATTGGGAGGAAACTCCATCAAAAGACGAGCAGGCGCCTTATTCAAGAAAACTTAAATTAAAATATTTTACGAATGTGGCTTTTCCATTGCCCCGGAGCTTAAGTCTGTGCTTTGATTTTAATTCTAAGTCATTGAACCATCATTATTCTTAAAATATTTTAGTTTTTTAAAGTTCTCTTGGATAAGGCCCAGAGACTTTGAATAAGTCGTGTTCGGTAAATAACAAGGCAAAAAATATAAATGAAGAATCTTAAATACATACCCGTGTGTCCCGAGAGAGTGGTCTGCTTCCAAGACGACTGACAGTCTACGTCCTCAATATCCACAGGAAACAAATAATGACGTTTTGTTAAGTCCTATCTAATGGCGAATACACCTGTAGACACTCGAACCCACGATCAGGTAAGAAGAGATAAGATAATTCATCAATCTATATTTATCTGAGAGAGCGGTTGTTAGACAATTTATGAGAATAAAATCAGGATTCACTGCCAGTCAACACCAACAACACGGTCTTCACATATAATTGATGTTTATAAAAGTTATGTACGTATTGCGAAATACTTCAGGTCTAAAGAACGCCTGGCGAAATCTAGACAAACTTCGAGGCTTAGACGAAGTTGTTATTTTGTCTTCATCCGAGATCCAAATGTGGAACTATGTGGTCCGAAAACACCAGCATGTAAAATGTCTTTCAATTATTAATTTATGTGAAAAAGTTAAGAATTGCGGCGAGCATCCGCGTTCACGCGATTTTCGAACAATAACGTGGTAATCTGAAATTTTCTTAATTTATGTAGTGTTATTATTTTAACCACTAAGAAATCTGTTTACCGCCTTCGTCGCAAACCGTGGAGACAGTACACACTGTGATTGAGAGATAACCAACAGATTACGAATATAATTCACAGTTCAAAAAGGCTCGAATTTCACTCTATGATAAGCTCATTGCAAGTTAAAATAACTTCAGTTGATGATCTGATGTCAATAATTCTTCTTTGCATTCGTACTTCACTTTCAATCTTTCTTCGACTTCCACATTTTAGAAAGAAAACAGAGTTTCTTTGTACTATAAAAGACAGTTTGTTGTTCACAAGTTATCTCCTGTTTTCTCCAGTTATCTCCTCCGTTATCTCCAATTCCACAACGTTGTCTCCAGTTTCGGTGAGGTGCGTATTTAAACGAATTAATTTAAGAAACAACTGTTAATTTTGTTAACTATTCCAATCCCGCCTGCAGCACACAGTCTGGTGCTTATAAATACCACGATTCCTGTAAACCAATTCCAAGTAGAGTTCGCTAAGTTCTGTTATTTTCTGATGATTTAAGCGTTATGTTGTAAGTTGTTTTATACTGTTAGTGTGACTATAACAAATAGTTTATCAATAGTGTCTATACATTTCAGTGTGTTTAAGTTTAATAAACGACGTGTTCGTATACAGGCCAGAACTTCTCGCATCAATCTCACGTGTTCTACTGGGTTCTCTCACTCCGTCAGACTGTGTCTCATTATTACTGCCAACACGACTTATATACATTATATATGTATCAACTCTCGTCTACAACAAACATGGAATTCAGTTAAAAAAAACATAAACATAATTCTGCGATAATAACTCGGTTCAAATTGAAACAAGGAACTAAGTTAAATACAGAAGTCTGCTACAGCTCGATTTCATTTGAAACACGGATGTCGGTTTAAAACAAATATATAATTTTGCAGTATTAATTTTTTTTTTTTTTCAAACAATAATTTATTTAGGATGTCTGAATGGGATTGGGGAACAGGCTGAGCCTGTGTAAAACGCCTCTCCCTAAAATATCTACAGACATATATTTATATACATGCATAATCTTTTTAAAAAAAATAGGTCCAGGTTAAAAATTCTCCACTTTACTTCATTATGACATACATTAAGTCATATAAGCTAGCTGTCTGCCCTCTATTGGCATCTTCAGATATTGATAATGTATGAATGAATGAATGAATGAAATGGGGTTTAACGTCCTACGCTTAAGCAACTAACCTGGGCTAATTGAAGACGGACATACGCCATACAGTGTGCTATGATGGAAACTTTGCCCGGGCAGCAAATGAATTCCAACTGCCAAGGGTTCTTTTACGTGCACGCCAATGTGTACACGGGACCTCGGTTTTTCGTCCAATCCGAACGACTAGGCAGCTGTCCTTGTCAGGCCCTCCTTCTACATCACTGAAATCAGGAAATCACGCCGGAAAATCGAGATGAACTTTCTCTGCCAATGCAGGGATCGAACACCCGACCTCCAGGCTAGCGAACCAGCGCCTTATCCACTTAGCCACCGTGATTCCCTATTGATAATGTATACATGTATATAGTAATAATTAACCAGGTTCCACTTGAAGATATAAAAATGAAAATAAATTCTGCAAACAAGAGCTATGAGTTTATTACATCTTGCAATAAACGTCCTACTGTTCTGCTCCTAAACTTAGCGAATGAAGAGCGGCATACGGCATACAGCGTGCCACAAGGGAAATTTTTCCCGGACAGCGACCCTACGGCATACTCTGATATCGAATTCCAACTGTCAAGGGATCTTTTACGTGCACGCCAATGTATCACATGACCTCGGTTTTTCGTCCAATCCCTCAACCTCGTGGGTTTCCTCCGGGCACCCCGGTTTCCTCCCATTGCTAAAGACCCCTACGCTCAAGTGAATCATTGAAATAAAATTAAACTATATGTTGGTCCCGAAATGACCCAGTTGTGTTAAGTGGACGTTAAACCCCATTTATCTCTCTCTTTTTCGTTCAATCCGAACGACTAGACAGCTGTCCTTGTCAGGATCCCCGTCTTGCACCAGTGACAAGGGGAAACCACAACGGAATATGCCGATCTGATGAACTTTCTCGGCCAATGCAGTGATCGAACATGCTAGCGAGCCAGCGTCTTACCCACTTAGGCGCCGTGACTCCCGTTACATTTTGCGATTCTTGAATGCGGGGGTGTGGGTTGGGGGGGGGGGGGGGCAAATGGTTAACACGTGCGTGCTGTATTATAAAGCCTGGCATTGAGTCAACTGGCGTGGTTTCGAATTCCCGGCTGTACGTGACAAGGAGTAGAGTCGCCTGTCGAGCCTCGTGGGCTTTATCCGGGTCCTCCGGTTTCATCCCACTGCTAAAGAATCCTACGCGCAAGCGAATTGTTGAAATAAAATTAAAACCATATGTTAGTCCCGAAATGACATTAAACCCCTACTCCCTCTCTCTCTCTCTCTCTCTCTCTCTCTCTCTTATAGGTCATTTCTGGACTAACATATGGTTTAATTTTATTTCATTAATTCGCTTACGAGTAGCGGTCTTAAGCAGTGGGGGGAAACCGGAGGACCCGGAGAAAACCCAGTAGGTTGGACAGGCGACCCTACCCTTGTCATGCACAACCGGGGAATCGTTCAGAAAGGTAGAGAGAAGGGGGGGGCTAAATAATTCGATCATTTTTATTTTAATTTTTGTTCATCCGAAGGGTGTGAATCTTACCCAAATAGCGACTAGTTCAAACTAGGGTTATTTAACGTGCACGCCGATGTGTAATCGGATGGCTCTAGAGTACAAACTATGTCATATTGGGACTGACATATGAGAATACTGTATTTCAATCACCCGCTTGCGCATAAAGATCTAGAGGAGACAAGTGAAACGATGAACCCCCACGAGGGCTTAACCAAGCCACTATAGTCCTTACCAAGTTAGTAACGAAATGACCTAGTCTGTGTCGCGTGAACGTTAAACCCGATTTCTTTCTGTCTCTTTCTTTATCAAGTACAAGCGCTGAATCGAACACCCGACATCTGAACATATGATCATATAATCAGCGCCCTGGTGTTGCTGGGGGTCCATGCGAGGAACAGTGTCTAGTCGTTCGAAAGAGACAAAACAGTAACTGGCAAAATGACTTTTAAAGCTAAACAATTATCCTTTAGACTTTGCTGGTGCAAAAAAAAAGGTGTTACACCCACCCCACCCCTCCCATATTTCCAAAAGCGTCCGTATTTTTTTTACTTGGATACTTCCCTGTCTCGATCATCGAGTCGATGCTATTAGATCATAAAATTATATCGCCGAAGTAATAAAATGATGAAAATGAGCCTAGATAAATTAATTATATTTACCAAGAACAGCTATTTTAGCATTTACAGTACTTTATCCCTTTCAAACTTTATCGTTTAAAAATTTTAACGGTGTAATCGTGAGCTCAGTTTCCATGTTTAGATACTTATTAGGTAGATAGATAGATAAAAGAAAATCGTTATTTTTGATGAAAATTGTTATTTTTGATGAAAATTGTTATTTTTGATGAAAATTGTTATTTTTGATGAAAATTGTTATTTTTGGTGAAAATCGTTATTTTTGATGATAATTGAGAATATTTAGGGCCTACTATTAAACGGGTCGAGTGCCACCCATTTTATTCTTGATCTGAACACTGTAGATCATTTCCTTTTCACTCATTATTGCATTAAGTTGCATTATTCTACTTAGTTGTACCTCATAATTGGAAAAATGGCCTAAAAATGGTGCTTAAGGGGGGGGGGGGACGCCTTTAATTTTCATTTTTGCTACACTCCAAAAATGGTTCGGTTTGATCTAAAATAGTGGCAGTGGTGTTTGGATGGATTAACCATCATACATAACAAAAAATGATAAAATTCAGTCCCCCACCATGGTTCTCTCGAAAACAGGGGGGTTGTGAATGACCACCCCAAAAGACAGAGTCACGCCTAATTTATCCTTGTGTGTTTTGATCATTATTAATTTTGGTACATGCCCGACCCCTAGGGGCACATAACGCCCTTTTTTATGTTTTTCGCCTAGGGGTCGCAATTTCTGAATGGAAAATCTTGGAACGTGACAGGGGGCATGCACCAAAACCTCAGATTTGCAGTCTACACTGTAACAAAAATATCCGTGAAAAAACGTAAAAAAAAATCCGGAAAGAAAAATTACCAATTCGTATTTGTTTTCCTGTATATTACAGAAATTCCTTTAATTAACATAAATTCCATTTTCAAATACAGAAAAAAATCTAGATAATTTGTATTTCCTGGGCATGAAAGTGATAAAAATTAACCATTGACTTTATACGCGTGTGTGAAATAGCTTCATTTAACGTCCGCTTCCATCGAAGTGATATCGCAGAAGGAGGGTCTGACAAGGACAGCTGCCTAGTCGTTCGGATTGGACGAAAAATCGAGGTCCCGTGTACACATTGGAGTGCACGTAAAAGATCCATTGGCAGTTGGAATTCGATATAAGAGTAGGTCGTAGCGCCGCTTCCCGGCCAAAATTTCCCTCATAGCACACTGTATGGCGTATGCCCGTCTTCCATTAGCCCAGGTTAGGTGCATAATAGTAGGACATTAAACCCCATTTCATTCATCCATTCTTTCTTTCCGCTAAAAAAAGAATGCGAAATATCCCAATCGAAGGTATCACAAACCGCCGGGGATTCCCGTTAGAGGCGTTCAGTTGCAAGCTTGCGATACTGTCAATTTGCAGGTATAAACTCTGCCACAGAGACAAACCGGCTTACACCGGCCAATCAGTTATTATACCATCCGGGTTTAAGATTTCTTGATTACCAGATATTAAAACCTACGCACAGGAAGCGTTAAATAATATTTTTATACATTTACGAAAATAAAATTACGAAAATACACTTTATAGGTCTCATAAATAATGGAAATTAGATATACATGACATGTAATAATGATTCTTCATATTACGGTTAATAAATTGAAATGAATACTATTTCATAACATGATAATTATTGGGAATGATTATATATGTATACGATTACTTATCGTTGATATACATGGTCATTCCACTGTCCCATTACAGAATGGAATAAAACATTTTATTCCTTAATTTCACGGAAATTTCCAGTTTAAAGATGGGTTCCCAGATAAATATTTATCGGGTGGTTATTTTCAATAAAAGTATGGCAATTTTGGTATATATGGAAAGAAGAAACATCCAATCTTACGAGAAAAAAACTGGGTACCCTGAAAAACACCCATTGGGATAATACTTGGCAAGAATGTCAGAGTATCCCAAAACTGACAACCCGAAGATTAGTGAATCACCAATACGTGACGTCAAGGGGTGCGCGCGCAGGTTGTATGAGGTCATTGTAAGAGGGGGCGCTCAATGTAACGTCCAGTTATGTATGCAAATAAAAATTAGAACAATACAATGTAGATCCAAAATGATTCCATTAAAACTTCACCACTGCACAGATTTCAAGGGCCAATTAACAATTTTGATATAACACTTTTGGGATATAAATTATAATTGGACATAATACGGGAAGTTAGGTCTGATATGCGTAAATATCAAAAGAAACAGATATATTTGTCGGCAATGAAATATGTATAATACACTTAAGTCTGATGAAGAGTTATAACTCATTATGTAATAACAGAAAATCATTGGAATTTGTTCGGCTCATGCTAACGTATAATACAAAACACTTAATATCATAGATTTAGCTGTTCAAGTTATCAAAATTCAATGATAATCGACATACTTGTTCGTCCCAAGACCTTAAACTCTGTGTATCAATCTAAAGTCATTCGAAACTATCATATATAGGCGTAAACACGGTGTATGAATATCAAATCAATAAGTTGATACCAATCTGGCAGTAATCATCAGAAATCATTGAAAATCAAAAGGCTTCTTCGTCTCATGACCTCAAAGACTGCAGACTGATGACCTCAAAGACTACTTAAAATCAATCTGATATTAACTTTAGTCCCTAGAGCATCCATCAGATTTTTCAAAGTGATAAAGGGTAATATATGTAACTCTGGCGGTATTTATCGGAATTTGGTGAAAAGCAATCGGATTCTTCGTAAACACGGATATTAATTTAAGTCTTTCGGATATTAAAGTTACCTCTAAAGGGACCTCAACCTAGTACATGTAGTTGTATTACATACTTTTAGGCTATATTTTTCGTCACTATTAAATTGGATACAAATTGTGACCTGTAGAGTGTCCACAGGGGCAACTCAATATACGTCCACCCACATGAAAATGGCCTGACAAGGACAGTTGTCTAGCCGTTTGGTTGGGACAAAAATCCGAGGTCCCGTGTACAAACTGAAGTGTACCAAAAAGATCCTTGGCAGTAAGAGAAGGCGGCAGCGCCGCTGTCCGGGAAAAAACTGTATGGCGTATGCCCATCTTCATTAGCCCAGATTATGAGCAAAACCCCATTTCATTTTTTTAAATAAAATATTTTTATGTCCAATTTTAATTAGACGAGAAGGACGTTAACCCCCATTTCATTTTATAAGCTGGTAGCAGTTGTTCCGGCCTAGAGGAAATTATTATACAAGACCATAAACCCATCCAATAAACCATTTGTAAACATTTGTAACTCCGAAGAGACAACACCATCTCCTCCATTTTCGACAGAATCAATAAAGAGTTTAATAAAAGAAAGAAAGAAAGATTGTGAGAGAGAGAGAGAGAGAGAGAGAGGGGGGGGGGGGTAACGTATACTCGACACACAAACTATGTTACTTCGGGATTAACATAAATATAGTTCAATTTCATCAACATATTATGTGGTAATTCTAATTTAGAGAGAAAGAGAGAAATGGGGTTTAACGTCTACTCGACGATAACCAAGTCATTTCGAGACTCGCATATGGTTCAATTTTATTTTACCAATTGTCTTGCGCGTATGGGTCTTTAACACTTGGGGGGAAATCGGGGGACCCGGAGAAACCCCACTAGGTTTCATCAAACGGCCCTATTATACTCCCTGTAACATGCAACCGGGGAATCTAAACCACGCTAGTTGACCCAATGACAGACCTTATGATACAACGCACACGGGCTAACTCTATATGAGAAACGTGTATATTATATACAGACCGTAAAATTAAAACAAAATGCCAATGGCCACCTCGAAATATTCTTCCTCTGTTTCAACACATTCAAAAAAAGAGGCAGGCCCCAGCCGTTCAAAGCAGGAAACAATTAGTAATTTAGAATTGAGGATGCAGTGCAGTTAACCCTGACGCTATTAAGTTAGAAATAAAACTGTCACAACTTCGCCTATTTTACGGCTGGTTAAAACCAGTTCAGATTTTACACGTGGTGTGACAGGAATCGGTTTACCAGGCAGTGTTCAGTGGGAGACAACAAAACTCTGGTAAACTGTTGCTCAGCAGTTTTTCTGCCTGCATGCGGTCGTGGGGAGGATGGGGTGGAGGGATAACGCGCAATGAATTAATGAGTGAGTCATTTATGGTGGCAAAGTTCGAGGCGGTTTCGAGTCCCTACTTGTACGTGAAAAGGAGTAAAGTAGCTTGTCAAAAACCGTGGGTTGTCCATGTCTGTCTCCCGCTCTCTATCTCTCTCACCCCCCCCCCCCATCTCTCTCCGTGAAGTTACTCTAAAGGATTTATACTATGAAGTTGTTCCGTTATTAAACACGGCCTAGATGTCTGTTTTTATGTAAAACTAATGACAAGGTCTAAGTAAAAGAAGTTAGTTAAGTTATTAACATATGCTTTACTCGTTATCAACATATTGTACACTTGTAAAAACATGGCGGTATAGAATATGTGATTTATTTCGCTGTGTTTTCTTGCCGGCACTCCCGATTACAATATTTATAAAAGTAAACGGAAAACTCCACTCAAAATTCAGCTGAGTAAAATAACTTGATTTAATCTTTATTTAGTTATTTGACGTGCACATCAACGTGTACACATGACCTTGGTTTTATTTTGACCCATATCAATGAACCGTGAGAAGAATCGCAGTGTTTATTATCCCGGTTGGCGCTGAAAAGTAGGACATTAATCCTTAGTAACAAATGGTATGAATTATTAAAGGAGCTAAATCGCTAATATTTCGGACCTAGAAATTCACAAATGCGTCGCAACGCATATAATAGTGTCATATGAATGTATATAAACTGATTTGCATTCAATCGTTTCTGTTTTGACTCCTAGTTTCAAATCAAATCACAAGACCCCCCCCCCCCCCTCCAGGATGGTCGAGGTTCACCATAGACTAATGCAACTTGGCATAGAAATGTTGAAATACACAACGTATATACTAATGAACATGCAACTATTCGTCCTACAATTCATAACACTGTTATCCAACCGCCTCAAAAGTATGAATATTCACCAAAAAAACTGACAGAAAAAATATATTAACCCTCTAGGGCCTGACCCCTTTTTTTATATTCCCGAAAAAATTAATCTGCTAAATCAAACATGTGGGCCCAAATTTGGGCATGTTGCAAATGTGCAAAATCCTAGTCATTATTTATTCAGTAATTGCAACTTATTTAAAATGGAAATTTTGACACCGGCTGGCCCAAATTTAGTGTTGCAAATCAGCAACAGTAGGCCCTAGAGAGTTAAAACCCGTCGCTTCTACAACAAAACGGCAACACAAATTCCCAGGAAAAAGCCAAGGGGAGAGAGAAGGAGTATAAATAACTTTTGCGCTAGATTCGTAACGATACAGATCTATATTTCGTTTCAAATTTTGTTATATACTTTCGATGGCCTCTACTACAGTTGTAGTGGGAGGTCGCGTCAGAGGTCATACGAGAGGCTTTTGACCCAATAACGTCAGACATTTGATTAACCAATTAGTGGGTAACCCACAGTGCCGTGTAACTCGCGTCAAAAAATGACCGTAACAGACCGTTTCATTAGCTAATACACCAGAACGCGGGTTATATAACAACCCTTTTAGATCATAGTGTAGTTTAGACAAGTAAACCGAAATTTTGAACTATAAAAAACGAAACGAAATAGGATCTGTGTTGTAATCAAATTGCCTAACCGGCGTAGGAAGTAATGGTGCCATGTGCCCGAATACGGTCATACTTCCTTAATTGTTTCAATATTATTAATGTCACCATCGTTGATTTTATCGGATGCCTAGGAGTGATTAATTTGCACAAAACCACGAACAACTCACATTATTCTTAATGAATTTCTGATTATCTCAATTATAATTAACTAAAGTGATTTCAGACAGGTCTGTGTAGGCTACATACCAGTAGTTTAGATTGTAAAGAGGGGGATAGAGAGAGAGAGAGAGAGAGAGAGGGGGGGGGGGTAACGTCCACTATGTCATTTGTCGGGACGAACACATGGTTCAGTTACATTTCAATCATTCGCTTGCATATGCAAATCTGCCCGTGAGGTTAAGCAGGTACCCCTAATCATTGTTAAAACTGACCGCTACAGCGTGGTAATGACATGGTCCCGACAAGTTCAGCTTTACCACCGAGAAGAGGAAACCACGCCAGAAATTCCCGATGATGTGAACAGGAATGGAATGAAATGGTATTAAACGTCACCAACCACACTAATAAGTACGGCCTTGAACACAGTAAAATGGTCATAAAATTCCTAAACCTACTTTAAATTTACGTAGAAAAATGAAATCTATAGAGAGGCTTTCAGAACTGGGGGATATTCCAATTACCGTTTGACATATACATGGGCGTATCAACTAAAGGGGGTGGGCGGCGGGGCGGGACTGGAAACTATAATATCCTTCTAAATTTGGCCAGATCAGTTGGATAATACTATCGGACGATGAAAGCAAACGGATTAACAATTCATTAATGATAGTGAGCGAATATTCCATATAAACATTGGATGGCCGAACGGTCTAAATTGTGCACTTTAGATCACATGCTCCAGTTTGATCCCAAGTTTGTGCATGACGAGGAGTAGGTGAATTTTAACCATGTTTCAATCTGGAAATAACCTGGCTTGTGTCGAATGAAAGTTAAATAGAACGAAAAGGAATATTAAATACTTTGTAAATTTGTCGAATATTTCGATCTTTGCATACCCCTTTAAGCGAATTTGTGAATTCTTGGTTCTGATTTGGCTGTTCCACCATAGCGGCGCATAAACCAGCTGAAACGGAAGTTGCATGTCGTTTTGAATTTTGTCTCGTATCATCGTTTGATAATTGTTTTATTATCTGTATAAAATTACGAGGAATTCCCAACCCATGGGGACGTACGTACGCCACACGAATATTTTTAAAGGGTCTGAAGTTCAACTGTTTACATTTAAATGAAATGGGGTTTATGTTCTACTCTTCTGAACCTAACCTGGGCTAATGGAAGACGGGCATACGCCATACAGTGTACTAGAAAGGGATCTTTAATGTACACGCCAATGTGTACACGGGATCTCGGTTTTTCGTCCCATCCAAACGACTAGACAGCTGTCCTTGTCAGGCCCTCTGTTCTGCAACACTGACAAGGGGAAACCTCGCTGTAAAATCTAGAGGAACTTTATCGGCCAATGCAGGGATCGAAAACCTGACCTCCAGGCTAACGAGCCAGCGCCTTACCCAGTTTAAATTGAATGTTTAAATCCCAGACATTTAAAGTTGGTTCCAATTTCGCACCCTAATCCCTAACTGTGGTGGTCTCATGTAATCCCAATCCATTTGGCATTTAATTTAAACTATCGCATCCACTTTCCTTTGGTAAATAAATTTAATGGACTTTATAAAGAAAACTGGTTGTTATCGGCACATTAAACTACGTTCAATAATAAAAAACCAGAAAAGGTCTTGTAAGATCTCAAATACTAACTATGGTTGTTATTGGCACTATAAACTACGTATAATTAAAAAAAAAGCCAGAACAAGTCTCGCAAGTCTCTAAGATCTCAAATATTAAAGCCCACTGACATCACTCAGACTTGTAATTGAGATTGATCCTGCAAAAATGAAATAAAATGTGGTTTAACGTCTGTACTACTCTACACAGATAGAGATACTGACATACACTATACGGTGTGTTATAGGGAGGGGGTGCCCGGACAGCGGTGCTGTGCCCTACGCTTATATCGAATTCCAACTGTCAAGAGTTATTTTAGGTACATATGGTTTAAATTTTTATTTTAATAATTCGCTTGCGCGTAGGGGTCTTTAGCAGTGGGAGGAAAGCGGGGGGCCGGCGAACCGGGTATTCGGAACCACGCCAATTGACTCAATTACAGGCTTTAAGATACAGCACGCACGTGCTAACCATTCCCCCCCCCCTCTTAATGCATAACGAGTCGAACACCTTCGTTTTTATGTGACACCAGAGACACGATTAGAAAATGCTGATTTGTCGTTGATATATTGGAAATTAACACGACAATTTAAGTATAGAAAAAATACGTCAACGTTTAATCTCTTTAATCTCAGCCTCAAGTCAAAGGCAACAGCAATAAATCATACTTTTGGGACAGGATAATCGAAACAATAGTCTCGATTATCATTACAAGCATTTCTAAAGCCATGATAATTGCGTTCAGGTCTGCATTTAGACGCAATTGTTGATCGTAATATGGGAAAATCTATGAGATTAACTATGACGTATTATTGATTCTAATTTTAACATTTATATAATGATACAATTTTTTATTTATAAATAGATGAGTCGCTTTTAAAACAATTTATTGGTTCTGTAAAGAAAGGGTTTGGTGAACAGGCATAGTCTACACCACATCACTCTCTCTCTCTTGAGTGAATAAAGTGAAGGAATGAAATGGGGTTTAACGTCCTACACTTAAGCACCTAACCTGGGCTAATTGAAGACGCCTATTCTTCTCCATACAGTGTGCTACGAGGGAAATTTTTGCACGGGCAGCGGCGCTACGGCCTACTCTTATATCGAATTCCAACTGCCAAGGGATCTTTTACGTGCACTCCAATGTGTACACGGGACCTCGGGTTTTCGTCCCATCCGACTATGCAGCTGTCCTTGTCAGGCCCTCCATCTGCATCACTATGCAGCTGTCCTTGTCAGGCCCTCCATCTGCATCACTGACAAGGTGAAATCACGCCAGATAATCGAGATGAACTTTCTCGGCCTATCCAGGGATCGAACACTCGACCTCCAGGCTAGCGAACCAGCGCATTATCCACTTAGCCACCGTGATCCCCTCTTGAGTGAATAAACACATGAATGTAAATACATGTATGTTACCGCCTATTCTTCTCCATATTTCAGGGGGGGGGGGGGTGAATCAGATGGTCGTGACAAGGAGTATGTCGCCTGTCAAACTTCGTGAACTTTCTCCGTGTCCTCCGGTTTCCTCACACTGCTAAAGACCCCTACGCGCAAGTGAATTTTTGAAATTAAAATTTAAACCATATGTACGTAAAATAACTCTGTGGAATGTAGATGGCCGAATTGTTAGCACGTGCGTTCTGTATCATAAAACCTGTCATTGAATTTTCGAATCCCCGGTTGTAAGAGACAATGAGTAGGGTCGCCTTTCCAACCTAGTGGGGTTTTTTTCCGGATCCCCCGATTCCCTCCCACTGCTAAAGACCCCTACGAGTAAGCGAATTATTGAAATAAAATTAAAACTATATGTTATCCCAAAATGACCTAGTTTGTGTCGAATGGACGTTAAACCCTACTCTCTCTCCCTCTCTCCCTCTCTCTCTCTCTTACTCTCTCTCTCTCTCTCTCTCTCTCTCTCTCTCTCCTTACGTAACTTGAGCGCTTTGTTATGTCTGTTACATTTGTGTTCTGTGAGCTCCAGCTACTTTCCATACCAAATATGGCATTTCGATATTGGAAATAACAACCATATAAATTCTTTCGTGAGAATGAATCCTTAATAGAGTACAATCAGAAACTCTGAGAATAATGGCGACAAGTCAACGGAACAAAACCCATAAAATTCTGATTAATGAAAGGAAAAACACAACTTTGGTCATATTAATATTAAAATAGAATTTAATCTGATAACTTGAGACTTTAATAATTGAATAACGTTCGTATTAGGATAACATAAAATATATTGAATATGTATAAGACAATATAATTATTCTATATATATATATACATGTAGGCTACTATTATCGCAGCCGAGGTGGTTTATTGGGTTAAATGTACAGTCGATAACCTGAAGCTCGCGTGAATGACCCGGCCGTGGTTCCCACTTGTTAGTGGTGAAGCAGGACCAGGGGGGGGGGGCTGGAAATGAATTCGGGTGGGACAAAAAAACAACAAGTTCCTGTGTTTGCATTGGCGTGCACGTAAAAAGTTAAAAAAAATATTCGTTTTCATTAGAATATTGAGTCAACTGGTGTGATTTCGATTTCCCGGCTGTCTGTGACAAGGAGTAGACCGCCTGTCCAACCTCGTGGGTTTTATCAGGGGCCTCCAGTTTCTTCCCACTGCTAAAGATACCTACGCGCAAACGAATTATTAAAATAAAATTGAACTATGTGGTAGTCCCGAAATTACCTAGTTTGTGTCGAGTGGATGTTAATCTCCATTTCTCTCTCTCTTATTAGCCAATAATTTGATGAAAGACTGTAGGACGTAAAACCCCATTTCATTTCTATATATGTAGAGTTGACAAGAATTGACAGGGTTTTAAATAGGTTATACCGAGACTGACAAAATATGATAATTTCTGGACCACTTGGTCAGGAAGAAATGATCTCCAAACGCTACTCGTCTGCTTGTTGTTGCATTCTTTCTTTTTTGGAAGCGACATAAATTGGCTGTCACTAGAAAAGAGAAGACGAAAGAATATGGAAAAAGTTCGTTCATTACCATGTTTTTCTCGTTTTCTCTTATCTAGTAACATTCAATTACTTTTTTGAATTGTCAGATATCCCCCTCATAGGTCTTCGAAGTGAGCAAAAGTTCGCACGTGTATCTGTTATCACTCGCCGCTTCAGTCAGTTATATAGTTATTTTGCGTTCGTCACTCCCTTTTGTAAAACCTATATGTGATAAATGCTGACACCAATATTGTCCTTTAAAATTATATTTGGAATGTGATCATGGCTGCCAGCTATATTGTGGCAAGGAGTTGGGTAGCCTGTCAAACCGCATGGGTTTTCTCCGGGTTCTCCAGTTTGTACCCAATGCTAAAAGACCGTTACGCGCAAGCGAATTATTTAAATAAAGTTAAACCATATGTTAGTCTCTCTCTCTCTCTCTCTCTCTCTTTCTCTCTCTCTCTCTCTCTCTCTCTCTCTCTCTCTCTGCCAAGAAAAATCACTTGAATGAGAGGGAAACCTTTGCACTCGATCAGCACGTTGAATATACCCCTCTCTCTCTCTCTCTCTCTCTCTCTCTATCTCTCTCTTTTTTTTTAATACGTACATATAGCTGTTTTCTATAAGTATGTGTTTTGTTAATATCATACTATGGCTTGGAATTATGTTAAGTAAAAGCATTTACCTTAGCCGTCTGTAAATCTCCAAAAGAGTCCCAGATTAGTCAAAGTTGTTCCACGTTAGCCAAAGATGTTCCAGACTAGCCCAAGTTGTCTCAACATTTAGCCCAAGTTATTCCAGATTAGCCAAATTGAAGCCACACTGAGTTTCTCACGGCCTTTAATATATCAATACAATAAAATCCATTTTAACTACTCGTATACGACTAAATATTTTGTTCTGTTATAGCCTTTGTTCTCGGTAAAAGAGGCATCTCGCAATTATGAATTACGACTTACAAATCGAGTCCAGTCAATTTTATTGTATTTCCAACTCTCAAAAACGACCAAAGATTTGTCTTCATTAATGCATGGAAAGTTGGTTTTTAGACATATTGTAAATCCTCCCAATTATGTGCCTTACATCATCCACCCATATCGTCAAAATAGTAATAATCCACTATTGGAACACATCGTTCCACGTTATTTTATTATATGAAGGATCGAAGTGGTTACAACAAATTAAAAATAATGTTATGAGATTCTACACCACAAAAATTAACACGTAGTCGATTAGTTCAGACCGCAGCATGATACATTATTAAACCCGGAAATTTCCCATTTCCGTCATAAGTGCACCGATGGTCGCACATTCCAATGGTAAAATACAACTTTACTATTCCAAATCGTCATTGATCGATATTTCATTTATATCAAAAGAGAGGGAGAGAAACTAGGTCATTTCTGGACTAACATATAGTTTCAATCCGATTTCAATAATTCGCTTGTGTGTAGGGGTTTTTAGCATTGGGAGGAGACCGGGGGACCCGGAGAAAACCCACGAGGCTGGAAGGCTATCCTACTCCTTGCCACATACAAACGGGGATTCAAAACTACGCCAATTGGCTCAATATCAGGCTTTATGATATAGCGCGCGCACGCTAACCACTCAGCCATCCAAACCCCTACATTAAATAGGTATTCACGTGTAACGGGCGTATTTCAAAACCCGAAAGGAATAATACACACTTACAACCCAAACACAGCAAAAAATTGGATTGTGGCGTGGTTGCTTATATAAATTAAGACTATGCCTCACCTCTTAAATAAATGCTGGTCAACAGAAGCTACTGGAAACATTGAAATGGAAAATTACATTACATACTGGTCCACATAAGTAACTGGAAACATAGAAATGGTGAATTCAATTCAATACACGAGTTACTGGAAACATTGAAATGGTTAATTCCATTAAATACTGGCCAACATAAGTTACTGGAAACATAGAAATTGAAAATTCCATAAATACTGGTCCACATAAGTAACTGGAAACATAGAAATGGTGAATTCACTTCAATATTAGTCAACGCGAGTTACTGGAAACATTGAAATGGTAAGCTGTAAAACTTCAAGTTATCCAAAACACTTAGTGGTCGGGATAGACTTTGTTCTTCAACCTCATATCTGCTCCTGGATCCTTGATAAAAAATTCCACAACTGTCGACACAACGTTGCCCGAAACAAACGATACTATATCACGACAATCAATTAAAAACCGTGACGGTTTTCATTATACCAAAATGGTCCATGCTTCTTTTTTTAAAAAAAAATTAAAAAAGTCGTTTGTTCGTCGCCTATAAATAATCCAGACAAAGTTTCCCCACACGTTAAACCAATAATATAGGCCGACAAATCACAACAATAAATCACCATCTTTGACAATTTTTATTACACCAAGAAAATTAATTATATCAATATATAAAAACCCCATGTCACGTGTAGCCTCGGGTCTTTACTTTACCGGTGCACCGTATTTTTTTTTAGGGCTATGGAAGATTAAACGTGACAAAAAAAAATCACTAGATAGATTGGCAAGGTTTCGAAAATAAAAAAGATATATTACAACTCAATCAAAATAAACGAAGCGACCGGGATTTAATCTCTGCCTCGATGGATATTGGGGAAGATTAGATAAATAACTGACAGTTCTCACAAACGAATAGATAATGCAAAGGATATGCTGAGAATTTTAAGTAAAATACTTTCCTCTGAGCCTAGATATCGGCGATACAATCATAGCCTAGTCTCAATTGCCATTACTACATTTGTTACGATAATAAACAAAGTTTCCATTATCCATTTTTACTGCATTAACCACAAAAAATGTGTCTGCCCCTCTCTCTCTCTCTCTCTCTCTCTCCATCCCTCTCTCCCCAAAGGAATACACAATAGCTTGATACCATATTATGTGCAGACACTAATAATGTCCGACCGTTTATGGGGCATAGTTTTCAAGGATTCGACGCTTTCCTAGATTGGGAGAAAGAGAAACATATGGTTAGGGGCCTTTAGTAATGTGGGAGGGGCTGTAGACTCTATAAGGCCACAATTATGGCTTTAGTCGTGGAAAGGATGATTAAAACGCCTTCAGTTTGATTGTTTAATACTATTTAGTTGACTACTGTTTCTAGATCTCTCTCACACATTCTAAAGAAAGAGCGTATTAATACTATTATCTTGGTTCCTATTATCTGTAACAGCATGAAGACAATTTGATTCCAGACAAGCCGCCTAGTTTATGACTTAAAATTTAAATTCCAGTCACCAGCAATCCATTTATTTGACTTTGAATAGAGTTGCTGTTTTGAATAAACACGTAGATCAAATTAAATATTCGTAATCAATTGATACAGTGGATATGGCCGAAGTTCCCCGGAATTATCCAGCGTGGTGGCTTCTTGTCAGCGGTGCAAGAACAGGATTGCCGGAAATCCGAGGCCAATATAGTTAAAAGTGGTCTAGAGTGCCGCTCTTTGAACTCTATCTGGCCAGTCGCCTCTGACTTGCGGTTGTGGTTTCGATCCTTGGTGTGGGCGTATGTGGCTTGGAGATAGGGGCGCGTTCTGAGCCGGTTTCCTCCCACAGGAAAGACCCTTGCATATGCGCTAAGATAATAAGAATGAAAATAAGACAACTTGTCTACGATATCACTTTCGGTGGAAGCGGACGTTAAGTATTAAGAACAACAACAGGCGGTAATGGTTGTCTGCTATATCACTTTTAGTGGAAGCAGCATTATATCCTTTACCAAAAGAAAGCGGAATCAAATAGGCCTTCTAATCGATCTCGAATCTCTTATCTATGCTAGACTAAGCCTATTATTTGGTAAGTTTCTCATGAAAATCTTATCGAAGATATTACTCCGGGTGGAGAGAGAGAAAAGGGGTTTAACGTCCACTCGACACAAACTAGCTCATTTCGGGACTAACATATGGTTTTAATTTTATTTCAATAATTCGCTTGAGCGTAGGGGTCTATAGCAGTGGGAGGAAACCGGAGGACTCGGAGAAAACCAACGAGGTTGGTCAGGCGACGTACAACCGAAATTGACACAATGACACACTCAAGGTAGAAGCGGACGTTAAACCTTAAGAACGAACGAACACATTAGCAATGTTTCATTCCCATCTGTAAAAGACGTTTCGCACCACGCTTAATACTTTGAAAAATTGTTAACCGATTTTTCTTTTCATGTTTTAATTTATTATAATTAACAGAAATATAAAATAGGTAAAATTATTGGCACGATGGCGCTACCTGCCCAGCGGGTTCTTGTAACAGATTTAATGAACACCGGGTAGGGTTCCAACATTAAAGTCAAATTTTCAGATGAATTAAACCCAGAGAACTTAATGTATAAGTAAGGCGATAGATATAGGCCGTTTATCTGGTATGTTAATTATAATATCTGAACTATTTAAAGAACTGGGGGTTGCAAATTATTCCAGCACGTTATGTAATTAAAGTATTTCTCCCCTGCTAAAATTGTACTAAAACGTTTAGTAAAGTGAAGGGTTTTCAAGACTGTTCCCCAATCCCATCCAGAGAGAGAGAGAAATGGAGTTAAACGTTCACTCGACACAAACTAGGTCATTTTGGGACTAACGTATGTTTTTTAATTTTTATTTCAATAATTCGCTTGCGCGAAGGGGGTTTAGCAGTGGGAGGAAACTGGAGTGCCCGGAGGAAACCCACGAGGTTGAGAAGACGTCATATACGCCGACACTAGGGCTCAAAACCACAGCCGCAAGCCAGAGGTGACCGGTCAGCTAGAGGTCGAAGCGCGGCACTCTAGATCACTAGGCCATCCCAATCCCCCTAATCCCATTCAGACAATCGGGATAAAAAAATTGTTTTTAAAAAAATGAGCCACTAAAGATACTAACACTTTTAGTAAAGTGAGGGGTTTTACACTAAGACTGTTTCCCAATCCCATTCGGATACAAATATTGTTTATATAAAAACAATCACCCACTAAAGATAAAACAACATATTATTATTATTATGGTGTCCTTGCTTCAATAATATGATGTTTGCGTGCAGTGGTCTTTAAGAGATGGGCAGACCGAAAACCTCAAAAGAAACACGTTTTTAGCTGGAAACTATACTCCTCGGCAGACCCGAAGATCTAAAGTGCTTGCTTATGATGCACTGAACTGTTGGTAAACAAGGGACCTCGGTTTTTCGTCTCATCCGAACGACCAGACAGCTGCCCTTGTCAGGCCCTTTGTCCTGCCTCACTGACAAGGGAGGACCACGCCAAGAAATCTAGATGAACTTTCTCGTGACCCACCGTGACCCCATCTGTGTCTGAAAGAGGGAGAGATAGAGAGAGAGAGAGAGAGAGAGAGAAATGGGGTTCAACATGAACTCGACACAAACTAGGTAATTTCGGGACTAACATATGGTTTCATTCTATTTCAATAATTCGCTTGTGCGTAGGGGTCATTAACAGTGGTGGGAACCGGAGGACCCGGATAAACCCCACAAGGCTGGACAGGCGACCTTACTCCTAGGTCAATTCGGGACTAACATGGTTTACTTTTATTTCAAAAATTCGCTTGTGCGTATGTTTTTTTTGCAGTGGAAGGAAACCGAAGGACCCGGTGATAACCCACGAGGTTGGACAGTCAGTGTTTGAAGTGTTTGAAGTTGTAGAATAGATTGTTTAATATCGCAGCAACGCTACTTGACAATCTCGACCATGCAACTACCTAACTAACCAGGGGGTTAGTGTGTAGATCCTGGTGTTAAACGAGAAATATTTCTGGATTTTCTAGACTGTTATGAGTCATTTTTGTGAGACAGGGGGAGGAGGATGGCACAAGGAGAAGCGTCTGGTCGTTCGGATGGCACGAAACCCCGAGATCCCATATACCAATATACCACTTGCAAGAGTGTTAAAGATACTCTGAAAGTCGCCCGGACCGCCGCTAGCCAGACAGACACAAAATGTCCCCCATAGTGCCTTCAAATGCGTATGCCCGCCTTCATTAGTCCCGTCTGAAATAAAATGAAATGAAATGTGGTTTAACGTCCCACTGTTACATTAGCCCCTTTGGTGCAAAAAGGTCAGAGTGTAAACCCCATTTTACCTCAGCTAAGTAGTCCTACGATTTCGTCTTGGATTTGTGAAAAAGAAATTATCTACTAGATGTTCGAGTGTCAACCCCATTTTATCTCTTTTCAATTCTAATGTCAATTTCATCTTAAATTCGTAGAAAAAGCTTTATTTACTGTGTTTGAGTTAATTTGATTTTAATTGTTATCTATGCGTCTATCTCCTTCAAGTGATGACATTTCTATGATGATTCAGTTTCTATTTACCTTTTATTCAACGACATCGTTTGAATAAAAGAATGATATAAGTACTCAGAAGATAAGTATATGCTACCAGTCAGGTGTTTACTCTACATCAAAGAAACTTGGTAACATGACGATTATTGACGTACACTTCGCTATGAGAGGGTTTGTGTCATAGAGGTGTATATATATTGACTAGAGTGTATTGTGGTCACGTGATCCCCATTGACGTAACGTTATCGCCGTGTGCCGTCACTGGAGACCGGCCGCCATGTTCTAACCGGTAAAGAATGACGGAAGTGCCCGGATGAACGCTATGTAAATAAAGGGAAATAGTCTGACAGAGGGCGGAAAAGTCCATTAAAAAGCAGTTCTACTTCAACAATATCAACCAAAAAAATGATGGTCGAAAGGCCTTACCTTACTGTCCTAAAAACAACATCGTTTTGGCCAACTCACTGGCATATTTTTGGGGCTTTACTATTATTAAAAGTAAATCATGATGATGATGAATACCTTGGGTGGCATGGTGTAAATTGTACATGCATACCTGACGAAATTATGTTTATTTTATTAATTGAGCAAAGTGGACGTCACATAAAACTTTATTTTGGATAGATCTAAATAATTTGTTGAACGATTTAAAATGAAAGGACTGCTTGATTGACGGAATGATATTACCTATAGCGTCATACAGGTGATAAATTATAAATAAAGAAAAAAATAGATTTTCAAAATAATCGAGGACTTCTATCATTTACCAGAAGAATGAAATCTGATGCCGATGGGAAAATTTTTTTTTTAAAAAGAGAAAAAAAAACAGGACTAGCAAGGCCTTGGTAGCTTTGGTTGAAAAATACAGCGGTATATTAAATTTTACAAAAAAATAAAACAAAATTAATGAGGTTTTCGTAGTAGATAAATAAAGCAATAAAATAGATCTTTAAAATAACGAGGACTTCTATCATTTACCGGTAGAATAATATCTGATGTCGATGGGATTTTTCTATTTTTTATTTTTAAGGGAAATATAAATAGGGCTAGCAAGGCGTTGGTAGGCCTACCGGTATATGGATTTCAATTTCCATGATTTAGTGTCTATTTCTCATTGGTTGAAAAATACAGCGGTATATTCAATTTTACACCAAAAAATAAGACAAACTTAATGAGATGTTCGTAGTAGCAGCGATTAAAAAAAATATCAGGCCTAATTTTTTTGTTACAAAATTTGACTGGGAAAGTAGTTTACAAGACTTTGTCCTTCTTATTATTAGCCTTTTTTTAAAAAAAAAAAACAAAAACAAAACCCAAACTAGTTCGGGGGTTTTAAGCGGGGTTTCTGAAGAAGAAAAAAAAGAAACAAACTGAGATTGCAAGAAATGTTCACTATATACTGTATCTGTGTACACAATGTCGACCTAATTAATTAAATCCGAGGGAGTACAACTAACCGATAACAAAGCAACTACTCGCCAGTGAGTGCATGTCTGTAATTAAACACTCCACCCTAATAAGCTGACTTACTCCCTGCGATATTTTGCGTACAATGACAGATGTGTGTATATATATATATATAATATGCGCAATTTCCATACTAATTAAAAATACATTAATTAAGAAGTTCACTAATCACACGGACCTTGTAATGATTACATAATAAAAGTATCAGTACTAATTATATAGGTGAATAGACCCGCCCGGTTACCGGCCTCAAACAAACATCGAGTGTTCGACGTCTTCTCGCCGTGTTTATTAAACTTTTTTTTTACACAATTATCAAGATTGTACTATTTCTATTAAATCACTTTTTCACTTTTAACTTATCCTACTCACTTATAAAATGATAATCCCCTCCCTTTTCGTCTGACATTGAATTAACCAAAACAACAACAACTCTCCGGCATGTTGGTATATACCAACGTAGGCTAAATCTTACCGGTTGTAAAATGGCCGCCAGCCTCCATAGTCGGCACGCGATCACGTGACCACAATACACTCTAGTCAATATATACACCTCTATGGTTTGTGTCCATTGTCAAATTTGATGGCCTTGACCTTGAGATATTAACCCAATGCTATTTATTTATTTAAAGTAATTCATGCACCGTCATCCGAAACAATTACGCCCTTTTGGCTGCGAATCCAGCACAAATGTTCCAAGAAAAATACTTATTTACTTAACGTAATTCTTGCATCGTCATCCCAAAGATTATCACCGTGACATTTAGTATACAAAGTTATATGCATTGCTAGTCGATGTTGTGCTTTTTTCCTGTTGGAAGAACATTTTACTCCAATTCCCATCCGTTGTTATAGTAAGAACTGTCTGCTCTTTATTTAATCTCCTATAATGTATCTTTAAATTTATTTTAGTGCAGCATGCAAATAACGCATCGATCCTTTAATGTCCCAATACCACTCTTGTTGTAACTGAATAATATGTCTTAATCATTATTCTGGTCAACAAATTGTACTATTTTACAATATTCCAATTGATTGATGATACAAATTTCATCTTAACACACTGAATTTAAAAAAATTGGAAAAATTCAGCTACATGGTAACAACATGGTTTGAAAAGTTTTACGTAAACACTTTCAAATGCAACTTGGATTTAAACATATTTTCAAACCCTCTAGACAAGTAAGATAGGTTGTAATGGATAATTTACACAACAGGTAGGGCACTCAAACATCTAGTAGTTAAAATAAAGCTAATTTGTTTTCTGGACCTTTCGAGCCAGCAAGAGTGGTATTATCCCTTTAAGTATGCCAATTGAATATATAAATAGATACAGATCCTGAAACGATCTTAGAATCTGTCCACGTGACGTAACACCTGTATCCTTGATAACTATGCCCTTTAATACGCGTTTGTGTCACGTGATGATGTACCTAGTGTACAACAGATGAATAATAAAATCATCCAATTGTCTGGTGCAACAAAAGAGAAGAAAAGATAAAAGAGAATTATAAGCAGGTAAAAAAAAAACCCGTGTTAATCTGTTTAAATAAACATCAACACCTGGATACAATTGTTTTTATTCAAAGTAGAAATTTATAAGTAAAGTTCGCGCCATTTATCGGGGTGACTGTGGGTACGTGGGTAAGACGCTGGCTCGCTAGCCTTGGCCTTGGGGTGGATGTTCGTTCCTTACATTGACCGGGAAAGTTCGTCCATATATTCCGGCGTGCCCCCCCCCCTTTGTCAGTGATTTAGGACAGAGGGCCTGGGAAGGACAGCTGTCTAGTCGTTGGGATAGGTGGGAAAACGGAGGTCCTGTGTACACATTGGCCTGAACGTAAATATTCCTTGACAGTTAGAATTTGATATAAGAGTAGGTCATGGTGCTGCTGTCCGGGCAAAATTACTCTCATAGCACACTGTATGGTGCATGCCTGTTAGCCCAGTTCCGAGCAGAACAGTGGGGCGTTAAACCCCATTTCATTTCATTTCCGCACAATCTATTACTTCTTTTATCAAGGTCATTAAAATACATTGTCTTCAACTATTCGTACGTTAAGGGGCGTATATCACAACTCCACTTTTTGCACAATATTCGAAATTTGTCCTCAGCGTCTACTATCCATACTGAATTTAAAAAACAGTTCTTCTTTTGTTTTCCACTCTCACGAACTCCTTAAATTCTTCACATAGTTTTCGATATCAAGATAATGTTAATAGAATCTAGGAGCCGCCGTAATCCAAACTATGTTAACCCTGTAATGTCTAACTTCTACCCAGCCCCACGGAATGGAAGAGACGGAGCGCACTGGTGTATCGATACTTAGCCAATGGATATTATATCAACAAGGCCTGTATTCTTGTCACAGATCCCCCGACCCCACCACCCCCTTCCCTATAAAGGCTACACGGGGGTATTCTTAGATTATAGTGTATTTTATGGCCGGGGTGGGGGATGCCCAAAATTGGGTATTGCTCTGGCGCATAAAAATGATCTCTGCATCTACCTGCCTATATATGCGTCACCTGTACAACCGTACGTAACTAACGTGACGAAATGGAAGCTGGTATTTTGTTCGCATGTACACAGTGAATGGCAATTTTGCGCAGTAATCCAAGCCAGAATTTGGCTATTTTGTTAAAATTTCTATAAAGATTTAAATTTTTGTTTAGAACTGAAATAAATTAACTATTAGTCAATCCCCATGCAAAAAACATTAACAGAATTGATGGTGTATATCTGAAATAGACCCTACCGAAGCACAAAGAAGTTCCAAGATGTCAGCGCCCATGAGCGAAGAGTTTCGGGACGCTATGAATTTTCAATGTCGAAGTTAGGAGTCACAAACTTCAATTTGAAGGAAACACAATTGGAGGGATAACATGCTTGTTATGAAGGTCACGACTGTGTAGCTGTGTTACCGACAGCTTATGGAAAGAGCCTGGTTTTTCAAATTATCCCATGGATATTACAAAAGAAATACAAGGAAGAGTGGACCCATGATTGTTATTGTTAGTGCGTTGACCTCATGACATGTGACGTATAGACCGCGTCAGATGAAAACATATCGGTTGACTGTCTCCGAGATAATTTCTCCGCAGGTAGCGTGTCTCAGATGTTCAGAATGCTGTACAACCTTACTTCTAGATCAGTTGGACGTTAAACCCCATTTCATTTCATTTATGTCTTGATGCCTGCCATGTACATGGTTATATCCTGATCTATCAATAATAGATTATGATTTTTTGATGGAACTGAAATGGCGGCCTAACACGAATAAAAACAATTAGTATATTTCCTTACTTAGTAAAATTTTAATTAAACTACCTCTCCCAACTTAAGGACCTCGGTACACTTCAGTTTAATATCTTCGTCTAGTAATTTATTTCGTAAAAAATTCCTCCTACGCGAAAGAAACCTGAGTACTGCCTGGGTCTAAAGTGTCAATTTATAAACTACGGTTGTCCGGTGAATATGGCGACGAATCTTGAGCCAGTGCGGTCCAGGTTCGATTCCTAGTGTTAGCTAAGAAGGTAATTACGGAATTTCCGGTGTGATTTCCCCTTGTTAATAGTTCATACGTGATAAGATAAAAGGTCTAGTCAATCTGAGGTCCCGTATATTGTCAGCTTGTTTAGAATCCCTTGACTAATAAAAACTGAAATACGAATAGGCACATGCCTGTCGTCATTATCCCAGTTGGGGCAGAAAAGCATTTTATTTCATAACCCCAATCCATACCGTGCTAAATCTCATTACTAGTATACTGTGACTTCAAAAGAAAAAGACTTTGTCTTGCTTTAACTTCTTACATCTTATGAAGGCCTTTGCGATATACCCTGTACCATTCGGCGCTAATTTCAATTGGGCACAAGCCCAGCTTTTGAGCCTATCAGATTCCTCGTCGCGATTACCAAGTATCGCGCTTTCGAGATAAAATGTGTACCTGTGATAATCGAGTTGCAAAGTTCAAGGTTCGTTCAATGTTAAGGTTTCCCTGGAGGTCGCGATGTCACACCCTCTGATTGGGCTCTACTGTTCACGTGTATGTAGATAACGTAGCTATAAGTTCGGGAAATGTGAAGTGTTTTGCAACGTCCAGGTGTTGTAAAATTCACAGTCGTTGCTTCAGGAACATGGTTGTTATATGACTCGCAGTCTATTTTCAACATTATTTATACGTCTTCTGTTATTCTATGAAATACTTCCGGAGCTTCCGTAAGGCCACAGGGTCTGGCATACGGGGATGTTGATTTAGTGTATCGACGCTGTCATATTTCCGACATTGACTTAAAGTGTAATTTATTTACATTCTTTAAATATTTGATAGTATATGACTGCATTTGGTCAATTGGTACAGCAGTTTCTGTGTGAAGATTATATAATTCAAACCACGAACATCCAAAGCCAAGGGTTTACTTTGTTAGTTTTTGATTATAATCAAGAAGTACGTCGGTGCATATTGTCTTTTGATGTGGATGATTGAGAGGTCGAGTTGGTGATGGTTAGTGTTAGTTTTACATAATTAAATTACGTGATATTGAACAGACCGAGCTTCAATAATTATATTTATAAGAGGAACTTCAAATATGTTAGCATTTTTGGTTAAACTAGAAAGTCGGTTAGTTGAAGTAATTTCAGAAATTAAATAATCACCATCGTAAAACAAATTTCAGTCAAACGGATTCACTGTGAATCGAGAATTTAGTAGCCTCGATCACCATTACTAAAGTCAGTACGATGAAAACATAGTCTTGATTATTCATTCCATGATTTAACCATGAATGAAAGTTGGGCAGCAAATCGGATCCCAATTCAGCAAATATCACAGGCTAGCGATGCCCTCGAGGGTTGATTAAGGTCTTGATAAGTTAATTAATGTCTAATTAATAATTAAGATAACATTTCAGGCTTAAAGAAAGACCTGCGATAGGCAGATTCAGCTGTTGTATAATGTATATTTAGGTACAATTTTACTTTAAATCGAAAGTTGTGTGTGTGGAGGGGGGGGGGGCTTACTTTTAAAAAAAATTTGAAAGCGGTATTATTCAATTGCTGTTTTAAGGTCGAAAATCAGCTTCAGGACTTCAGACACCTTTTCTTTTCATTTATTGAACATGCACTTCATTTTGTTATTTATGGGTATGGCTAAAATAACTACAGGAACTGTGTTCATGTATTTTGGGTTTTTTCCATTTTTGTACTCTTGTATTCTGATTATAGAACTTTGCGAAAGCGATTATTTCTTCCTGATTTGGTATATTTTGAGAAAATAAATGACAGAATTAATATCATGCTGCGTTTATTTTCGGTGTTTAATAAATTGTACAGGTATATTAATGCTTTTATTACAAATTGAATGTTTAATAGTCTGTATTCTGATTATAGAACTTTGAGAAAGCGATATTTTTTCTTCCTGATTTGGTATATTTTGAGAAAATAAATAACAGAATTAATATCATGCTGCGTTTATTTTCGGTGTTTAATAAATTGTACAGGTATATTAATGCTTTTATTACAAATTGGATGTTTTAATAGTCTCAAGTTAATAGATTGCCGTGTATTTTAAATCTGGTTCGAACCTTTTTAAAATTACTTTAATAAATTTCGTAATGCCAATGATCTCCAAAGGAAGCCAATATGATTAAAATACAGATCTATATTCGTTTCGTTTTTTTATACCTTCGATTGCCTCTATAAATCAGTCTGTTCGCTGAAATAAACCTACGCCTTTTCTGTTATCTGTATTTCCTTTTTTCATATCTACTTTACTTCTATTCTAAAAGTCCAATTGCTACATTCCCGAAAGTCTCGTTGCTTCTATTCTGGAAGCCTTTCGTTCTATCAATTCTAAACGTATCCTCTTGCTTCTATTCTGAAATTCTTGTTTCGTCCATTCTGAGAGTCTCATGATGCTTTTATTTGGAAAGTCACGTGTTGCTTCGATTCCCAAAGTCCCGTAGCTTTTATTCTGAAAGTCTCGCGTTACTTCTGTCCGGACAGATATTTTTTTCACGACTGGTGGTCGTAACTAAAAACCGAACGCGGATGGTCCGGACAACGTCTGTTCAAAGATGGCTGCCCCCATGGACTTTACTTTTTGCATAGCTCAAATATTGAAATAATGCGTAATTTGAAGACTCACATAGATCCCGGCATAACATAGGGGATAAAAATAGCTGCTGGTAGCATTAGCAACCATTTTTTAAAAAAATGATTTAAACTTTTGTAATACAATATGCTAAACAAAAATAGATTCTTTCTCAATATTCTACACTTACATTTCATCCACACCCGCCATCTTTGAACTACAACGACCATGCCACAATAGCATGGTTCAGTATTTCTGGACTATGGTCCCGACTAAATGAAATTCGGATTCATTTAGTTCGACCATAGTCAGGAATCACGATAAGCGAAGGTCGCCCTAGTTGATTCTATTCGGAAAAAATATCGTGTTGCTTCCGTTCTGAAAATCACATGTTACCTCTTTTCTACTTTTCGGAAAGTCTCGTGTTACTTCAATTTAACTTTATTTTTCAATGTTTTAAATATATTGGACAAAATGTATAACAGTGATATTGCGATATAATTTTAAATCTAATTTTATATTCTCTTAATCGCCTCTTCGCTTCTTTATACATAAGGCTTCACGATATAATTCATCTGATTTTTACTCATATTACTTATAAATTATTTATTATTGTATATACATGTACTATTTCGCAATCTTGTTTCTGTTAAATTTTGTCTATTATTTGTATGTATGGAAAGGGTTTTTCCCAGTTTTTGAAACTTATGCTCAATCCTTTTGATATTTGCAAAAAAATAATGTTTAAACTAAACGTCAATTCGGAAAACCTCGTTTCTTTTATTCGGGAAATCTTGTTGATTCTTTGATGAGTGTTCTCTTGTTTCATTTCGGAAAGTCGTTTGACGTTTTACTTATAATGTTTCGTAGTTTCAACTGAAAAATATCAGCCGACCGTTCGTCTGTCTGTTCGATGATTTCATTTCTAAAAGTCGCCTGTTCCTTGCCCTGATCAATTGATAGCTTCTATTCTGAAAAAAGTGAACCGAGCGTCCGTCTGTTTGTTTGTTCGATTGTTTCATTTCTGAAAGTCGATTGACCGTTGCCCTAATCATAGATTCTATTCTGAAAAAGTGAACCGTCCGTCAGTCTGTTTATAGTTTTTAATTAAGATGTCGAGACGATGAGTATTGAAATATTTATAATAAAGTTTTTATACGAGAAAGGCAGGTGTGTTAAATAAAACAATACAGTGATAAAGTAGAAAGTGTTCTGATCACGTTAACACTATCAGTATTTAATCTACCGTAATTCACCTAATAAACAGTGGACGAATTAAAACTTTACGGAGGGTGGCATTGAACGACCCCTCGCCCCTTCATTCATTCGTTAACCCGTATTTAACCAGGCGTACCAAAAATAAAAATAATATCCATGAAAACAATGATATTTTGGGAATATCTTTATCAATACAATATTTTTTACTCCATCCCTAGCCCTTCCTGCAATCTTATGTAGGCCTGTTATAAACTATTTTTATTGAAATTTCCAAAATAAAAAAAAATAACCATATCGTATCGTGATGACGTACACTACTTCTTGATCTTGAAATGAATGAAATGGAGTTTAACGTCCTACTGTTCTGCTCCGAACTAGGCTAATGAAGACGGACATACGCCACACAGTGTGCTATAGGGGACTACGACCTACTCTTATATTGAATTCCAACTTTCAAGGATCTTGTGTGTTGCACGCCAATGTGTACGTTTTTGATCCCATCCGAACGACTGTCCTTGGCAGGCCCTCCGTCCTTCATCACTGACAAGGGGGGGGGGGGCACACCGGAAAATCTGGAGGAAATGCAGGGATAGAACACCCGACCTCTAGCCTAGCGAGCCGTAGTCTCACTGACAAGGGGGGGGGGGCACACCGGAAAATCTGGAGGAAATGCAGGGATAGAACACCCGACCTCTAGCCTAGCGAGCCGTAGTCATACCCGCTTCGCCATCGTGACACCTCTTCTTCTTTGAAAAGGAAATAAGATTTATATTGAAAAGAGACAAAACAGTAAAAGAAAAGCAATGGTTCAGGACAATGTTGCCGTCCGCCAATTTTATACAGGTGACTGATAGAATAAGTTTTACGGTTTCCATTGCTTATTCGCAAATGCAGGTTCAATGTCGTCTTTTAGGGGATCTCTTTATTATTCTATATGAGAATATCAGTACAGGAGTTATATTTTCTTACTGTGTACACTGACCTTATACGGGGCTTCGTTTTTCATCCCATCTGAACTACTAGACACCCTTCACTGACGACACCTGATAATTGGGGTTCCGACTTGGAAGATTTATAACGTTGAGAAAACACTTTTCGAAACATCGCCTTAAAACACACTAGTAGGCCTACATGTACTAGTATCTGCTTCCATAATTAAGTAGACCTATGCATCTTGTTCTTTCATGTTAGTATTATTCGAATGACCGAAATACTTTTCGAAACGTCGCCTTCAAATAAACTAGTAGGCCTACTAGTATCTGCTTCCATAAGTATTTTGTTCTTTCATGTTAGTATTATTCGAATGACCGAAATACTTTTCGAAACGTCGCTTTCAAACACACTAGTAGGCCTACTAGTATCTGCTTCCATAAGTAGACCTGTGTATTTTGTTCTTTTATGTTAGTATTATTCGAATGACCGAAATACTTTTCGAAACGTCGACTTCAAATGTATTTTGTTCTTTTATGTTAGTATTATTCGAATGACAACCAACTATAACTGTGTAAATTGGGCTTGATTATGAATAATATATAAATATAAATTTGTTTATGTCGTGATACGAAGCGATTCTAGAATGTAGCGATAAGTTATCGGCGATATTTATCGTATTTCTATATCTAGCATCGAGACTAAATGTTTGATATTAAACTTGTTACAAATATACAGCTATAGGTCAATAAATATTTATCAGTTAATCGATAGATCGATGATAGGTAATCCACATCAAACAGATAATTCATATTGTGTGGGATGGATGTCGTATACGAATGTTTAAAGGGACACTAAGCGATAACAGTGGTTCAAGTCCATCAGGCTTCAGACTGTTTTATCTGTGAAAATTCGAAATGTTTTTAAATTAATTATTTATGTGAAGATATATCCACATGACTTTTTGAAATATGGCGACTATAACATTTTTTTGTTAATACATGTCTCCAATAAAACACATGAACGCCGGAAATTGTGATTAAATTTAGTTTCTCAAAATTTCCCTGATAAGTATTGTGGCATTTTTATTTCGTCGGTCTGTGCACGGTGTCTCAGTTAGATTGGTCCTGGGTTCGATCAGCACGTTAAAGATCCGGGCCGCTGGCCTGCCAAAATTCCCGAAATAAGTTTAAGTAACGTAAGACTTTAAACCCCAACTACATTCCGTATTATGTGGTTTTGGTAATGCTTGCCTTACATTTGAAGTTTTTTTTTATGGTTTTCCCCGTGGTTTCGTACTTGACCAATTATCACTGGGAGCAATGGAAATTATTTATTTTTTTTTTAAAAACCAAAGATACAACACATTTTATTCCCAAAATGGCCGATTGAGTCATACAAGTCATGTCAACATTTCACCTGTCGTAAAGAGTTTGCAAAAGATACAATACAAAAAAACAATTATATGAAAATATATCAGATTTTAATAAGTTCATATTTAATTACATATTCAACATAAACAATTTTCGTTGCAAGTTATCGCCATAATCTGTCGTCTAGTGGGGCAAAAGTTTTGCCTTAAGGCCTATTAATACACCTTGATAAAGGTCAAGTTTTTGAAATTAACCCGTAACATGTAAAGACTAAAGGAGGTAGATAATAATTCATATTTATTGTTTCAACCCTGACTTTTGTTAAATGTAGTAATAAACCGGTCTGTGATATTTGGTTCGGTGAAATAAAACCTACGCCTTTTCTGTTTTCTCTTTCAGATATAAAATATAATTCATCCCGTTGTATGATTTAGCTGATTAAATCCCGGTTTTTGTTATTATGACTGTATAATTATATTATGTAAGTTGGTAATTAATGGGTCACTCGGTAGAACTAAAGGATGTGTGACTATATAATTATATTATGTAAGTTGGGAATGGGTCACTCGGTAGAATTAAAGGATATGTGACTATATAATTATATTATGTAAGTTGGGAATGGGTCACTCGGTAGAACTAAAGGATGTGTGACCATATAATTATATTATGTAAGTTGGGAATGGGTCACTCGGTAGAACTAAAGGATATGTGACTATATAATTATATTATGTAAGTTGGGAATGGGTCACTCGGTAGAACTAAAGGATATGTGACTATATAATTATATTATGTAAGTTGGGAATGGGTCACTCGGTAGAACTAAAGGATATGTGACTATATAATTATATTATGTAAGTTGGGAATGGGTCACTCGGTAGAACTAAAGGATATGTGACTATATAATTATATTATGTAAGTTGGGAATGGGTCACTCGGTAGAACTAAAGGATATGTGACTATATAATTATATTATGTAAGTTGGGAATGGGTCACTCGGTAGAACTAAAGGATATGTGACTATATATTTATATCATGTAAATTGGTAATTAATGGGCCACTCGGTAGAACTAA
Source organism: Patella pellucida (assembly GCA_917208275.1). Lineage (NCBI taxonomy): Eukaryota > Metazoa > Mollusca > Gastropoda > Patellidae > Patella > Patella pellucida. Next base: position 14,500,718 of record OU795039.1, read on the forward strand.
AGGGTGTGTTTTAGACTCGGGAACCCGAAAAAGAACAACTGGGGTCCATCTACACCTTGGTGGACAAGTAAAATACCCCTTTTAACAGCCCGGGCAAAATTTGGCGTATTCCCAGTTGGTGCAGATCTCGATTTTTTCCGGCGTGGTTTCTCCTTGTCAGTGATGCAGACGGAAGACCTGTTTACACATTGGCGTGCACGTAAAAGATCCTTGGCAGTTGGAATTCAGTTGCTGTCCGGGCTAAATTTCCCCCATAGCACACTGTATGGCGTATGCTCGTCTTCAATTCGTCCAGGTTAGGTGCAGAAGCGTAGGACGTTAAACCCCATTTCATTCATTCATTTGGTGCAGAAAAGTAGGATGTTAAACCCCATTTGTTTTCAGAGTGTGTTGTAGACTCGGAATCGAGAATAACGGATAACAAACAGATGGCAAGGAACAGTGTCTAGCCACTCGGGTGGGACAATAAACCGAGTTCCATATACATGTTTAGTAGGCACATAAAAAAAAACTTTGGCAGTTAGATTTCGACGAGATGTAGACGGAAAGGCTGTTGCCCCTGTAATAATAATAATAAAAATAATAATAATCGCGTCATTTTACAAGGGTAGCAAATTAGACCTGAGGCCTTTTTCCAATTTGGCCCTTGGCACAGATCGTGCGAATGATTTCGATCATTACTGCAGGAAGAAACCGAAGAACTCGGGGGAAACCACATCTGACGTATGCTCGTCCTCTGTCTGCATTAGTCCAGTCCGACAAGAAAAGTATGCCGTTAAACCCCATTTCATTTCATTTTTTCTACTTTAGGCCCATGTTTCTTCTAGAAACATTATCCAAGCCCAATTAAAGAAACTGACCTTGAATAAATGCTACTAAATTCATTACTTCAGATTTTAATTAATAGTATATTATTTTATACCGAACAGTATATTATATAATACAGAACTGTACATTTATTTATACAGACCAGTATAAACAGTACATTGTCCGGGCAAAATGTTCCCCGTATCCCACTGTATGGCGAATGCCCGTCTTCATTAAATCAGTCAGAGCATGGCGTTAAACCCATTTCATTTCAGACCCGGATAAGCAGATTGATATTCTGAATTCTTTATCTGAGAGGTTAGCAAGGAACACCGTCTAAGAGAGAGAGAGAGAGAGAGAGAGAGATAGAGAGAGAGAGATGGTGATTAACGTCCGATCGACACAAACTAGGTCATTTCGGGACTAACGTATGGTTGGATTTTACTTCAATAGTTTGCTTGGGCGTAGGTGTCTTTAATAGTGGGAAGTAACCGGAGCACCCAGAGGAAACTCCCAATATATAGGTTGGACAGGTAAACCGAACTCATTGTCACAACCTTATGAACCAGCGCACATGCGTTAAACACATCCTACAGCATTTTTGATAAAGAGAGGGCGAAAGAGTTGCTGTCCGGGAAAAGGGAAAACTCAAATACGTCGGAAATTACCGGACTTTATCAAGAATATGGACCGGGAGTTAAGACTCTAAAGAAACGCATATTACATGTACGTTACTTTATGCAGTATGAATTACAGCAGGGGTGTCAATTCATAGGCCACGTGAAGTGGGCCGGAGTTATCCAAAAATGTCAATATAAAGACAATTATGTTAATTTATTTGACAAAAATCGTTACATATTACCCAAAGTACAAAAGTCAGAGTTTTACTGAAACCAGACACAATAATACAATGATAAAGGATTTCCAAGAATGATGGTTACGTCAGTTTGCTGAAATTTAGTTCCACAGGCCACATTTAAATCCCTTGCAGGCCGAATCTGGCCGCAATCCGCATATTTTACTCCCCTTTATTACAGTAAGCGTTACATGAGGGGGGGGGGGGCAGATGGCCGAATGGTTAGCAAGCGTAGCGTAAGGTTTGCCGTTGAGTCAACCGGTTTCTATTCCCCCGGGGTTTTCTCCGGGACAGCCCGATTCTTCTAGTTTTGTCCCACTGCCAAAGGCCACTATACGGACAAGCGAATTGTTGAAATGAAACACATTAAACAATGTGTTAGTCTCTCTCTCTCTCTCTCTCTCTCTCTCCCTCACACACACACACACACACATTGAAACATTAAATTACGCCATTTAACTGGTAGACCAGAAGTAACACATGACACATGTACTTACTGATTAAATAAGTAGCTGGTTCGATAAACTATGGCTTTCTCAGTATGTTTTCCTTTAAAATTAAATAAATCTACATTAAAGGATGTTTTCAGGTGAAATGAAACGAGGGTTAACGTCCTATTTGTCTGCATCATCCGGGCTAATGAAGACAGAGAGGATGTTTTTAATCAGCGTGAAAAAACAACCTTCAGATAGTGATTTGATACGGATCGCTATTATTATATTAGTCAGTGTGAAAAGCATAATTAACAGTAGGGGATGTAGGGAGCTAATGCCCACTACATATTTCTTGGGGATTTTAATTAACGTCTAGTTAATTGAAACAGCGTAATATTTCTACAGGTTCTAAGGTCAAAAATGGAGAATACAGGAGTCGCTCTTTTTTTTCGGGGGGGGGGACTATCTACAGTCCTATTGGCATAGATAACCGCCTTATCTCTTCCGTTATATATTAGACAATAGATAGGGCTGGGGCTTTTAATTTTACATTTTTCAGGAAGGGTTTGGACATGGTTAGAGATATTACCCCCCACACACACACACACACACACACACACACACACAAAGACTCTCGCTTGTTTATGATCATAGGACATTTCGTCTTTATCTAGACCACCTTCCATCTCCCATCTTGTAATTCGCATGCAGGGTTGGATGACCAAATGATTTAGTGCGTGTGCGATAGATCACGAGGTATGTCATTGAGTCAAGTGTCGTGATTTCTATTCCCAGGATTGCCTGCCCAGTCCTCGTTGATTTTCGCCGGGTGCTCCGGTCTCCTCCGACTGCAAAGACCGTAAACGTCCAACCCCTAGGATTTTCGCCGGGTATTCCGATTTCCTCCCACTGTAAAGACCGTTAAAAGCTAATTATTAAATAAAATTGAACCATATGTAAGTCCCGAAATGGAGTAGATTGTGCTAAGCGGACGTTAATTTCGGTTTCATTTCTTTCATTTGTGGATTTTCGCCGACTATTCCGATTTCCTCCCACTGCAAAGACTGTTAAAAGCGAATTATTGAATAAAAAAATTGAACCATATGTTAGTCCCGAAATAGAGTAGATAATGCTAGGCGGGCGTTAATTTCGGTTTCATTTCTTTAATTTGTTATTGTTTCAAAATAAAATAAAACAAATCTGAAATCAGTGGCCTATGACATATATTATTAACTTCGTTTAAAACCGGAGATAAATAATGGAGGTTTTCAAGGAGGGTATTGTGGCGATCGATGATTGGCCAAATTACTTGGAATTTCCATTATTTACCGTTGCTTATTATCCAATGTTGTCCCAAATTTCGTCGACCCGAAGAAAAAAAACGAACACGATTCCAATCAATCAAGGGGGGATACGGACGAAGCGGGGAGGGGGGATCCCCTTTTAAATGAAATGAAATGGGGTTTAATGTCCGACTGTTCTGCTCCTAGACTGGGATAATCAAGACGGGCATACAACATACAGTGTGCTATGAGGGAAGTGTTGCCCTGGCAGCGGCGCTACGACCTACTTATATATCAAATTCCAACTGTCAAGGGATATTTTACGTGCACGCCAATGTGTATACGGGACCTCAATCAACCATCCCAACCGAATGACTTGACAGCTGTCCTTTGACAGCATTACTGAAGAGGGGAAACCCCGCCGAAAATATGGATGAAATTTCTCGGTTAATGCAAGGATGGAACATCCGACCTTCAAACGGGTCCCTCTATAAGGATTAACTTGTCTAAGAAATAAATAAAAAGCTAAACGAATAATTTACATAACATGTATAGGACTACTAAATTACATAATATAAAGGATTGCAAATCTCTTACAGACTACATTATTGTCAAAGTTAAAGATAGGCCTACATTATGGGAGAGTAGATAACGCGTTGGCAGTTCTCACTATAATAGTTAAAAACTAGATAAAGGCAATTTGCTGAAATTTTCAGTCAAATTTATCTACTATGAACCGAGAATTTAGCAATTGAAATTTCCGTCTAGCCTCGTTCATCATTACTAAAGTCCGTACGACAAAAATCATAGTCTCGATTATCTATTTAATCATTAAATCGTGAAGGAAAGTTATGCAGTAATATAAATCGGATCACTAGCTATGCCCACTCGGCAAAGCTCACTCGGCAAATCTCGACAGATTCCGGTACCCTACATCAAATCTCGGTTGTATGACAGTATGTGATATGTACCTACGCCCATACATTTGCGATGCGGCTACCGGTTTACTTTAAACCGGGAAATGTGTCGCTTCTACAAAAAAGTTCCAAATTGCGTCTTTTGTAGAATAAAATTCCCTGGTAATCCCCTAAACCCAATGTCAAACGCGACGTTTGTTGATATAATACACTCTCCCTCCACAGAAATCTCCATGGGGACAGTCAATTTTCATTCGGAACGTTTAAAATATGGCGGAAATGGTCATACAGCCGAGATTTGATGCGTAGAATATGTCGAGGTTTGCCCAATGTAACGATGACATCGAGCGTTGATTAGTTGATTATGGTTTGGATAAATTAATAGATGTCTAATTAATAATTTAGATAACATTTCAGGCCTAAAGAAAGACCTGCAATTTAGGCAGATTTAGCTCTTACATAATGTATGTTTAGTTTATTGCAAAAATGGTTAGATTTTGTTCAGTATTTACGAAGATATGATGAATTTGATGTTTCGCAATAGTAGACAAATATTTTCGCCGAATTCCGATCGAAGTCTCGTAAATGTGTTTGTTTTGATTTGGGACAAAAACAAAGTTATTGGCTTCATTTGGGGTTCATGTGTTTATTTGTTTTCAAAAATGAAATGTCGTTTACCGTCCTACAGTTTTTTTGCTCCGAACTGGGCTAATGAAGACGGGATTTGTTTTCAATGTTGGCAATCTGTCTTCTTTGAAGGTTTTACGTCTAAAAACGAAGTCAGTGTTAATATATAACCGATTTTCTTTCAAGTTTCAATAGTAATAAGCAAAAGTTCAAACTAAAATTAGTAAACAAAACGAAAATGTAATCGTATATAGTTTAGCCCATCACCAATTGAAATAACACACACGATCAACAATTCGTGTTTACCTAAACAAAATAGGTATAATAGCCAGGGCCCTGTTTTTCGAAATCTCAACTAAAGATAAGAACCAAATTTTAGTAGATACTTCAATTTTGATTGGCTAAGCACTAAAAGCAATCTAATATTATCCAATCAAACTACAAACATTCGGAATTCATCTAAGTTAAAATTTCTCGAAACCGGCCCCTGGAGAGTAGGCAGCGAAAATATATTTGGGACGTTGCCCGGGTAATTTCATCACAGTTAGTCACGGAGATTGCAGCTACATGTAGAGTCTCACAGCGCTTTGATATCAAAAATTTGGGACAATCTTAATTCTGTTAACGCTTAAAATTAAATACATTGCAAATCATTGGCATGGAGTACACTCCCGCCCACCCCGCCACCACTAACGCTAGCGGCCACCCCCGCTAGCCCTGGTTTAGCCCCTTTACGATCAGTTTGATTTACTTCATTGTGATACAAACGAGTCCAGTTCAAATTTACCTGGCGCCATTAATTAATGTCACTTGTCACTACATTACCATAAATATCTAGTCAATGACCTACTCTAATAGAATTCCAAATGGCAAGCGTTCTTTATGTGCACGCCAATGTGTAATCGGGTCCTCGTTTTTTTTCGATCCATCCGAACGACTAGACACCGTTCTACCCCACTGGCAAGGGGAAACAATTCTGAAAAAATCTATTAACATCGGGATCAAACCAAGAACCTTCTGTTTAGTGAGCAATGCAATGCCTTTATAGTCGTTGATGGGGTTTGGATGGCCGAATGTTTAGCACGTGTGCGCTGTATCGTAAGGTCTGTCATTGAGTCAACTGGCGTGGTTTCGATTTCCCGGAGTGGGGTCCCCTGTCGAACCCGGTGTGTTTTCTAGGGATCCCCCGGTTTCCTCCCATTACTAAAGACCTCTACGCGTAAGCGAATTATTGAAATAAAATTGAAACATGTGATAGTCCCGAAATGACCTATTTTGTGTCTAGTGGACCTTATCCCCCTCCCTCTCTTCTCTCTCTCTCTCTTCTCTCTCTCTCTCTCTCTCTCTCTCGCTCCTGGAAGCTAAATATAAAAACTGCACATCTTCCTGCTACAACACAGGTAGGGTTTATCTTCATTACAATCTGGTGACACTGGGTAGCCATTTTCCCGCAAGGGACGAATCACACGACTGTCACGTGACATGTATTTATTTTAAGTGTCTGCATGACCGAATCACTTAAAGATATACACACGCGTAGAAAAATAGATCTTTACAAAAACTTAAATTTTTGCATTTAGGATCCCCTTTTGTTATGTCAGAAAGTTGACTTTGACTCAAGAATCATTTCACAACAAACAAAACGACGATCTGACATCTTGTTTTCGAGAAAAAGACCCAAAAAAGAATGACCAATCAGAGGTCAGAATGGGGGGGGGGCTTACCCGTAAAAAAAATTGAAGATTAATGGACGGTCTTTGGCCCAAGAGGCCTCCGGCCTCGCGGCTGACTCTGGGAACGAGATTGTCTTCATTATTGTAACATCCATAATAATGTAATCCATTGCCAATTTCATTGATTAAATATTGTATAAAATACAAAACTACGAAGGCCCATTAGGGTCAACCCCCCAAAATATCAATCCGTTCGAACGAGTTAGTATCTCGATAGCACCGTTAAATTTCTTGTATAATTATTGGTTGTTATGAAAGTTGTTTTAAAATTGTTTGGTTCAATTGTTTGGTTTCTTATATAGATGACACAATTAAAGAAACCTTCTTTGTTATAGACGGGCGTTGGTTGGCTGAATGATTTAACGCGTGTGAATTAGGTTACAAGGTCAGTCATTGCGTCCAATTGCGTGGGTTTTCTCTGGGTCTTCTGACTTCCTCTCCTTGCTAATGACACGCACACGGAAGCGAATTATTGAAAAGAAGTTGAACCATATGTCAGTCGAGAAATGACCAAGTTGATATCGAATGGATCCCCCCTCTCTCTCTCTCTCCCTCTCTCTCTCTCTCTCTCTCTCTCTCTCTCTCTCTCTCTCTCTCTCTCTCTCTCTTATAAATATTGAAAAATATATTCACTGAATAAACCCGAAAAATAAAAAAAAGAATTAATAACAGAAGCCACAGACGTCAATCATTCTAAAAATAGAAATAACCAATAACGGGATTAACGCCATCAAACATGTGGCCATTATCCCTTAATCCCAGTAATCCCTTTAATCACCGCGCCTCCAGGTTAGTCATAAATCGTTTTAATTCCTGTAAATTCCTGATAGATCGTTCGATTATTGTTTTACGACATTCCATTTATATCTACTGATAGGATCGGTCTTTTTATATACAAAATGTCGAGGTTTCTATATCGCTCGGTATTGGTACCTTAAATTTTAATGACAAAAAAACAACCTTAACCTTGACATCAAGTAAAATAGTAGATGGATAAATGGGATTTAGCGTCCTATTTTTATGCTCCGACGGGGATAATGAAAACGGACATACGCCATGCAGTGTGCTATAAATTTTGTCAAGAGATATTTTAGGAGAACGTCAATGTGCACATGGTACCTTGGTTTTTCGACACATCTGAACGACTATACATTTCCCTTGTCGGGCCCTTTGTCCCCCACTACACTAACTAGGCTGAACCAGAGCCTTCTATATATAAGGCTCTGGACTGAACCACGCAGGAAAGTCCGAACACCCCGTAGTCTTCTCTTTTAAATGTGCAGTCCTTCGAGAATATTTGCAAAACCTAAAGCGAAATAAAGGACTCTAGTCTAATAATTAAGTGACGAATTAATCAATCCTTGGTCGGCTTGTCGAGGAATACTAGGTACACTTAGGTCTACAGCAAAGCAGAGCGATTTATTTTGAAGTCAACCAATTTCGGACACTAAATTTCCTATAGTTATTGAAGATTTCGAAAATGGGTTACGGCGGATTTCAACATGTCCAGTGACACCTTCAGCCAGGGGCTGCATAGAAAAGCCTAGATCAGACATGGCAAAGTGGGAGAAAGGGAATGAACTACAAACTGTGGTCTGATGCCATTTACCGATTGTCGAAATTAACTCCCTTGTATTTACATCTGGTCATGTGATTATCACATGATATGAATATGGCGCTGACTACAGAGTAGTTGAAACTAGGTGATAAAGATAGATATTGACATTTTTTTTTATCTGTATAGATATCCGCTTTTTATAAGTGATACATCGATCATAATTAGAACAGGGAACAATATGACGAATTGATACGCCCACCTCAAGTCAAAATGAGCGTTTTAAAGGGGCTGAAAGGAACTATTAAAGGCGTTCAACAGGATATTGTTGATGGGTAAGTCAGTCATTGTCAACAAGAAATAAACCTTATATAGCTTATAGTTTAGGTACTTGTAATCTTGTATGCAGCGATTGATCCGATGACCAAAAAATGCTTCCTTTAACTCTTTGAGTTAAAAAGTGGTTACAGGTAGATAGGCTGTAGATAGTTTGGTCAGCTACATCTGAAAGACTGAAAGTTTGAATGAACTTCTAATCCTAACTTTCACATTACACAAACTGTACAGCTTCGTAACAAAGACATCCAAAGTAACATTATAAAGAGTTAAAATGCAGATGTGATGTCATACTTTGATTTCAAATAATCGTACGGGCAACTTGCCAATAGTAGGCCTACCTTGAGTAATATTAGACTCATGTGACATGTTTCACTTTTATAGCATGTGCGTAATATATTGTAAAAGTACTCGGACCTCATGGTCCTCTTGTTGTTATAATATAGATATTACTTAATGTCTCGCTCTCGACCATTAATAATGGGAATTATCCACATATATTGCAATTAGTAGCCTACGTTCTATCACTGTTTCAATTGCCATTGAAAAATCAAATTACCGGTATAGATCAATTTCATAGTCTACATATATGTCTGCAATAAAAGAAACAAGTACTTTTTTATTGAAAGTAGCAATGGATATATTCAAGCAATAAGTATATACAAATAAAATGTGTGCATTATTTATAAATGCACAAGGGGGATCACGGTGGCTAAGTGGATAAGCCGCTGGTTCGCTAGTCTGGAGGTCGGGTGTTCAATCCCTGCATTGGCTGAGAAAGTTCATCTCAATTTTCAGGCGTGATTACCCCTTGTCAGTGATGCAGAAGGAGGGCCTGACAAAGACAGCTGTGTGGTATGACCAATGACCAATGAAAAGCCTTCCTTGTCTCTACCTCTACCACTTATGGCTTATGTATGAAGAACCTGTCAGCTGTCTTTGATTTTATATGTACCGGTACTCTCTAATAAACACTTTTATATGACTGTTAGCCTGTCTCCTGTCATTGTTAACCAAATACAGTTACTACCAAACAAGCTGCCTAGTCGTTCAGTTTGTTCGAAAAACTGAGGTCCTTTGTACACATTAGAGTGCACGTAAAAGACACCTTGGCAGTTGGAATTCGATATAAGAGTAGGCCGTAGCACTGCTGCCCGGGCAAAAAATTTCCCTCATAGCACTCTGTATGGCGTATGCCTGTCTTCCATTAGCCTAGGTTAGGTGCATAATAGTAGGACATTAAACCCCATTTCATTCATTCATTCTTTCTTTCCGCTAAAAAAAAGAATGCGAAATATCCTTATCGAAGGTATCACAAACCGCCGGTGATTCCCGTTAGAGGCTTTCAGATGTAAGCTTGCGGTACTATCAATTTGCAGGTATTAAGTCTGCCACAGAGACAAACCGGCTTACACCAAGACAAGAATACACGCCATAGATGAAGGTGTAAAACTATTGAAGACACACAGCTACCTTGCCTTGATTAATTTATTGCCCAATCAGGTTTAGGTGTTAAGTAACAACTGAGGTGTTATGAAAGCTAAATTGGGGTTGTAAATTAATCATGGTAGCTGTGTGTTTTACACCTCCACCTAACTGATATCGGTGTGTCCTCACTGTGCCCACTTTTGATTAATCCAATTAAGGTCTAATTAGGATTAGTGTATTAAGCGGATTAGGATTAGGTGTTATAGGTAATTAGATGGAAAAAAAACCCAAATATTTTATGTATTTTTTTTTTATTTTTCGATATTTTATATAATATATTTAATAAAAATATAACACACATGGATATATCATACATCACATTAGCACTTTATAATTTAATGAAAATATAACAATTTTTATATATAAAATATGTAATAAAAGTATAACATACATGGATATATCATACATCACACAAAAACAAGATAAACAATGAAAATTTACAATGTAGTTAAACGGGCTACGCCATCGGCATACTCGAATACAGTCTTTATACCGTTTTGAAGATCTGTTTTCAGAGTTTGGAGTCGGGTTTCTAGTTGCCTGTATTTTCTTCTCTTAGGCCGTAATTTTCCGTTGGCACCTAACTCGAGAATGGTTACTTCGGAGTAAGCTTGTTCATTCTTAAAAAAAGCCACCAACTTAAAAATATTTGGATGAGGGGTGGCAATAATGGATGTTATCTTGGATGCCATCCTTCAACATGGTTCATTGTGCGTGGACCTTCAGTGTGGAAATGGTTCCACATCATTCTGCCATGCTGCCCCTCCACCCAGAACTCAGTTACGTAATCTGCAAATTGCAACACTCTGGCATCTTGGGAGTAGTGCATCATCAAGGGCACACAGCCATACATCTTCAACCTGCTGTATTGGAATTAATGGTAATGCTGCTGCTTGCTTGACAATTTTATTGATTTCTGGCACCCGAGAAAAATCTGCTTGTAGTCCATATTTCTGCGCATTACGCCAAATACACTGACCAAAGTGAAAAAAACAACTTTTTAGTTCTGACCTCGGCAACACAGTACTTACCAATTATAAGACTGAATATTTAGTTACTTTCAATATTTGTTTTTTTCCATCTAATTACCTATAACACCTAATCCTAATCCGCTTAATACAATAATCCTAATTAGACCTTAATTGGATTAATCAAAAGTGGGCACAGTGAGATGTAACCCTGATATCGCAGACAACAAATTAGTGTTTATCTGATCTAAACATAACAAATTATCCATTCTTATTAATCAAAAAAAGTATAAAAGTTCAGCACATATTTCCAATACGCCAGTTTATTTTTGTAAAAAAAATAACTTGACTATAGCATTGACTGTTTCTGTTGAAACCCAATAACATTGCACAACTTCTAATTGGAGCAAAGTCATATAAACCCATAGCCATAAATTTGTTAGCTTAATACCAATTGTCAATTAAATGGGAAATAAAGCACAACGCATACATTAAAATTTAATTAAAACGTTTAATTATGAAGACAGATGGGTATAATAATGCGAAAATAATTTATGGTATTGTGTGTATTCTTGTCGTGTCTATACTCTGATTATAAAATCATAATTTGAACTGGTTTAATTTTCGTATTAAATAACTTAAATTTTAATTTTTACAAATTCGCTGACAGCAAATAGTGCTAATAACTATCTTGAAAAAAAACACATTTAGCAAACGAGGCATTTAACCCAGCCTCGTTCTGAACAAAATACCTCGTTCCAAAAACAGAGCAATTTAAAAACCTCGTTTTGGAACTGCAGACAACGAGGCATTATTTTACCTCGTTTGGACAAAAATGCCGAACGAGGAATTCTGAGGTTTATAGTGTTACTGTACAACAAACTTTGAACTTGGTTCACAATCAATTTAAAAATTAGAGTTTTCAAAAGTTAAATAAGCTTATATCGAAACGAGGAACTAGTGCATGTAAGCAGCTTGGAGATGCCATCAATTTCAATAACTGTGACCATTTAAGAGGGGGTTTTGGATCGTCGATCGGTTAGCGTGTGTGTGCTGTATCATAAGGTCCATCTTTGAGTCAACTGGCTTGGTATCGATTCCCCGGTTGTATATAACAAAGAGTCTGCTAAATTTTCATAGCACTGGCCAACAGAAAAATGATGTCTTTCAATTTGATTTTTAATTCATTTCACTGAAGATTCAAAAACTGTGAAATGGTCGTTTAGTTCACTAACTGTTTAAAATTTACATTTGGTGGTTTTTATGATACCAACATCAATTTTTATTTTAATTTACATGTATTAACAGGTTAAAAGCACTGACAAGTTTTGAAACTCATCCGAAAAGTGAGACGTTAAAACGGCTACGAGGAGATGGAATTTCTCTCGACGCTGGAGCAGATCTTCTTCAGAGGTTTGTAGTACCTATGATAATCTTTTTTTAAAAAAAACGCTCACAGATTGTGGTCAGAAATGGTTCTCTGTGTCTGTGAATATAATTATATAAGGCTACATGCACATAGAGATTTCTTGTACATTGTATGTTACTTTTAAATCCGGAAGATTTTTCATTCTTGATATTTTAGTTTTGTATTCTTAACCAAGCATTATACAGAGCCAAATCTGCCTATTGTAGGTCTTTCGTTAGGCCAGTAATGTTGCCTAAATTATTAATTAGAATAATTAGACATTAATTAAACTTACATGTTACTGCATTGTATCCAGACCATAATCAACTTTCGATGTCATCGCTAGCCTTCGATATTTACAAAATTAGGATCTGATTTTCTGCTCAACGTTCATTCATGATTTAATCAAGAAATGAATAATCAAGACTATATTTTTTACCATAGCAACTTTAGTAATGATGATCAAGGCTAGGCATGTAGTTAGAATTCTCAGTTAGACATTCAGTGACTGAGAAAGATGCATCAGTTATTGGGGAACATCTTATATTTTTTTAATATTTTTCCAGGTATCACTTGTCATGGATAGAGATTGATTCCTTTACAAAACAAAGTGCCAAAAAAGGCGAGGTAACCCTTTTTGTTGTTTTCTAACCTTTCACCTGAATAGAACTGGGTTTTGAGGGTTTTTTTTTCTGTACCAAATAGGATGATCAAGGAGGTTCTAGAACTATTCTTAAGTTGATCACCAACTGTCAGGGGGATCTTGCATGTGCTGCTAAAGGTATACACCGGCCCACAGTTTTTTGTTCCATGCCAATAAACTAGATGCTCTACCTTGCCAGGCCTCCATCTTGCATCACTGTCAAGGAGGGAAACCACTTAACTCCATGACTCTAGTCCTATGTGTTAAATAGTCAACCTACCAACCATGTTGTAGATATATCTGTCCACTCTCTTAAGTTCTCCAGTCCCTCCCCCCCTCCTTCTTCATTAGCCCAGGTTAGGAGCAGAACAGTAGGAAGTAAAACCCCATTTCATTTCATTTCCAGTTTCCCCCCTATTGTAAAAGACCCCTACACATAAGCAAATTATTGAAAAACAGATTGGGCCATGTTAGTCCCAAAATAACTGAAAGTTTGGGTCGAGTGGATGTTAAGCTCTATTTCCCTCTCTCTCTCTCTCTCTCTCTCTCTCTCTCTCGCTCTCTCTCTCTCTACTGTAGATAATGAAATACAGTATTTTATTTTGTTATTATTGTTACAGATTATAGATAAAGAAATATTTACAGTGTTTAAAAAATGGGAGAAAGAAGCAGAAGTGATGAGAAATTTAGAAGATTCTATAAAGGAATTACCTGAGTTGGTACAAGTCATAGAACAGCTGACAGATAAACTAGGTAAATCTCAAATTCACACTGTTAAGGGTTCTTTAACGTGCATGACCTCATATTTTTATACGCCCACATTTTCATGTGGACGTATTATGTCGTCGCCCCTGTCCGTCTGTCCGTCCGTCCGTCCGTCCGTCCGTCCGTCCGTCGGATTTTAACGAAACTTGAAATATAGGTTTATCCCCAAAAGATCTCAGCTGCTTTCGATATTGGCATGTATCGGATCAAAACTTCATGGATTATGGCCCCTGATTGTACGAAAAATCACGTTTTTAGCTTGTGGACCCTATAGAGGTCACAATTTTGAACCGATTTTGATGAAACTTGACATGCATGTTTATAACCCAAAGATCTTGGTTCCTTTCGATATTTGCGCTTATCGAAACGTAATTTCCTGAATTATGGCCCCTGATTGTCCGAAAAATCACCTATTTTAGCTCGTGGTACCTCTGGAGGTCAAAATTATTATCCGATTTGTAAATCCGTTCGATTATATCAACGTTACACGCTAAAGAGGGTTGAGTTCAAATTACCATACAAAATGGCCGCCGTTCGTACGCGAATACTGTTAAAAAATGGTATATCAAGGTTGTGGACCCTGTAGAGATCACAATTTTAATTCGATTTTGATGAAACTTGAAATGCATGGTTATAACCCAAAGATCTTGGTTCCTTTCGATATTTGCGCATATCGGATCGTAACTTCCGGAATTATGGCCCCTGATTATACGCAAAATCGTCTTTGTTTAGCTTGTGGTCCCTCTGGAGGTCACAATTATTATCCGATTTAAAAAACATTTGATTATATCATCGTTACATTGTAATGAAGGTTGAGTTTGAATTTTGTGAAATCGGACCAAAATGGCCGCCACTTGTATGCGTATATTGTGTAAAAATATGGTTTATCAAGGTTGTGAACCCTGTAGAGGTCATAATTTTAATCCGATTTTGAAGTACCTTGAAATGCATGTTCATAACCCATTCAAAGATCTTGGTTCTATTCGATATATGCGCATATCGATTTGTAACTTCATGAGTTATTGTCCTTGATTGTAGGAAATATCACTTTCTTTTTAGCTTGTTCTCTATCCAACTCTTGTATGTGGGCGTATCCTGCCTGGCAGCCGCTGGTTTTTTATCCCATCAGACAAACAATAAACAATGAACTCAGAGAGAGAGAGAAAGAAATGAGGTTTAACTTCCAATCGACACAAACTAAATCATTTCGGGACTAACATATGGTTTGATTTTATTTCAATAATACGCTTGCGCGTAGGGGTCTTAAGCAGTGGGAGGAAATCCACGAGGTTGGGCAGGCGGTCCTACTCCTTGCCACGTACAACCGGGGATTTGAAACCAAACCAGTTGACTCAATGACAGGCTTTATGATATAGCACGCACATGCTAACCATTCGGCCATCCACCCCCCTCAATTTACTCAGTATATCAGTGCTGAATTTCAATGAAACGTGGTTTAATGTCCTACTTTTCTGCATTAACTGGGCAAATGAAGATGGACTTACGCCATGCAGTGTGAAATTTTGTTTAGACAACGGCGCTATAGCCTACAAATTACAAATTGCAAGGGTTCACCTACATTATCACCAATGTGTAATGGTACTTCTGATTTTCGACCAATTAAAGTTTGTTTAATCCTGTTTTATTTTAGTTTTATTAAAGAATGATTTTACGCGTGTTGAAGAAGCCATGGAGAGATTAGAAGATGTCTGTGATGAAGAAGAGATACAGAAACAGATACTTCTACATAATAAACAACTATTACAATATAAACAACAAAAACAACAAGATGTAGAAAGGGTTAAAGGTCATTATCAGCTTTTCTTTCTTTTCCTTTTTCTATCTCAGATTTGGTTAAATAAACAAAGATCTTGACAATAACATCCTTTGTTTGAATCGTGGCCTTGGCACAGTTCCTTCCCTTCCCATTCATCTGGGGAGAGCATAAGAGCATCAGTAAGAGATCTAGATCTGCTGCTTAAAGGTTCGAATACCGGTACCATCACACTACCACCAACTG